>CM056052.1:166405341-167605341 GCA_029574335.1 Rana kukunoris
AAATCAAAGCCACATCCGACAGAATTCGAATGAACGTGTATGGGAACACCTGGATGGTTGGGAGTGACATGGGAGTCAGGCATGGACTATCCCCTCCCGTGATGCACAACAGAAGTGGCACATGCATGACTAACATTCTCCTGTCTTTTCCTTTACAGGTGACTCTGCATATGCACTGGGACCCCATCTCATGACTCCTATCCGGAACCCCCAAACCCCAGGAGAGGAACGATACAATGAAGCACACATCAAAACCCGTGCAGTGGTGGAGCGCACCTTTGGCCTCCTGAAGTCACGTTTCCGATGCCTGGATAAGTCAGGGGGTACACTGTTGTATTCCCCAAACTTCGTGTGCCATATCATCGCTGCATGTTGCATGCTACACAATCTCGCAGTGAGGAAGGGCCTGCAGGTTGAGCTACGTGATGATCTGACCCCCCAACCAGAAAATCAACCCCTAACCGAGGATACCCGTCTTCTGAGGGAAGAGCAGTCAGGAGGCAGCTCATATTGGGCATCTTTGCACGTTAAACACACACATTAATCATGGCACAATGAGAATGCATGCATGCACACCACTATGGTCCCTAGCACACACACCCCACATCCTCATCAAATTGGATTGGCACCAGTCCACCATGCAAGACTGGTGAGCAGTAACGCCACGTCAAGGCTCCAATTATGTCACTGTACATTCATACACCATTCCCACGGACCTGGGAATCACTTCTCCCTGGTCCTGGGGAACCCTTCTCCACCAAAATTGAGGGTGACACCCCTTTTCCAGCAGGAATGTCACCCCCACATTCAAACATCATTCACAACCCAAAATATGCCAAAAAAGTCAAACAAACAAAAATGCATAAAAACAAAAAATGCATAGGAAAAAAAAAATGCTTAGAAAAAACAAAAAAAAGCAGAGAACAAAAATAAAAAAGCTTTCAAAACAAACAAAAGGGGGAAAAAAAAATTATTGTCCTCTGCCTGAGCCACGCCTGGGGCGCCCCCGGCCACGGCCCCGGACCCTCAGGGGAGACGCATGGGGGAGGGGAAAAGCCGGGGAAGGAGGAGCAGCCCCTGAGATCTGCCCACCTGGCGGCCTGCCCTCCAAGGCCACGGCTATTCTGTCCAGGGCAGCACCAAGTGTTGCCGTGTTGCCCTGGATAGCCTGGGTAAGGGCCCTCACATCCTGCCCAACGCCTGCTGCTGTAGTTTGCAGGTCATTTAGGCAGGTTGTGGAGGCCCGGGAGTGGGAGTCCAGGTTACCCAGGCTATCATTAATGGAGGACAGGCTCTGATCCACCCGCCCCATAGTCTGGCAGAGCTGTCTCAGAAGGCGGGTCTGGGTGGCCAGGTTCCTTCTCAGACAGGCGGGCATGAGATTGGGCGCCCCCCTGGTGCTTGGGGATGACCTCCTGGCTCCAGCTGATGGTTGTGGCGGGCGGGGAGACGGGGAGGCCCTTGTGCGGGGAGCCATGTTGGGGGTGGGGGGGGGGGGGCTGACCCTTAGGGAGGGCAGGCTTCTTGCAGCCAGAGGGGAAGAGTCCGCAGAAACCAAAGGGCCAGTGCCTTCCATGGACTCCTCCTCCTCATGATTCTGCTCCTCCTCATGATCGTCCTCCGCATGATCCTCCCCCTCCTCTTGTTCCTCCTCTGCGGACTCTGGCCTTGTTGGGGGGGCCTCATTAGGCTGCTGTCCTGGGGTTGGAGCGGTCAGTCCAGATGGCCCTGCACCCTCCTGCACAGCTGTGGATGACACAAAACATTCACAGGTTGGAGGATCCACACACTTGCCACATATTCCCTTTCACCCCCTCCCCCACACATGCTACACACCTGAGAGAAATAAAAACCTTACCTGGCACCGCGGGGACCGGACTTGTGTCAAAGCCTGGCAGGCCCTCCACTTCATGCCGGTGAAAGGTCAGGGCCACCACACGCTCCGTCTCAGAAAATCTAACCCGGCATGGTGGGCCCCCTCCTGTGCCCCTGCGCATGGGCATTTATTGCGGCCAGTTTTTTTTTCACCTCACGCCGGAGGTCATTTATTTTCTTTTCTATCCCAGAGCGGGTCCGTGTCTCCCCCTCCCCCGATGAATTGACCTGCTCTGTGATCATATCCAAGATCTCCCTCCTCCTGGCCGGGGTGGTGGTGGCACTCTGCGGGCGTGGAGGAAAACGCCCATAGTCGGTAATGGCCCGGGCAAGAATTCTTTTTTCCCCCACAGTAAAATTGAGCTTTCTTTTTCTCTCAGTCATACTTCCAAACAAACTCACTAGCAGTCACCAAAAATCTGTCACAAATACAAGCACAACCAATCAGACAAGAACACACACAAAGAGAAAAAGAACAGCCAAAAATCACACTAGCACTCAGCAAGAAACACACACAAAAAAATCAGATGACAAAATAAAGCAAGAAAACAAACGCTCAGAAATCTATCAAGCAAACAAACAGTCTCAAACACTTATCAAAATACACTTTCACAAAACTACCAACAAGCACAAGATCACACAGAACACTAATCTCACAACTACAAAACACACTCTAACGAACAACAGAGCAAAAGCACTTGATTCAATGGGAAGGGACACAAAGGGATGTACTTTTGCAATGGAAGGGCGTTTGTGTGTGTCTATTTATGCTGTCTGCGTAGTTCACAACATTGCCCTAGTCCATTTCCAATTTCAATGATTGCGCCGCTCCCGAGTTGTGAGCATGCGCACAACGGAGCTGACATGGTTTCCTTCATGCGCGCATGCGCGAGTCGGCCGGCCCTTCATTTGCATGGGGTCACGGCTCATTTCAATGTAACACGCCCACGTCCCTCCCAATTTGTATTACTCCTCCTTACGCCTACGGAAAAAACCTTACGTTTGCGCAAGCTCTTGCGTAAAAGCTACGTGAATCGCCGGATTACGCGGCTAGATTGCGCAAGTCTAACGTGGAAAGTGGTGCGCTACGCCGGAATGATAATGCGCCGATCTACGTGAATCTGCCCCATGGTGTCTGTCGAATGTTCCAAAAAAAAAAAAAGATATATATTTTTTTTCAACTCTTCATGTCTCTCTGTGCCGAATCTTCATGTCTCTCTATGTGGAATTCTCATGTCTCTCTATGTCGAATCTGTCATTGAAGGCTTATGGTGTCTGTCGAATGTTTTAAGGAAAAAAAAACAGATTTGGCAGAATCTTTAAAAAATAAATAAAAAATTGTCTCTTCATGTCTCTCTATGTCGAATCTTCATGTCTCCCTATGTCGAATCTTCATGTCTCTCAATGTCGAATCTTCATGTCTCTCAATGTCGAATCTTCATGTCTCTCTATGTCGAATCTTCATGTCTCTCTATGTCGAATCTTTATGTCTCTCAATGTCGAATCTTCATGTCTCTCAATGTCGAATCTTCACGTCTCTGTATGTCGAATCTTTTCTCTCTATGTCGAATCTTTTCTCTCTATGTAGAATAATATTGGACTAATAGAGTTAAGGTTAGGCACATTCGACCGCAACGAAAACGAAAATAAAGCATTTGTTTATGACGGATCTTTCGGTTTTAGTTTTCTGTGCTTTCGTTATCGTTTGTTACAACAATAACGAAAATGCCTGAAATTCAGACAAAAATGCATTCGGACGAAAACGAATGCACATATCTAGTATTTTCCAGGATTCTAATTCTGCTACTTTTATTGAAAGTGTTATGCCTTGTACACACAATCATTTTTTGTGTTCTAAAAAAATTACGTTTTTTTTCAACTTAATTATTAAAACGGCCTTGCCTACACACGATTGTGAAAAAAATGCACTATAAAGGGGAAGTTCCATGTGGATGGCGCCACCCTTGGGGCTGCTTTAGCTGATTTTGGGGTCAATTCACAAAGCTTTATTTTCAGATTGCGAGTGTTATTTTAACGATTCTGCACGTTATTGAAGCTAGTTCAATTCACTAAACGATTTAACGCTTTGAAAATCATCAAATAACGTTTCCCTACACAGAACCGATATTTTAAGGTGTGGATCCTTATTAAAGAGTCAAATCGTTATTTTAAAGATTCAAAACGTTATTTTAAAGAGTCAAATCGTTAAATATGTACAGAAGTGCAATTCACAAAGATTTTTTTGACAGTTATCAATCGTTAAGCAATCGTTAAATTAACACCTCCCTCAGGGTGGCGTTATGACATTTCCCAGGCGATATTTTGTTGTTAGAGGAAGCTTTTGGCGATTTTTGTAGTGTAGTGTAGTGTTGGGCAAGCTAGAACCGTGCTCTATTTGAACTTAAAATTATCCAGAGGCGAAGAAGAACATGTTAGAAGGTTGTTTAGATTTATAAACGTGTATTCCGTTCACATACTATTTTGGATGACTTTTCTGAAACCCAGGTGATAGCTAAATTCCGATTATCATCTCCCATGATTTATTCTCTGTATGAGGAAATACACATGGCTTTAGAAAAGCACACACTAGAAATTTTGCACATCACAGGCTCAATCTCCATGTGTATTGCTTGTGTCTCTCTCTCTCTCTCTCTGTATCTGCTCTTTTCCACACACAGCTGTTCTCCTACCCTTCTGCTCCCAGAATGCATCTCTCCAGCATTATTTAACGACCTTAAGAGTTATTTTAACGTCTCACATGTTAATAATAACGTCTGATTAGTTAGCATAACGTTTGGATAAAGAGTCAGTTGAAAACCATAACGACTATGTTAAATAACGATTATAGCTTTCGTGAATACCATGTTTGCTAGCGTTAAATAAGGAGTTCTAATTTACACCTGAAGAAAAACCAATAACGTTTCTCTTTGTGAATTGACCCCTTTGTGTTAGTAAAAGACGATCTGTGCTTTTCTGTCTCTTACAGCGTGATGAATGTGCTTACAAAAAGGCTGCAAGAGATCAGCAGCACATCAGAGATACATTAAAGGATACAAAAAGTTGAAAATAATTATTTTAATCATGAAAGGATTGCTGTTATGATACTTTAGCACTTTAGCAAAGTAAATGTCCCCAATTTAATGTCATTTTGTTAGAGTAAAAATGGTACCTGAGATCCGACGGTGCGCTGTATGGGATGCTCTGGAAGCTGATACCGAGCTAGCGAGCCTTCTGCCTGCTGGGTCCTTCCTTCCAAATCAGAAGGAGAAACCTTATCTATCAAAGCCAGAAAGAGAAAAGTATCAAAGACTGTTTTATCCTTAGGCATGAATGTTGAAGAGCACCCCAACATTTTAAACACTTGGAATACCTTAGATCCATTACTTCCAGGCATGAGAAGAGACAAGAAAATCTCTGATCCTATTTTGAAGCACGGTTGAATAGTGGATGATCGTTTTAACCCATGTGTGGTTTAAAAAGTATCTGAGCCAAAAACGAAAGTGGGAGGCAATATTAGCTGGTGAGTGCGGTTTCAGAGGAAGTGGTGTCACGTACACGTTGGTGTGGTGGAAGATTTAAGATATTAGAAGATTAATCATTTGGATTTTTTGCATTTAATATCTTCACATTTGTTTTATTTATGGACTATTAATTTGTCACGTGTCACTGGGTGATATTTTTAATATTCACGTTATACATCAATTATAGTTGGTGTTATATTGTATATCACTTTTTAGCGCTACTGTTTTTCCTATTTACACATTATTTGATTAATAGGTTTAATCTCAGATATTTAAAAATCGTACCTGTTTATGATTGCGCTTCTATCTTCAGCTTATCCAATTAAGCTTTGACAATAAAACCTGGAAGCTGATTGGTTTCTATACAGAGTGGCACCAAATTGTGTACCTTCCAGTGTTTTAGTAAAGAAAATATCATTAAGTGAGGGTCATTAAATGATTAGGGTAAAATGGCAATTATTTACGATACATAATGCTTTAGTAATGTAACTGTCATTCAGTTAGAGCTTACATCTATTTTAAGGTTGGTATGTGGTCATTGTAGATGCAAAAGGTGCATATTGGAGTTTTTCTTTATTTCATTCTGTGTGCCACAGAAGATCTCCAGGGCTAAAATGGAGGCATAAAAACATAACATATCAAAGTAAAATGTCTTTTCTTACACCAGAGAGTGTTTGATTCATAACTTCAACAGACTGTAAATAGCAAACACAATATGATATATACACAGTAAATAAGTCTGGACACTTGAATTTCATAAGTGAAATAAATCTAAGCTGACAGCCAAGAGATTAGATTTGTCATAGGTTGTAATACCATTTAGCAGAGCAAAAAGAGACTTCTGCTGTTTACAAAGCTGTGCATAATTTATTTTAGGCATGGACTCCATGAGAATAATGAGAGAGCTCACTGAAATCAACAGCTAGGCACAGCCGACTTAAATGTATTGCTTCATGTATTGCTTCATTTTGTATTAGAATTCTTCTCATTAAAAGGAAAGTTCCACTCAGCATAACAATGTATGAGCCAGCAAAGAAATCACACAACTCAAGGAACCAGTCTGGAATTTGTTACTGCAAGAGGTTCCAAAAATTATAAGGGCAATTTTTTAGATCTGAGCTCCAGTTAGATTAACCACTTCAGCCCCGGACCATTTGGGTGGTCAAAGACCAGGCCACTTTTTTCAATTTGGCACTACGTCGCTTTACTTCACAATTGCGCGGTCGTACGATGTGGCTCCCAAACATAATTGACGTAAATTTTTCCCCACAAAGAGAGCTTTCTTTTGGTGGTATTTGATCACCTCTGCGGTTTTTATTTATTGCGCTATAAACAAAAATAGAGCAACAATTTTGAAAAAATAATTTTTTACTTTTCGCTATAATAAATATCCCCAAAAAATATATAATTTTTAGTTTTTTCTCAGTTTAGGCTGATGCATATTCTTCTACATATTTTTGGTAAAAAGAAATCGCAATAAGTGTTTGCACAAAAGTTCTAGCATCTACAAAATAGGGGATAGTTTTATGGCATTTTTATTAATATTTTTTTTTTACTAGTAATGGCGGTGATCACTGATTTTTATTGTGACTGTGACATTAAGGCGGACACATCGGACACTTTTGGCAAATTTTTGGGACAATTGTCTATTTTACAGCGATCGGTGCTATAAAAAATGCACTGATTACTGTGAAAATGACACTGGCAGTGAAGGGGGTAACCACTAGGTGGCTCTGTAGGGGCTAAGTGTTCCCTATTGAGGGTTTCTTACTGTAGGGGGATGGGCTGTGTCTCACATGACACTGATCTCCACTCTGAGTACATAGAGCAGAGATCAGTGTCTTTGTCACTAGGCAGAGAGGGGAGATGTTTGTTTACACAAGCATCTCCCTGCTCTATACCTCCTTGAGATGATCACGGGGATCCCCGTGGTGATCTAGTCCATGGGGAAGACGGCAGGGTTGCAAGCATGCCGCCAGCAGTGCGCTCGCGACCACACGGCAGGCATTTAAAGGTCCGTGATGATGCCTGTCTGTGCCATTTTTCCATGTATATATACATGGGCCGGTCCTTAAAGCGGAGTTCCACCCAAAAATGGAACTTCCACTTATCCCACTCCTCACCCCCTTACATGCCACATTTGGCATGTAATTTTTTTTTCGGAGGGGGGGAGTGGGGGCTTCAGGAGGAGTGGGACTTCCTGTCCCACTTCCTACTTCCACAGAGGGGCTGGTAAGGCGATTAAGCTTAATCGCCTTATTGCAGCCCCTCCCTGTAGGCGATGGCCTAGGACACTGACAGGTCCTAGGCGATCGCCTGTCCAATAGGACGGCGCAGCGCCGGGCCGCACCACACGTGTATGCGCAGTGCCGCTCGCACATGCGCAGTGGGTGCCTGCCCGTGAAGCCAAAAGCTGTCACGGCCGGGTGCCCACAGTAGCAATGAGAATTCCGGTCGGGGAGGGGGGAGCGAAGCCCCGGCCGGCACATCGCTGGAACGCTGGAGCAGGTAAGTGATTGTTTATTAAAAGCCAGCAGCTACACTTTTTGTAGCTGCTGACTTTTAATAAACATAAAATTTGGCTGAAACATCCCTTTAAGAGGTTAAAAACATACCCTCTTGGTAGCTTTGAATTTGTTAATGAAAGAAGTTCAAAAGATGATGAGGCTAATTTATTAAATCTGAGCGGAGCTATAATTAGATTTAAAAAATCTTTTTTTTGGTACCTCCCCACCATATAGTAAATATCTAATATTTATATAATTTATGGGACATGGCGTAGGCTGAAACACTTACCTTATTCCTTGCATATGCAGGCATTCTTCCCACTAGATGATAGGTTCATCTAAGGCACTCTTCTTTGCCGGTAATGTGGAGTCTCCTTCACTGATGTCACTACATACAAAACATGGTCAGCAGTCCTGCATTGCATGTAAGAATATCAAGGGCTGAAATATGATCAGAGAAAAGGCTGTGTTAATTAGGAATGTGCTTGCAGTTTAGTCAGGAGTAGAGTTGAGCGGACACCTGGATGTTCGGTTTCGGCGGAACTTCGGAAAAAAGTCTGGGTTCGGGTTCCGAACTTGACCCGAACTTGACCCCGAACCCCATTGAAGTCAATGGGGACCTGGACTTTTGACTACAAAAAGGGAAAAGGCTAGAGGGCTGGAACTGTACTCTGAAAATAAATGTGGATAGGGAAATAACTTAAAATAACATTAAAAAAAATAAAAATAAAATAAAAATAATCTTGACAAGCAGGAACCTTCCCCTAAAGCAGTGGTCTCCAAACTGTGGCCCCCAGGGCCGGATACGGACCTTTGCATGCCTTTATCCGGCCCTTGGGGATTCCTCCTACAGATATGAAGCGCTATTCCTCCCAATGATATGGGCGATGAGGCACTTTTCCTCCTACTGATACCAATGATGGTGTACTATTCCTTCCACTGACACCAATGATGGGACACTATTCCTCCCACTGATACCAATGATGGGACACTATTTCCCCACTGACACAAATGTTGAGACATTATTCCTCCCACTGATACCAATGATGGTGTACTATTCCTCCCACTGACACCAATGATGGGCACTATTTCTCCCACTGACACAAATGATGGGACACTATTCATCCCACTGATACCAATGATGGGGCACTATTTCTCCCACTGACACAAATGATGGGACACTATTTCTCCCACTGACACAAATGATGGGACACTATTTCTCCCACTGACACAAATGATGGGACATTATTCCTCCCACTGATACCAATGATGGGGCACTATTTCTCCCACTGACACAAATGATGGGACACTATTTCTCCCACTGATACCAATGATGGGGCAGTATTTCTCCCACTGACACAAATGATGGGACACTATTCCTCCCACTGATACCAATGATGGGGCACTATTTCTCCCACTGACACAAATGATGGGACACTATTTCTCCCACTGACACAAATGATGGGACACTATTCCTCCCACTGACACAAATGATGGGACACTATTCCTCCCACTGATACCAATGATGGGACACTATTCCTCCCACTGATACCAATGATGGGACACTATTCCTCCCACTGATACCAATGATGGGGCACTATTTCTCCCACTGACACAAATTATAGGACACTATTCCATCCCACTGATACCAATGATGGGGCACGATTTCTCCCACTGACACAAATGATTGGACACTATTTCGCCCACTGACACAAATGATGGGACACTATTTCTCCCACTGACACAAATGATGGGGCACTATTCCTCCCACTGATACCAATGATGGGACACTATTCCTCCTACTAACACCAATGATGGTGAATTTTTCCTCCCTATGACACCAACAATGGGGCACTATTCCTATAACTAATACCTTTTATGGGGCACTATTCCACCTACTGACTACCGGCACTATAACTTTCATTTATTTTTTATTCCCACTGACCACAGTCCGGCCCCCCTAAAATCTGAAGGACAGTAAACTGGCCCTTTGTTGAAAAAGTTTGGAGACCCCTGCCCTAAAGTATCTTGCAGAGTATCTCACAGGAACAGATGCAGTGCTGGTGTAATTAGAATTTAGAAACAGGACAGACTCCTATATATTTCTATTCCCTACAAGCACAAACAGGAAGCTTCCCCTAACCTATCTTGCAGAGTATCTCACAGTAATAAATGCTAGACATGTGCACACTGAAATATTTTGTTTCGTAATTAAATTTTCGTCCGACAAAATTTTTTATTTAGTTACTCCCGAAATTCGTTTTATATTTTTATTTTGTTTTTCGTTAAAAAATCTGTCATTGGGGGGCGTGGCCTGCTACGGAGCCGGATGGAAGCATAGTGTGCGAGCTTCGGCTTCCACGGATCTAAATCGGCACTTTACGACCAGCAAAAGACATCATCCTGACCCTATCGACAAGCGTCCAGCATTGGGCACCTGTGGGGATGACCAACAAACGCAAAGGAGCCGCTAAACCTCAGCATCTGATGGACCTTTTTACAGTACCGCAGAATGGAGGCAGGCAACATGGCGCCGGAGCGGCATCAACTCCAGTCACCAGCGGGTCTGTAAATAATGCCCAGTCACATCGCGGCATGCAGGCTTCTGTCTCAGAGGATTCTCTGCTTTCCCCATCCCCATCTACTAGCCCAGCTAAATCCAGAATGCGGCTGGATGGTGCGAGTTGAAGCCCTGCAGTGAGCCCGCTCATGGACTCCGGGGATGACACACGTGAGCTTCCTGAGTCCATAGCTAGTTTCCCTACTTGCAATCAGCCAGTCATGGATACAGTTCTGCGGGACATGCTGGTGTCGTTACACAGTTCTCTGCAGGTAGACATGATGAACTGCGTACACAAAGTCAGTGGTGAATTACGAGAAGTGCAGGACAGAGTTGAACATATAGAAACTAAAATGGGGGAATTCGCTACTACTATAAACAGCCTGGTCGATGTTAGTGAAGTGCAGGAGGAGGATAGCGAATGGGTTAAAGATAAAATCGCAGATATCGAAGACAGGTCAAGAAGGAATAACTTAAAAATTAGAGGCATTCCTGAATCAGTGCAGACATCAGACCTGAGGACATACGCAATTGATTTGTTTTCCTCCCTCCTACCGGATCTTTCCGCCATAGAACTCACTATTGATAGGATCCATAGGTTGCCAAAGCCTTCGTTTCTTCCAGACGCAATACCCAGAGATGTGATCCTCCGCATGACCTTTTTTCATGTGAAAGAAAGACTCATGCAGGCTATGCGCCAGCAGGACAACATTCCACCTAGATTTCAGAGTCTACAATTTTACCCTGATTTATCCCAACATACTCTGCAAAAGAGGAGGAATCTTAGCACTATAACAAAAGCACTTCGGAACCATAATATCACATATAAATGGGGCTTCCCTACAAAACTTGTTGTTACTTACCAAGATAAGTCGTTTAATATAGTCTCGGTGGAGCGGGGTGTTAGCCTGCTAAAAGAATGGAATATCCTTCCTGAACCATCCGACAACATCAAGGCTACATCAAAAAAATCCTCTATCGTCACTGACTGGAAAACAGTTACACCCAAGAACGCTAGGTCTCCGAAGTAATGTTGTCCCTTTGCTAGACATCATCCGTGGAGACCATATTTGGTCATGGGCATGTACTTTTCCCCTTTAACACCTGAGCAGCGTATGGTTGCACCTGAGTATGACCCATTTGCATCCGCTGCTGTTGCCACAGGATTGGCTTGTTCTATGTTATTTTTCTTGTTATCCTTTTTGTTTTGTTTTTCGCTTTTCTGTTTTTTTTCTTCTTCTTTCCGGATTCACGCAGCTCATTGTTTGACTTCACGATGGAGACTGAATGTTGCTACTGTTCTGTTGGAGTTCATCGGCCTCGGGAGTGGACACCTGCTCAGCAAGTTGATTTCGGTCTACAGACTCACAGTGAGTAAGATCTGGCCTGTGATGACCAGGGGGGGCGCCTGGCACGGTCATGCGGAGATGCCTTGGGTGCCACTGGGGTTAATTATGTTTATCTTCTTGCTTCCTCGTTCCTTCCATACGCCCACTATGGGAGTTAAAATTGTTTCTATTAACGCTAGAGGCCTGAATAATCCGGCTAAGAGAAAATCCCTATGGAGGGAAGCCCTATTACACAACAGTGACATTATTTGTTCCCAAGAGACACATTTTCTTAAGGACTCCCCCCCCCCCCCCCGGGGTGTTCTCATAAAAACTTCCCTTATGTTTTTTCGGCAAATGCAGAATCTAAAACTAAAGGGGTTCTAACAGCGGTCCGGGACACAGTAGCATTTTCTTTACACACCGCTCTGTTGGATCCTAATGGTCGTTACCTGGTCTTGGTATGTGGCATAAATTCAGTAACCTACACAATAGTGAATGTGTATGCTCCGAACTCCCATCAGCTCCAATTTTTTAATAGACTTATGAGAAAAATTCAGCCTATTAAACAAGGTTTTCTCTTGATGTGTGGTGACTTTAATGCTGTACCAGACCCTGACTTAGATACAACCTCCAGAACATGCAGATCTGGCTTGTCCCTACGGGAATCTATCCACACCGCTGAGTTATTTGATGCCTGGAGGTGCCTTCACTCTGGAGAAAGAGATTTCACCTTTTTTTCGGCGCCACACCAGACATATACAAGGATTGATCTGTTCTTGGTTGATTACAATACATTGCTCAGATCTGTTTCGGCATCTATCAATACTATAACTTGGTCTGATCATGCCTCTATAACCCTGACCCTCAGGGATACGGTGCCTAAGAACTCGGCCCCCGTATGGAGGGCTAGTTCGTTTTTACTTCAGAACACAGATGTTAAAAAGACTATTGTAAAACATCTTGAAGAATATTTCGCTCTGAGGCCTCGTACACACGAGCAGACAGATTTGTTCAAATCTGTCTGTCCGACAGATTTGAACAAATCTGTCTGCTGGGATTTTGGTTTGCTCGCGTGTACACACGAGCAAACCAAAATCCCCGCCAGCAGACAGAGCGCTGACGTGCCGGTGACGTGGCGGTGACGTTGACGCCACCACGTCAGGTGGGTGGCCAAATCCGTCTGTTAGCCCGTACACACGATCGAATCTGTCTGCTGAAACGGTCTAGCAGACCGTTTCCAGCAGACAGATTTGATCGTGTGTACGAGGCCTTAATGATACACCTGAACAGGATCAGTTCACATTGTGGACTGCCCACAAAGCATATATTCGTGGCATTCTTATACAAATGGGTGCTAGGATGAAGAGGCAGAGGCATAAAAAAATTGCGGAGCTCACTGCCGAGATAGCACAATTGGAATCCCAAAAAAAAAAATTTACCTCGCAGCCGTTGTCCATTAAACTCATGCAGTTAAGGGGCAAACTTAGATTTCTCCTACTGGAGGACTTTGAAAAACAAACTAAAAGGTTGCGGATGACCCATTATGCTCAGGGTAACAGGGCAGGCAAGCTGCTGGCGTACAGAATTAAGGGGCACAGGATCAAAACGAAAATTCCATATATTATACATCCCTTACACAACACTAAATTGTATCATCCTCAAGATGTAGCGGATGCTTTTAGCACCTACTACGGAGCTCTCTACAGTTTGAAGGATGATAGAGATACTTTTCAACCCACCACAACATTAATTAACGACTTTTTAGGAAAAGTGTCTCTCCCCCAATTATCCCCACAACAACTTGATTCGTTGAACTCTCCCTTCAGTATTGATGAGATACACAAAACCATAGATTCCCTTCCGGCCAATAAGTCTCCAGGTCCTGACGGTTTTATAGGGGAATATTACCAGGAATATAAATCGATTCTGTCACCATATCTTAGCCGTGTGTTTCACAAAGCCTCTGCCTCGTCGTCCTTCCCCACTGAAATGCTTGAGGCCCTAATTGTGACATTGCCCAAGCCAGGGAAAGCTCCTACCTCCCCCGCTAATTTCAGGCCCATCTCCCTGTTGAATTGTGATCTTAAATTGTACACAAAACTCATTGCCAATCGCCTGGTGGAAATATTGCCGACGCTGATACACCCTGACCAAGTTGGGTTTGTTAAGGGGTGGCAGGCCTCGGATGCCACCAGGCGGCTGGTCAATATTGTTCATTTGGCGGAGGTTCAACAAAGGCCTTCTCTGCTCCTTGCCTTGGATGCGGAGAAGGCCTTTGATAGAGTCCATTGGGACTACCTGAAGATGGTTCTTCGGAGATATGGTTTCGAGAGACCTATTTTTGCTGCAATTATGGCCCTGTACTCTTCACCATCGGCTAGGGTCTTTACCTCTGGTGTTTTGTCAAAACCTTTTGCCATTACGAACGGCACCCGGCAGGGATGCCCATTATCCCCCCTAATTTTTAATCTACTGCTGGAACCTCTTGCCTCTTGCATTAGATCTCACCATAGCATTAGTGGATTTCCCTTATCAACCTCAGAGCATATCATTAGTCTCTTTGCAGATGATATAATTTTGATCTTGTCAAACCCTGACATTTCCCTGGCTTCGGTTCATGATACGCTCCGATTGTTTGGTAAGGTATCGTATTATAAAGTAAATGAAACCAAATCTTTTATTTTGGGGTTGGGTATCAATGCTAAAATGAAAAAAACACTCTGTTCACGATTTCCATATGTGTGGTCAGAAGTGGGGATTAAATACCTAGGTATAACATTGTCAGCTACATCCAGAGGACTTTTTACATCTAACTATGCTCCCTTTTTAACATCACTCACGGCCAAACTACAGGACCTTTCCAGAATTGAGCTTTTATGGACGGGCCGTCTGGCGGCCTTTAAAATTATGATATTACCCCAGATGCTTTACCTATTTAGAACACTTCCCATACGGGTGCCAAATTCCTTTCTTGCGAAGATCCAGTCCCTTGTCAATAGGTTTTTATGGAAGGGAAAGAGGGCGAGATGGGCCTTTAAGAACTCTATAGCCTTAAGGGGGGCGGGAGGGGTGGGAAATGTGGTGGTTAAAGATTATCACGTGGCTGCTGTTCTAGCCCAGCTGAGAGCATGGTTCCCTGGCTCCCCTGCCACGAGATGGCGGGAGTTAGAGGAGGCACAGGTCCCTAATGGGAACCTGTATGATCTCCTGATGTCAGCCATTCTCCTTCCCGGCCCCTTGGACAAACTCTCCCCTACTATGGTCGCTTCTGTGAGAGCCTGGAAACTACTGCTTGGGTTGTCTCTGACCCAATCGCCCACAATGGCCTTCCCAAAACCGCTCACTAGCCTTACCAATGTTATCCCGGATTTGAAGATTTCTCATTGGAAGTGCAAGGGAATTCTTAATACCGAAGACTTAACAGTAGGACCCAGTGTAAAAACCTTTAGATCACTTCAGGTGGAATATGCAGCAGATTATTTTACTTTTTTGCGGGTGGGTCATTTCCTCAGGTCTAACCCTCCTACCTCTTTTCAACTACCCTGGAGGATAGCTATATTCTTCACTTCCCAAGTCAATAAAACCAAAGGCATATCTCTTTTTTACACTGCTATCAGTGAAAAGTCACTGTTTACCAAAACCTCTAATATTGTAGCTTGGGAGAGGGACTTGGGAATGTCCTTCTCTGCGGAGCAGTGGCAGCGGGCTTTTAAAGCTACTTTTACCTCCACTAGATGTATTAATCTGTGGGAATTGTATCAGAAATTTCTGTTGCGCTGGTACATAACACCACTTAGAATTTCCAAATTTGGGAATAATTTGTCCCCGCTCTGTTGGAGGGGCTGCGGATCGATAGGGTCGTTGCTCCATATTATGTGGGACTGCTCGCATATACACCCTCTTTGGGAGAGAGTTTTTGCCTTAATTGCTCAGGTTACGGGAGTGCAACCTCCTAGATCCCCGGGGTTAGCTGTTCTCTCCTTGGACATAGACACTTTCCCGGGGCCAGTTAGGGCAGTGATTACCCACATACTGCTTGGCACTAGATTAGCTATTACACGCTATTGGAGACAGAGTGATATCCCTTCCCTCAGAGAGGTTATAGTATTAGTTGACACTCATGTTAAATTTAAGTGATGTTTGAGGCCTCTCAAGGCAGATTCCTTTTAGCCAAGGAGCGTTGGAGGTCGTGGACTGACTGGTTTGCGCAGAAATGTGCTTGATATACACTTTATATGTTTTCCTAGTTTTTGTATGTACATGTGAATCTATTTATTCCTTTTTTTTTTCTCTTTTTTCTGTTCTCTCAAATATATGGGTGCAACTAGCTTGGCTGCACTTCTTCTGTGTTTTCTCTTTCTCTGTTCTCTTTATATCTCTGTTTCTTTATTTTCCACTTTTCTACTTTTCTATCTCATTACAATCTTATACTCTACTATCGGAAAGATTCTTAATACTGAGGGACCTTGGGGTTTGGCTCCCGCCGAATCCCTGGGTTTTCTTGATGCGGGGATGGGGGGGAGCGTCCCAACGAGGACACAGTTAGAGCACGATGGGGTGTCCTGGGGTGCTCTCGCCCTCATTTCCTGCTTTAATCGTGTTTGATGTCAAAGGATTTTGAACGGGTCGTTTTCTTACGACTGTACCTTCCATGTTGGTAAACAGTCCATAGTTGTAATGTGTGGAATGTCAGAGTCGCATGTTGTTAATGAGATGTTTCTTTGTATAAGTTGTATTTAATCGTAATAAAAATTTATTGAACGAAAAAAATCTGTCATTGAAGGCTTATGGTGTCTGTCGAATGTTCTGAAAAAAAAAAAAAAGATTCGACAGAATCTAAAAAAAAAAAAAAGACTCTTTGGGGTAGATTCACATACACTTAATATTCCGCTGCGTAATCAAAATACTCTACGCTGCCGTATTTTACCAGGCTCTACACCGAATCCTGGTAGATTATTGCCCGTACGCTACGGCGGCGTAATCTATTTCTCGCCGCGTAATCGAAATACGCGATTAGGGGGCTGAAGCATTTAAATTAAGCGCGTCCCCGCGGCGATCGAACTGCGCATGCTCCGTTCAGAAATTTCCCGCCGTGCATTGCGTGAAATTACGCTGTTACGTCATTCGTTGTTTGAGTAGCGGCGTTTACGAACATTCCTATTCCCGGGCGACTTACGTTAAAAATAATAAAAGACGTCGGAAAACGTAGAAATTCGACGAGGGAACGACGGCCATACTTAACATGGGCTGTCTAATATTAGAGCAGCAAAAAGCTGGTATAGTGTTACGCAAATAAAAGATGACTAAAGGTGCCGTAAGAGATTGCGATTGAAGATCGTAATTTCGGGGATCGCCGACAAAAGCTCATTTGCATACCCCGACGCCGAAAACGACGGGAAGTCCACCCAGTGGCCACAATATTATTGCAGCGTAGATCCCAAGGCATACAAACACGTAATCCAGTCGAATTGAAGCCCGCAGCCGTCTATTCATAGTTTGAGGTTTTCGACTAGCTAGAAAACGCGCGTAATTTGAAATTACTCCAGTCTAACACCAGTTAGACAGGCGTAATGGCTCTCTGAATCTGGCCCTTTATGTCTCTCTATGTCGAATCTTCATGTCTCTCTATGTCGAATCTGTCATTGAAGGCTTATGGTGTATGTCGAATGTTATAAGAAATAAAAGATTCAACAGAATCTTAAAAAAAAAAATGTCGAATCTTTTCTCTCTATGTCGAATCTTTTCTCTCTATGTAGAATAATATTGGACTAATAGAGTTAAGGTCAGGCATATTCGACCGCAATGAAAACAAAAATAAAGCATTTGTTTATGCCGGATCTTTCGGTTTTCTGTGTTTTCGTTATCGTTTGTTAAAACGATAACGAAAATACCTGAAATTAGGACAAAAATGCATTCGGACAAAAACGAATGCACATGTCTAATAAATGCAGTGGTGGTGTAATTAGATTTTAGAAATAGGAGAGACTCCTATATATTTCTATTCCCTACAAGCACAAACAGGAACCTTCTCCTAACCTATCTTGCAGAGTATCTCACAGTAATAAATGCAGTGCTGGTGATTCTGAAGCAGGACAGTCTGACTCCTATCTAAATCTCTCCCTGAGAGCAGCAGCAGCCTTTCCCTAACCTAACTAAAGCAGAGTGCAGAGTGACGAGCTGTGCTGTGTGCCTCTAGCTTATATAGAGGCTGGGTCACGTGCTGGGTCACATGCTGCACTGGCCAATCACAGCCATGCCATTAGTAGGCATAACTGTGATGGCTTCTAGGTCACATGAGTAAAACAAATGGCGATTGGCTGCCGTGCAGCGCGCCATTACATTGCCGAACTCCGAACCGAACCCAAACTTTCAGCAAATTATTCGGGTTCAGGTTAAAAAAAAAAAAGTTTGGTACAAACCCAAACTTTACAGTTCAGATTTGCTCAACCCTAGTCAGGACCTACGATTGCATGTTTGTACATCAAATTCGATGAACAGAAATGTTGGATGAACAGATTGACTGTGCAATTAAATGCTACTGGAATCCTGCAACCATCATCCACTTATTTTTTTCTTGTACTTTAGATTTACTTAGTTACCTTTCAACTAGGAAGTTATCTTGCAGTGTTATTGCATATGTGTGTTTTCCAATAAATTCCTTTTTCCCCATTGTTTTTTTTTTTTTTGGTTTTTTTGTTGTTTCTTATTTTTTTGCAATATAAACGAAAAAAGACAGACAATTTTGAAAAAAAAAATGTACTTTCTGATATAAAACATACCCAATAAATTTGTTTAAAAAAGTAATGGCAGCAATCAGTGACTTATAGCGTGACTGCGATATTGTGGTGGACAAATCAGACACAAGTGACACTTTTGATACTTTTTTGGGGAACAGTGACACTAATGCAGTGATCAGTGCTAAACAAATATGCACTGTCACTTTAGTAATGATACTGGCAGGGAAGGGCATAGCATTGTTAAATGTGTCCCTAGGGGGTGCATCCTAACTGTGGGGGATGTGCTTTAACTATGGGAAGACATAAATCTGTGTTCCTGCTTAGCAGAAACACAGGATCTCTGACTTCCCTACTAACAGAACGGCGATCTGCCTCCGTTGGACCCGCTGATGGGCTCCTGCTATTGCCAAACACAGCAGGATCGGGTTTGCAGCGCTACGTGTGTGGACCCAGAAGTTCAGAATAATGTACCTGTAAGTGATTTTGTGCAGAGGAGCCACTGCCCTGCAGTACATGTATGTGGGGCCATCAGCAAGAGGTTAAAGAGGGAATGTCTGTTCCATAATGCATTGCAAACAACTGTCATTGGCCAATGTCTTGTACCTGCCGGGGAATGTCTGAACGATTAACTTAGTCAGCTAAATATATCAAATCACAGCGCCTCCACCTTTTGTAGATATCCTAACCGATTGCATACAATTTGGCAGACTGCATTGGACTATCTTAACTTATGGACCCGAGCAGTCAAATCACTGAGTGAAGTTTTTTCTAAAGTTATGACAAAAAGGCAAATAAAAGGACCACATTTTGGGGTTTTAGAATAATAATAATTTAAATAATTTGCCTGTCTTAAATACTGTAACACACGATCGGTCCATCCGATGAGAATGGTCCGACGGACCGTTTTCATCGGGTCACCACTGAAGTGGTCGTACACACCATCAGTTCAAAAACCGATCGTGTCAGAACGCGGTGACGTAAAACACAACGACGTGCTGAAAAAACGAAGTTCAATGCTTCCAAGCATGCGTCGACTTGATTCTGAGCATGCGCAGGTTTTTGAACCAATGCTTTTGCGTACTAACCAACGGTTAGGACCGATGGTCAGGCGTCCATCAGTTAGATTTTAAAGCAAGTTTTAAAACTTTGGACCGAAGGACGACAGACTGGTGGGCCATACACACGGTCGGTTTGGACCAATGAAACTGGACTTCAGTCCATTCTCATCGGTTTGAAACGATCGTGTGTACGCGGCCTGAGATATACACTGATAAAAGAATAATGCTTTGGCCCGTCTGTAGATATCCCAACTGGTGGATAAAATTTAGCAGATAATTATCTGCTGTTGACTAACTTGACCCATGGACATTCTGCAGTTGAATCACAGAGTAAAGCTTGTCTAATGTTATAAAGATAATGTGTGGGGAATCTCGCGCCAATTGGGGGGAGGGGTGGTGTAAATAATTACAAATAGGTTTTAAAAGCTGCTCCCTAGATAATACAGAGTGCTGGATTATAACTTTTATATACGTGGGATAGGGGCGCTAAAGAATAAATAATGTGTATAATTGTGTGGATAGGTGCGACCTATCTAAATATAAGCATCAATCCCATTACAAACTAATTGGTGCACCAAATGTAAAATGAATAATCAAAATAACTAAACAAAAGTATGATTGATTAACAATGTGCAGTGAACCATAAATTGGGCAATAATACGCTATTAAACATATAAAGTGCTCCCAGTAGAATCGGAAGTGAAGGGGCGCTGAAAACACAAACTCAATACAAAATTATGTGTATATATAAACATTGAAATGTGCAATCTATTATTACAAAAATCATATATTATTAGTGAAGTGAATTAGTGTCCATACAATGAAATCAAAGAAAAAAGTCCCAATAGTGCTAAATAATAAGCACCCAATGGTATATCTCAATTCAAAAAAGACGTATATATTGCAGTTCTGGAACCTCCACCATATAATTGCACCCGATGTGATCGATAGAAATGGCTCCTTACCGATAATAGTAGACTCTTTTAATTAAAAAAGAAGTCATAAACCGCTTTTGTCACTAGGATGACTCAGAATGATCCGGATAGGCACGTCAGATGATCCAACATTCATAAAGATAGGAACAGAAAGGCAATCATAGTGAAGTATTGTTTATTAAAATGTAATAAAAAGTAACATGCCAAATGGCTGCTTACTCAGATTGTGCCCTGATCCCGGCACTGAGGCTTTGTAGCATATATTCGATATCCAATCGAACCCGCGGATTCGGATGTAGGACGGTGATCCGTCGCGCTGGTAGTCTCACTGGCCGGCGTACGTTCTACCGTCGAAGCAACGTGGATTCGGAGAAGGATCGAAAATCCGTCGCACTGCTAGTTTTGCTAGTCGGCGTGCGTTCCACCGTCGGAAACCAACGGACCCGGAAATCGGAAGTGGTAGGGAAAAAACGTGACTGGTTTGCGCCTCGACGTACGTTTCGTTGTTTACGTCATCAGGAAGCGTATATTTAATATATTTAGGTTTAATTACACGTAATTCTACCCATTTGTTGGGAGAATTAATATTGTTTTTCTGTGGCGCAAATTATACACATTTTCCTCACATATAAAGTGCTCCGTTCTCAAAAAATCTTCCAAGTGATAAGTTCCACCTTCACCAGAAAGGTCACCTCAAGTGGGGATGGATGGCTCCTTACCAGATGATGTTGACCTATTAATTAAAATAAGGTCAATAGAGCTTGTGTATCAACTGCTTCCCATGGAGATTCCAATACAAATAGCAGATGGTTGCGGATATCATAAAGGAAAGAAAACAGCTCCCATAGTGTAAAACTATTTAATTGTATTAAATGATAAAAATCACAGTGCCGAGTGGCCTCTTACTTGAATAAGTGCCCGTAACCCGGCACTGAGGCTGTGAGCTTGTATGGATGTGGAGAGAGATAAAATTCCGGCGTGCGTTTCACCGCTGATAGCTAGGAAACCAGAGAACCGGATGTTGTTGGTCAATGCGTGCCCAGGTACC
This sequence comes from Rana kukunoris, assembly GCA_029574335.1. Classification (NCBI taxonomy): domain Eukaryota; kingdom Metazoa; phylum Chordata; class Amphibia; order Anura; family Ranidae; genus Rana; species Rana kukunoris. The sequence continues at coordinate 166,426,914 of CM056052.1, forward strand.
GCCTCGACGTACGTTTCGATATTGTTGTCATCAGGACCTTTCTGGTGAAGGTGGAACTTATCACTTGGAAGATTTTTTGAGCACGGAGCACGTTATATGTTTAATAGCGTATTATTGCCCAATTTATGGTTCACTGCACATTGTTAATCAATCATACTTTTGTTTAGTTATTTTGATTATTCATTTTACATTTGGTGTACCAATTAGTTTGTAATGGGATTGATGCTTATATTTAGATAGGTCGCACCTATCCACACAATTATACACATTATTTATTCTTTAGCGCCCCTTGTCTAATGTTATGCCAATAAGGCAATTAAAATTACCACATTTTTGGGGTTTAGGATATTCGGTAGGGTAGCAAATCAAATATCATAAAATACATGCATACAAAAAAATCTATAATAAATGTGGGAAAAATAGTTTATCTTTTTAAAATGGATATTTGCTTTAAAATGGTCAAAGCCATACTTTCCTAATATGGATGCTTATTACTGGTTGTAGTTTGCCTTCCCAAAATGGTGTCCAACTATGCTGTGTGCCCTAGATTTAGTAAAGTTTTAGATGATGGCCGTGTGTAGTCTGATCAGATGGTCTGATCCTTCCTATCTACCTGACTTGTATATTAGGTTTAGAGCAATACATTCAAAAATCCCACCAAGGGGGTGTAATCTTTCTTCTTATTGGTATACAGGATAATCATAAACCATGTGTTTATGCCAGCATTACCTTCCTTGGCCACTGGGTAGCACTCTAGGACAAGAAGTGTCTATTCTAAGTTTAACTGGGAAATTAATCTTATAAAATAATCTGTTATAGTTAATATTTTACTATAACAAGTGGGACCATGTGTTTTATCTAAAAGATATAGAATGCTTAGAAGAGTCTGGTAATTGCTAATTTATAATCATTATGGGACCACAGGCATTATGCATAACCAACCCGAGCAAAACATGCAATAGAGGAAATAACACACCAACCACCATTTCTTTCTTCAAAGTTTTATTAAAGTAAACACATACATTATACTCTCCACATAACCATGAGTTTATTGGAATTTAACTTGGCCACGGCCTGATTCATTGGTTTAAAATGTCCATTCAAAATAATAATCATTCGAAGATATTGTACTTATACCATAAATAATTCAACTGATTACATTTCCATAACCATCACGCACAGCCCAGCCACTGAGACTTGAGCTGTATATCCATGAAACCAAATTAAATCTCCCATCAGGCAACCTGCCTTTAAACAGTACCATACTACCACATGAATCTGGCCGCGACGGGGGGGGGGGGGGAAGGGTGGGGAGCTCCGTCGGCTGGGTCCTCTTGTAGTCAAAACGGCCGCCTGCCTGTCACGGAACCGGGCCTATATATAGGCCCGAACCGGACTCCAGAATATTCTACCTAGGTACCTGATACCTTCTGTCCAATCACTGCTCTTACCTGTCCTGATTCCTGGGCTCTTTCAACACAGCTGATCCGCTTGATTAGGCCCCTTACCAACCTGCTCTGACCTGCAATTGACCTCTTCTGGCTAAAACCTTATCCTAGCTGCCCCTGCTGTGGACCCATAAGGAAAGGAGAGCCTAATTGGCCCTCTGTCCTTTCCAATGGGACCACAGGCATTATGCATAACCAACCTGAGCAAAACATGCAATAGAGGAAATAACACACCAACCACCATTTCTTTCTTCAAAGTTTTATTAAAGTAAACACATACATTATACTCTCCACATAACCATGAGTTTATTGGAATTTAACTTGGCCACGGCCTGATTCATTGGTTTAAAATGTCCATTCAAAATAATAATCATTCGAAGATATTGTACTCATACCATAAATAATTCAACTGATTAAATTTCCATAACCATCACGCACAGCCCAGCCACTGAGACTCGAGCTGTATATCCATGAAACCAAATTAAATCTCCCAAACGACAGGAGGGGGAGGGTCCCTCCGTCACCCTCCTGTCCCCCCTGCCCCAGACCGCGACCTCCTCTATGCATGTTTGCAATTCCATATTAAAAATATCCAGGCCTATAACTGATAAATGTACCACATCCGTCCTATACAAGCCCGGATACCCACCTTCTAACTCAAAATGCCTAACTGAGTTACCTACGCCTAGCGCCAAAAATTTCTCTATAGCCCTATTTACCCGTTTGCGAACCTTCTCTAAAGGTCTCAAACTAGCAGAATTTAACCAACAAAAAATGCGGGATTATTTCTGAAAAGATTAACAAAGTCTCGGGGGAAAAGTGACTCAAAAACACAAAAACATCCTTCATGTCATTAATTAAGTCATGTGTCTTCCACTTACCAATATCATTCCCCCCCAGATGCAGAATCAGCATGTCTGGAGGAGGGAACAGCATATATAATCTGTTTAATTCAGACATTAGATTAACCCATACCATTCCTTTGCGACCAAACCATTGAATAGTGAAGGATGAGGGGTCGAGGCCCAAATTCTCAGAATAAGTCCTATTTGAAGCTCTTTTCTGTGCCCAAAACACAAAAGAATGGCCTACAATCCATATGGAACGATGCCGACCTGCAATGAAATAACATGTTAATACGGACGTATGTACAGCTTGAAAACATCTGATTTCCATCTACCTAATTTCTTAATGGCATCTTCATCAAACCCTATCCTGGCGGCCTCTGTAGCCGCTCCGATCCTAAAAGAGTGCGCTGTGATTCTGGCTTCCCTGATATGGCTGTATGAGATGCATTTCTTTAGTACTGCCAAAAACTGGTAGATAGAAACCGGGGAACCATCCTCGTGTATAAAAAGGAAACCCTCATTACGTGGGCGAATCCTTACATACTCCTGTAGCCTAGCTATCAGGCAAATGTCCTTAATTATGTATTTCTTTAATGAGATCCAAGCTCCTTTGCCCCATGTGTCTGTCTTACCGTGCCTTATAAACAGACTTAAACTCTCCTCCAACAAAGACACCTCGGATATTAGGATCCCGGAGGTGCCAACTTTAGAGGCCGGTAGGAGCTCGGAAATCCTACATGCACTAAAGAAGGAGACAACAAAAATCGCTTTAAACAGGACGGCCTCATAGGCCGAAAAGCAAATTGCCGCGGTAGCCCCGCAAATTTGTAACAGCATGTCTGGCGTAACAGGCGACCTAGTGTCCTTTCTAACAGAACTCTTCCTATAACCCTTCATAATTTGCTTTACTGAAAAGAAACTAAGGCAAGGCGAAAAAAGGAAACTCCAGCTAATGTCTTGCAGATGTGTGACCAGGAGAGGCGCCTCTGAATCAGCGAACCCAGAAACCGTAAAACCAAGTCTTCCGAGTGTTCTGAGACAGATAGATTCAATGAACCCAAGAAAGTTGACCATAACCACCATGAGGAAACATAGCTTCTCCAAGTAGACGGGGCCACCAAATTCTTGAAAAACTTCATCATTAAATCAGATCCCATAAATGGGACGGGCAACTCCAACCCATCGGCTCTGCCCTTGGGAGCAAACTGAAAAACCAGTCCATCTGCAGACGAGAGAGAACATCAGCAGCATTATTTACCTTACGGGGATGTATCTGGCCTTCAGCCAGATGTTCTGCTTCAAACACAGGAAAACCAAATGCCATATGTACGTAACCACTGTAGGGGATTTAGACGACAAAGCGTTAACTGCAGACAAAACACCTTTGTTATCCGTGCTAACCATCAGTCTTTTGTTTGAAAAGGACTCTCCCCATAGTTCTAAAGCTACTATTAAAGGAAACAGTTCAAGTAAGACTATGTTTCTAGTGAAGCCTCGCGTAAACCAACTATCTGGCCATGACCCTGCGCACCACTGCGTTTTCCAAATGACCCCAAAGCCAACCGAACCTGCTGCGTCCGTCTCTAACAAAAAAATTTCATCTGGACTGAAATCCTGCTGCCACACCGCCTTCCCATTAAAGCAATCCAAAAACTTTAACCAGACCAACAGGTCTTGCTTGATGCATGCTGTTACCCTGATGTGAGCAGATGGCTTTAGCCTGATGTTGTGCATATAGCCTTTTACCTAGAGAAAACCCTGCCCATGATCCTTGAAGCGAAAACCCTGCTCAAGATCCTTGAAGCGAAAGCTAATTGGCCCAACAGGGATTGCATTTCTCTTAAAGTTGTTTTACCCAGTCTTAGGAATAGCCTCATTGTTTGGGACAACCTATAGATTTTGTCCTCAGGTAGTCTGCATTCCATGCTGGCAGAATCTATGGTTATGCCCAAAAAATCAATACAGGTTGTGGGATGTATAGTTTTGCCCTGGGCCAGTGGGACACCAAAATAGCTACATACCTGGTGAAAAACAGATAAAAGGGCGGAGCAATCATCAGAACCATCTGCTCCAAAAAACAAAAAATCATCCAGATAGTGGCTCAAATTCCTTGAACCGGACACCCTGCTGACCACCAATTCCAAAAAAGTTGAAAAAGCTTCGAAGTAGAAGCAAGAAACTGAACAGCCCATGGGCAATGATTTATCAAAATAAAATTGCTCTTCAAAATAAATGCCAAGGAAATTAAAGCCTATTGGGTGCAAAGGAAGTAAGCGAAAAGCTGATTGTATATCTGCTTTTGCCATTAAGGCATTTCTTCCTAAAATGCGCAATTTCTCCAAGGCAGCATCAAAGGATGTGTATGACACAGATAACTTCTCTGAGTTGATTTGGTCATTCAGGGAACCGCCAAAAGGGAATGACAAATGATGTATTAACCTGAATTCTGCCGGTTCTTTTTTGGGGACAAGACCTAAAGGCGAAATCCTAAAATTAGTAAAAGGTGGGTGGGCAAAAGGACCTTCCATCCTACCCGCCTTCACCTCCTTCCGCAGCTTTTCTCTTACCAGCCAAGGTGCGTCATTAACGGATTTCAAATTTTTAACTATTTTTAACACAACCCGAACCTTCGAAGGGTGGTATGAGAAAACCTTCCGAGAAACCTTTAGTTAGCATTGAAGCCTAGCTTGCTACTTTTGAATCAATAAACTTGGATTGTGAAAAAAAAAGCATTGAAGCCATCTGCCGGTTTGGATAAACTTGTAGCCACGGCAGCATGCTTTGTAGCATCACCGGGGTGACTGCTTTTGGGAACGTTATCCCTTGTACTGGATTGTAATTTCCGAAAACATTTCGCAATCGGATGGTTCCCTCCACAGAATGCACATTCGTGCTTATATTTACAAGTATTTAGCCACTTGCAATGAGAATCATTGAATGCAAAGCACAGGCCCCTTTTATAAGAAACACTCGTAGCAGGTTGTGGGGCTGCCACCGGGCTTGCCCGAGAAAAGGGCTGTTTTTGCGGCAAAAATAAATTAAGCCAGAGGCCAACATCCTTTGATCCCCACTGCAAAGAAGGCTGCACCGCTAATTTCTGGCGGAAGGCCTCATCATATGACAGCCATGCCAGCCCGCTGAAACCCCTATACGCTTCCAAGATTATATCTAAATGCTGGAAAAGGAGAGGGCTTCTGTTAGGGTACTTCTCACATAAAACACTAGCATATATAACAAAAGCCTGCAACCATACATAAAAGGATTTAATTGCTGGCTTTTTGTCTTCTGATCTTTCTTCTCTCCTTTCAAACCTTGCCATATCCTTGGCAGGGGGAAGAATAGAGGAAAATTCAATATACTCCCCCCTCCATATTTTCTCTTTCATGCTCACTGGTAAATGAAAACCCAGTGGTGACAGAAAGCATGGCATGCATTCTTTAGCACTGCTGTCAGTTAGATCCATCACATTACTTTCCTTAGCCCTTGACGCTATAGGCTGAGAAACAACATTAGAAACATTCCCTGTAGGGCTGTGCAAATTAACTTTTAATTAATCGATTAATCTTTAATTTTTTTGATCGATCAAAAACTGGACCTTCAGGGAGTTCCGTCGGAGATCCGGTAACGTCACGGACACTGGCAGGGCTTGCCGTGTTCATCTGAAGGGCTCCTTTGCGGTGCCTTCATATCTGCATGCTGGCGGGACCTTACTATCTTCCACAGGCAAGGGCTATTACACTTCGCTCTATCACTTCCCTCTATCAACCTGGGACTCTACAACCATCCACTGGGAGTTGTGATAGTTCCCTTCACGGTACATCTACATGCCGACGGACTGATGTAAACCTCTCCTCATCTGGATTCAGCAGTGGTATTGTTGTACACATTTTAATACCAGTATTATACTTGGCTACATGTTTTTATGACTGCTTTTGGTACCGTTTGGTATTACTCGCACCATTTTTACAGTTTATGTAGCTACATCAATTTTATCTCCAGTGCAATATTTATTTTGTTACCTAGTTGAAGACTATAAAAGTTTTAATGCTATTCCCATCGAGCGCTGCCTTTGTGTGTTTTTTGTATCCTACTCAACATTTTTCCAGTGGTTGGTAGCTGCACTGGGAATCAGCCTGCAAGGAGATCAGCTAAAAGTAGTTGGATCAGTATGTGCGTTATAATTAATCGATTAAAAAAAAAAACGATTAATCGAACACAAAATTTTTGATCAGTAACAGCCCTAATTCCCTGACCATACCCCAGCTTCACTAGGAACAGTAGGACTAGGAACAGCAGGACTGGGCACATTTGTTCTCATTATAGCAATCAGCTGCTCAATAGATGCAGTCAATAACGATAAATGTGATGCTGGATTGCACTCACCCTTCCCGCTCTGTGCCAGACTCATCCCAGGGGCTGACATAGGCACCTCGCACCGCGCAGACAGGCTGCCGGTCTGCTGTGACTGACGTGGCTGCTGCAGGCTTGACTCAATGCGCGCTCCCTTGCCGCCTCCTCCTGATGGCCGACCGCCGCTACTCGCGTCCCGCTGCTGAGCTTTCCCCTTGGCTGGCGCTGCTGCTTCTTCCCCTCTTTTTTTTTCCCTCCTCTTCCCCTCCCAGCCTGGGGGGGTGCTGACACTTGGCGCTGGTCCCTGTAAGGAAGAGAAAAAAACATCCCGGACACTTTTGCCGACGCTCCAGGGGTCAGGGCTCACGCTCCTTTCTTGCGCCCGCCTCCTTTTGCACGTCCGCCTCGCTGGTCCGTCCTCACCGCTGCCGACATCCGCCTCCAAAACCTCCGGAAGGAAAGGTGTGTTGAAAGCTTCTTCTTCCAGCGAGCAGGGTATGGGGTGAGGTGACTCCGCTCCGCTGAGTCCCGCGGCTGGTTCCATCTCCGTGCTGCAGATGCTAGCTGTCCGTGAAGCTGCAGGTAGGGACAGGCATTGACGCAGCCAGTCTTCTCCTCCTTCATGCTCCGCACGAGATATTAGCTGGCGAAGCAGGGTTTCCATGGTGACACAGGAAAATTTTTGCAGAGCTCCGTCGGCTGGGTCCTCTTGTAGTCAAACGGCGCCTGCCTGTCACGGAACCGGGCCTATATATAGGCCCGAACCGGACTCCAGAATATTCTACCTAGGTCACCTGATACCCTCTGTCCAATCACTGCTCTTACCTGTCCTGACTCCTGGGCTCTTTCAGCCCAGCTGATCCGCTTGATTAGGCCCCTTACCAACCTGCTCTGACCTGCAATTGACCTCTTCTAGCTAAAACCTTATCCTAGCTGCCCCTGCCATGGACCCATAAGGAAAGGAGAGCCTAATTGGCCCTCTTTCCTTTCCCATTCTCTGTATCTATGGGATTAGCTGTCCACTACTTTATTATGGGGCATCCCGTATGGAGTATATATACTTTCCCGGAGTCCACTCACATTTGAATTTAAGTTTTATATATAATCTCTTTTTCATAATCAGCAAAGCAGCTAATTACTGTCTTTAACTGGTATTACTTTTATGCTGTGCTGTGGCAATTCAGTACTACTACCCTTATCGGCCTAACTGTTACAATCCTTATTCCCTTTTGGTGTTACTGAAGTGCAGTTTATAATATCCTGACTCGGAATAACTGTAAATATATTATGTTGGCAGATATATACAGGGTACTCTAATATTACTTTATATACTTTAATAACCTGCAGACACTCTATTGGCCTGGGCTGGGTTGCACCTTACTTTAATATCCGCACATCTAACGGCTAAGTGGATCTGGCTTCCACTGGTCATTGTCCGGTTCGCCCCTGCTATCCGCACCGCCGGGATTCCTTGGATTGCGTTCTGACAACTTTTGGTTTCAGTAGCTAACAGAATTAGTGAGCACACAGATATCATGTTCTTTTTGATATAAAATGTATAATGTAATGCAATATATTAAATATTTGTGTACTAACGGCATATCTTTATGTCATACACAGACCACTAAATCCAAAAAGATTAAGTTGCAAGGCCCTGACGAAGCACGCAAGTGTGAAACTAGTTGGCAATCTGCATACTGTATTTTACCTCCGCTTTTTGTAACTATTGTGGTCCAATTCATGCAACAATTGTTTTTATGAAGTATATATATATATATATATATATATATATATATATATATATATATATATAAATAACCTTTTGATAAATTTCTAAATCCTCTGTGTTTGGTGTACTTACCTTATTACTACAATTGACATCTCTCACTTAAAAATCCTGACATTTGGAAAAGGTTCTCCCTCTCCCGTTTATGTATTCTGTTTTTTATCTGTCTAAATACATTTCATATGAACTTATGTGAGGGGTTTGTGGGTATTTTCAGATGTCTCTACAATTCTATTTTAAACTCTTCACAGTTATAATAGACACAAATCCATGCAGCTTTGTATTCAATAATACATCATTAAATTTATTTATTTTAGTAAGTAAGTAACTGCATTTAACCATGTATCTGTCCAGCAGGAACTGGAATGTGAGACGAGGAAGCAGAAGAAGCCAATCAGCTAATTTGCTATTAACCAATTGCCGATCACCGCATGCCGATATACGTTGGCAGAATGGCTGCAGTGGGCAAATAGGCGTACCTGTACGTCCTCTTTAATTTGCGGGCTAGTGGGCGTGCGTAGGATGCGTACTGCGTGACTGTGCCCGTGGGTCCCATGGACGCAACACGGAGAGGCAGAACGAGAAGATGCGTATGTAAACAAGGCATTTCCCTGTTCTGCCTAGCAACATGACGGGGATCTACTGCTCCCTGTCATCGGGAGCAGTGATCTCTGTCATGTTGTTGTGAGACCATCCCCCCTACAGTTAGAATCACTCCCTAGCACACACTTCACCCATTGATCGCCCCCTAGTGTTTAACCCCTTCCCTGTCAGTGTCATTTACACAGTAATCAGTGCATTTTTATAGCACTGATCGCTATATAAATGACAATGATCCCAAAATGGTGACAAAAGTACCTAATGTGCCGCGATGTCGCAGTCACAATAAAAATCGCAGATCGCTGCCATTACTAATAAAAAAAAATTATAATAATGCCATAAATCTATCCCCTATTTTGTAGACGCTATAACTTGTGCGCAAACCAATCAATATAAGCTTACCAAAAATGTGTAGAAGAATACATAGTGGCCTAAACTGAGGGAAAAAAATATATGTTTATATTTTTTGGGGATGTTTATTATAGCAAAAAGTTAAATAAAAAATATTTTTTTCAAAATTGGCAAACTTTTTTTTTGTTTATAGCGCAAAAAAAAAAAAGAAGGGCCGAGGTGATCAAATACCACCAAAGGAAAACTCTATTTGTGGGGGGAAAAAAAAGACGTCAATTTTGTTTGGGTGCAACGTAGCGCATGCAATTGTCAGCTAACTGACGCAGTGCCATATCCCAAAAAGTGCTCTGGTCAGGAAGGAGGTAAATCCTTCCGGGGGGAATAAAGTAGTAAATAACAGGTAAACAGGAGGATAAAACAGAGTGACAGAGGGATAAGCTTATCTTTGTGCTGCTTCTGCTTTCACTGTGGTTACAGGCTGAGGAGTGTCCAGGACAGTCTGTGCTCAAGGGAAGAAGATCGGCTGATAGCCACCAGACTGGATTGAAAGTAAATTGTGCAACAGAAGCTGCTTTTTTTTTTTTTATCTTTTCATTGACTATTTTTTTTTCTTTCATCCTATTATTTTTGACTGCTCTGTACAATAAGATTACTGTTATATATAGACTGTTTGGAATTTGGATGGCAATTACTAAACTCACAAAATTCACATTTTGCTTTTATGAGAGATGCTTTTTCAAAAGGAGTAATGCCTCCTTGACCTGAATCCTTCTCAAGTACCCTCTTAGTTACACATTTTCCTATTCCTCGCTTTCACTGAACCTGACGTTGTATTTGTACTGAACATATGCGAAGCTGAAAATAGCTTTTAGTAAATCAATTATTTTACGATTAAATACCAGTGTATGTGAATAAATTGGACTAGACGAAGATATTTTGAAGAGTGCATGTCACAAGTACTACCAGAAAGGGTTTTAACAGTGTACAAGTTGATGACAGATTTATATTGACTTTTTTTCTTTTCCTCCAGGATGAATTAACTGCAGTCAATGTAAAACAAGGATTTAGTAACCAACCAGCATTTTCTGGAGATGAGCATGGATCAGCTAGGAACATTGTTATAAACCCATCTAAGGTAGAATCACTTATATTGCTTTTATCCTGTTTATTGCTTTAACCCAGTGTTTCTCAATACCAGTCCTCAAGCCCCCCCCAACAGGTCATGTTTTCAGGATTTCCCTCAGATGAAAAGGCTGTGGGAATTACTAAGGCAGTGAAACTGATCAAATCACCTGTGCAAAATAATGGAAATCCTGAAAACCTGACCTGTTGGGGGGGCGTGAGGACTGGAATTGAAAAAAAACTCTGCTTTAACCACTTAAGGACCGCCTCCTGCACATTTACGTCGGCAGACTGGCACATGCACGTACAGGTACGTCCTGTGCTAGTGCCCGCCCGTGGCGTGCTCCCGCGTCCCGGTCCAAAGCTCAGTGAACGGAACTCACGGACCTGATCGCCGCTGGCGTCCCGCGATCGGTCCCCGGAGCTGAAGAACGGGGAGAGCTGTGTGTAAACACGGCTTCCCCGTTCTTCACTGTGGCCGCATCATCGATCGTGTGATCCCTGTTATAGGGATACACAATCGATGATGTCACACCTACAGCCACACCCCCTACAGTTGTAAACACACATTAGGTCACACATAACCACAAGGGGGCGCTGAAGGGGTTAACTCCCAAACTGCAATTGTCATTTTCACAATAAACAATGCATTTTAAATGCATTTTTTTGCTGTGAAAAGGACAATGGTCCCAAAAATGTGTTCCAAAGTGTCCGCCATAATGTCGCAGTCATGGAAAAAAATAAATACATTTTTTTAAATAAAAATGCAATAAAACTATCCCCTATTTTGTAAACGCTATAAATGTTGCGCAAACCAACCAATAAATGCTTATTGTGATTTGTTTTACCAAAAATAGGTAGAAGAATACGTATCGGCCTAAACTGAGGAAAACTGAGGAAAACATTTTTTTTTTTATATATATTTTTGGGGGATATTTATTATAGGAAAAAGTAAATATTTTTTCACAATTGTTGCTCTATTTTTGTTTATAGCGCAAAAAAACAAAACAAAAAAAAAACAAACAAAAAAACGCAGAGGTGATCAAATACCACCAAAAGAAAGCTCTATTTGTGGAAAAAGATTGCGACCGCGCAATTGTCTGTTAAAGCGAAGCAGTGCCGAATCGCAAAACCTGGCCAAGTCCTTTAGCTGCCTAAAGGTCCGGGTCTTAAGTGGTTAATAACTAGGATTTACTAATTTTGCATACAACGTAATATAGAGCAGTGTTTTTCAACTCCAGTCCTCAAGGCATACCAACAGGTCATGTTTTCAGGCTTCCCATTATTTTGCACAGGTGATTTGATCAGTTTCACTGCCTAATGGCCCATACACACGATCCGAATATCGGCCGATGGATCGTACGACTTTTTTCGCTTAATAATCGCAAGTAAAATAAAATAGGTTATTAAACTCACGAAAATCCTCGTACGACAGAAAAAAAAGATCGGAAGTGATGTCACGTGCAGGGCCGTCTCTACCATAGGGCAAACAGGGGCAGCTGCCCAGGGCCCTGTCACTGTTGGGGGCCCAAAGCAACCCCCTTTGAAAAAAAAAAAAAAAAATTTTTTTTTTTTTTTTTTTTAGGGGTCCGGTGGTCCGGAGGTCCCCAGGGGCCCGGAGGCCCCAAGGGCCCAAGATGGCAACCCCCCCCTTTTTTTTATTTATTTTTAAATAAAAAATATATTTATTTTATATATTTGTATTAAATTTTTTATTAAACGGCCAATTTTTTTAAATATATTTTTATTTTTTATTAAAGGGCCATTTTTTTAGGGGTCCCCAGGGACCCGGAGGCCCCCAGGGCCCCAGATGACAACCCCCTTTTTTTATTTATTTTTAAATAAAAATATATATTTATTTTATATATTTTTATTTAATTTTTTATTAAAGGGCCAATTTTTTTTAGAGGTCTGGAGGTCCCCAGGGGCCCGTAGTTCCCCAGGGCCCCGGATGACGACCCCCCTTTTTTATAAAAAAAAAAACTTTTTTATATATTTCTTTTAATATATATATATATATATATATATATATATATTATATATATATATTATATATACATATTATATAATATAAATGTTATTATTATTAAAGGACCCAACCCCCCCTTTTTTTTTTTTTTTTTTTTATATATTTTTTTTTTTTTTTTTTTTTTTTATATATATATATATATATAATTAAAGGGCTCAGAGGTCCCCAGGGCCCCATGTGGCATACACCCTTTTTTATTTTTTTTATAAATGTTTATTTTTTTATTTTTGTTTATATTTTTTTTTATTAAAGGGCCCAGAGGTTCCCAGGGCCCTGGATGGCAACCCCACTTTTTTTTATAAGTGTTTATTTTTAATATATTTTTTTTATTTTATTTTTTTATTAAAGGGTCCAGAGGTCCCGGAAGGCAACCCCCCTTTTTTTGTAGTTTATTTTTATAAAAAAAATAAAAATTATTAAAGGGCCCAGAGGTCCCCAGATGGCAACCCCCTTTTTTTTAAAAAAAATATATTTTTTATATTAATTTTTCATTTCTTTTTTTTCTTTTTATTAAAGGGCCCAGAGGTCCCCAGGGCCCCGGATGGCTACACCCCCCCCCCCCGTTCTCTGCTCCAGGGGGCCCATGCCTGAAGCTGTGTAAGGGACCCCATAATTCCTGATGGCGGCCCTGCCGCCCGTTAAGCCCCTGTGCTGCCCACAAATCAGGCGGCTGAAAATCATCAGCGGCACGCAGCCAGGTGACAGTACTGCTTCCCTTCCCAGTGTTTTAAAATGTACAAAACCCCTGGTTTCCCTTTAGACGTGCACTTCTCCCTTCCTGCCACTGGGTGCTGCTTGTATATAAAAGTGAATTAGAATGTGATTTTATAACATCCCCAGTTTGCTCTTCCCGAGGCTGACTTCTTCATGTCCTGCTCTTCAATGTATGTCACTGTTTGCTACTCTATATTGTAAATAGAAGTTTTCTGTAGAGTGTGCCCAAAGTCTTTATAATATTTGATGATTCACTGCAGGACTGGTCAGTGTTTTAAAAAGTTCCTGTATTTTACACATGGCATGGAATGGGGTCACAGCACCGTCTGTCCATTCTGCTTTAGCACCATGGGACCCCATGCCATGCCATGTGTAAAATAGAGGAACTCCCCAAATCACAGACCAGACCTGCAGTCCAGGCTGAGTGAGGCCTCAGAGCACATGGCATTACTGTCTGTATTTAACTGCTTGATGGGCTTATTTTGGGCCTGACTGGCTCACGTGTATGTGTTTTGGCAGCCCACATTTGCGCAGGCACAGCAGCCCATTCATTTGATGCCTCATGTAATAGGCTGAGCACACGGCACACCTATGCCCATCAAGCAATGAAATACAGCACTGTCTGTCCATTCTGCTGTGACTTATCTGCAGTTCCCGCACTGTCAAACTCACTGCATTTTTAGATGTTTAGGTCACGCTTTTAAAAACACAGTGCGTTTGTGTGTGCAAGAACTGCAGGTAAGTAGCATGGTGCAAAAGCAGAATGGATTTCAAGGCAACCGATTTTTAAAATGCTGAATGCACCTTTTTTCTGCAGGAAACAAAGGCATGGCAGCCCATTCAAATCAATGCTGTGCTGCACAAATGAGGGCCGCCAAAACACATACATATGAACCAGCCAGGCCCAAAATAAGCTAAAGGGGGGGCCCAAAAAAAATGTTTGCCCAGGGCCCAAACCATATTAAAGACGGCCCTGGTCACGTGTTGTAATGTATTTGTATTGTATTGTTGGACGACGGCTGTACTGACTAAACGAAAATCGTACGATCTGACATCGTACGAGGAAAATTTTCGCGCATGTCTGACCGAAAAATATCGGATGAACAGTCGTGATCAGCTCTCGAAAGTAGTGTACACACGATCCGAAAATCGTACGATCCATCATCGGACGATCGTTTTCGTCCGATATTCGGATCGTGTGTATGGGCCATTAGCCTAGGTTCACATTGGAGCGATTTGTCATGCGATTTGAGAGATAAAAATCGCATGACAAGTCGCAGCCTATTGGCGGCAATGGCACTGTTCCAATCGGTGCGATACCGATTTTGCGGCGCGGCACCGATTTGTAAAAGTAGTTCCTGCACTACTTTTACCGATTTCAGGTGCGATTTCTATAGACATCTGTATATGAAACCACACAAATGTCTATCAAGTAGCAGCTGAAATCGCGCTGACCTTGCTACTTTGAAATCGCGCTACTTTAAGTAAAGTAGCACGATTTGAAAGTAGCATCAGTGTGAGGCTGGGTTCACACTATACTACACGACAGCAGTACTACTTTCATCCTACTTTGCTCTGCGATATCTGTCCTACATTGGTCCTACATTCATCCTACATTGGTCCTACATCCATCCTACTTTCATGAACAGAATACTACTTTGATCCGACTTTGTGATAGTCTAACTTGTTTTTGACCAATCAAAACAATCCCAGAGTGAGATAAATTCCTTTTACTGCTGCTGTAATCACATGTCAGATGGCAAAAGTCGGATGTTAGGACAAGGCTCCTACTTTAGTCCGACTTCAATGATATTCAATGGGCTGAAGTAGGATCAATGTAGGACCAAAGTAGTACATGGAGTAGTTTAAAGTCGGACCGACTTGTGTAGGACCAGTTAAGACGGCTCTCATAGGGAAACATTGATTTTCACACGTCATGAGCTCCCAATGTCAAAGCGTTTGTCAGACTAGTGTGAACCCAGCCTTAACCAGGGCTTAGTAATCACCACAGCCATTTCATCTGAGGGAAATCCTAAAAACTTGACCTGTTGGTGTGCCTTGAGGACTGGAGTTGAAAAACATTGATATAGAGTAGACCGATGTTCTTTGAATTTCAATTCTGAGTAATTTAGATCTCATTGGTACTCAGTTGAAGTATCTAATATAGAAGAGACTTAAAAAGTGTATTCTGTCATAAAAACTATACATAGGACTACAGTGCGACCCGGATAAGAAAAAAATAGACACAGGGTCGGCATGACTAAGGGAGGAACAGGTCTGAGAAGGGTTAAAAGTAAGAAGTAGAGGTGGGGTAGGGGCGTAGCTTACCTGATTGGTGTTTTAGGATGGTCAGGGTGGAGCCGTAAGGGTTTGCAAAGTCTGGTGCAAGTGCCAATGGGTAATCACTCCGGAAAGTTCTGTTGATTGAAGAGTCCCTCCCTCCCGCCCTGTATTCTGTTTTTTAAGGAGTAGTCTGGGTGGGGGACTATTCTGATGTTTTATGTTTTTTTATACATAAGACCCCACACCTCATCTCCAGGCTGGGAAGCCTGAAATAAAAAAAAACGATCCTGGCTTTGATCGTAGCGGTGAGTCGGTAGAAGCACCGGAGGGTGGCAGGAGGGGGGGGGGGGGGGGGCGTATGGTCGGCTATTGCAGAGTATTGGCAGGGGCTATTGCAGAGTATTGGCAGGGGCTATTGCAGAGTATTGGCAGGGGCTATTGCAGAGTAGTAGAGTATTGGCAGGGATGGCTGAGCATGGAGGGATGGATGGCTGGATCTGTGACTGCAATTGTCACAGATCCAGCCCACAGCACTGCTGCCATCCGATCCCTCCCCCTCTCCTCTCACACTGTACCGATCGGTACAGAGAGGGGAGGGAGGAACCGGCGTCATCACATGACGCCGGTTTGTTTACAAGTGATCTGCGGCAATTTACCGCGATCCGTGATGTGCCGGGTCTTTCAGCCTCGGCGGTCACGGATGATTCCCCCCAGGGGGCGCGCGGGAGCAAGATTCTCGGAGGACTTTCATAGAAGTCCTCCCAGAATAACTTGACCGCACTGTAGACATATTTTGTCTATAGCGCGGTCGGCAAGTGAATTTCAGGATTTATTTTTAAGTATAAATAAAGAACTGTGAAGTAAAATAAGAGTCAGTGCCCATCAATGCAGCCTAATCGGGGCCCATCTGCAGCCTCACAAGTGCCATAAACGCAGCCTCACAAGTGCCATAAACGCAGCCTCACAAGTGCCATAAACGCAGCCTCACAAGTGCCATAAATGCAACCTCAAATGTAGCCTCACCACTGGCATGAATTCAGCCTTACCATTGTCATCAGTCCAGCCTGATCAATTCCCATCTGCAGCCTCAGAGGGGACAGGGAGGGGGGACGGGGCTAGCGCCAACAGATTACATACATGAGAATCTCCTGTTTTCTCAGTGGCCTCTTTAATACAAAGTTCCATCCCCTATCATAAACAGAACAGTCGTCCACTGGCAGCCCAGGAGACGGGACTTCCTTTTACAGAGGCCACCGTGTAAACAGGAAATTCTTACTGTATGTAGTCTGTCAGCACTCATCTTGCCCCCTCCGAGGCACATTTTTTTATATAATATATATATATATATATATATATATATATATATATATATATATATATATATATATATATATATATATATATATATATATATATAAATAAATCACACACACACATATATAAATACAGGTATATACCTTTTGTGGCCCTTGCAGCGCTTAGGGATTCATTGGGGACCACAAAAAATTATATATATATATATATATATATATATAATTATATATATATATATATATATATATATTGCCAAATTACCAGTGAGACCATTTGAATCCGGAACATGAGCCGCAATTGGCACACAGGAAGGACTTTGGCCTGACCTAGGTGATTGACCGGTAGTGGGAAGGGGGTAGCTGCCACAACTATGCACTCACTCTCCCCCCAAAAAATGTTCAAATGTGTTAGAGGAGGTAGGGGAGGGGGACACAAAGCATAACTGCCCTTTTTATGGGTTAATTCCACTATTTTACAAATGGGAGAAACTGCCAGTAAAACAGAATAGACCGCTAAAAAGGATACATTTTAACAGCAACTGTTTTTACTGTCATGGGAAAAACAAAAATGTTCGACGTGAGTGCTCCCGTCTCATAACTTGCTTCTGAGCATGCGCATTTTTTTCCCCCGCTGTTAAAGCCTACACGCGGAAGTTTTTTACGACGTGAAAAGCGGCGCAAAAAATTAGAGCATGTTCTAAATTTTAAATGCCTATTTTTCACATCAAGAAAAATGCTCTGGAGCCTACACACGATCGTTTTAATGACCAAGTTAAAAAATGTAATTTGTCTCGTCATGAAAAATGGTTGTGTGTACGCGGCATAACTGTTTTTAATTGGAAATGTACTGCTTTGTATTAAATGTATGCTTTGGATCCCAGTTATTAGATACATATTACTGCATGTAAAAGCTACTATAGGAACATAACAGTGTTGTCCACATTTCATGTGTTTGCAGATTGGAGCATACTTCAGTAGCATTCTAGCTGAAAAACTGAAACTGAACACCTTTCAGGACACAGGGAGGAAAAAGACACAGATTAACGCCAAAGACAATTACTGGCTTGTGACTGCTCGTTCTCAGGGTGCAATACATAGCTGGTTTACCGATCTAGCTGGAAACAAGCATCTCACTGTTCTAGCTAAAAAGGTAAAAATGTATCTACTAGTGTTACACTGTATGTACAGTATAGGCAAAACTTCTCTACTTTGAGCTTTGGGTAGAGTCAAGTGGGCAAGCATTAGAACCCCTGTTTAGTTTTTATCACCATCTGTGACCACACTTGGGGGGGGGGGGGGATTCAACCTCGCTAATTGGCTTGTTGGCTATTTTTACTGAAATAGAAGATGACGATGAACCCAAAATTCTACAATTGTCCCCAGAACAATAATAATATTTATAGTGCCATCATACGTGTTGTACGTCACCACGCTTTGCTCGAGCATTTTTTTCACAACCGTCTATATGCAAGACAGGCTTGAGAGGAATCACGACAAATCACGTCGAGAAAAACGTTGTTTTTTTGCATGACATAAATAACGGTCATGTGTATGCGGCATAAGGGGGAAACAGGAACAAGCAGGATCAACCAGGTATCTTACAGCATAGAGAGGGACACACAATCACTATGCTATACATCCTGCTTTAAAGGATTTTAAGATTTTTTTGTTTTTGTTACAACCACTTTAAAGCTAACAACACAACTAATGATACAACTGTTCAATATAGCTACTGATAGAGAAAAAAAAAGTATCTTTCCGAAACTGAAACACTATGGACAGTTAGATCAATAGTCACTTTCATTGAAAAGAAACAATCGGTCTTAGCAGAAAATCCATTCAATTGTCGCTAAACTGATCTATTACCTGAATCCATGCACATGGATTACTATAGGCATTTTTCAGGCTAGTTTAAATTTCCTGGAGCTTTCCCATGTCCAGGGAGCAGCACATGCCGTGTTCAGCCATCATCTGCGTTTACTAATGCATGCATATCCAATATCTTTTCTGAATGCAAAAACCTTTTCTTTCAAGAAATACATCAGACATGCATGCATGGAAAAGCAATAGGATTTTTACACTAGGCATACAAAAATGCCTATAATAGTACGTGTACATGAACCCTTATTTAGGATGAGCATTTTTCAGATTTTGTTCTGCAAATCAGGGGTGTCCAACCCGTGGGTCGCATGCAGCCCAAGAGAGTTAAACATGCGGCCCAGGCATGTCTGAAGGAATGCCGAGGATGTTGTGTGCAGCATAGCAGCTACAGCGTGGCAGGGGCAGATCCAGAGTCTCAGGAAGGCCACTGGCAGAAAATATGTTTTTTTGGGGGTAAATTTATCGGGGAAATGGCTGGCAAGATGATTGAAGTGCATTTTTACTATAATTACATTGTTATAAAAAAATGAAATATTTAAACTTGCCATAATGCAGAATCAGAGGGAGCCCCGAGGGTTCACTTGCCACTGTCGCCTGCCACCAAATACGGATGGTCACTTGCCATGTCACCTGATGCAGATTGTCACATCTCTTGCCACATGTTGCGGATTGTCACTTGCCACGTCGCCTGTCACCAGATTGTCACTTGCCATGTCGCCTGTCACCAGATGCAGATTGCCAATTACCACGTCGCCAGGCAGCTCTAGCTACCAGTGGCCAGAGTCTCAGGTGGAGCTGGAGGCAGAGCTAGCGCCAGCATTATGGCGGAGTTTGCTCGCTCTGTCAATTCAATTCCGGGACACTGTATTGTCCCGTAATGAAGGTGCCCAGGACCCTGGACAGACCTGCTAATTGCAGGACTGTCCCAGGCAATAAGGAACACGTGGGCACCCTAATGTGGATGCAAACCCAAAATGAACACAAGCCTGCTAACACATACCCTAAATATGTGTATGTATATAATTTGACCAAGAAGGCCAGTATTCACATTTAACACCTGATCTTATGCAGCAGCGGGTTCGCAGCCCTGAACGCACCTGTGTGAATGAGGACTTACCCAGCTGGTTCCATACAAACAAAAAGAGAAGACAGGCTATAATGTGTTGTTTTAAATAAAACACCTCCAGTATAACTTCAGATTAACACATTCCTTGGTCAATCTTATCAGCGGCTCAAGAGGTGCCCTTATTAGCAGGCATGTCAGTATTATTATGTTAGCAGGCATGTCAGTATTATTATGTTAGCAGGCATGTCAGTATTAGTGTTGCTCACGAATATTCGCATTGCGAATATTCGGTACGAATATTGCATATTCGAGTATTTGCGAATAACGCGAATATTCGCTATTTCGAATATTCGAATGTTTTCAATTTTTTTTTAGAACAGATCACATCCTAGAGATCCCCATCAACGTCTAAAAGCATTGCTGGTATGATTAGAGACCCTGGGCCGAGTAGCTGCAGCGCTCATTTTATATTGCCGAAAAATCGCAATGCGATTATTCGGCAAATAGCGATATCGCGCGATTATTTTATATTGTAATATATCACGAATATTCTGAGCCAATCAGAGTACTCCATTCCGCATTTCTCGAAATTTCGAAATTATTTTGTATTGTAATATATCACGAATATTCTGAGCCAATCAGAGTACTCCATTCCGCATTTCTCGAAATTTCGAAATTATTTTGTATTGTAATATATCACGAATATTCTGAGCCAATCAGAGTGCTCCATTCCGCATTTCTCGAATATTCGCAATCGCAATTCGCAATTCGCATTCGCATTCGCATTCGCGATAGCGAAAATTCGCAATCATTTCATCTCCAAAAAATATCACGAATATTCGTATTTAGCGAATATATGTCGAATATTCGACTATATATTCGAGATATATCGCGAATTCGAATATGGCATATTCTGCTCAACACTAGTCAGTATTATTATGTACACAATTAAATACTTTTCTATTACCTTGACTATTATTTAAATTAATTTAAAATGTTATAGATTCTCTCTGTATTGCTTATTTGTATGTCAGTAAGCTTAGTTGGCGCTATATAAAACATGTATAATAATAATAATAATAATAATAGTCAGTTTCCCATTTTAAAAACTGGAAATAAAAATCGGTCAACTACACAGACTGCGTCTGGGCCAAATTGGTCTGGGCAGATTGACAGACTTGTCTTAAGATGGGAGCACTAAAACACAATTACTATGTAAAACTATTAAGCAGGAGGAGAACCAAAATATTTTCCCCAAGTGGTATTTTAAATAGCACATTGACAAGTAGAGATGAACTAAACACCCACTGCTTCGGTTTGCTCCAGAACATGCGAACAGACAAAAAATTTGTGCGAACACCGTTAAAGTATTTGGGACACGAATGTGAAAAATCAAAAGTGTTCATTTTAAAGGCTTATATGCAAGTTATTGCCGTAAAAAGTGTTTGGGCACCCAGGTCCTGCCCCAGGGGACATGTATCAATGCAAAAAAAAAAGTTTCTAAAACAGAAGATTTTTCAGGAGCAGTGATTTTAATGATGCTTAAAGTAAAACAATAAAAAATTAAATATTCCTTTTAAATATCATGCCTGTGGGGTCCACGTAGTCTGCATGTAAAGTAGCGCATCTTTCCCATGTTTATAACAGTACAGCAAAAAAAAATATTATTCTAATGGAAAAAAATATATTTAAAATTGCTTGCGGCTGTAATGTATTTTACATAAAAATCATATACATAAAAAAAATCATTGAAAAAAACAAACAGTGTGGGTTCCCTCCCAGTCCGGGTCTGGATATGAATGGGAACTCTGTGCCAAAATGTAAAATAAAACGGCGTGGGGGTCCCCAAAACCCATGCTAGACCCTTATCTGAGCATGCAACCTGGCAGGCTGCAGGAAAAGGTGGGAGGGACAAGAGCCCCCATCCTGAACCGTACCAGGCCACATGCGCACATGGGGAGGGTGCTTTGGGGTCTCATCCCCACAACTATTGCCCGGTTATTATGGGGATCAAGTGAGACAACATTTGCAAACTTGCCTATTTACAAGAGCTGAGATATTTTAAAAGTATAATTTTACTTGTATCATCAGTTAATGCCATATCATGTTTTGTAGGTACCTATACTTAGCAAGAAAGAAGATGTTTTTGGATACCTGGCCAAATATTCAGTGCCACTGTTGCGAGCAGCCTGGCTATTGAAAATGACTTGCGCATACTATGCTGCTATTTCAGAAGCCAAAATAAAGAAGCGACAATCAACTGATCAAAACACAGGTATTTCCAGTTTTATTACAGTCTCTATTTTTATCTAAAAACAGACCCTTTTTTTTACTAAAGGAGTAGAGCATTTTCACTTTGAAAGTAAATCGTTAACTTTGACAAGTGAATTGTTGCTTAATTGAAATGGGTGCATCTTTTGCTCTGTGTGAATAATGGCACTGTAATTATTATAATAATACATTTTTTTATTTAAATACCTTTTTTCCTAATCGATAAACCGCTGTCACCTGACCCAGATATTTCCCAGCCTGTTTGCAAGGAAACATAAGCAGGAGAAGCCTCTAGTAAAAATAAATAATTAATATCAATAAACTGTTTTAAAATGTCATACAATCATATATTTGAAATCAAATCTTTTATTTTTATTTTTTGCAACAGCGTGGTGTAGGCGGATGTCTATCAGTCACAGGCTGTGTCATGCCCCTCTAGCCTATGTCTTAGAATAAAAGGAAGGTGAAGCCTCCATCAAGCTACGTGTAATATCCTGCCCAATTGTGTTTAGTTTGTTAGTGGGCATGGAGGAGGAAGGAGGGAGTGGGCTGTCACTTACCACTATGTATACACTCACATATGTGACTCTATAGTCACATGGGTTGCTCAGATGTGATAGGAAAGAAATGCTCACAATAGTAACTCCCTGTAAACTGAGAATCTGAAGAGTTGCCCCCACAGCTGCAAAATCCCTAGCTGAATTGGGGACATGAACAGAAGGGGGAGATAGAGAACAGTGGGATCAACCAGATTTTTTGCAGAATACAGAAAACAAATCTCCTAGTGACCGAGTATGAACAGCATGCAATACATCATTTAGCGTTCTTTATGATGTGGGTTTAATGACACTTTCATTTTGCAGAGAATTGTTATTGAAAACTTGGAAAGAAACATGAATGTATATGAAACATGGTTATGAGAAAGCACAATGTAGTTGTGTGAAACGCGTCAGTTTCTGCACTTGTGGTGTGTCGTGTACTTTCTTCTATCTTTTCAATAAAAATACTTTTGCTACGTCGGTGTGTATGCACCCGCAAGTGGAGTCCCACCAACCTTACCTCACCTGGATCTGTAATTTCTCCTGTTGTTTACTTCATCAGTACAGTGTCAGAGTATATTTTTAGCATTGATCACTGTATTGGTGTCATTGGTTCCCACAAAGTGTCAGTTAGTGTCAGACTTCCCGCCATACTATGACAGTCCAGCTATAAGTCGCTGATCACCACTATTACTAGCATAAAAAAAAAAATTCCAGTATATATACACCAAAGTTTGTAGGCACGTTAACATTTGTGCAACCCAATCAATATGTAGCAGAATACATATTGACCTAAATTTATGAAGAAAAAGAAAATGTAGTTTTATAGCAGAAAGTAAAAAAATATAATTTTATTTTTCAAAAGTTTATTTTATTTTAATTTATAGCACAAAAAAACAAAAACACAGCGATGATCAAATACCACCAAAAGAAAGCTCTATTTGTGTGAAAACAGTGAAGGGGGGTAAATCTTCCAGAGGTCAAGTGGTTAATGAAAGCCAGGAATCATTTAAACCACTTCATTTAAAGTGTTTGTTACCCCAGCATGTAGGGTTGCACTTATACCGATGCTTGATCCGATACCTCCCGACAGGGTCGCCGATAGGCCAGTACAACTGTCCCTGGTGTACCGGGCCCGGCGCCCTCAGCATAGCAGGGGGGCCGGGCAGCCTCACAGATAATGGTGCGGCGGTGGGGAGAGTTACAAGCATCAATCTCCCTGTATAGCTTTCAATAAAGCAGCTGACAGCCACTTCTCTTCTCCCTTTCATGGCTGTCAGCTGCTTTATTGAAAGCTATACAGGGAGATTGGTGCTTTTAACTGCCCCCACCACTGTACTGATCACCCCCTATTGTCCTCTGTGGTTCCGCTCTAAATCTAAACCTATCAGAGAAGCCTATCCTACACCTGACAACTGTAATTTCATCTTGTCCATCTGATCGTTCCCCCCAGCTACCTGTACTACCCTTTGTTCCACTTGACCCTCACTTCTAGATTGTAACCTCCAACGAGCAGGGCCCTCTGATTCCTCCTGTATTGAATTGTACTGTAATTGTACTGTCTCCCCCGATGTTGTAAAGCACTGTGCAAACTGTTGGCGATCATTATTATTATTATTATTATTATTATTATTATTAATATTAATATTATTATTAATTTACTGACCATCTTTTGCTCTTGGTATCATTATTGTAATAGGGAGTTAACTGAATATGTTGTCTAGGAAAAGGAAAAATGTTTCAGTAGCATAAGCAAATGTGAAAATGTTTTTTTTTTTGCAAGGTAAGAGAATAGTGGTCATTTAATATGCACCAGAATAGCTCTGTGTTTCAGAAACATAAATGGGTGTTATTGACCTTTTGATTTATTAACAGTGCATTTGTTGTTTTATGACTGTTAGTTCTCCATCTGAAGCTTGTATAATATATTACTTTTGCAGAACTACACCTGCATATCAAATATGACAGAATAAGCCATCGGATGGATTTGATTGATAGATTTAATTAAAGAAACAACTGACACATAAAATAGCCAGAACATAATGGGGTTGTAGAGGAAAATGAACTTGTCCAAGGAACATAAAAACATAGGAGCTTACTGAAAATTTGCTATGGAGGGCAACTGTAAATTATTTAATTTGGTATACTACGCTACAGATAGGCAGCGCAAATGTTTAAGGCTTGCAGACCTTAAAGGTATTATAAAGGTTCGTTTTTTATTTTCTAAAAAGGTGTCCTTTTAAGCTAGTGCATTGTTGGTTCACTTACACTTTTTTTCGATTTCCCTTCTAAAAAATGTTTTTTTTCTTTGTTTTCTTTGTCAGGATTTCTCACTTCCTGTTCCTCCTCAGTAAGGTGTTACTGACTAGCCCCCAGCCAGATTGGGGCAAGCTTACTGAGGAGGAACAGGAAGTGAGAAATTCAGACAAAGGAAAAAAAAAACCTTTAGAAGGGAAATCGAAAGAAAAGGTAAGTGAACCAACAATGCACTAGCTTAAAGAAACCTGTTTAGAAAATAAAAAACAAACCTTTACAACCCCTTTAAGCTAGCCATACATGGCTCAGTTTTTTTAGTTTAGCCAACCAGGCGAATGAAAAAAAAAAGAGGCCATTTCTCCACATTAAGGTTTGGTTCACACTTGATGCTGATGCGGCTCCCAGCAGGGGTCCTGTGCAACCTGGTTCACCGTTTTAAGTCCGATTTTAGTCTGAATTTTGGGCTGAATTCGGACCTGAAACAGACCAAAAGATGCACAGGGCTTCTGTGCAAATTTGCACCAGAGCCACATCGGAGATATGTGAACTGGTTCTTTGAAAAGCTGGTCACATTCTCCTGCTATTGCAAATTGGATGCAGGGATAAAATGATAAACTCACATTTTATAGTGCACTAGTACTGGTGCACTCAGATCATGTACATAGCACATAAAGGGTGTGCAGCACCGATAAGGATCGCTTGGCTGTTGGTAGCAAACAAAGCACTCAGGATAAACGTCCTTGTTATGCGCGCTGACACCCTCGCTACTGACGTGTGTAAGGGCTTAGCTTGGCTGGAGTCCATATTGCAGAGTTGTATGCTCACCCTTACAAATACACACAGCCCACGGTCTGTGCACGGTGGCTTGACAGGGATTTGCCAAAGGATGGTCAAAGTTAAGCCGTGGTCAGGGATTCCAGAATTCAGGATACACGATAAACATAGCCAGGGTCAGAAGCCGGCGTCAGTCTTGTAGCTGAAACAAAGCACCGGAACACAGTAGGGTTGCCACCTCATCCCTTTAAAACTGAACACCTATTAATTACACAGGTTCTGTGGCAGATTAAGGCTGTAATTAAACTAAAGAAGTGCCTTATTTGCATTTAATTAGCCACAGAACCTGTGTAATTAATAGGTGTTCAGTTTTAAAGGGATGAGATGGTAACCCTAGAACACAGACACCTTTGGCAATAATAAACTGACAAATCTCTCAGAGTAAGGCAGTCTTTTATACCCTAGTTGATTGGGTAACCTGCCTCCGCTGGACCAGGAGAGACAGGTGCAGATTGCAAGGAGATCCAGAGAAAGGTGATCAGCACATCATTCAGAACCACCTTAGCTGGAAAGCAAGCAGAATATCAAACTGAGGAGTGGCTCAGAAGTAAAGAACCGAAGCAGCAACAGAGAGGTCCAGGTTCAATACCACCCAGAGCCACTTGGGGCACGACCACGCCTCGCTGTCTGCTTGGCATGGTAGGGACCGTGACAACGTGTTTCGTAACAAGCCACATGACTTCTTCAAAGGGAATTTACTTAATTGATTTGTTTTTCTAATACCTTGATTTTTTATATAATTTTTCCTTTATACATTTATTCAGCTATTGCATTGATGCCCATCACAGCAGATTCACATATAGGCCCGGATTCACATACATCGGCGCATATATATATGCCGCCGTAGCGTATGTATTTTATGCTACGCCGGCGCAGCGCGGAGAGGGAAGCATGGAATTCACAAAGAAAATGCTCCCAACGTTGCGCCGGCGTAACGTAAACTCGTAGGCGTAAGCCGGCCTAAGTCAAAGTAGGTGGAAGTGGGCTGGAAGTGGGTGTGATACATTTAAATGAAGCGTGACCCCATGCAAATGATGGGCCGAGCGCCACACAAGTACTTAAAACGAACGGCGCTTGCGCCGTCCCGTGGACGTATCCCAGTGCGCATGCTCAAAATCACATCGAAACAGTGGCTACGGTGTGAACGTAACCTACGCCCAGCCCTATTCACGTACTACGTAAACAACGTAATACCTTTGCATGAGTTGCGCCTCCAATATGGGGAATAACTTTACGCCGGATGTACGACTTACGCAAACCGCGTATATAATGCGCCGGGCGCAAGTACATCCGTGAATCGCCGTATTTGCCTCACTTGCATATTTAAATAGGAAATCAATGGGAGCGCCAGATGCGTCCAGCATAACTATGCGCCCACGATACGCCGGCGTAGGCAAGTTACGTCGGTGGACTCAAGCCTGTTTTTAGGCGTATCTTAGTTCTGTGGGCAGAGATACGACGGTGCATATTTACACGTACGCGGCGTATCTCGAGATACGTCGGCGTAAGTGCTTTGTGAATCCGGGCCATAGGGGTTATATTATTTATTTTTCACTTTATGATTAATTGGGGTGCACTGTACCATCTTTCATTTATTTAGATCAGTAGGTATGCAGTTTTGGACAGCAACACATTAGGTGAATTCGATTCCTATGGTCCCGTTGACATTCAGTGTAGGTGGGATCCAGTAAAGCACCCATCCTAATGAGTTTCAATGGTGTGTAATGGGCACAAATCTGTATTAAACTTTAGGTTACTTTCAGGGAGCATGTTTGAGTCTTGAGCCTCAAAAGTGCCCCCATCATCCCCCTCAAAATGTCACTTAATTCAAAGGATGGTCAGACAGAAAGGAAATTCAAAAGCATTACATTGCTTCTGGCAATAAATTGCTTCCTAATAGTGGTAAAGAGTAGGGTGGTAGACTGTTGCCACACTATGTCATCACCCTGAGCTTGTACAATGTGTTGTAGTTGGAGATAAAAGAAATGCATTGTGCAAGGGAGGTAAAAGGAAGTTTGTAAATGCTGAAACGGACATATGATGCTGTAGTGGGAAACATGGTAGAGGTGAATGACCTCAAAGGCTTTCAATTAACAGCTATATTTAAGTTTGGCCGACTCAGGGTATAAGTGAGTATCCCTGTCACCTGTTGAAGCTGCTTGACTTTGTTCCAGATTTTTGGGATCAGCGTATAAGTAGGGACAAGTTTATTAGCAAGAGCCTCTAGACCAAAAGGAACATCATCGGCTCCAGCAGTGTGTCATAGTATGGATACAGTTGGGTCCAAACCCAGTAGGGGTGTCCTCTCTAGGATGAGGCATACATCTTACCAGGTGTTATATGCCTGTATGCCTGTAATGGAATAACTACTGGGGTGTTGTGAAGAACCTAAAGGAGCTGGTGCATAAGAATCATTTTGATCAAATTTGTTCTGCCCACCACCGATAGCTATAATTTATTCCAAATTTGAACTTGGTTCTTGCAGAAGTGGAGATAAATTAAGATTGCAGAAGTCAGTAAGTTTAGGAGTAACCACAATCCTCAGTATTGTATATTACAAATGAGAGATTCAGGCCATGAGGAGGTGTCATCAAGTAACATTAGGATGGATTTAGTCCAATTAGAGACCTATAGAGTATACTCCAAACTCAGTGGCAGTCTTCATAATCATTCAAAGACATTAAAAGGTCCCCCCCAACATCAAAATAGCGCCATTCCCATATAGCATAGTTGGCAACATAAAAAATGTATAGGTGGGGAGATGGCATGTGGGAGCTCATTCAGAGTGGTAAAAAAAACATGTATAGGGACACTTTTTTGTCTGTAGGTGGAGTCTTATAACTAGGGGGTGGGGCATTCTTTTGTAGGCATGGCGTAGCACGGAAAGAAAAATGCGGTGCGTGCCGTGGTGAAAGATAAACGTGGTTCAAACGAAATATTGGGCGTGGCTTAAAGGGGGTGTGACTCAAAGGGGGTATGGTTAGAATCTGAAATGAACTAGGGATGGAGGGAGAAAAGAAAGAGAGAAAGAAAGAAATAGGGAGGAAAGGAGAGAGAAGGAAGGAAAAAAAAGGGATGGAAGGACAGCAGGCACAGATACCACAATAGAAATGTGTGTATTCCAGAAAGTTTAAAAATCGGCAGAATAAAATACTCCAAACACCTGGAGTTAGGGCTTCAATTACCCCGACACCATTGTTGTTATGGTGTCAGGATGATAAAGGCGCATTATTTCTATTATTCCATCAGGTGCCCCCAGCAGAGTCCCCCCTAACATCAGGGGCCCCCAGCAGAGTCCTCCCTTACATCCGGTGCCCCAGCATGGTCCCTCCTTACATCGGGTGCCCCCAGCATAGTCCCTCCATACATCGGGTGCCCACAGCATAGTACCTCCTTACATCAGGTGTCCTCAGCGGAGTCCCTCCTTACATCAGGTGTCCTCAGCATAGTCCATCCTTACATCAGGTGTCCTCAGCGGAGTCTCCGCCACCATTACAGAAGACCAGCTCTCGTGTAACAGGTCACTCTCCGGGGGGAACAAACAAGCGGCAGAGCTGGTTCGGGTGGCTGCTAATAGAAATGGATCTTCCGCCAATGCCCCTGCCCCACGGCCTTTGCCACAACATGTCACAGACCAGCAGAAGCCCGGGGTGGGGGGCTGGCAGCAGATCCATTTCTATTGGCGGCCACTCAGCTGGCTCCGCCTCTTGTTTGTTCCCCTCGGCGAGTGACCAGACTCCACAAGATCTGGTCTTCTGTAAAAATGGCGGTGGAGATCATCGCCAGTGCTGGCCCCGGAATGCCAATTTCCCGTGATTTTTTCCAAGACTGTTGGCATGTACAATATAGCATAATCTTTTCTTGAATGTCATAATTAAATTCTTTTAACTCTTTCTTTCAAGCCTACAATATGAAGTCTATGTTTTTTTGTGTTCAGATACTGCGAAAGAAAATTGTACCTTCTGGCCCGGATTCACAAAGCACTTACGCCGACATATCTCCAGATACGCCGCGTAAGTACAAATATGCGCCGTCGTATCTGTGCGCCGGACCCACAAACTTAGATACGCCTAAAAATGACTTCATCCCACTGACGTAACTTGCCTACACCGGCGTAGAGTGGGCGCATATTTACGCTGGACGCATGTGGCTTTCCCATTGATTTTCTATTCAAATATGCAAATAAGGGAGATACGCCGAATCACGAACGTACTTGCGCATGATTTAAGTGGTTTGCGTAAGTTTTACGTTCGGCGTAAAGTTATTCCCCATAGATGAGGCGCAACCCAGGGAACACAAGCCTACGTATTGTACGTTGGACGTCTGTTAATATGGGCCGACCTGGGTCTGGCTGGGCGTAGTTTACGTTCACGGCGTACACAGTGATCTGGTGTATCTTAGGCAGTTGTTTCGACGTGGTTGTACGCATGCGCACGGGGATACGTCCATGTCCCGACGCATGCGCAGTTCATTTTAAGTACTTGTCTGGCGCCTGGCACATCATTTGCATGGGGTCACGCTTCATTAACATGGATCACGCCCACTTCCACCTACTTCCACTTATGCCTATGAATATACGCTACGCCGGTGCAGAGTTGGGAGCATTTGCTTTGTGAATTCCATGCTTGCCTCTCCGCGCTGCGCCGGCGTAGCGTAAAAGAGATACGCTACGGCGGCATAAATATGCGCCGATGTCTGTGAATCTGGGCCTCTGTATATCACTGTATTGCACACTGTGCACACTGTTTTGCATACATGTTTGCATTCTTTTGAGTTCTGATAAGATGATATAGGCAGGTATGTACTGTATAGGCACTTCTAGGACAGTAAATACCTCAAATATGTGCTTACTGAAAACATACCATGCGTTCCCTTTAACTATTTGAATTGCCTCACGTGCTTTCCTAATTCATTTTTCAGAATGGACTCAGATATTAACAAGGTATCTTCGCGAACAGTTGGTGAAGATAGCGGATTTTTACCACAAAAATTCCAGTCAGTGCAGCAGCTCAGTGGTTGTGACACAAGATGTGGAACAGGCATTGAGGCAGTGGGAGTACAATGAGAAGCTAGCATTTTACATGTTTCAGGTGAGTGCTCATAGCTTTTACTCCTCAGCTTTTACTTTTTTTGGATGTCAAACAGTTAATGGTACTTTTCAATCTGTTGTAATGTGCATTGGTAGCAACATCAGTGGAAGAGCATCACAACTCTTTTAAATAATGCTTAGGTGTTTTGTATATGTTGAGTTACAGTAAGACCCCTTTGACACTGAGGCACTTTACAGGATTTTTTTAGTGGCTGTAAAGCAGTGTTTCTCAATTCCAGTCCTCACGCCCCCCCAACAGGTCATGTTTTCAGGATTTCCATTATTTTGCACAGGTGATTTGATCAGTTTCACTGCCTTAGTAATTCCCACAGCCTTTTCATCTGAGGGAAATCCTGAAAACATGACCGTGTTGGGGGTGTGTGAGGACTGGAATTGAGAAACACTGCTGTAAAGTAAGGTGACCAGATTTTTAAAATGAAATCCGGGGACATATTTTTTTTTTTACTAGTAATGGCGGCAATCAGCGACTCTCTGCCCGTCGCCGCCGCCGACCTCACAGCCTTTTAAGTCCTACTCTTAAGGTCATGGCTACTACTGGAGAACAAATTTGGACAGCCTCACTCAAAAGAAAGTAGAATTCAAAAAACGCCCTTTTTTAGGGTAAAATAGATGCACTACAAAAACAGCATACAGTGGGAACAAAAGACAGCTGACGTGTTTCGCATTGGGCTTCAATGCTTAGTCTATTATACCCTAATAAAGGGCGTTTTTTTAATTTTACTTTCTTTTGAGTGCGGCTGTCCAAACTTCTTCTCTTGATTGCCTAGTGCATTGCCGGCACCTGCCTGGGTTCTAAACGGACACTGATCACCTGGAGCTCACCTGGAGCGGTCGTCTCTCCCATTCATGGCTACTACTGGGTGGGGAGCAGAGGAAGATCACTCTGCCAGGGAAGGCAAGGAGATAAGCAGGCAGGCAGCTGGCCAGGGCTTGTGCCAGGGCAGAAGAACATGTGAGCGGAGCTGAATGGGCATGCACCCGAAACTGAAGAAATATTCCATTCGCTCCAAACAACACATTATCATCAGAAAGGGGCACAGATAATGGAAACAAATACACCCCCTAAACTAGTAGAAGCGGCTTGCGCAGGGGGTGGAATTCATTTTTTTTTTATTCTGCCCTGATTGTCTTTGAAATTGCCCCATCCCCTGTTCAAATCCAATCCGGGGACAAAACCAGGGACAGACTTGGTCTGGGGACAGTGTCCTCAATCCGGGGACTGTCCCCAGAAACCGGGGATGTCTGGTCACCCTACTGTAAAGCGCCTGTAAACTGCCTCTTCTGTAGCCCCAGTGTGAAAGCAGCACTAGGTGCCGCTATAACAGCAATGAAGTGCCATTAAAACTAACAGCACTTTACCGCTAATGCCCGCACCACCCCTGTGTGAAAGGGGTCTAACTTTTGCAACTCTAAGTGCAAAAACAAGTTGTTGTTTTTTTTAAAGAATCATGGAAAGAACTTCTTTCAAGAGGCATGATTTCCCTCATTAATCATTATTTCCTAAAGATAGGTTGAAAGTTTATAATATTGCCTATGAGACAAGGTTCTGCTCTGTAATTGAGCCAACTGGAAGTCATTACTTTCAGTTTGGCTCCACATTTTCAGGTAGATGCTTCCATTTACCCTTGTGTTGTTTATCTACTTGTCCTGTTACAGTTATTGTAAAAAAACTTACCTGCAATGGTATTGCTCAGAGCAGCCCCTATCCTTCTCTTCTGGGGTTCTCCGCTGGTGCTCTAGGCTCCTCCTCTTCTCTGTGTACCATCATAGGAAGCCACACACAGTGTGCGTTGGCGTTCCAACCCCCCCCCCCTCCCCCACTTGTCTTTCATCACTGGATTTGATTCAGAGCAGCTGCAGTCATTGCGTCTAGTGAGGTGGATGAGAATGAGCAGTGTCACTGGTGGATTTAGATTGGGCTCAGGTAAGTATTTGGAGGTGCTGGGGAGATGGGGGTACTGACAGTAGTAGGTTTTTACCTTAATGGAGAGAATACATTAGGGTAAAACATCTTTATCCATACAACCATTGTAAGCCTGTCCACCGAGCAGACATTGGCGTGTGTGAGTATTGTTGTTTGGGCTTGGTTCACACTGGTGCAATTTCAAATGCAAGTTGGGTTGCACAGAATCGCATGACAATGGAAATCGCCTTAATTTCAATGGTGCCTGTTCACATCAATGCAACGTAATTGTGATGCAACTTTGGGGAAGTGTCCTGAGCTGCTTTGATTTGATGCAGTGTCATTTACTTGCATTTTATATGCAATTCCGGTGTGTGTCCCCCCCCCCCCCCAACTGTTCTCCTCCTCCAGAATCAACTGAATTTCTTAAACTTACAGTAAAGGACACAGGATCCTTATTCATAACCACATAGGTTATAGGAAGCAACCTTCAGGTGATAGTACATTGACAAATAAAAAAATTGAAGAGGCATCCCCTCTGTAATGCCTCCCACTCCCAGATATCCTAAAAATGTTTGTTAGGTGATGGGCATTCTCTCTCCTATCTCCATTTTCAATGGGGTTTTGTGCTACAAGATTTTTTTTTTTAACTATTAAGCTGTAGCCGCTCCATAACAAGTTCAACTTTCATGTAAAACCTAGTACACACGATCGGACTTCCATCGGACAAATCCGTGGATTTTTGTGCAAATTGGCTTTGGCCGTGAACTTGGTATGCATACACACAGCAGAACATTTTCAGCCAACATACACCAAACCACATGGTTTTTCAGCTCTTTACTGCCACCCTTTGGGCAACTTCTCTTATTGTTAACCTGATGTTTAGCATCGCTTTGGCTCATGAGTGTTTGTACTTTGGATTTTAGTCAGACAGATTTGTGTACACTCAATCGGATGATCTGACGATAACATGTTTTGTCGGACAATTTGAGAACATGCACAGCTAAAATTTGTTGTCGGAAATTCCAACAACAATTGTCCGATGGAGCATACAGCCGGTCGGATTGTCTGACAAAACACGTCCGTCGGACAATTTTTGTTGGAATATCTGATCGTGTGTATGGGCCTTAAGAGTTGAAAGGTGTAGGAGACTGACCTCCTTACTTTTAATACCAATTGAAGAAAAACTGGTAAGGTAGAGGATGAAGTCAAGGAAGAGGGTGGTATTTATGGAAAAGCTGACAAAGGAATTGAAAGAGATACTCTATGCAATGCAGGCAGATCATGGTAGGTAGGAGGGGCCAGCAGGGCTCTGTAATAGCATCCTGAAAACATTAGAGAACAAATGTAAGGACAGAATTAAAATATAGCCTCTGAGGTAAAAATACATAACCACTATAATAAAACGGACCATCATCCAGAAATGTAAGTATAGAGAGATTGGGTCTAAGGTCCCCAAACCAAAGAGCCAAAAGAGGGAGGGCGATTGGACTATTGCGGTACTGATGAAATAAATATCAAGTGTACAAATGCACATATATAACAAGGAACATTTTTTATTGAATACAACATCAATAAGACACAACAAAGAAGTATGGGATTAAAACAATGACGATCATGCACAACACAGATATAAAAATCCCCAAAGGGGAAAAAAAAGTGGGTTGAGGTTCACGACAATCATCTTGACTAGTTTCGCAGCAGAAGCCGCTTCATCAGAAGCATGTCTAGAAGACCCCGTAAGCGAGGGAGGCATGCAAGCAAGGTCCCATGTGGCAAACAGGGGGCACACATATGTGGATGGACCTTGGATACAAAGAAATAAGTGATGCGTGAAGGGGGCCCCGGGAACAGGAGCCCAACGGGAGCATGTGCTGGGAGCACATGTTAACTTGGCAAGGAGTATCGATGATGGTAAAGATATGTGAGGGAGAGGGGCCACATTGGTCCCAAGGGGATATCAGGGTAATGACGCCAACACAGTGACACTGTGGATTGGATAAAGCCACAGTGATCCCAGGGTCCATGACAGGCATCCAACTGTCAGGACAGGGGTGCAAATGAACGCCAACCCAACATGTATCTGGATTTCAAGGATAGCAATCCCCAGGTATGTTTAAACCCTTGGATAGCAGCAACTGAATTGGTTGAATGTAAACAGTGTTTCTGCAGAAGATCTGAACGGGCGTTATCCGGAGCCTTCAGTAAAGCTCTAAAATCAGTGGGTAATAGACCAGTCTCATATGTAGACCAGGTATATGTAGATATGTTTAGTATGTGGCGTCTCCTCTCCTTGCGGTGCCTCCACGGGCACCTTAAAAGTCCCACTGTAAGGGGGGTATTTTCTTTTTGTTCTTTCCTGAAAACAGGATAAAAAGGGCAAGCAGGGGGGCAAAAGCCTAGTCACATGCAGTGCCGGGACAGGGTCTTCTGGTGCCCAAACATTCCCATAGACACACTCCTAAACCTTGTGGACAACCTTCCCAGAAGGATTGAAGCTGGTATAGCTGCTAAAGGTGGGCCAACTTAATATTAAACCCTATGGACTAAGATTGGGATGCCATTAAAGTTCATGTGCGTGTGAAGGCAGGCATCCCAATAATAATACTTTTGGTAAAATAGTGCATTTTTTCAAGGCCATTTTCAGAAAAGAAAAATAAATGTATGAGAAGGGCTGTGGTTTCTGTCTGAAAAGGTACAGACATCTTGGGAGGAGATTTATTTTTAAAAGAGCAAGTCTGCCAAACAATGTGTGATGTTGGCCCATCCAGGATTGCATTTTTGTACATAAGTCATCTATCTTGTAGTTAAAGGATCACTAAAGGAATGTTTTTTTTTTAGCTAAATAGCTTCCTTTACCTTAATGCAGTGCTGTTTTTATGTTCTCATTGTTCGTTTTTGCTTTGAAGTTACTGTAATTCTGCTCTGATCTCTACACTTCCTGCTTGTCTGGCTCCTTATGAAAAATCTCATGGCAGCGTTTCACTGTAGTCCAAGCTGTGTCTCTAAAACTCATCAGACCCAATCAGATTAATTTTAAAAACAAAACACTGCCCTGGGATTAAATTTGAAAACAAAACACTGCCCTGGATTTGTTTGTTTTTGTTCTGTCTCTCTCTCTACTAAACATAAACACAAAACCTTTTTAAAAACGAAAGTGAAACTAGAGGCATGTTATATGATTGTTTTTTATCTATTTTTAATCATTTTTAAAAGGAATCAGTTAACTTGTATGTCTCTATATATATATAGCAAAAAAAATAAAAAATCCTTTAGTGATCCTTTAAGCTTGTATACATTAGATAAAGTGAAGGAGATTCTTAAAACTAAATATGTTATATAGTCTATTTTCCATTTGAAAGCGAACAAACTTCATCGTCATCTCTTAACATAATGGTTAGGGATGTTTGTGCTTGTAAGGATCTCTTTTTTAAGGACTTTTGTGGACTCACCTTGCAACCTGCTGTCTTATTCATGTCAGTTTTCTACACCTTGGCTGTCAAGACCATAGACCACACATTGCCCATGACCCTGGATCCATTTTAATAGATCACTCTTTCCACCATCACGTAGAACTTTTGCACTACTGCTTAGATTTATATGCTTCAGCAGCTCCTCCACAGGGGATTATTGCCTCTAATCTAAACAAGGAATGTTTTCATTCTGGATCTCAAGACCCTCAATCTGTTCCTAAGGGTCCAGAAGTTCTGCATGGAATCTGACAGTTCGGTCAATAACTCCCTTCTGCTGGAGGATTTACTGGCCTCTGTGCACATCAGGATTGCTTGCCCCATTGTTGTCACCTCATCAATGCTAGCCCTATCTTCACCAAAGTGCTTGCCCCAGTCTTTGCTCTGATTTATATACAGGGTATTAACAATGATGATCTCCGGTTAAAGTACCAGTCCACCCAGGCTTGGATTTCTAGTCCAGCGCTGGAGTCCAAAGACATGGACAGTTCTCACAGGGAGTGCCAGCCTGTCAAGCTGGAGTGAAGCCCTGAATGCTCTCTCTGTGTCAGAGACTCAACTTCAGCATCTTTAGAACTGTGGGCAACTCAGTTATCCTTCCAATTCTGGACCTATAAATCCAGTCAAATAAGGCCATGGCAGTGACCTACATCTACCAAAGAGGCCCCAAAAGTCACACCACTTAACGACAAATGGATAGATTCGGTCTTAGGCAGATCTGCAAATTCCTGCTCTATCAGCCCTGCACATTACAGGCATAGAAGAGACGCAGAGAGAGGCAGACTTCTTCAGTAGCCAGTGTCTAGATCTAAGAATATGGTTGCTCCATACTGAGGTGTTCCAAGTTATTTGCCTCAAGTGGGGGAACGGTGGAAGTAGATCTTTTGGTATCCAGGTTCATTAACAAACTGGAAAAGTTTATCGCCAGGTCCAGGGACCCTTGGGCACTTTCATGTCTCATCTTCCATTTGTCAGCTACACATCCAGTTCCAGCCCAGCCTGGCCATCTTCTTTTCTATTTAAACTGGACTCATTCCCATATGTGTAGCCTGAGAAATATATGACATGCTTTTTCGCAGGCCTTTTTCCTAGTTCCAAGATTTTTAAGCCTGTGGTCTAAAGGATAAGGTTCCACCTTTTCCTGTTGAGGCAAACTTTGCCAGACTTGTTAGTGCTTCAGGGTCTTTTTATCATTAGGTATTCGTTTGTCTGATTCGCAAGGCTGCCACCTGGTCTTCTATTCACACATATGTTAAGTTTTACCAATTGGATGTTCAGATGACAGGTCTCATCAGATGCAGTACAGCTGTTCTCTGAGGTCTTTAAGTAAAGTACAGAACATAAGTAGTATTTATGATTTCCTTATTGCTTTCTTCAATACTTGGCTGGTGTAGCGGTACCCCCGTAAGGTCTGTTGAGTGTTGTGGTCCGTCTGTCATCCTGCCCAGCCAGGCACACAATTTCCAGTCACTCTTTAGATATAAATCAGTCCTTGAACTTGTTTTTTGTATTTCATTGGATAATTTACCTAGGATGGGGATAGGGTAGTTATGAGATTCCCAACTCATTGCAGTACGACCAATTGTATTATAGATTATATCTTTTATGGAGCGCTACCCCCGAAGGAGCCGCTGGATGATTGTTGGGATCGGCAAATTAAGTTACCTTAGCGTTGTCTAGGGGTGTGATGCAGGAACAAAGTAATGAGCGAAGGTCCAGACAGTTCATAAAGTTTTTTCCAATGCTTTATTTCCAGGCCAACACAGCGAACATCAACTTCAATTAGGAAGGAAGGACAGATTGTTGAAAGAAGAGGAGAACTTGAGGTGTCAGGTCTGGATGTGAACAGGCAAGCCTGCCCTTAGCAGTACTAGTTTGCAAACTTGTCGCCACTCCTGCTTGAGTAGGTGAAGTGCCCACAGACAGGTTTCCTTTCTCTAACCTGGCAGCCGAGGTGTCACTTTAGATATCTGGGAGGAACAGGTCTTTCGCACACACCTGGCTCTAGAGCCTCTGCCACAGGCCAATTGTTTTAGATGAGATTAGGTGAATGAACAGAGCGAATCCTCCCAGTAAATTATAGCACAGGTCACCGGGAGACAGAAAAACGTACCTGAATGAATGAATGAAAAACTTATATAGCGTGGCACATGCGAACCAAATCGCCTCTGGGCGCTAGTTGTATCAGTCTCTCTTGACATCAAAAAAGCAGAGTTTTAATCTGCCTTCTGAAGGTCAGGTGGTTTTCCTCCAACCGAATGCTGGTAGGTAAAGCGTTCCAAAGTCTGGGACCCTGGACAGCAAACCTTCTTTCTCCTTTGGACTTGAATCTGGCTTTGGGTACTTTGACCAAATTTTGGTCACTGGATCGCAGAGCGCGATTGGGATTGTGGGGTTCTATTTTATCGCAAAGATATTGCGGGGCTGTTCCGTGGATGCATTTATGAGTCAGACAGAGCGCTTTAAAAGCAATTCTGTCTTTTACTGGCAACCAGTGAAGGGATCTCAGCGACGGTGAGATTGATTCCCAGGGTTTTTTCCCAGTCACCAGTCTGGCGGCCGTATTTTGTACGACTTGCAGACGGGCGATTTGGTACTTTGGGAGTCCGAGGTAGAGAGCATTTGCATAGTCCAGCCTGGAGTTCACAATTGTTCCCACCACGACTGGCACATCTTCTTTGGGAATAAATGGAATCAGTCTGCGGAGTAGGCCCAGCAGATGGTGAGATTCGCTGACTACTGACCCTATTTGTGCGTCCATAGTCATGTGGGTGTCAAAAATGATCCCCAGACTTTTGACTTTGGCGCTAGGGGAGATGATCTGGCCCAGAATGGGTGGAGGTGTCCAGGTTGTTGTTAGTTGACTCTTGCGACTGGCCTGAAACAGAAGAAGTTCTGTTTTAGTATTGTTGAGTTTGAGATAACTCCTAGTCATCCACTTTTCTATTGAAGAGAGACAATTCTCTAAGTTGAGATGATGATCCTTTCTATTGCAGATGCGAAAATACAGTTGCGTATCGTCGGCATATGAGTGATAAAGTAGTTGTTGACTACTGATGACTTCAAAGAGAGGTCGAAGATAGATGTTGAAGAGCACCGGTGACAGAGGTGAGCCTTGGGGGACTCCACATGACACAGTGCGTTTTCCAGAAGTGAACGGTCCCAGTTTCACCGTTTGAGATCGGTTTCCCAAAAAGGAGGAAAACCATGGTAAATCACTCTCTGTGACTCCGGCTACCTCAGTCAGCCGAGTCAGTAGCAGTTTGTGATCTACGGTGTCAAAGGCTGCGC
Source organism: Rana kukunoris (assembly GCA_029574335.1). Lineage (NCBI taxonomy): Eukaryota > Metazoa > Chordata > Amphibia > Anura > Ranidae > Rana > Rana kukunoris. The sequence continues at coordinate 166,466,379 of CM056052.1, forward strand.
TTAGGTCCAGCAGAACCAGGAGACAAGATTCTCCTTCGTCTGCGGCCTCCAGAACGTCGTCCCATATTTTGAGCAGTGCTGTTTCCGTCCCGTGTCCGGGACGGAATCCCGATTGCAGTGGATCGAGTAAGTTGTGGGTATCTAGATGCTGTTGCAGCTGTTGTACCACCACTTTCTCCATTACCTTAGAGAAAACGTTTAGCATTGTTATGGGACGGCGGTGATTTGGGTCCTTGGGGTCCAGGGTGGGTTTCTTCAAGATGGGCTGGATTGTGCCCTCTTTCAGCAGGGAGGGCACTATGCCTTCCTTAAATGACTGGTTAATAAGCTGCGTAATGGGAGGCGCCAGGATATCGGCACATTCCTTTAGCAGCTTAGTGGGGATGATATCATTAGGCGAAGTGCTGTTACGCAATGTGCCGATGATATTTTCTGTGTCACCGATGGAAATGGGTTCCAGAGTGAACTTTGCTGGTTGTAGTGTATTCCTCTGGGTGCTGTGTGGTAGCTCAGGGGTATTGTTTTGCGGAATGCTTTCCCGGATTCCCTCAATTTTATTGACAAAGAAATCCGACAATTAATTGCAAAATTCTTGGCTGTCTGTGTTGGGGGCTTCAAGACAGTGTGGATTCATGGTCTGCGAGACCAGCTTGAAGAGATCCCGGGGGCGGTTTAAGGCGTTGTTAATAGCCATGGAAAAATAGTTTTTCTTGGCTTTGAAGATTTCTATGCGGTATCTTCTAGTTGTTACTTTGTAGAAGGCGAGGTTCGTCTCGGAAGCGTTTCTTTTCCAGTCGGCTTCTGCCCTTCTACGCTCTTGCTTCAGTAGCGATAGCTGGTTGTTGAACCAGCCTGCCTTGTTTTTCCAGGTAAGGACTTTGCGTTCTGGCGCTACTAAGTCGGCTGACTGTAGTAGGGCTGCATTTATGGCATCCAGAATGTCTGCGGCCGTTTGTCTTGGTTGCATTGTTTTAATTTTATTTTCCAAGGTAGATTTGAAGAGTTCCGAATGGAGCTTCTTCTGAGATCTAGACCAGTGTGTTGTCACTGGCTTGGGTGTTTTTATCAATAGGGCCATATTGGAAATTATGAATTTAATTGCATGGTGATCTGTCCATGGCAATGGTTCATTTTCCAAGATACTTACTTTCAGATTTTGTCCGAAGATAAGATCGAGTGTGTGACCTGATGCATGTGTGGGCTCATGTACTAGTTGCTGAAGGCCTAATCCTTCCAGATGGTCGATACAAGCGTCGGCCACGGGGTCTTGTGAGGAGTTGGCCCAGAGATTGAAATCTCCGAGCAGCAAAAGGTGTTTGCTGGTTATGGCGTAAGTGGAGATGAACTCTGACCATGGGGGTAAAAACTGCGTTTTAGGCCCAGGTGGCCTATAGCAGAGCAGAATACGGACGGTCTCCTGGGGGTTTGTTTGCAGTTGCAGAGTAAGGGTTTCCATAAATGGAAGCGAGTGCTGAAGGGCTGGTTTAGAGATCACCAGATGCATCTTATGAATCACCGCCAGTCCTCCACCTCTTTGCCCTATTCTGTTTTCAGTGATAATCCGGTAGTTTTCTGGCACCAGTTCTCCCAGAATGGTGTTGCAGTCGGCTGTGAGCCAGCTCTCTGTAATAAAGAGACAGTCTAAGTTGTTCTGTAGAATGAAATCATGGATTTCTAATCGGTGTCTTACTGCCGATCTTGTATTGATCAAAGCACATGATATGTGCTTTGCTTGGGGTGGGTCGCTGAATTTTTTAACTGATGATCGACGATCGATCCTCAAGAGTTGCTCAAATCTCAGGGCCTTTTTGGTGACGGCTGGTAGCTTCGTGGCAAATTGCCTCAGGCCCCAGATAATTTCTGCCGGATATTGCCGGACGGCCATATTCCGCCAGGGGGGGGGGGGGTGGTCCGGTGGCGGTGGGGAGTAGATTCCTTGAATCCTTTCTCCTGGATTTTTAATTTGATCCAGAGGAAGGCAAAAAAAACCTGGTTCAGCTAAGCCAATCTGCTGGGCAGGGAAAAAAATTCCTTCCTGATCCCTCAGAGGCGATCGGTTGAGACCCTGGATCAAATCTGATGATATGGTGAGGGGATGGTGTGAAGGGAGTAGTTCCTGCTGGGGGGGTGTACCAAGCTGGGCCACCAACTTGCTGCAATAACTCCAAAGAGGGGGTAGTTGGCTGCTGGGGAGGTGGATGGGGACACCTGTGGGTAGGGGGAGTGTGTTGGGCGAAAGCACCAGGGCGATATAGATTGCTGTAGTCGTGCGCCGCTAGGCCGCAGTTGAAGCCGCGGACTTTCCTAAGCCGCGGCTCCCGCGGACCTAGCGTGGCTGGCGCGGACCGGCGAGAACAGCCAGGGCACAGTGGCAGGGATATGGGGACGGGTTGGGGGTACCTCGATTGGGTCTGGGGCGAGAGCACCGGGGCGATGCAGATGCTGAGGCCGTGCGCCGCTAGGCCGCAGTTGAAGCCGCAGGCTTTCCTAAGCCGCGGCTCCCGCGGACCTAGCGTGGCTGGCGCGGACCGGCGTAAACTGCAAGGGATACAGCGGGGGGATGTGGGTACCGGCTGGGGGGACCTCGATTGCGGTCTGGTTTGGGGCGGCTATCCTGAAAAGGACGGCCGTCCTTGATCCTGGGGGGGACAGGCTGGATTACCTGTGAGTGGCTCAGATGCTCCAAAGCGGGGGGGGAAGGAGTGCTGGAGGCGGCTGGAGGAGGAGGTGATCCGGGATCCAGGTAAGATGCGGCTTGGCTGGACAGGGGAACCCTGACTACCTACTAGCTACACCTGCCTGGAGCTATAGCTCGCACGCTCCTGCTCCTAGGAGACGTGTGCCGTGGGAGCTCCTGTAGCTAATCCGGCTGCCTCAACTCAACTGATTAGTCACCTGTCAGCATCCTGGTCACCGTATCCCAGATTGGTTAGTTCGGGCCCTGTGGACAACCTGCCTCCAGATTTCCCTCGAGCCGATCCCCAAATCACAGCACACAGCCTGGGATCCATTCAATAGGACTGGAAACCCAGTATGTCACTGGGGTCCCCTTTCGCCTCCGATTGAGGCTCGGTGAAGCCTGTGAGCTTGGCCAGGTGGGCCAAGGCGGCGGGGTCCATGAATGCGCGCACCCTAAAGGTGGATGCCGCACCCGGAACCGGGACCCTATGCAGAAGAAGAAGAACCTTGAGCACATGACACCCGTCACAGATATACTCCTCCCCAGCATGCCCTGCGAGGGAAGAACTCCTCCAATTGGCTGCTGGGGAGAACTTGCTCTGCCAGAAACCCCTCTGGCGCCAACTGCCGACCAGAGATGATACCACATCCCTAGAATACAGACTGACCCAGTGGACGGGATGAAAGAGGTCATAATTTAGGTAAATCATGACTGAGAGCAATGTAACTCTCCCAGTCCAACTAACTTTAGCGTAGTGCCCATGCTGAAAGCAAGGGGACGCTACAATTATGTTTGAAGAGGCTATTTTTTCATTGCAGAGCATGTTCGGGACTGAGGAACTATATACACCTCCTGTACACACCGCTTCCTCCAATACAAACTTCACTTATGATTCTCACTTTCCAGCAATTTAACTCTTGAATTTACTCTCCAGGACCAGCTAGCACTGATATGCAGACCTGAAACAAACTTTTTTCTCCCGTGCCACCTGTCCAGGACATCTCTGTGTGTCTTGAGAAGGGTTCTGTCCACAACCAGGCCCAAGGTCACCCCCCCCCCCCCAAGAATAGGGAGTGCCCTCAAAGGCCACAACAGCCTAGCACTCCATCTCCAGCTTCCTCCCAAACAACTCCTCCCTCGCTGGGCTGACCCCTGAGTATTTAAGGAGGCCTGCCCCTGCCAATCTAGATTTGGGATTGGTCAGGGCTTCTCAGAACATCCCAGGCAGCACCTCCTTCTTTTTCAGAAGGCTCCAGAATGTTCTGGAAAGAAGTGGGAGGTCTTAGTAAAGCTGCCTATGAGACACCCAGCTCTGCCTGAGTCACTCAACCCTGACCCAGAAGAAAAATACACACAGACTTGGCTGCCAGCCAAGCCTGACAATTTACCTATCCTACACAAAAACCTATTCTCACATCTAGCAACTTAGAGGGTACTACACTAGCTTACAGTAGGAGGGATTACAGAGGGGATGGTTTTTTTTGGCCAAAAACCAACTACCTGAAGGTAGCTGCATTATGCATATAACACATGGTGATGACTAGAGATCCTGGGTCCTGTGCCCTAAAATTCTGTTTTTCTCCACAAGTGGCAATCACATGAAACAGAGTGTAAAATATTTACTGTCTCGTACTGGCTTTTAGCACTTCTGACTATGCCTTACAATTTGAAAAACAACTGCCCTAGTCCTACCAGTAGTGTCTGTTTTGTGGATCTTCTCTGTACAGCCCAATAAATTTAGCCACTTGGTCCCATCCAACTGCAACATGTACATTCCTAAAAAGACATCTAGAAATTTGCTCTGTTGGTGAGACTTAACCACTTGCTGACTTCCTAACATACATTTATGTCAGCAGAATGGCACGGGCAGGCAAAGCAAAATACCTGTACAATGCTTTGAACCTGCCATCTAGCACAAACACGCGCCGCAAGCTCCGTGACCGTGCCCACGGGACCCACAGACTCGATGTCCGCCGGTGTCCCGTGATCGTGTCATGGAGTGGCAGAATGGGGAAACAAGGCATTTCCCTGTCGTCGGGAGCATTGTCGTGTCACTTGTATCTTAGTCCCCACATAGTTAGAATTACTCCCTAGGACACTCCAAGTCGTGTTGGTTATTCTTTCTGATATTTTACAACCGCTATTTATTGATCTTAGAATTATTGCCTTTTATAAGTGTACCTGTCACGCAGCACCTTTTCACTTTATTGATGTACAGCGCAGCACTATTTTTATGCTTTAGGACACACTTAACCCCTTCCTCACCCCCTAGTGTTTAACCCCTTCCCTGCAAGTGTCATTTACACAGTAATCAGTGCATTTTTATAACACTGATCGCTGTATAAATGACAATGGTCCCAAAATAGTGTCAAAAGTGTCCGATGTGTCCTCCACAATATCGCAGTCACAATAAAAATCGCTGATCGCTGCCATTACTAGTAAAAATAATAATAATAATAATAATAATAATAAAAATGCCTTAAAACTATCCCCTATTTTGTAGATGCTATAACTTTTGTGCAAACCAATCAATATACTCTTATTGCGGTTTAAACATTTTTTTTACCAAAAATATGCAGAAGAATACATATCAGCCTAAACAGAGGAACATTTTTTTTTTTTTTTTGGTATATTTTTGGGGGATATTTATTATAGTAAAAAATATTGTATTTTTTTCAAAATTGTCGCTCTTTTTTGTTTATAGCACAACAAATAAAAACCACAGAGGTGATTAAATACCACCAAAAGTAATCTCTATTTGTGGGAAAAAAAGGACGTCTATTTTGTTTGGGTGCAATGTCGCACGACCATGCAATTGTCAGTTAAAGCGACGCAGCTCTGAATAGCAAAAAATGGCCCGGTTATTGGACAGCCACCCAGGGACCGCCTCAGCGACTTCTCTTCTCACCTTAGGCGGCCCCTCTTCTGGGGCTGAAGTGGTTAAAGGATAGATTTAAAAGCCAATGCCATAAAGTACACTGTCTGAGGCTTTCTTTCGACTATTCTTTATGGCAAAACAGTTGTGCATACTGTGATTATTAAGAGTGATCTGGTGAAGGAAGTAAGGACAACCACTCATCCTGTTGTGCTCATAGTTGCCACAAAGCAGAATGTTTACATTTTAAAATGCTTGTATTACTTTATGAATTATGGTAGCAGTGGAAAATACATTAATTCACAAACGTTTAACATATTAAGTATCTTTATTTTAGCTGTTTGACTGTCATTTCCAAATTTCATTGGATTCAGCTGAATTTAACTGTTTGAAAATAAGGATCATTATGCAACATTTTGGCTTTAAGAATTGAGCCTAATGACTGTAGAACTTAAAAGAGCCACATGGTGGCAGTGAAGATTGCTTTGTTATTGTTTTGCTAATACTACATTATCAATGTTAGATTTAAAAAAAAAATGTTCTGTACTTTTATTGCAGGAAGGTTTACTGGAGCGACATGAATATTTGACCTGGATGTTAGAAGTTTTAGAAAAAGTTTGCCCGCTCGACGATGAACTTCTAAAAATCCTGCTTCCTCTTGTATTACAGGTTATTATTGACATTTTACTTATGGAAATTTGGACTTCTGAGTATGCATTTATCACTGAATCAAAATGTCTACCTTTTATTAATGTGTATCGGAATTTAGTTCATTGCTTATGTTAATATATCTGGGGTCTGACAAAATAAATAGCTTTCAAATGGAATACAGATATGGTATTGATGGCTTACTTGAATTCATTTCATGATTCTTCTAGCAGACCTAGCCTGATGTTCCACCTTGTGTATAAATGTGATATTACTATCACATGCTTGTGCAAAAAAAAGGTTTTTATATGGCCTCTGAAGATTAACTCTCCTAGTCCGTTTCGTCTTCTTGGCTTTTTATAGAAGAAATTTGTCATGGCTTTGGAGCTGTTGAGGTTTTCCTAGAGAACCCTGTGATTGGTGGAGAGGTTAGTTACATGACTTTGACAAGTAACGTGACCAGGCTGTCCTCCCTGATTTTTTTTAGTGCTCTTGGCTTTGGACTGCCACATAGCTAAGTTCTATATTGTGCAGAGATTTTTTTTTTTTTTTTTTAAAGCAGTGGTAAGGACATATTGCAGATTCATGCACAGATCCTTTTAGTTTTTAAAATTGTTGTACTGCTCTAGGGACCTTAGATAACATCTGTAGGTTTGCTTAAGAATGCCTTACCATATACTTACATCAATGGCGGCTGGTGCTAAATATATGGGGAGGGGGGGGCAAACAAACCTGGCCCATCACTCGCACTTCCACCCCCCCCCCCCCCAGATTAATTAGACAGGAATGCGGCGATCCATGGCCTTACCTTAGGAGGAAGATGACGAGGTGGTGCTAGACCTGGGGTAGGGCTCCTGGAAGCTGGAAGAGGCTGTTGCTACCCCTCCACCTGCTGCAGCCTGCCGAGGGAAGAGCCGAGGCCGTTGCTTCTCCTCCGGGCGGAACAGGAAGCTGGTCCTGGTTCCCGATTGGCCCAGGAATCCTAAGATTGGCCACCCAGAGAAGCAGGAAGACGATAGCAAATATTAATTGCCACACAACTGGGTTGGCTCAGGGCGCAGTGCTATGTGCCCCTGAGCCCACCTTTTTTTTTAAGCCAATGAGAACCTCAGGCTCTAATCACGTGCTTAAAAAAAAAAAAAACACATTGATATCCATGCGTCCGGCTCCCTGCATGAATTTGGTGGGGGCAGCGCCCCTGCGCCCCTCCTGGGGTGTCCACCGCTGTACTACATGCTAAATATAATTGGACCAGAGGTTCTGTGAAAGAGAAAAGGTAATCCAAGTATAAATGAAAGACAAAGAGATTTATAAGAAATCATCCTTGCAAACTGTACTCGATTACCAAAAGAGAATATTTTCAGGGATTTGTTTGTTTCAAGTTACATAATTTTATAAGATTGGCGTATCTTCGCTGGGCCGTGGAGCAGGTAAGTGTCTGTTTATTAAAAGTCAGGAGGTACACTTTTTTGTAGCTACTGACTTTTAATAAACTAATGCCGCGTAGACACGATCACTTTTTGTGATGTAAAAAAACTTTGTTTTATCTCACGAAACAAAACAACGTTTTTCAAACTTCATTTTAAAAAACATTGTTGTCTACACACCATCGTTTTCTGAAAATGGTTTTGCAAAGCGTGGTTACGTACACCACGTTCAACGGCACTCTGTTCCATTCAAGCTCGCGTCATAACTTGCTTCTGAGCATGCGCGGGTTTAAAAACGTAGTTTTAAACGTCGTTTTAGCCCACACACGCTCATTTTTTATGACACAAAAAACGACATTTTAAAAAAGCGACATAACAAATTGAAGCACGTTCGAAAGTTTTTCAGAAGACATAAAACAACGTTTTGCCCACACACGATCATTTTAATTGAAGTTTTTTTTTAAATGTCGTTTTATTTCATCACAAAAAACGACCGTGTACGCGGCATAAAAGGCTGGAACTCCACTTTAAGCTTGACGAATCTATAACCCATTTAATAATTATTTATACTTGTACATTTGTGTGTGCACTTGTGTAGGGATTGGAAAGCACCGGCCATAACAACGTATACTAATGAAAAATGTCCCTCATCATCATTATCATCTTTTTCAATCTATATATACATAAAAGTACTGAAAGAAATGTGGCCACTGACATAACTGACCACCTGAAACTGCTAGATTTTTGCAGGTTCTTGGCAGTCTCTGGCTTTATTACTTTGGGTCTCTGTGGTTGATTTACTAAAGACAAAACGATTGTGGACTTTGCAAAGTGCAGTTGCCCTCTGCAAATGCAGTTGCTAAAGAGCTTAGTAAATGAGGTAAGGCTTCGCTTTGCAAAGAGTACCCAATCACGTGCAAGGAAAAAAAACAGCATTTTGGCTTGAACATGATTGGATGATGGAAGTCAGCAGAGCTTCTGTTCATTTACTAAGCTCTGGAGCAAGTGCACTTTGCAAAGTGCATAGTCGTTTTGCCTTTAGTAAATCAACCCCTTTTTGTCACTGACTCAGAACAAATATTCAGCAAGAAGAGTAAAAGAAAAAGCCCAACCCCTTGATCTGAACATTTGCTTTGGGATTAGTACCCAGGAAGTACTAAAGCCACTATTTTTGTACAGGTTTCATTGAATGTGCTGATGCCTGTGAAGGCTGATGTTTAACCACTTGCTTACTGGGCACATATACCCCCTTCCTGCCCAGGCGAAATTTCAGCTTTCAGCACTGCGTCGCTTTAAATTAAAATTGTGCGGTCATGCGACGTGTCTTACAAACAAAATTGACGTCCTTTTTTTCCCCACAAATAGAGCTTTCTTTTGGTGGTATTTGATCACCTCTGCGTTTTTTTTTTGCGCTATAAACAAAAAAGAGCGACAATTTTGAAAAAAAAACGCACAATATTTTTTACTTTTTGCTATAATAAAAATCCAATTTGTAAAAAATTTTTTTTCTCAGTTTAGGCCGTATGTATTCTACATATTTTTGGTAAAAAAAACAATCGCAATAAGCGTATAGTAATTGGTTTGCGCAAAGGTTATAGTGGCTAGGAAATAAGGGATAGAATTCTGACAATTTTTTTTTTTTTACTAGTAATACGGCGATCTGCGAATTTTGTCAGGACTGCGATATTGCGACGGACACATCGGACACTTTTGACACATTTTTGGGACCATTCACATTTATACAGCGATCAGTGCTATAAAAACGCACTAATTACTGTATAAATGTGACTGGCAGTGAAGGGTTAACACTAGGGGGTGAGGAAGGGGTTAAATGTGAGTCCTGGGTGTGTTCTAACTGTGTGGAGGGAGGGGGTGGCTGGGGGAGGTGACCGATGCTGTCTCCCTATGTACAAGGGAAACAGCATCTGTCTCCTCTCACTGACAGGAAGTGGAGCTCTGTGTTTACACACAGAGCTTCACGTCCCTGCTCTAAAACTGCCGATCAGCGGGTACCTGGTGGACATCGCGACCGCCAGGCATGCGCATCGGCATCTCGAGGAAGCGCCGGGTGCGCACGCCCCCCAGTGGCCGGAGAACACGATGCCATCAATTGACGGCAGCTTGGATATTCAGATCCACTAAGCTGCCATCAATTGACGATAAACGGGGCCTCAAGTGGTTAAAGAGGCAAGCCTGTTCTTCACTTTGTCTGGAGAGGGTTCCAGATACAGGTCAACCAACTTGCCAGTTAAGCAGGTTGTAGGCAGTTTGTGTTCCATAGGTCAGGATAATGAAGTAGATTAATTGCTGAGGAAACCCTGCTATAAGCTTTACATGAAAATGTAACTCCTGCCTGCTATCATAATAACAATGGTAAGGTCTGTTTATAGCATTGAATCTGTCCTGAAGAAAATACAGGTGCCACATAAGTCAGAGAAAGAAAGTCATACACGTGCTGGCAGCAATTCTGCAAAATGTGCTGCCAAATATAATAGTGCATTATCCTCTTTTGTTCTCACAGGTATCATTATAAAAGCACAGTCTATTCCTTAGAATTCAAAAACAGCCCATTCTTAAAACTGTTAGTGCTTTACAATTGACCCTTTAGATTAAATTATTGACCTAATGCCCCTTTGTGCTCAATTCACAAAGCTTAAAAGGGTCACTAAAGAAATATATATATATATTTTTTTTGCTGAAATGACTGTTTACAGGGTATAGAGACATAAAAGTTAACTGATTCCTTTTCAAAATGATTAAACATAGATAAAAATCAATCATATAATGTGCCTGCAGGTTAGTTTCACTTTTGAACTGGCTTCATGTTTCTGTGAAGTAGAAATAGACACACAGAACAAAAACAAACAAATCCACAGCAGTGTTTTGTTTTTAAAATGAATCTGATTGGTTCTGGGAAGTTTGAGGCCGCGTACACACGTACGAGAACCTCGTCGGGCCAAACACATCGTTCCGCCCGTCGAGGTTCTCGCCCGGCCGTCGAAATCGTCGACCAAGCCGTCGGGAAAGGCGTCGAGCCATGGTTCTCAATGGGCCATCGAGCAAATAGAGAACCTGCTCTCTATTTTGGCTCAACGGCTTTCTCGACGGGACGCTCGGCGAAAACGTACACACGACCGAGTATCTCGGCAGAATATGGATCCCAGCGAGCTTCTTGCTGGATTCTGCCGAGGTACTCTGTTGTGTGTACGCGGCCTCAGACACACAGTAATGACAGCTTAGACCACCGTGAGAAAGCTTCCAGCACTGTGGTTATAAGGAAACAGACAAGCAGGAAGTGGGGAGAACAGAGCAGGATTACAGCAACTTCAAAGCAAAAACGAACAATAAGGACATGAAACCAGTACTGCAGTAAGGTAAAGGAAGCTATTTAGCTAAAAAAAAAATGTTCCTTTAGTGATCCTTTAACACCAGTCTAAGGCACTCTGACCCTGTCCTAACTGTGTGTCTATCAAGAGTGAAAATCTCTCTTATTGCACTGCTACGATCTTAGAAGCTGCTAGCTTTTGGGACCCCCTTTCCTCTACACAGCCAGGCAAAGAACACTTTCAGCAGGTAGTCAGAAATTCAGTCCAAGGGCTTTTGGTTTTGTGGTTTATTAGAGGAAACCCAGAACTGAGCCGTAGTAGAACTTTGAGGACAATTGTAACTTGCCTTGTCTTCTAAGCACAAAACTCTAGACTTTGTTCCAGTGGGAAACTACTTCCAGCAGACTGGCAAAAGATCTCCAGTACAGCTTCCAGCACTTGGACTTTAACACAGAATCTTCCCAAGCAGGGTTGAAGTTTCAGTAAATAAAAGAATATTCAGCGAAAGAACACACTAAAATCTTACTAAATAGATTTGCAAGCTTAAAGCGGTAGTTCTGCGGGAATTTTTTTTTTTTTTTTACGGTGATTCGGGCTCTGTTAATATACCTAATGTTACACTCACCAGTCCTGTCTTTGCTGCCACGATTGTCCCGATTTTCAGAAAAAGGATGTTTTATAAAACGGAGAGATGGATGTTTCCATCTTGTGTGTGGGCACTCCTGAAGCCCACCACTGTATACTTCCGGGGATGTACACGCTGTGCCCAATCGCGTGTGCCAATCGCTGTGCCCAATCAATGTGTATTCTCCCCCGACAGCGTTATGTCTCCTGGGAGTCAGTCCTGACAATCACAGGAGACGCGCTGTGCTCAAATCGCGCAAGATCTCGCCGGTCACGTGACTCGGCAAGCGTGAGGAAACATGTTGTAACTCGTCACAACGGGGCGGGTCATTATGACGCCAGCCGTTGCGAGTCACGTGACCGGCGAGATCTTGCGCGATTTGAGCACAGCGCGTCTCCTGGGATTGTCAGGACTGTATCCCAGGAGACATAACACTGTCGGGGGAGAATACACATACACGCCCACTCTCCGCGGTGGATTGTGATTGACAGGGCATAAACTGAAGCAGAAAAGGGGTAAGGATGAAGAAAAAAAAACAAAAAAAAACGTATTAGTTACTGTTAATGCCTAGCAGTTTGATTGAGATAAAGTCCAAATTTAGGGTGAACCTCCGCTTTAACATCAAAGGTTAACACACAACACTGTTATAAAACATAAAACTCAGAACAGTGCAGCACAACATGACCAATCAATATGAAACATCCTTAAAGCATTTGTTAACCCCCCCCCCCCCCCAAAAAAAAAAAAGATTCCTGCTCCTTTAAAGCATGTTATATGACACAGTGCTTGTCCTGTGTAATTTGGCCCCCTGTAACACCTAAAAAACCTGTCTGATCCTACCGGTTTCTTCACATCCCTCTGTACACTGACCACGATGTACCATGGCTGCTGATGCCAGACACCGTAGTCAGTTTACGTACCTTTGTCATCAGCAGCCAGCCTGCTATATGCTCTCCTCTCTGCTCCTGTATCCTCCTCCCCCTCTTCCTTCTCTGTCTTTGTGTGAGCCGCCCCTCCCCCTTCCTGCTTCTCTCATAACACAAACCTGTATACTGTACACCATCAGCACTGCCTCCTATTGCAGTGTCCCCCTCTGTGAATGATTTATAAATATAAATACTGTAAATACCCAATTTAAGAGCTGAGATTGCAATCACATGACCAGCCAGCTCTCTCCTCCTCTTCTCATCCCCTCCGCCACTCCTCCTCCTCCCCTCCAGACTGACATCAGCAAAGGAATCTCAGCCCCGCCCGCTATATCTCTCAGAGGAGGAAAGGAGAAAGCTGGCCAGTCACGTGATTGGAATCTCGGCAGTGAAATTAGGTAATTACAGCATTTATTTTTATAAATCGTACACAGAGGAAGATACTACAATAGGAGGCAGTGCTGATGGTGCATACAGGTTAGAATGGCTAACAACCACTTTATTAAGTCCAAAAATAAGCATATCCAGATGGACATAAGTTATGCCACTGTGATGAGATGGTGAATCCAAATGAGATACATGCAAGTGTCGGAGTGAGTCCAGCCCAAAGACATCCGCAGCGTCTCACCTCATATCTTTGACCCACAAGTCTGCACACACCTTTAAATATGGGAAATAATCAGTGAGATTGTCCCTTTGCAATCGATGGAAAAGATAATCTCCCGCAGTATGCAATGGAATAAAAGAGAATCTAGTGCTCTCTGTAAACGTTTGTCTTATTAATAAAAAAGCTGGTAAACAACTTACAAATAAGCCAAGTGCATACCTTGAGTGTTCAGGTTACAAGTGAAACCGACACTCATGCCTCAGATCAGCCCCAATTCCTGCAACTCCACGCCTCAGATCACTGTACCACCCTAAAAATCTGTTTTAACACAGTATCCCCGCTCATCGGTCCCACCACTCTACCTCCCTGTACATCTGCCCCACCACTGTTATGCCCTGCTCTTCTGTCCCACCACTGTACCCCCCTGCTCTTCTGTCTCACCACGGTAACCCTCCTGTTCATCTGCCCCACGGATGTACCCCCTTTCTCATCTGCCCCACCACTGTACCTCCCTGCACATATGCTCCACCGCTTGTACCCCCTGCTCTTCTGTCCCATTGCTGAACCCCCTTCTCATCTGCCCCAACACTGAACCCCCCCTGTTCTTCTGTCCCACCACTGTAACCCCTTTCATCTGGCCCAACACTGAACCACCCCTGCTCATCTGCCCCATCACTGTATCCCCCTGCTCTTCTGTCCCACCACTGAACCCCTTTCTCATCTCTCCCACCACTGTACCTCCTGCACATCTGCCCCACCACTGTACCCCCCTGAACATCTGCTCACCCACTGTAACCCCTTGCATATCTGCCCGCTCCAATGTACCTCCTGCTCTTCTGTACCACCACTGTAACCACCCCTGCTCCTCTATCCCACCAATGTAACCCCTTTCTCATTTGCCCCACAACTGTACCTCTTTGCACATCTGCTCCACTGTTGTATCCCATGCTCTTATGTCTCACCAGTCAACCGCCCTTTCATCTGTCCTAACTCTGAACCCACCTGTTCATCTGCCCCACCACTGTACCTCCTGTACCCTGCACATCTACCCTTCTGTCCCAACACTTTTTGTGTAAATATTTTATTATATCTTTTCATGTGACAACACTGAAGAAATTACACTTTGCTACAATGCAAATGTGTACAGCTTGTATAACAGTGTAAATTTGCTGTCCCCACAAAATAACTTAACACACAGCTATTAAATGTCTGCTGGCAACCAAGGTGAGTACACCCCTAAGGCCACGTAGACACAATCAGTCCATCCGAGATGAGAACGGTAACCAATCGTGTCAGAACGCGGTGATGGTCAAACACAACGACGTGCTGAAAAAAACACGAGGTTCAATGCTTCCAAGCATGCGTCGACATGATTCTGAACATGCGTGGATTTTTAACCGATGGTTGTGCATACTAATGATCGGTTTTTGAACTATCGGTTAGCCGTCCATCCGTTAAATTTTAAAGCAAGCCCTCTGTTTTTTTGACCGAAAGATAACGGACCGATGGGCCTACACACGATCGTTTGGACCAGTGGAAACTGAACCTCAGTCCGTTTTCATCGGTTTTGAACGATCGTGTGTACGCGGCCCTAATGGACCCAATTAGCCATTTTTCCTCTTCGGTGTCATGTGACTCGTTAGTGTTACAAGGTCTCAGGTCTGAATGGGGAGTAGGTGTGTTAAATTTGGTGTTATCGCTCTCACTCTCTCTAACTGGTCACTGGAAGTTCATCATGGCACCTCATGGCAAAGAACTCTCTGAGGATCTGAAAAAAAGAATTGTTGCTCTACATAAAGATGACCTAGGCTATAAGAAGATTGCCAAGACCCTGAAACTGAGCTGCAGCATGGTGGCCAAGACAATACAGCGGTTTAATAGGACAGGTTCCACTCAGAACAGGCCTCGCCATGGTCGACCAAAAAAAGTTGAGTGCACATGCTCAGCGTCATATCCAGAGGTTGTCTTTGGGAAATAGATGTATGAGTGCTGCCAGCATCTCTGCAAAAGTATGGTCAGTGCTCAGACCATACGCCGCACACTGCATCAAATTGGTCTGCATGGCTGTCGTCCCAGAAGGAAGGCTCTTCTAAAGATGATGCACAAGAAAGCCTGCAAACAATTTACTGGACAAGCAGACTAAGTACATGGAATACATTTTACCATGTCCTGTGGTCTGATGAGACCAAGATAAACTTATTTGGTTCAGATGGTGTCAAGTAAGTGTCGGCAACCAGGTGAGGAGTACAGAGACAAGTGTGTCTTGCCTACAGTCAAGCATGGTGGTGGAAGTGTCAGGGTCTGGCTGCATGAGTGCTGCCGGCTACAGTTTATTAAGGGAACCATGAATGCCAACATGTACTGTGACATACTGAAGCAGAAAATGATCTCCTCTCTTTGGAGGCTGGGTCGCAGGGTAGTATTCCAACATAACGACCCCAAGCCCACCTCCAAGATGACCACTGCCTTGCTAAAGAAGCTGAGGATAAAGGTGATGGACTGGACAAGCATGTCTCCATACCTAAACCCTATTGAGCATATGTGAGGCATCCTCAAATGAAAGGTGGAGGAGTACATGGTCTCTAACATCCACCAGTTCTGTGATGTTGACATGGAAGAGTGAAAGAGGACTCTAGTGGCAACCTGTGAAGCTCTGGTGAACTCCATGCCCACGAGGGTTAAGACAGTATTGGAAAATAATGGTGGCCACACAAAATAATGACACTTTGAACATTTTCACTTAGGCGTGTACTCACTTTTGTTGTCAGCGGTTCAGACATTAAGGCTGCATTCACACCTGAGTGTTTCAAAGTTGATTTTACCACGTGTTTTGCCGCGATTTTCCGGCGATTTTGAACAGGTCACCAATATAAAAAGCAGAAAAACACCTGTAATATGCTCCAAAGAAGCTCATGTTCTTTTTTGAGCTTAAAGGAGTTGTAAAGGAAAAAAAATGTTTGCCTAAAATTAATGTCTGCAAGGTAGACAGACAGAATAGTGTAATGATTCTGTTAAAAAAACGAGTAAATACCTATTAAATTCCTTCATCTATATCACCTCCGGCATTCTAGTTTCTGTTCTCCCATTCACTTCCTGATTTGCGGCGCTCGTTCATGTAAGAACTAGAAGTGAAAAGAGGAATGTCTGCAGGTAAAGGATGCTTATTCTGAAAAAAATGTTTTTCCTTTACAACCCATTTAAGGCATTTTTAAGGCATTTTGCTTCAGGTGACAAATTTGAACAGGTGCCATTGAAATGAATGGAATTTTGCTTATTGGGCATTTTTCAGGGGTTTTTTGGGCATTTTACGAGCGTTTTATGAGCATGGGTCACGTGTTTACCATATTTTATAATGTGTGAGGGCACAGTGCCTCCCCCTTAGTGCAGGTGCAGCGTGGGGAAATCTAACATAGGAATGCATCACTGGAGCAGAAGCTGTGTCTCACTGACACTTCCCTGCACTGTTTTGCTGATGGAGAAAGACTCACGTGTCGGCAAAACACGTGTCATAAAGCTCATAAAACGCTCACGTGTCGGAATTCTTAGGTGTAAATGCATGGGACAGCATAGAGAAATGGAGTAAGTAGTGGTACAACAGCTGCAACAGCATCTAGATACCCATAATCTACTTGATCCATTTCAATCGGGTTTCCGTCCCGGACACGGGACGGAAACAGCATTGCTCAAAATATGTGACGACGCTCTTGAGGCCGCAGACGAAGGAGAATCTCGTCTCCTGGTTCTGCTGGACCTAAGCGCAGCCTTTGACACGGTAGACCACAAACTTTTACTGACTCGGCTGGCTGAGGTAGCCGGAGTCACAGAGGGTGATTTACCATGGTTTTCCCCCTTTTTGGACAACCGATCACAAACAGTTAAATTTGGACCTTTCACTTCCGAAAAACGCACAGTGTCATGTGGAGTCCCTCAAGGATCCCCCCTGTCACCGGTACTCTTCAACATCTATCTTTGCCCTCTCTTTGAAATCATCAGTAGCCAACAACTACTTTATCACTCATACGCAGACGACACGCAACTATATTTTCGCATCTGCAACAAAAAGGATCATCATCTCAGTTTAGAGAATTGTCTCTCTATGATAGAAAACTGGATGCCTAAGAGTTATCTTAAATTCAACAGTTCCAAAACAGAACTTCTTCCGTTTCAAGCCAGTCGTAAGAGTCAACTGGCAACAACCTGGACACCTCCGCCCATTCTGGGCCAGATCATCTCCCCTAGCTCAAAAGTCAAAAGTCTCGGGGTCATTTTCGAAACCTACATGACAATGGACGCACAAATATGGTCAGTAGTCAGCGGATCTCACCATCTGCTGCGCCTACTACGCAGACTTATTCCATTTATTCCCAAAGAAGACGTAGCAGTCGTGGTGGGAACAATTGTGAACTCCAGACTGGACTATGTAAATGCCCTTTACCTCGGACCCCCGAAGTACCAAATCTGTCATCTGCAAGTCGTTCAGAACATGGCCGCCAGACTTGTGACTGGGAAAAAACCCTGGAAATCAATCTCACCTTCGCTGAGATCCCTTCACTGGCTGACAGTAAAGGACAGAATTGCTTTTAAAGTACTCTGTCTGACTCAAAATTGCAGCCATGGGAAGGCTCTGCAATATCAATGCGAAAAGATAGAAGCCCACAATCCCAATCGCGTTCTGCGATCCACCGACCAAAATCTGGTCAGGATACCCAAAGCCAGATACAAGTCCAAAGGAGAAAGAAGGTTTGCTTTCCAAGGTCCCAGACTATGGAACGTTTTACCAACCAGGATTCGGTTGGAGGAAAACCACCTGACCTTCAGAAGACAGATAAAAACTCTGCTCTTTTGAGGTCAAGAGAGACAGGAACAACGAGCGCCCAGAGGCGATTTAGTTTGCATGTGCCGCGCTATATACGTTTTTCATACATTCAGCAAATTTACATTGTTAAACAAGCTGTACACTCACTACTTTACATTGTGTGTATAAATATATATATAATTATTATTATCATTATTAGTTTTTTTTTCTCAATAAAGCTCCCAGAAGCTCAACAATAATTTCACAAACTGTTAACTGATTGTGATTTTCTCAGTCACAGTGAAATCCCTTTTTTCTGAAATTGGTAGTGGCAACCAAGCAAGTTATCACTTCACAGTTCTCCTCCTCCTGGAAACAGGGACCGGTCTCCTAGCAGAACTGCACCCATACTTTTCCCCATCACAAGAGCTGACGATTGAAGCTACAGCTAAGTTAGGGAACCAAACAATGTTTACCATATTTTATAATGTGTGAGGGCACAGTGCCTCCCCCTTAGTGCAGGTGCAGCGTGGGGAAATCTAACATAGGAATGCATCACTGGAGCAGAAGCTGTGTCTCACTGACACTTCCCTGCACTGTTTTGCTGATGGAGAAAGACTCACGTGTCGGCAAAAAGGCTTTGCATGCCGCTTGTAGCAGCCGTGACAGGAGTTGCCTGCATTAGACCTTCTAGGCAAAAAATGTCATCAGCTAGATAGTTTTTGCTTATCTAACGAATCATAATTTTATTCTTCTACATTGTATGCTGGTTTCTTGATTGTAAGGCCGCGTACACACGATTGGTTCGGTCCAATGAAACTGGCCTTAAGGCCAGTTTCATCGGACCAAACCGATCATGTGTACGGCCCATCGGACCGTTGTCCATCGGACCAAAGTTTTAAAACTTGCTTTAAAATCGGTCCGATGGACGCCTGACCATCGGACCAAAACGATGGTTAGTACGCAAAAGCATCGGACCAAAAACCTGCGCATGCTCAGAATCAAGTCAACGCATGCTTGGAAGCATTGACCTTCATTTTTTCAGCACGTCGTTGTGTTCTACGTCACCGCATTCTGACCAGATCGGATTTTGGACTGATGGTGTGTACGCACATCAGACCATCAGGCCACTTCAGCGGTGACCCGATGAAAACGGTCCGTTGGACCATTCTCATCGGGTTGGTCCGATCGTGTGTACGCGGCCTAAGGCCTCGTACACACGATCTGACATATCCGATGAAAACGGTCCGCGGACCATTTCATCGGATATGTCCGATCGGGAGTTTGATCCGATGGCGTGTACGCACCATCGGATCAAATTCCCCACCGCCGGACGGCGCGGTGACGTGGCGGTGACGCGGCGGTGACGTTGACGCCGCCACGTCACCGCCACGTCACCGCACCAGGAAGTTAAACACTTCCGCGCATGCGCCGAATCCATTCGGCGGCGGCGTGGCGGCGGTGGGGGACGACATGTCTGCTGGTAAGTGTACTAACCAGCAGACATGTCGGGCGGACAGATTCCCACCGGATAGATTTCAAAGCATGCTTTGAAATCTGTCGGGTGGAGAAATCTGTCCGCTAGCCCATACACACGAGCGGAGATGTCTGCTGAAACGGTCCATCGGACCGTTTTCAGCGGACATATCCCCTCGTGTGTACGAGGCCTTAGACTTTGTAAACTCTAAATATACCTGGGATAAATAAGCATTAGCAATGTGTCTGCTGGGCATTATAAAACAATCCAGCACACCTACAACACACCCTTCAAACTTTTTGATTGGGCAGGGTAGCTTTTCTTCACCCTGACCAGGGGCCAACAAAAAGCTTGTACATGAGCAATCTATGGTTCTAATTTTACCAATTTTTCCTTCCAGTGGGGCTAACCTCACACTGCATGAGTTGTAAATGCTTGTTTATAGCTGGGTTTTCGGGAGAAGCACTTTTACTTACCCGATCCTCTACTCCCACAGACTTCATTCCAGGCAGCTAGACCATTCCCCACATCCTCTTCTCCTCTGCACTCCAGTAGTTGGATGCCCTCAGACACCATCAAGTAAAATGCAGAGGCCAGTGGTCTGAGTTGGATGTGAGGACACCCAAGAGATAATCCACCGCTGGAGCATAGGGGAGCACCTGGTGAATGAGGATCATGTGGGTAAACGTGGTTTTCCTGATCCCTAGACCTAAATGCCCCACTGCAGAGGATTATTACTTTCCTCAAGAATAGGTTTTAAGTATTTTTCATTTTTAAACTTTTTATTTTACTGTTGCTTTTGTCTATTTTGTATACCTTTTCTGCAAATATTTATTTAGCAGGTTTTTTTATTTCTATTATATTGTAAACTCTGTTACATTTTTGTCTAAACATTGAGTTGGCAGTCTTATTACCATACAGTAATGGGAAAGTGTGTAGCATATTGTAAATGTTGCAGAAGTTAATAAATGGAAGAAAACATGTCTTTGTGTGGATATTTGTAAAGTTAAAGTAAAGATGGAGGGTCATAATTGTGGCAGTCTCCACTGATGAAGAAAGCAACATCTGTTCACAGTAAAAGATTTTGAACATTTCTTTACATGAAAAAAGAGTAAAGAGATTAACTAATGTGTGCAGAGATCCTCAGATACAAGTCAAAACTAAAGGCTTTTAAGTTCCAATCCTGAACAGTTGCCATGTAGGACCTCTGAAACATATAAACAATTTACTGTATATATTAATTTATTCATTTAAGAATTGCACAAGGTAATGATTAACCACTTCGCGCCCGCGCTATAGACAAAAGACATCTACAGCGCGGCGTTTAATTGCCAGGAGGGCATCCCTGGACGTCCTCCTGTTTACTAGTTCCCTGCGCACCGCCGCAGGCGTGCATCGGGAAAAAATGGTCCCAAAATAGTGTCAAAAATATTCGATCTGTCCGCCGAAATATCGCAGTCCTGACAGATAACCGACATTACTAGTTTAAAAAAAAAAAGTCATAAACCTATCCCCTATTTTGTAGGCGCTATAACTTTTTTTTTTTAAATTGGATATTTATTATAGTAAAAAGTAAAAAATATTGTGTTTTTTTCAAAATTGTCATTCTTTTTCTGTTTATAGTGCAAAAAATAAAAACTGCAGAGGTGATCAAATACCACCAAAAGAAAGCTCTATTTGTGGGGGAAAAAGACATTAATTTTGTTTGGAAGTCACGTCGCACGACCACGCATTCAAATCTTGACAGTGCTGAAAGCTGAAAATTGGCCTGGGCAGGAAGGGGGTAAAAAATGCCGGTATTGAAGTGGTTAAAAGAGACATTCATTTGAAGGAATTTGGGGCCCAAGCACCCCCCCTGCACACAAAGCCAGTAGCGCTACACACATTTTTTACACCCTGTTCTTACTCCTCCCCCTCCCTAGTCACTAGTTTTTCTATTCTCACCTCCCTTCTTCCCTGTAGGCTGCCGCTGTAGCATGGGAGCTCCTCTTCCTCCTGTCAGTCCGGGTTCTATCATTATGGGCCCCAGTCCCCTATCAGATAGTCCCCGGCTGGGGCTGGGTACCGCGCGTAGTACAGGCGATTCAGTTTCCTGTTTCCCAGCCAGACTGAAAGGAAGTGAGCACTCAGTGTGCACTTCCTGTCAGTCCGGCCGGACTGACAGGACTCCAGGAGGAAGGAAGAGGAGCTTGGCCATGCTAAAGCCTGGGAAAGGGAAGTTGGGGGACCTGGCCAGCTCGGGGCCCCAAGCAATTGTTTGTTTGCCTGTCCTGTAGTGATGGGCCTGATTGACCCAGACTGAGATTCCTTACTGTAGAATATTAGTGAACTCCTTTCACAGTTTGTTCCAATAAAATATTTATACAAAGTCATTCTAGCAAGCGAACCTGTTATTATATAAATAACCACTTCCAGAGTAGTTGCAGCATGGCCCTGTTCACCTAAATGGGTCATGTTTAGAGGCAGTACCTCTGATTGCGAACTGTGGTATAAGTCTTTTCGCACCGCAACCGCGGCATTGTGTATTGGCCACTCACAATGTTAACTTGCAGCTCGGTAGTTGGGAGGGCAGTAAAACCACAGCTCAACCACCTGTATGTACTGACCCACCTACCAGCCTGTGTAAATGAGGCCTCACTGATTTCAAATGCAAGTAAAGTACATCTGAAAGCAAGCTGCATTAGCCCATCAATCCTAATCCTCCATACTGCTACAGCTACCCTCTTGTTTTCTGAATTTGTATTTTTAATAATCAGTTTGACAGGAGTCACTATGGAACCCAGAATCCCTTGGAGAGGCTGGGAGACCTTGTTCAAGCTACCTATGCACCTCCTATGTCTAAGTTACCCTGTGTCTATTATGGGCATAGATTGACTGAGAAAATGATGGACACTGAGAATGTGGTCTGGATTAACAGTCTGGATGAACAGTAATATTTATCAACAACATCCCTTAAGAAATCTATGATACATTAATTCCACTGTATCGGAATGAGCGGGCATTGTAAGAGTTTTGTAGACTGTTGCCATGCCGTCTGCAATCCCTGATTAATCAATTGCTTGGATGTGGAATCCATGGTCTGTAATGTAGGAGACAGACCGTCTGCTAATTCTGGGAGCTCCTGCTATTGTGTAAAGTTTTCCTGTGTTTATAATTATGTGTTGTGTCTTCTGAGGTAAAAGACGGCAAGTC
This sequence comes from Rana kukunoris, assembly GCA_029574335.1. Lineage (NCBI taxonomy): Eukaryota > Metazoa > Chordata > Amphibia > Anura > Ranidae > Rana > Rana kukunoris. The sequence continues at coordinate 166,488,957 of CM056052.1, forward strand.
TGCCCTGAAAGGCCAGGCCTCAGAGTCACCGAGGATGGTTAAATGATTAGTTAATTAGCTCAAGTTAATTTATGTTTCTGGTTACAGTTGTATTGTTCTGGTAATATGATCAGGAGGGGGGAATGTTCTTCTAAAATGTATAAAAGCCTGTATTTCTTGTCCAATAAAGAGAACCATGTTGCTGTTCTGTAACTGAGCTAGTCTCGTCTGGTTTTTAGTTACAATATGTGTCCGTATGTGGCTGTAATTTCTGATATCTGATAGAGGAGGCTGTATACTGATGAAAGCACTCAGTCAGAGTGCGATGGGGTCCCATGACAGACAAATCATATTGATCACACCCAGTGCTATTCATACTAATCAGTGCTGTCAAAAATCCATATAAAGAGTATTGGACACTATATAAGGTGAATGAAAAGCTGGATTCACCTCAAATCCCACCCCATCGCTCCCGCCCCTCTGACATGTTTCACCTAGAGTACATTGGGCTTAATAGTAGAGGCGCTCTATGATTAAAGGGGTTGTATGGGTTCATTTTTTTTTTAAACAAACATGATACACTTACTTCCACTGTGCAGTTCGTTTTGCACAGAGTGGCCCTGATTGTCCTCTTCTGGTGTCCGCCGGTGGCTCTCGCGACTCCTCCCCGCAAGAGCTAACCCCCTCTGGGATGCGTTATCCTGAGGGTGTTACCTTCCGGGTGTGCTCCCGTGTGATACACTCGATGGCCATAGCTGCCAAGTGTATGACTCAGCCCTGCCCCGGTACGCTGCATCATTGATTTGATTGACAGCAGCGGGAGACAATGGCTACGCTGCTATCAATCTAACCAATGAACAGCCAACAAGCCGCTTGGAAAGCAACGCAAGAACGAGCCCACAGAAGTTTGGGGCTCAGGTAAGTAAAACGGGGCACTGGGGGGCCAGAGAGAACAGGGTGTTTTTTCACCTTAATGCATAGGATGCATTAAGGTGAAAAAACACAAAGGTTTACAACCACTTTAAGCCCAATGTGGTTGAAACATGTGAGAGGGTTGTGACCGATGGGCTGGGATTTAACCTGAAGTCAGTATTTCATTCACCGTACACTAGATTTGAATACAGTATGTTGCAAAATCTGCATGAGATATTAGATTTTAAATTGAAATGTGCTCTGTTTCTGCCAGCACCTGGATACAGACTAAACCTGGAAGACTAGGTGCTATTAACATGGAATATACTTTGAAACAATTGTACTATCTAGGTCTTTCTGAAGCTCTCCACAAGTGGTCCTTGGCTCTTGGACAACTCTTCTGATAATTCTTTTTACTCCTTTGTCAGAAATCTTGTTAGGAGCACCTGCTCATGGTCTGTTTATGGTGAAATGATGTTCTTTACACTTCTGGATTATGGCCACAACAGTGCTCACTGGAACATTTAGACGTTTAAATATCCTTCTGTAACTAATGCCATCAGTATGTTTTGCAACAATAAGGTTGCAAAGGTCTTAAGAGAGCTCTTTGCTTTTACCCATCATGAGATGTTTTTTGTGTGACACATTTTTGTAGGCCATCAGTTGAGACTGAACCAGCTGATATTAATTTGCACTGACAAGGGGCATGATTGCTTTCTAATTACAGATAGATTTCAGCTGGTGTCTAGGCTTTCTATGCCCTTTTGCATTTTCCTTTCTTCATGTGTTCCATACTTTTCCCGGTGTCATTCCATTTTATTACACATAACTTAGTTTCTAAACGTATTTGTTTTGGTTTCTTTGTACAGTGCATTGAACAAGTATTCATACCCCTAGAAATTTTCCAAATTTTGGCATGTTACAACCAACAATTTAAATGTATTTTATGTGATAGACCAACACAAAATAACACATAAATGTGAAGTAGAGGGAAATTATTGAATAATATTCTAAATTATTTACAAATAATGTAAAAAATTATTCTTAACATACAGTTAGAGCAAATGTCCACCTCAGTGCAAAATACCAAACAGCGCTGGTGTTAGATATAAGGTGACTAACAACACCATATAATATAAAATAAATCAACAGACAGTCTCAGGTGTTTTGAGGTCAGTATTGACGTAGATAATAATGGTGATAGAGGAGATAGATTGTGCACCATCCACTGCACTCGCAATCCACCACGTGTTATACAAACGATCCCAGCAGGGGTTCAAACTCACCAGAGATCAATCAGATCAAGCCTTTCACAATAATCCAAGATATATCTATGAGGGCTGCTGACATATCCGTCTGATAGGGGAATCACTTTTAGAGGATCAGCCTCAGATGTAATAAAAAAACAAAGAATGCCAACATAGCGTAATTCAGTTTAATACTCATCCCTTCCATCAGGCATCCCCCATATATTATACGTACACAAAGTAATGAAAATTAAGCAGAGTAAAAATGACTTCAACCGATCCTTTGCAAAGAAGCAGCGTGCTTGACCACGGTCACCAGCTGGTATACAGGTGGGAGACTCTTTCCCGGATCCCTTAGTGAAGTACAGATGTAATGTCCGGTTATAGCGTAAAGCTGTAACCCTTACTAGTTTCGTCGTTCATGCGACTTCTACGGAGGGTTTCTACATTTACAAATAAATATCTGAAAATTGTGGTGTGCATTCATACGTAACCCCCTTTACTCTGATACCCCTAACTAAAATCTAAGGCAGAGGTGCCCAACCTTTTGAAGAACAAGGGCCACTGAAGCGACTTGGTAACCGGTCGCGGGCCACAATGAGCAGAACAGGTGGGTGACAGGTCTGTGTTTTGCTGTATATTCAGAGTGGACATGGACACAGCCCATTCTACTCTATGGGCCCTTCAATTGAATCTGCCCAGATGGAACAGATCCCCTTCTGTTTTTTTTTTTGCAGATTGGATTGGACATAAGTGGGGGTAAATGGACATAGAGGTGAATGAAGGGTTCTGATTGGGTCAGACCAATCATGTGAAAGCAGCCTAAGGCTGCTTTCACACTGATGCGCCACGTGCACCTGTGGCTTTCCTGCAGGTTAGTAGCACTTTGCCATAGACTTCTACTATAGCCTGCAGGTGTGGTACACTTTCTGAAAGTGCACTAAACCAAAAGTCTATGGCTCAGTGCAGGTAACCCACAGGTGCACTGTGCTGCACCTATGGATCAGTTTGAAAGCAGCCCAGTAACCACTGCAAAATAGATATGCCTATATATACAATGTGATTTCAGTAATAAACATACCTTTAATAACAGTCTTCCATTCAGGTATCACCAGCTGTTGCTGTCTCAAGCAGATTGTATTTATTATTGCTTGTGACAGGAGCCGGTGCTATACAGGAAGCTTCATTCACAACACTGATGCTCTGGGATGGCGGATCAGCAACCTGCGATCTGGGCTTGCCAATCCACCATCCCAGAGCAGGAGGCCGCGGGCCACATCAGAGTACTCCGCGGGCCACATGTGGCCCCCGGGCCACTGGTTGGGCACCCCTGATCTAAGGTAACCAATTGCCTTCAGAAGTCACCTAATTAATAAATAGAGTCCACCTGTGTGTAATTTAATTTCAGTATAAATACAGCTGTTCTGTGAAGCCCTCAGAGGTTTTTTTTAAAGAACTTTAGTGAACAAACAGCAACATGAAGGCCAAGGAACACACCGGACAGGTCAGGGATAAAGTTGTGGAGAAGTTTAAAGCAGGGTTAGGTTATAAAAAAATCCCAAGCTTTGAACAACTCACAGAGCACTGTTCAATCCACCATTCGAAAATGGAAAGAGTATGGCACAACTGCAAACCTACCAAGACATGGCTGTCCACCTAAACTGACAGGCCGGGCAAAGAGAACATTAATCAGAGAAGCGGCATAGTGGTCCATGGTAACTCTGGAAGAGCTGCAGAGACCCACAGATCAGGTGGGGGAATCTGTCCACAGGACAACTGTTAGGCCGCGTACACACGATCGAACATGTCCGCTGAAACTGGTTCGCAGACCAGTTTCAGCGGACATATCCGATCGTGTGTACGTCCTAGCGGACAGGTTTCCAGTGGACAAAAGTTTTAAAACATGCTTTAAAACCTGTCCGCTGGAAACCTTTCCGTCGGACATGACCGCTGGTTAGTACGCCTAACCAGCGGACCGAAATCCCCCGCATGCATCAAATGGATTCGACGCATGCGTGGAAGCATTTTACTTTCTTGTTTTCTCACGTCGCGGCGACAACGTCACCGCCACGTCACCGCGTTCTCTGTCCGCGGGGATTTTGGTCTGATCGTGTGTACACACATCAGACCAAAATATCCCAGGAGACATGTCCGATGAAAATGATTGTACGGTCCATGTCTCCTCGTGTGTACGCGGCCTTAGTTGTGCACTCCACAAATCTAGCCTATGGAAGAAGAAAGCCATTGTTGAAAGAAAGCCATACAAATTCCTGTTTTCAGTTTACAAGCACCAATGTGGGGAACATAGTAAACATGTGTAAGAAAGTGCTCTGGTCAGAGGAGACCAAAATCAAGGCACTGTATGTATGAATTGTAAGGCCTCGTACACACGAGCAGACAGATTTGTTCAAATCTGTCTGTCCGACAGATTTGAACAAATCTGTCTGCTGGGATTTTGGTTTGCTCGCGTGTACACACGAGCAAACCAAAATCCCCGCCAGCAGACAGCGCGCTGATGTGTCGGTGACGTGGCGGTGACGTTGACGCCGCCACGTCACCACACCAGGAATTAAAACACTGCCGCGCATGCGTCGAAACCATTCGGCGCGTGTGCGAGAAGACATGTCTGCTGGTTAGCGTACTAACCAGCAGACATGTCGGGCGGACGGGTTCCCAGCCGACAGATTTCAAAGCATGCTTTGAAATCTGTCGGGTGGCCAAATCCGTCTGTTAGCCCGTACACACGATCGAATCTGTCTGCTGAAACGGTCTAGCAGACCGTTTTCAGCAGACAGATTTGATCGTGTGTACGAGGCCTAAGGGTTGTTATCAACGTGGTGAAAATTTCTTGCCATAGCAACTTTAGAAATATACAGTATTTACCTAGAAAAATGGTGACGTGTTCAACACTTACAGTTGTATTCAAAATTATTCAACCCCCACTGAAATTGATTGTTTTGGCCAGTTTGACATTTATTTTGATCATTCAGTCATCCTGCTTACACTTAAATCAAAGAGGCACGTGTAGGTCAGACAAATATAACATACAATTTATAATGAAATAACCACAAATGTCTTTTCTGTGCTCACATCATTATCAGTTTTATTCAACCCCCAAGAAACGTGAAGCATAGCTTGACACAAGTGTCTTGCGGCGATCTATGGGTATCTTCACCCATTCGTCATGGGCAAAAGCCTCCAGTTCAGTCACATTCTTAGGCTTGCGCACTGCAACTGCTTTCTTTAAGTCCCACCAGAGGTTCTCAATCGGATTTAAGTCTGGTGACTGCGATGGCCACTCCAACATCTTCCAGCCTTTAATCTCCAACCATGCTCTAGTGGACTTGGAGGTATGCTTGGGATCATTGTCCTGTTGAAAGGTCCAACGTCTCCCAAGCCTCAGGTTTGTGACGAACTGCATCACATTGTTCTCCGATATCTCCTGGTACTGAAGAGAATTCATGGTACCTTGCACACGCTGAAGCTTCCCTGTACCTGCAGAAGCAAAACAGCCCCAAAGCATGATTGACCCCCCGCCATGCTTCACAGTAGGCAAGGTGTTCTTTTCTTCATAGGCCTTGTTCTTCCTCCTCCAAACATAGCGTTGATCCATGGGCCCAAACAGTTCTAATTTTGTTTCATCAGTCCACAGAACACAATCCCAAAACGTCTGTGGTTTCTCCACATGACTGCAGTCGACTCTTCTTATTCTTTGGAGACAGCAAGGGGGTGCGTCTGGGAGTTCTGGCATGGAGGCCTTCATTACGCAGCGTGCGCCGTATTGTCTGAGCAGAAACTTCAGTACCCACATCTGACAAATCTTTTCTCAGTTTCTCAGCAGTCACAAGGGGACTTTTCTCCACTCTACGCTTCAGGTAGCGCACAGCAGTCAAAGTCAGCATCTTCTTTCTGCCACGACCAGGTAGTGTTTCAACAGTGCCCTTTGCCTTGAATTTGCGAATGATGCTTCCTATGGTGTCTCTTGGTATGTTTAACATCTTTGCAATCTTCTTATAGCCATTGCCGTTCCTGTGAAGAGTAATCACCTCTTCTCTTGTCTTCTTGGACCATTCTCATGTTTGTAACCACACCGGTAAATGTCTAGAAGGAGCTGAGTATCACAGTCATTTTAGAGCTGCCTGGTGCTTATTAGGCTTTATTGCTGCTCCCTGACATCCACAGGTGTTTTCAATACCTGATTGAAAACACTTCAATGAACCTCTGTTCTTCAAAGTGGTAGTCTTTAAGGGGTTGAATAATTGTGTAAATGAAGAATTCACAAAAGAAACATTTACTACTGTATTACAAAACCAATTGATGTCATTTTAGTTGCATATGGTTCTTTAAGAAGTCCTTGTAGGATTTCATTCTGAATACAATTACAAATGTACACTAAATTCCCTAAAACCCTTTACAGCATTGGGGGGTTGAATAATTTTGAATACAACTGTATTTCACCCGCTGTAATATATGAAATATATATACACTGCTTAGTGCTGTTTTGCTCTGTGTGAGAAAAGACCAAAGTACATATATATAGAAGCTGTGAATAAGAAATTCTGAAGAAACTGGAAGAATTGTTTTCTTCAGAATTGTTTTGCTTTTCTCATGTACTTCTAACTTGTGTTGTTTAGCAAGAATGTTACCTCATTTCTTGGCAGCATATCATATTTAAAAAAAATATGTGACCTAATGTCATGTTTTATCTGTGTCCAACTCAATGGTAATTAACTGGGTGAAGGGAGATTGAAATGTTTGTACCTTTGACCATTTTGAGAAAACTACCACCGTAGCAGCATAGCATTAACGTTAGTGATTTAAAGCTAAACTCTGCAGATACAATTCAAGGAAATGTAGTTGTGATGGTGTAATCCTCTGTACAGCATTAAACAGCTTAGAAGTGGAAGAGGCCAGTTAGTTATCTCGTGCTGACAATATATTGACAGAAGAGATCGCAAAATGACAGATTAATGGGTTGCTCGCTTTAAGATTCTTCAACAAGTTGGAAATTGCATGTTATTGGGCTTTTCAGTGGCTAAAAATTGCTCACCAAGGGATTCCTATACAAACCATTTCTCTTCCAAGCGTCTCAAATGATACTCAAATTAGGTGCATTTAAACCATGCAGCCTTCCAGCATTTAGTTGCTCACAGTATATTTGTATACTGAAGCTTTTTGTGTATTAAAATTTGAGTTTTAGGACCTCCCTGCAATGGCAAAAAGCTGGTCCAGTTTAAAAGATACGTTTGGCTTTTGTAAAAAAAAAGAAAAAGAAAACACACAGGTAAAATAATCAGAATGATCAGAAAATCGTGGGTACAATACCAGGATCCTGTACACCCCTAGTCAGCTGTCTGCCCACACTTTCCATACAGGCAGACAGTTGCTGAAGTCCAGGAAGAATCAATGATGAGAGCGTTCATCAGTGCCCTCGCAGTTCATTGAGAACTACATTCTGTCCGCTGCGGTATGGTACTTGTAGTTCATCCATCCACATATCTCTGTGAATGAATAATGAGGCTGTGTGGGTGGAGCCCAGCACAGCCATGCTGTTTTCAAATTGCGACAGTGGGTGTGAGGAGAGGATTCACTGCCTGCTCTCACAATGAGAGATCAGAGAATTTAGGACAGGTACATATTTATAACATATTACACCTTAAATACAAGTGTAACATGTTACAAAGGTGAACTTATTCTTTAAAGATACTCATTCTTGTTGGTCAAAAAAGTAAAAAACAAAAAATTTGTGTGGTGGTTTTTCGTGATATCTAAAAACTCTGTATCATAAATGTGACATATTTTCTCCAATTATCTCATGAGATGCTGAACATCTCAATTCACTATCACCACAAAAGTTATTTACCTCACAAACCAAAAACATGAAGTAAATTAATAAATGCATGAGGTAAATAAGTAGTGGTCCGGGCATGAGGTATTAAAGGAATGGAAAAATATAATAGCCATTGCCAATTTGGAGTAGTCTCATCCTTTTTTGGATCAGTCCCTCTACAGTATCGCATAGAAACCTTAATATGGAAAAACACAGAATCATCGGGCTGATTTACTTAAAGTATAACTAAAGGCAAAACTTTATTTTTACTTTTTTTGTTTTGTATAAAATGGAGATGGACAGCACCCCTCTCACGTTTTTTATTGCTGTCTGTGCCCCCATTAGGGAGATTCCCCCTTTCTATTCATCCTGTTTACCATTTTATTGAAAGTGAAAGAAAATCCCATATTTTGGGTTGTCCCCAGAAAAGTAATAGAAGCAAAATCTTCCAAAGGGTACACCTGGGGGGCCCCAAGGGATGTGTTTAATTTGTAGGGATTTCCTTTTTACTTCCTGTTTTGTATTTGGGAAAGAGGTGAAGGCAAATCTCCCCAATGACACAGCTGTCTTTTTTTTTTAATTGGTGGAAAGATGATATTTATGTGTGTGTGTGATTTTTTAAAACAATTTTCATTCAATATTTTGACATTTATAGAGATATTTTGTATTTAATTAATTTAACTTGTTTTTGATATACCACTGCGAAAGCAGCTTTGCTTTGACTGGTATTCTAGTCATCTTTGTTGTTTTATATTAATACATATGCTGCAGGGACCGCTTGTGACTTGGCATATTTCTATTAAACCATTCTACCTTTTATTAGCACTAAAACCTGAAGGGGTTCTAATCCTTCTTCACTGTATCCATCCACTGGATATCATGTTATGAGATAAAAACCACATGGTTTCATGAGTAAAATGAAAGAACCTCTTTATTTCAGCGTTTTTTTTTTGCAAAAAAATGTGTGAAAAATCTATGATTTTTTTTATCTCAGATAAGAGTAAACTCATGCCGCGTACACACATCATGCCGCGTGATGAAAAAAAAACAACGTTTTCTGTGAAGTAAAAAAAAAAAACGTTTTTGAAACGTCACTTTTCAAAGACGATGTTGCATACACACCATCATTTTTTCACAAAAACGAGTTTACGTTCACTCTTTTCCATTGAAGCTCGCTTCATAACTAGCTTCTGGGCATGCGCGGGTTAAAAAACGACGTTTTAAACGACGTTTTTGCTACACACGGTGACTTTTTGTGAAACAAAAAACAACGTTTTGAAAAACGACACAAAAAATTCAAGCATGTTGGAATTTTTTTTGGGTCGTTTTTTTTAAGACAAAAAACGTTTTGCCCACACACGATCAATTTAAATGACGTTTTAAAACAAAGTTTTTTTTTCATCGCAAAAAACGACCGTGTGTACGCGGCATTACTCTTTGTGAATTGAGCCCTCTGTCATTTATAAAAGACCAAGTACTGTTATATGTAAATAAACTCTGGCTTTTCATTTCCAGCATTCTGAGGAATTTGTACAATCAGCGTATCTTTCACGACGCCTTGCCTACTTCTGCTCCAGACGTCTGTCTGCTTTACTGAGCGATTGTGCCAGCCAACTTGCTGTACACACACCACTTATCGTGATGGCACAAAGCAATCCTCCCATAGCTGCTCCAAGTGCCAGTTCTTCAGGACCTGTGATGCCCTCCATTCATTTGTCTTGTGTTGATTTCCAGTTATGCCCTCAGCACCGCCCATTGGTATATGGTCTTAGCTGCATATTACAGGTAGGAACATTTCAAAGACGTATTGGTTACATCTGCCCAAAAGTGACATCTGAATTTTGGGTGGGAAATTCTATTCTTACCTGCCTTGGATATACAGTACATAGTTATATCTTCCTGTTGTAGTTTCTGTCTTTTACCATATTACTAAGATCATTGTGGTGTGAGATTCTTTCCACTAAATAATTGCATTGATTTTATGTTATAATTAATTGAGCAAAGCTTTACAATGACCGCAACAGACTAAGCGCCTATGAGTAATAAGAAAGTAATGATTGGCTCATTCTGCCAACACACACGATATTGAAAACTTAGTTGTAGGAGGATTTAAGTGCGTGAAGCTCTACTTTAAAGTGTATCTAAAGCCTAAACATTTTTATTTTATTTTTTTCTAAAGAGTGGCATGGAGGGTAGAATCCCTTTTAGTTGTTCTTCTATGTCTGTGTCCCTTTTAGCAAGATTTAAAGGAATTATAAAGGCGGAAGTTTTTTTTTTTTGTTAAAGTAATAGTAAAGGTTCACGTTTAAACAGAAAAAATAACAAACATGTCTTACCTCTACTGTGCAGCTCGTTTTTGCACAGAGTGGCCCCCTTCTGGGGTCCCGCTGCGGTTCTCGCAGCTCCTCTCTGCAATAGCTAACCCCCTCTGGGAAGCTCTCTTCCGAGGGGGTTACCTTGTGGATGCGCTCCAGTGACATACAATCGGCATCCATAGCCGCCAATTGTATGACTTGGCCCTGCCCCCTGGCGGCCATATCATTGGATTTGATTGACAGAAACGGGAGCCAATGGCTGGGCAGCTATCAATCTATCCAATGAAGAGCCGAGAAGCCATGGTGAAAACAACGCGGGATTGCACCCACCGAAGTTCAGGGCTCAAGTAAGTAAAACGGGGGCTCGGCGGCCTGAAAATGCAAGATGTTTTTTTCACCTTAATGCATAGGATGCATTAAGGTGAAAAAACACAAGGTTTCACAACCCCTTTAATGCATTCTATGCATTAAGATAAAACGCCTTCTGTGTGCGGCAGCCTCCCCAGTACCCCTAATACTTACCTGAGCTCCATCTCTGTCCAGCAATGTCCATGAGTCGCTTTTAACTCTACTCCTAGAGGTTTTAACTATACTCCTTTGTATCCATAATTTTAAAAAGTTGAGTTTAGATATAACAAATTCACCCTATGTCTGTACTGTTTTTATTTTTGCTGGGCTGTCTAAGTATTGAAAGCAAAGACAGTCAGGCAGCTAGCCTTTTCAGAGGCAGCCCAACAATGGCAGCCTCCATATGTCTCTCGCTATAGGTTTCCATTAATATTAAATGTGCAAATAAAACTGAGGGAATTGTGTTTTTTTTTTTATTTCTGCAGACCATCACCCTCTGCTGTCCAAGTGCCTTGGTGTGGAACTATTCCACTAATGAAAGTAAAAACACAAATCCAGGTTCTCCTCTGGATCTTCTTCAGGTTCCCCCATCAAGTCTGCCTATGCCTGGTGGCAGCTCACCTTTTAATCAACAGGTATGTAAAGCTGTACAAAGTGAAATTGAACACCAATTGCAACTGAAACCTGAGGGCACATGAATTATTTTTCAGTGTTCCTCTTTTGTTTTATTATTAATTTATAAAGCCTAAACTTTTTTTTACCGTAATGTACTGTATTCAATGCATAAAAGTAAAAAAAGTAAACTAGTCCTGCTAGTAGACATACAGCAAGACTCCGGAGGGAGCCCACATGAGTTCCCCCACAGAAGGTGGCTTTCTTTAGGGATACTTGTTGGAGGGGGGGAGCCATTAGCGCCGGCAGGGAACCTGAAAAGAGGCGGTTCCAGGCCGCTCTGTGCAATTGCAGGTGCCAGAAACCAGTTAAGTATAAACCTGCTTGTTCTTTTTCCTTTTTATTTTTTAAAGCATTTAAAATCACTTTGAAATTGGGGGAGAGAACATGAGACATCGCTGTTCACTATTCCTTTCCCCTTAGAGCAGTGGTGCTCAACTCCTATCCTCAGGACCCACTAACAAGCCAGGTTTGCAAGATGAATGAAATACATCTCAGTTGATATCATTTGCTGCTCAGTTATTGCAGTATTATAGTCTGAATTTCCCCAAGGTAATACTTTGGGGTTGCCTGTTACTGGGTCCTGAGGACAGGAGTTGAGGACCACTACATTAGAGTATGTCCAAAAGGTATGCCTTATGGAGAGATCACACACACAGTCCGAAGCAAGACTCAAAATGAATTCAACTCTATATGTGCTTCTAAAGAATTATTTTGTATATTTTATATAGGTTAGTGGTAACAAATAAAGGCAATGGAGCAGCTGGTATTTCTACAGTGTCACTAGTCTTTGGTTTGTATTACTGAAGGACAGCTTCCACTGGAGGGGTGGTGGTTTGCAGTGTACTAGGATGGAACTTTGATTCTGCTGAGAATAGCCCCACTTTACTGGTCCAAATACCAGAATGTTTCTTCTGCACAGAGGTTGTCCCTAAGATGAACCTACTCACCAGGACTCCCTCCCTGCACTATTCCGCAGGGTCTCTGTCACTGACCTAACACCCATTCCAGGTGCACCGAGATGATATGGGTACCTTCTATTATAATGTCCCACACCAAGATGGCCAAGAGATTGCAGAATCCAATGAGACACAGGTTTCTCTGAGACACCAATGGGTTCATTTCCCATAACGGACACCAATCAATTTTTAGAATAACACAGTGCCACCTATTGGATGGAGGAAAACCTGTACCTGCCTACAAACAGAAAGGGAGGGAAGTCTGCAAGCCAATTACCAAGGACGCTAAGTCTATTATCTATGTTGATCTTTCCTTTAGATGAAATTGAGTTAGGAGTTAAAGCGGAGCTCCACCCAAAAAGGGAAGTTCTGCTTTAATCACTCCTACCAAATTTTCACATGTACCTGTTCCCACTTCTGCTTGGGCCGCCTAGGCAGCTCGAGTGGAAATTCTTCTCTCCCCCTTCCACCTTGCAATCTTTGGGAAATGTCACAGGTCCCAGAAGACTGCCTGATGAATGGGGATGTGCTGCAGAAAGGCGACGGAGAGAAACGAGGGTTCGGACCGTGGGACAGGAGAGCATGTGTTTATTAAAAGTCAGCAGCTGCAAAAAGTGTAGCTGCTGACTTTTTTCAAACACAAAAATGAGTGGAACGCCACTTTAGGTTAAAGAGTTTTAAGCTAAACTGCACAGTGACCACTCGAAGGTCCTGTTTTTTATTTTTTATTTTTTGTGTGTGTTGACCTATAACTAAGTAAATGAAAGTATTTCTGTTTCTGCTTGTTTTGTTCAGGTTCGGGCCAAAATCTATGATGTAGAGCAGCAAATCAAGCAACGGGGTCGAGCTGTAGAAGTCCGGTGGTCATTTGATAAGTGCCAAGAGTCAGCTGCAGGTGAAATATACTGTCATGAGTGTGTCATCTGCTCTTGTTTTTAGGAATATCATATTCACTGTCATGTGAAGTGAGGAGTTCAGGGCCCCTTATGCCGCGTACACACAATCATTTTTCGGATTGTAAAAAAATACGTTTTTCAGGCTCTAGAAATTTATTTTATTTTTTTCCAACTTGTTTATTAAATCGGCCTTGCCTACACACGATCGTGAAAAATGCTCTAGCAAAGCGCGGTGACGTACAACACGTACGACGGCACTATAAAGGGGAAGTTCCATTCTGGTGATGCCACCCTTTGGGCTGCTTTAGCTGATTTCATGTTAGTAAAAGACGATTCACGCTTTTGTGTCTGTTACTGCGTGATGAAAGTGCTTACTCCATTACGAACGGTAGTTTTACCAGAACGAGCGCTCCCATTTCAAAATTTGCTTCTGAGCATGCGCAGGTTTTTAAGGTTGTTAAAGCACACACACGAGCATTTTTTACAACCCGAAAAATGACAACGTTAAAAACTTTGTGAAAAAATAGAGCATGTTCGAAAAAAAAATTGCCCGTTTTTCAGGACCCAAAAAATGCTCTGAAGCCCACACACGATAGTTTTTAATGACGTTTAAAAAAACTTCATTTTTTTGAACCCGAAAAACGGTCGTGTGTACGCGGCATCAGGCCTTATGCACACTGGATGTTTTTGGATGTTTTTACAGCTGCTGTTTTTGACTTCAGATGTTTTTTTCTACAGTCAATAAACTTACCAGTATGTTATCCTGTGTGTCAATGCACACATAGGCTGCTATCAGCAGTTTTTGAGCTGTAACAACGCTCTAACACCAAAAAACGCAGCTCACCTGAGTTTTTAACGTTTGTGGTCCCATTGATTTAAAAAAAAAAAAAAAATGTTTCAAAACACTTACCCTAAAAAAAGGCTGAAAAACGCTATTGCAAAAACTTTGAAAAACCTTGAAAAACTCACTTCAAAGCTACTGGCGTTTTCTAGTGTTATAACGTCCAGTGTGCATGAGGGTTTAAAGTTAGCACTGTTGCGGTAGACACTGCTGCACAGTTTAGGTGGCTAACAATCTTATATATGTATGTTGTATTTGCATGACTTCTTTGTTCAGTATATAGTGCCGTCTCTTTTTTTGGCTCTATCCTAGTGTTGGTCTCAGGGTTTCCTTGGCTGGGAGTTTGGTTGCCCTCACCTGCTTCTGTAAAAAGTTTCCAGAGCATAGGGGGAGATTCAAATAATCAGTTGAAAATGTATCCCCGGTCAGTCCCTGGAAAGACTTATGCAGAAGGTAGCTAGGGAGGTGATAAACACTGCAAGAGGCCTGAACAGAGAGTTCTGTCCCTCAAGCGAGGGTTCCAGATTTTCTTAGGGCTGCTATCCTTGGAGGCAGCTCCACTCAAGACAAGAAGCTGGTATCTGGGCCTCTGTAGCGGATTGGTGAGGAGAGACGCAGAGCTCTGATCTGTGTCTCTCCTGTCAGCAGCAGTGATAGATGGTGCTCAAAATGTTTGGGGGTGCACAAACAAATGGAAAAAATAAAATAAACAATTGCAGCCTCACTGTGCCCATAAAAACGCAGCTACTGTGCCCATCAATTGCTGCCACTGTGCCCATCAAAAGCAGCCATTGTGCCCATCAAACGCAGCCATTGTCAATTGTCACCGCTGTGCCATCAATTGTCGCCACTGTACTGTGCCATCAATTGTCATCCACTGTGCCATGCCATCAAACGCAGCCACTGTGCCATCAATTGTCGCCACTGTGCCCATCAATTGTCACCGATGTGCCATCAATTGTCGCCACTGTGCCATGCCATCTAACGCAGCCACTGTGCCATCAATTGTCACCACTGTGCCATCAATTGTCGCCATTGTGCTCATCAATTACCGCCAGTTTGCCCTGTAAAATGCTGCCAGATTGCCACCTGGCACTTACCTTTCTCTGGTCAGACCCGGTGAATCTGATTGGCTGAGATGCGTGTCAGTGTTAACCAAAGAACGCACACCCCCTGCGTTGCCTGGTTAACTATTTGGAAGCTGATTAGAGCCAACAGGCTCTGATAGGCACTTCCAAACACCAACAAACTGCTGTTATTCAGATGGCCGGCGCTCACCAGGGGGCCAGCCAACTGAATAGAGGGAAAAAGGGACATACATTTCATTTGGGTACCAAATGAAGGGGGGTAAATGTTCTGAAGGTCAAGTGGATATTATCTTCAAATAGGGCTTTCTTATCACAGGCTGGTTAAGCAACATTTATTCTGCAGTAAGCATTCCTTCTGACCTAGGCTGGGTTCACACTTATGCAAATTGGATGTGGTTGTGCATCCAATTCACATGACAGGTGAATGTGAACGGCTCTCAATGGAGGTGGTTCACACATCTCCGGGGCAGCTGCGGAGCGCACAGCAGAAAGGTCCTGTGCGTCTTTGGCTCTGTTTCAGGTTCGAATTCTGGCAAAAAATGCTAACCTTATCCACCCCTGAAATGGAGAACAGGGATGCACCGGACCCTCTGCTGCGAGCTGCAAACAGTGTGAACTCGCCCTTATACTGCTTCACTTCTTGTACCAAAAGCAGCACAAACAGTAAAGCTTAGGTTTGAAATCTTTACATAAGATGGAATGAACATTTCAGTTTTCCTCATGACAGGTGTTCTCTATATTCTGATTATAGGTGTCACTATTAGCAGAGTTTTGCACACATTAGAAGTTTTGGACCGGCATTGCTTTGACAGACTGGATTCCAGCAACTCTTTGGAAACCTTGTATCATAAGATATTTTGCACAAACCAAAATAAGGACAGCCAGGAGGTAATTTTATAATCTGTTATTAGAATGTATAAAATGAATGAATTTTTATTGTTCTTTTCCTTTTGAGGCGCACTACTGTAGTTTGTGTATCCAACCTTATCAACAACTAAATAAAAACTCTGCATAAAATCAATCTGTGGTACTAGGTGAAGTGTTTGTGGGGAAGAGAGTAAAGTCTAGTACACACTAGTATTTTTTTTGTCAATCAGCCTAACAGGGCTGAAGAGCCACTGTAATAAAGCCTACTGGGTGACATATATAGTGCAATAAAAAATAGATGACATTTGGCCTATGTGTGTGTGGGTCTTACAGCTGGTCTGACAGCAGCCAGCCGACCATTTGGCGTTCTGTTGGATGAGTATGCTGGAAAACCAGCAGCTGGCTGTCCCCTGATCATCGCTCTTAGCCAATGGAGCATGCTGGAATAAACCAGCAGCCGACTGTCCCCCGCTCTCGATGGCGATGAGAGACAGTAGGAGAGACAGTCGTATCTGGTAAACAACCCTACACGAGCATAAGGTGGTGTTACATAGTCTGGGTGAATAGTTCAACCAACAAAAGGGAAACAAAAAATTATACAATTCTATATACACAATCCTTTACACTCAATGATACAAAGGAAGGCAAAAAAAAAACAGCAAAGCATGATCCAATTTGCTGTCCGGAGTGTTCTGGTTCGGGGCTGTCCCCCTGTCAGAACACAATAGCTCAGAAGAGGAGATCGATGTACCAACTCCATCTGACATTTGTGTTTACTAGGTTTAAGTGATTAATATCTGTAGGTTGTTACCCACTGACAGGCGACTGCTAACTTGTAGTACAATACACAAAAGAGAGTCAATTAGCTGGAGAAGAGGGCATTAACATTTAGCAGTATGAAAGAGTCACTCTACAATTAACCCTTTGAGCTCAGAATTAACAAACTTAAAATAGCCCTACAGATATCTCATAATATAATGTGGATAATCCATACCTAATAATCCTATCTCAGGTAGTCCAAGATATCATTCTTCCATTCATCCTATGGCCCTAGTGGTCATACCATGATTTTAGACATAGGAGAATCTGAGTCTGTCACAGTACCCAACCCTACTTCCTCAGCTTCTGTGAAACTCAATCTAAAATAGGGTAATCCCAGACTGGGGTCATGGTTTTGGGGGCCACCATCCACACCATATTTCCCCCTGGAAGGAGGC
This sequence comes from Rana kukunoris, assembly GCA_029574335.1. Classification (NCBI taxonomy): domain Eukaryota; kingdom Metazoa; phylum Chordata; class Amphibia; order Anura; family Ranidae; genus Rana; species Rana kukunoris. The sequence goes on from CM056052.1 coordinate 166,506,128, forward strand.
TAGGCAAGTCTGTTCTATGTGTAGAGGCCTACTGATAACTTCTCGTGAGGTCACAATATTTTACTGCCAAGGTATCTTTTTAGTCTCTTCTATTTCTGTTATCCCAAAATGCCTTCCGTGTTATCCAGAAGGAAAAAGAAAAACAAGGAGGGTGGAGAGCAAGAATGGTTTAGGGGTGAACAGACCCTTTAAGCCTGCAACCAAAACTTGTGTTGAAAAATGAGGAGTCCGCCTGTTTTGAGCAAATCATACATTAATTGGATAAATAAATCAAAGTGTGTGTGGCCACCATTAGTTAGCTACAGAGCACTTTGCAGTTCCATGGCACAGTGTCTGGTACAACCCAGTCTCTGAAGGCTCACTTTGTGAGTATGCCCACAGCTAGGCACACCCTTGCACAGTGAATTTTACTTGTGGTGAATTGCAGATTCTTGCGTACGGTGTTAATTAGCCCCAAAGCATTGTCCAGGTCCAAGACAGTGGTAATTCTCAGGCCGCGTACACACGGCAGAGATCCTCGACGGGCAGAACACATCGTTCCGCCCGTCAAGGCTCTCTGTCGGCCGTCGAAATCGGCGACCCGCCGTCGGGAATGGCAACCAGCCATTCATCAAGGTGGGCCGTCGAGGAAATAGAGAGCGTGCTCTCTATTTCTGCTCGACGGGCTTCGCTGGAATGCACATTCCAGCAAGGTTCTCGCTGGTTTTCAGCGAGAACCTCGGTCGTGTGTACGCCGCCTTAGAGGAATTTTTTATCATCTATCTGAACACTGGAAACTATTGCATTACTTATTGGCACTCTAAAGCACTATCATTACCTCTAGTTCTTTTAGATTCCATGGAAAGGGTTAACACACAGGGGAATTAAGTGCTGCTCCACTAACTGCGGTGATGCACGCACATGCAGTTTCCTGCCTCAAACATGACATTTTGGAACATTGTCCATTTCGTGAGTCCACAAACTTCTCTGAGTCCCCCATAATGCTATCAGATGTGGCCCCCTCCTTTACCTTATCCTGGGAGGAGCTCTTTACAGCTATACTCCATTATAAAAAAAATCCTATGTCCTGAACGAGTCTTCTGTCTGTAAATATGCACATACATCTTTGGCTCCAATGATGATCTGTGGACTGTAAAACATTGTGGTGTGCTTTCCTTATGATGGTGAAGGGCTCTTTGGTGCATCTTAAAACAACTATATTAAAGATGTTACTGCTGGTAAAAGTACTTATTTGGCCCAGCAGGAGATGCCTAGGCCTCAAACTGGGAAGGTTCCTCCTGTCTCTGAAGCCAAGAAGAGTTCCTCCCAGGCTTCATACTCCAAAGTGGAGAGACGTTTGTTGGCCTTTGTGAATATATGATCCAAAAACATCTTGAATGCCCGGATAAGTAATGTGGTGTCCACGGGCTACAAACTAGAGTTCCATTCTCAGCCTTTGCCCTGCTTTATGTTGTCCAATTTGTCTATGTTCATTTGTCAGCAGACCGTCCTTTTACTCTACCAGGTCTTTTGAGCCAAATAGTCATTGTTATTGTTCCAAGAACAGAAAGGTTCCAGGGTTTTACTGAAACCTTTTCTTTATTTTAAACCAAACGGGGCATCTTTTTGGATCTGAAGACCTTAACCACTTAGGACATTTACAAACTGCCTGAGGTTTAAGTGATTATACCAGGATCATGGTTGAGGATACAACTATGATTCTGGTGTGGTTCCATACATGACAAAAGTGATCAGAGTGGTGATTAAGAAAGGGTTACACCTCCCTGCTGTCACCTGTGCCGCCTTTAGTGGGCTCTCCCATCTGATCGGGGAGCTTGGTAAGGATGCGACTGGTGGAATCTGCTTCCTGGAACCCAGTGAGGGGAACTAATGTTATTCTTCCTTCTGTGTTATCTTAGAAACCAAAAGCGATTAGTATTTTGTCACTTCCAGGTTTGGTCTCATGTAAACATGCCATTACCAACTTGTAAAGGCATGTCATCAATCCAGGAAATAAAATACTTCCACGCATGCGTCAAATCCATTTGGCGCATGCGGGGGATTTCTGTCCGCTGGTTAGGCGTTCTAACCAGCGGACATGTCCGACGGACAGGTTTGCAGCGGACAAATTTCAAAGCATGCTTTGAAATTTGTCCGCTGGACAAACCTGTCCGCTAGGTCGTACACACGATCGGAGATGTCCGCTGAAACTGGCCGGCGGACCAGTTTCAGCAGATAAATTCTATTGTGTGTACGTGGCCTTACACCCACATGTATATTGCCTGCTATGATATGGTGTACTGGGTTGATGGAGCCAGCCCCAGGGGTGTGCCCTGCCTGTCTCATGAGAGTGGATTAACCCCTAACACTTGGGTGTGGACTGACCCCTGTCTAACCCAATGCACCATATCTATGGTGTCACAATAATCAAAAATCAAAAGCTGTACATCGCTATACGATCAAATCTACAATATTAGCCATGTTGACTCAAAGTGATATGTACATCCAGCGCTCAAATACTTAAAGCCAAAAGTACATAAACGTAGAACATATATGTAGCGGGGTCATCGTGTCAGGAGTTAATGACAGGCCTGAACCCACGCTGGAACTATATTCACGTTTGTACATATGTTGAAACACCTTTAAGAAGTTATGCATTGTGGGATTGCGAGTGCTGGGAGATATGGACTCCATAGACTCTCATGAGAGAACAGACTACATTTCCCACAACACACTGCCCTGATGGAACATGTGACGCCTCCGCACAGACTTGTGGGAGAGGCTACTTAAGAAGAGGCAAGGGCGTTTTTTCTCTCTCTGGGGGACCAGCCCTTCTCCTCTGCGGAGCTACTGACAGGGACAGCCGTGCTGCTAGGCTCAGAAGGCTGGGCCTAAATTTCCTGAGAGGCCAGCCATCCAGAAGGAAGCAAGACTTCTGCATCCAGCCTGTGTGTCCGGAGATCGGAGAGGAAGCCCAGGTGACAGTTGAAACAGTGGAATACCCCCGTCCGGGATCTTGGTACCGTGGAGCAGTGACTCACTGATGCGCTTTCTGAGAGGAATTCAGGTGGATCGGCCTGTTGGGTGAGAGGGCACATGCTCAGCCTTAGTTCTCTTTAGACAGACACTTTAGTGCCATCTCACAGGCCTCCCGCCCCCCTGTTTGGCCTTCAGCCTGACTTTATACCCCTTTCACTATCTATAGTGGTTGTACAGAAGGGTTTGACGCTGGCTAGCGATCAGCTCACCAACGTTTGAGGTTGACCATACTTTGTTGGAATTAACTTCACCTTATCTCCTATTACTTGTGGATTACAATTATAAAAGTGCACCATCCGGCCGCAACGTGATTTTAGCTGTACTGCAGAACTGCCCGCTAGAGGGAGCTCGCGAGCATAGACTGCCGGTTTAGTTTAACTGAATGGTACCATTCTTTAGTATTAGATTCCTGTGTTAATGCTATTTACTGATTTCAGCAAGGGCCCTTGCAGTATTATTGTATGTTATTGTGTAACAAGTTATTGACTCACCATTTAAATCCATATCTACTCTCTTTAGTCTACCTCAAGTAAACTCATTCTTTTTGGTTTAAATATACTACTTGTGTGAATTGTGTTTTTCTCATCTGAGGGACCACCCAGGAGCAGGTAATATTGTCATTCCACTGTTATTTCATGCTATACACCTGCTATTGTGATCCCATTCAACAGAGGTCACAATACACTCACTGGGCTTCTGATGTGTCACAGGAGGGTTCGAGCAAGTTAATAGGGGTGTGCTAAGTAAAAAGAGAGTAGATCTCAAAACAATCCATCGGCTCCTTCGGGGGTAGCATTACACGTGTGGGCTCGTCCGGGATTCTACTTCTCAAGCAATCAAGCTTCCCTTCATACTAAGCTCCACCCTTACCAAGAACAACCATGGATGCCCCTACTTCTTCAAGTACCCAGGTACCCATTACTACCACCAAAGATCATAAGGCAGTGGTATCTAAGTCCACACCATTGAAAGACATTAGTCCAGAGTTGTGGGCTGTCCTGACGGAGATTATAACTCAATGTAAGAAAACTCCCGAGATTACTCGATGACAGGGTACCGGAAACTGAGAATCTTTTCAGGTAAACACCCTGTGCCATCCTCGGAGGATGGGTTCGAAGAATGGATGGATCATGCCACCCAGTCTTTAGGGGAGTGGACAATTCCAGAACAATACAAAAAACAAAGAATCATGGAGAGTCTGAGAGGGCCTGCATTGGAGGCCATACGCAACCTGAAGCTCAGCAAGACTGATTGCACTGCACAGGACTACCTGCACATCCTGCAAAGTGTGTATGGGCGGCTTGAAAATGTCAGCGAACTCCACTACCAATTGAAACATTGCTTCCAGAAAAAGGGAGAAAAACTGTCTGAGTTTGTTGGTCGTTTAGATAAAATTTTACATCAGATTTGTTTGAAGAAAGGGATAGATCCCAGAGGGGTGGATGAAAGAAGGGTTCAACAGATCATAAGAGGAGCCCAGCCCACGGATCCCATTTCTTTTCAGTTACAGAGCCAACAAGGGGCTGGAGTGTTGAGTTACCCTGACCTAGTACGGATCATCCGGCAGGAAGAGTTCCTATTGGATCAAAAGAATAAATGCCAAACTTCAGAAGCCCAAGTCCGAGTCCGAGTGGTGGCCACAGAAGATTGCGACCCTACAGTCGATCTCCTGAGGACACAGGTATCTCAGTTGACAGAGATGGTGGCTGCTCTGTCCAGCCAAGCAGAGTTTTTCTCTCATCAACCCAGACGAGATAAACTTGAGAAACCTGCCTAGAAGGTTTACCTCTTGTTTAAATTGTGGAGGAGTAGGGCACACCAGGGATGTCTGTCCCAGCCCAGCTGATGTCTACCAATCAGCATGCAGGCCGGCGGAAAAACTTCAAAGGCCCCCGGTGAGGGAGTCAACCGGGCGCCCGCCTATCAAAGACAACTCCAACACAAAGAAAGAAACAGAGGAGAAGAGACAGACAGGAGAGCCCTCTCCCAGGCCGCCTCCAAATCCCCACGCCTGTGACTGGATAACGACCAGGAGAGGCCCCCGGAAAAGAAGAGTGAAAATACGGGTCACAGGGAAGAGTGGAAAAATTACACCTAGTAAGTTCCCTAAAAACCTGGCGGGGCCTTCCCCGTTAGTGCCCATTCAAGTGGAAGGGATTTATACCAAAGCCCTCCTGTACACTGGAGCACAAGTGACTCTTCTGTATCGAGACTTCTACGATAAATACCTCTCCCATTTGCCTTTGCAGAAGCTGGAAGACTTAGAGATATGGGGCATCGGAACTCAGAGTTTCCCTTATGATGGATACCTATCAATCCGCTTAACTTTTGACCCCTCGATAGCAGGAACAGCTGAAACCTTTGACGCCTTGGCAATAGTCTGGCCCCCGGCCTCAAGGAGCTCACAAATGTTCCCTAATCATAGGGACAAACACGGCTTTGGTCCGTAGACTTCTGGCCCCCTTAACTGAGACAACGGGAGCCTCAGCCCAGAGGGTCCACCTAATGATAAGGAGGGTATATCACCAACTGGTGATGGAAGGGAAGGCCCCCGAAGAAGGAGTAGGAAGGATCTGGTGGTTGGGAAAAACAATGAAGGTCCTGCAGCCTGGAGAAGTGACTTGCTTCCGGGACTCAGTCAAACTCACGTGGCCTCAGCCAGGCCCCTACCTTACCTTCGAACCTGATCTGGATGAGTCCCTGGAGGAATTGGAAGTGATACCTGCAGTGATCCCACTGAAGGAACTGGAGAAAAACCATGGATGGGTATCCGTCAACATCAGGAATCCCACTGCTCACCCAGTGAAATTGCCAGCCAGAGCATACTGGGTCGGGTACATCAAGTCACCCCCGTTAGTCCTTCCCACCCGGGGGAGGACAAAAAGATAAAAGATTCAAAGATGAGTTCCCAGCCTGATGGTGCTGAACTTCCACCAGGATGGAAGGAAAGAATGGAAGCTCAACTTAGCAGGTGCCAGAAGATATTCTCGAAGACTGAATTTGATGTCGGATGTGCAAAAAGCGCCACCTACCGGATCCGACTGAAGGAAGACAAACCCTTCAGAGAGCGAGTCCGAAGAGTCCCTCTGACAGATTTGGAAGACCTCAGGGAACAGCTTGCAGAGCTGAAAAGGACGGGAACCATCCGAGAATCCAGAAGTCCTTATGCTTCTCCCATAGTAGTGGTGAGAAAGAAGAATGGTTCTTTAAGGCTGTGCATTGACTACAGAACTTTAAACAAGTTCTCCAACCACCTCCCAGAGATTGATGGAGAAAACTGTGGGCGATATGAACCTGATTGAGGTGCTGGTATACCTGGATGATATTATTGTGTTTGGGAAGACTTTGGAGGAACATGAACAAAGATTGGAAAAGGTGCTGAGACGACTGCACGAAGAAGGTCTGAAACTATCAAGAGAGAAGTGTCACTTCTATCAATCTACTTGGGACACATAGTCTCCGCAGAAGGCATATCCACCGACCCAGAGAAGCTGGAGGCATGTAGAGTATGAACAGTAGGGGACCGTAACAATGCTTGTTTACAAAATACAGTATCAATTAATTTTTAATTATTTATTAAAAAGTATCACAAGACATAGCATGATACAAAACGAGATTGATAAAAACACATAGATCTGGATAAGAAATTGTCCGGGCAGCTGGAGGTCCCGTGTATATAAATAGAGCGTATTATGGCGAACGGTCACAACCGAGACGGTATTGCCCAATATATTTTGCCTGAATCAAGGCTTCCTCAGGGACGAGGTTGGGATTGAAAGAAATAGCCAGCTCTATTGATAGAGAAATACATATTATAGACACAAACATAGAAAATCAAAAATAATTAAATACAGTTAGATTTGCCAGTGCATGTAGAAAGTAAACTGACCTTGTATCACGGGGACCCCCCCCCCCTCCGAGTCTTTCCCTTCACTCCGAAAAACAGGGACAAAGAAACAAAAGGAACTTTGATTTGAGAGTCTGGGTTCAGGATTTACAACCAGGAGACCGAGTTTTACTACGGAACCTAGGTATACCAGGAAAACATAAACTGGCTGATCGCTGGAAGTCCCAACCATACATTATATGTAGGAAACTTCCTGAACTTCCGGTCTACCAAATCAGACCTGAAGGAAGTGTGGGTCCCTTAAAGACTTGGCACCGGAATCACTTATTACCTCTCACTGAGGCTGTTTGAATACCTTTGGTCTCCAATTCAAATGATCTATCCTCTACATCCAGACTCTCCGGGCCAATTACTAGGTCCCAGACCTATAGTATTGTTAAGCCCCATACACTTGGTCAGACTATTTTAACAACAAACATAAAAACGATCGTTTTTCCGATCGTTCTCAGAAAATTTGTTCGTTTTTAAACTGCATCAGAAAACCATTTTTGGGTTCAAAAGTCTGGCCAACTGATCTCCCTTCAGATGAAAATCCACAGAAAAGTTTATTAGGCTTTACTGTACAAGTGTACTCACTAACTATTCTGCACAAAAGAGAAGCTGCTTTCAGTCACTGAGGCTGGCCATACATGTTCAATTTTCTTGTACAATTTTCTTTTAGATTTACCAAAAACCATATATGAGGTCAAACTAAACAACACTTTCAATTGTATGCAATCAGGCAGGCCCTTGCACTACATAGTTGAAGGTAAATCTAAAGAAAATTGCACAGAAAATTGTATCATGTATGGCCAGCCTAACTCTCTGGCCATTAAAAAAAACATAAACAAAAGATTTGCATTTGAACCTGTTTCTTTTGTTATTTTCGTATGTTGATATGACACCTATAACAGAAAAAGGAATTCATTCAATATACATAATGAAATTCTTTTGTTATAGATGTCATTGAACAATGAGCATACAACTGACACTAACAAAAGAAAAGCATTCAAGATACACAGAATGCAAATTGACGAAAATTCACGATAATTATTGTCTAACAAGAAACGAACATGAATTAAACAGAATAACGAAACATCCCGCATGTACGAAAATAAAACGGTAACGGAAATACGAAACGAAAAAATCACGTCGTACGACAAACGAACGGGAACGAACGGGAAAACGGGCGTCTTACGAAAAACGAACGGAAACGAACAGACGGGACCATACGAAACGGAACAAAAAAAAACGATTTTTTTTTCTGTGCACATGTCTATTGGGGACCAAAGATATTGAGTGGGGGGAGTGTGTAGTGGGGTCATCCTGTCAGGAGTTAATGACAGGCCTGAACCCACGCTGGAACTATATTCACGTTTGTACATATGTTGAAACACATTTAAGAAGTTATGCATTGTGGGATTGCGAGTGCTAGGAGATATGGACTCCATAGACTCTCATGAGAGAACAGACTACATTACCACAACACACTGCCCTGATGGAACATGAACATGTGACGCCTCCGCACAGACTTGTGGGAGAGGCTACTTAAGAAGAGGGAGGGGTGCTTTTTCTCTCTCTGGGGGACCTGCCCTTCTCCTCTGCGGAGCTACTGACAGGGACAGCCGTGCTGCTAGGCCCAGAAGGCTGGGCCTACATTTCCTGAGAGGCCAGCCATTCAGAAGGAAGCAAGACTCCTGCATCCAGCCGGTGTGTCCGGAGATCGGAGAGGAAGCCCAGCTGACAGTTGAAACAGTGGAATACCCCCGTCCGGGATCTTCTTACCGTGGAGCAGTGACTCACTGATGCGCTTTCTGAGAGGAATTCAGGCGGATCGGCCTGTTGGGTGAGAGGGCACATGCTCAGTCTTAGTTCTTTCTTTAGACAGACACTTTAGTGCCATATAACAGTCCCGCCCCCCTGTTTGGCCTTCAGCCTGAACTTATACCCCTTTCACTATCTATAGTGGTTGTACAGAAGTGACTGACGCTGGCTAGCGATCAGCTCACCAACGTTTGAGGTTGACCATACTTTGTTGGAATTTGAACTTCACCTTATCTCCTATTACTTGTGGATTACAATTATAAAAGTGCACCAGCCGGCCGCAACGTGATTTTAGCTGTACTGCAGAACTGCCCGCTAGAGGGCGCTCGTGAGCATAGACTGCCGGTTTAGTTTAACTGAATGGTACCATTCTTTAGTATTAGATTCCTGTGTTAGTGCTATTTACTGATTTCAGCAAGGGCTCTTGCAGTATTATTGTATGTAAGTTATTGACTCACCATTTAAATCCATATCTACTCTCTTTAGTCTACCTCAAGTAAACTCATTCTTTTTGGTTTAAATATACTACTTGTGTGAATTGTGTTTTTCTCATCTGAGGGACCACCCAGGAGCAGATAATATTGTCATTCCACTGTTATTTCATGCTATACACCTGCTATTGTGATCCCATTCAACATAGGTCACAATACACTCACTGGGCTTCTGATGTGTCATGGGAGGCTTCGAGCAAGTTAATAGGGGTGTGCTAAGTAAAAAGAGAGTAGATCCCAAAACAATCCAGCGGCTCCTTCGGGGGTAGCGCTACATATATATAACATAAAAGAGCTTTGGTAAAAATGTCCATTGATGCTTGTTTAAATCCATATGTGGACCCTCAAAAATGGTTAAAAAATCAATAAAATAGGTAATGCATAAATAAGGAAATTTAACCTGATAAAGGTGAATTGAAAAAACTAGAATATTAACTATAATTGTAACAACTATTACAATCTGGGTTACATGCCATGACAGTCTACAATAAGAGATCCGTGCATGGATCCCTCTAAAGCCTCGTACACACGATCGAATATCTGATGGAATCTAATCAGATGGATTTTTTCGTCGGATATCCGATGAAGCTGACCTTCATCAGTCTTGCCTACACACGTCAAAAATCTGACCGTCTCCAAACGCAGTGACGTAAAACACTACAATGTGCTGAGAAAACTTAACTTCAATGCTTCCGAGCATGCAACGACTTGATTCTGACCATAGGAAAAATTTAAAACATGTTCTATTTTTTTTCACTGATGGAAAACAAACTGATGGGGCCCACACACTATCAGTTTGACCGATGAAAACAGTCCATCGGTCTGTCTTTATCAGACAAACTGATCGTGTGTACAGGGCTTAACTCTACAAACTGCTTAACATCGTATTCTCTTACTATCTTAGTTTTTTGTCCTTTTTATGTTTACTATTATAGCTTTTTCAATTCACCTATATCAGGTTCAATGCCAGCAGTCCCATGTCATGTGGACAGCTTTTTATGAAAATATGTGGAAGAACTTATATGATATGTTTCTAAGTATAATACTTACCATTTTATCTAATAAATCCCAGCTTTTTGAGGATAATGTGCTAGGTCTACGTGCCTTCTGTTTCTTTTCATGTTCCAGAACTTTGGATTCCCCAGTCTGTGAAGGGGAAGCAATAAGTATATTATCCATTTATTGGCATCAAAGTAGAGAGCGCATGGTCATGTAGAGGCACATTACACAGCACAGGAGGTTTATTTGAGTGGGTTCCTAGCAGTGGCGGCCCGTCCATAGGGACGCACGGGCGTCGCCCCCCCTCCCGCAGTCACAAAAAAAAAACGGGCCCTTTAAGAACTTTTATTCGGCTAAAATGTCATTTTGACATTTTAACTGCAGTTCTGGCGGCCGTCTATAGAGGGCGATGCAGCGCCACCCCCTCTCGCAAATAACACACATTCGTGCATAAATGCACGAATGTATGTTATTGTTGATTGCCAGCTGCCTGGTCTATTCATATAACTGGACATGGGTCGCCGGTTACCCGAATAGCGGCAGCTGGTTGGCTGAGGGGAACTGTCTATACAAAGCCAGCGGCTCTGATAGGCTTTTCCCGGACCGCCCTCCGGCTCTCGGAAGTCTATTCTTGGAGCGCAGACAGCATGCGTTCCTCGAAAAAGACTGACGGCCTTTTTCAGCCAATCAGGTTCCAGGATTCTGGATATCAGGAACCTGATTGGCTGAAGCGTCACCAAGCGGGACAAGACATCGAGGGAGGACATGGAAGCTTCAGGTAAGTTCATTTTACAGGGAAAGGGGCGACAATGGGCACAGAGAGCGGCAAAGGGGACAGAGAGCGGCAAAGGGCACAGCACAGTGACAACAATGGGCACAGAGGCGACAAAGGGCACAGCACAGTGACAACAATGGGCACAGAGGCGACAACGGGCACAGCACAGTGACAACAATGGGCACAGTGGCAACAATTAAAGGGCACAGCACAGTGACAACAATGGCCACAGTGGCAACAATTAAAGGGCACAGCACAGTGAGGCCGCGTACGCACATTCGAGAACCTCGTCGGGCTAAACCCATCGTTCCGCCCGACGAGGTTCTCGGCCGGCCATTGAGTTCGTCGACCAGGCTGTCGAAAAAGGCGTCGAGCCATTAGTCCTGATGGCCCGTCGAGCAAATAGAGAACCTGCTCTCTATTTTGGCTCGACGAGCTTCCCGACGGGACGCTCAACGAAAGTGTACACACGATCGAGCTTCTGGGCAGAATATGGATCCCAGCGAGCTTCTCGCTGGATTCTGCCGAGAAACTCGGTCGTGTGTACGGGGCCTTACATGCACAGTGGCAACAATGGGAACAGTGGTGACAATTAGCACAGTGGCTGCATTTGATGGCATGGCACAGTGGTGACAATTTATGGCACAGTGACTGCGTTTGATGGCATAGCACAGTGGTGACAATTGATGGCACAGTGACTGCATTTGATAGCATGGCACAGTGACTGCATTTGATGGCATGGCACAGTGACTGCATTTGATGGCATGGCACAGTGGCTGCATTTGATGGCATGGCACAGTGGTGACAATTGATGACACAGCAGCTGCGTTTAATGGCATGGCACAGTGGTGAAAATTGATGGCACTGCGACTGCGTTTGATGGCATAGCACAGTGGTGACAATTGATGGCACAGTGACTGCGTTTGATAGGCACAGTGAGGCTGCAATTTTTTTTTTTTTTTCATTTGCGCCCCCCAAAAATTTTGAGCACCAGCCGCCACTGGTTCCTAGTTTCTCCTGTAGCCTGCAGTACAACCCAGTTGTCTCTGAATTATTAAATACCATGTCCCTTAATGAGAGGACTTTACTGAAATCTTGTTTTTTTACTGGTACAGTGTACAATTTTTGATGTACACAGCTGTCAGCTGCCTTTATTTGTAAAAGCTACGGGATTGCAACATTTTCCCCCTGCAATGTCTTTGGCTTTTACTATAAATAACCTGTGGTGCACTTTTTCACAACACTAGATTTAATTGTTAGATCCGTTCTTTACAATGGAAACAGCTCTCTCAAGTTCTATTAAAATATTATTTACAAAGACGCATATAAGCCTAGATGTTTTGCGATGTGGATTGAAGTAACTCACAATATAACTATTGTTTATTGAGGATGACATTTCTTGCTTTTAATGTGCCAGTTATTTTTCCTGTGCCCAGTTTGTTCAATCTAACGGATACAGTTGTGCTTTAAACACCAGGATTGCTCTATTCTGTCATGACATATAAGATATATTTACATCCTGGGGAAGTTTCTGAAGGTTATTCTCTATCATCCCCTATGCTGGTTTCTCTCAGCATGCGTTAAACTTTAGGGGAAGTGGTCGATTTCATAATAGAAGTTGTCCACTGGGCTTTCTATATACATCTGCTGTGTATGTGTATCAGTATCTAACAGTAAGAAACCAGTAAAGTGACAAAAACAAAATGTTTGGCTTTGTCAGCAGAGCTGTTTTTCTTTTTTTTTCTTATAGGACTAGAGATTAAAGATTTAAAAAGATGCTCAACGTTTGTTTTTCTTGAATACGTTTTTATTTGTCCCTTTTCTTTTATCAAACAGGAACACAGATTTATTAAGTAATCATATGTAACAATTCAATGGTTATAGTCCAGGGGTGCCCAACCTGTGGCCCGGGGGCCACATGTGGCCCGCAGAGCCCTCTGATATGGCCCGCGACCTCCTGCTCTGGGATAGAATAGAATACAATACTGTTATTATAGGTCAGGTCATTACTAAAATCACAGTGTATATATGGGCATGTCTGTTCTGCAGTGGTTACTGGGCTGCTTTCAAACTAATCCGCAGATGCAGAGCAGCGCAGCGCACCTGCGGGTTACCTGCACTGAGCCATACACTTCTGTTATTACCTGCAGGTAAGGTGAGCTTTCTAGAAGTGCACCAAACCTGCAGAATATAATAGAAGTCTATTGCAAAGTGCAGAAAAGCCAAAGGTACACTGCGTTGCACCTGCTGTGCAGTTAAACCACAGCGCATCAGTGTGAAAGCAGCCCGACCCAATTGGACCCTCCATTCACCTCTAAGGAGTGGCAGATGTAAACCGAATTGTGTTCTACCTCCAATCTAATTCGGCTGTGTCCATGTCTGCTCTGCATATGCAGAGGGGCCATGGACCTGCCATCCGCCTGCTCCGCTGATTATGGCCCGCCACCAGTTACCAAGTCGCTTAAGTGGCCCTCGCACTTCAAAAGGTTGGGCACCCCTGTTATAGTCATTTGTATACAACAGACCAAACAAACAACTAAATCAGCTAACATGAGCTTGTAATGGTGGTTATTGGTGGTTATTGTTTTAGCCCAGAGGCGATTCAGTTCGCATGTGCCGCGCTATATAAGTTTTCATTCATTCATTCATTCAGTGGTGTCATACCTGTCAAAGATAAACCCTTTATAGTAAGTGTTCCTTAACCACTTAAGGACCGCCTACTGCACATTTACGTCGGCAGAATGGCACGGCTGGGCACATCAACGTATATATACGTGGATTTTAGTACCCAGCCGTGGGTCGCGGGCGCGCGCCCGCAACCCGGTCCGAAGCTCCAGGACCGGGACCGCGGGATTCGTGGACCCGATCGCCGCTGCAGTGCGGCGATCCGTCCCTGGAGCGGAAGAACGGGGAGAGCCGTGTGTAAACACGGCTCTCCCCGTGCTTCTCTGTGGCCGTAGCATCGATCGCGTCATCCCTGTAATAGGGGGACGCGATCGATGACGTCACACCTACAGCCACACCCCCCTACAGTTGTAAACACAACACATAGGCACACATCCCCTACAACGCCACCTGTGGTTAACTCCCAAACTGCAACTAATTTCCACAGTAAACAATGCAAATTTAAATGCATTTTTTGCTGTGAAAATGACAATTGTCCCAAAAATGTGTCAAAATTGTCCGAAGTGTCCGCCATATTGTCGCAGTCACGAAAAAAATCGCTGATCGCCGCTATTAGTAGTAAAAAAAAAAAAATTAATAAAAATGCAATAAAACTATCCCTTATTTTGTAAACGCTATAAATTTTGCGAAAACCAACCGATAAACGCTTATTGGGATTTTTTTTAATCAAAAATAGGTAGAAAAATACGTATCGGCCTAAACTGAGAAAAAAATTTTTTTTTTGTATATTTTTGGGGGATATTTATTATAGCAAAAAGTAAAAAAATATTGCATTTTTTTTAAAATTGTCGCTCTATTTTTGTTTATAGCGCAAAAAATAAAAACCGCAGAGGTGATCAAATACCACCAAAAGAAAGCTCTATTTGTGGGGAAAAAAGGACGCCAATTTTGTTTGGGAGACACGTCACACGACCGCGCAATTGTCAGTTAAATCGACGCAGTGCCGAATCGCAAAAAGGGGCAAGGTCCTTTACCCGCATTTTGGTCCGGGTCTTAAGTGGTTAAAGGAGTAGATAGTGATATACGGGTCCTTTATGATGTCCATATACATAAGAAGGTTAGTATGTCTGCTGGGCAGGGCTGGCAGGGCTGGTGCAAGGATTTTTGTCTACTTGGGCGAAGGTGCATTTTGATGCCCCACCAACTTCAAAACAGTACATAAAATGGCCAATTTCAGTGCAAATATCAATATTTTTGCTATATATTGTGCTAATTGTAGATTGGCAATGTGTTTAAAGGGGTTGTAAAGATTTGTTTTTTTATTTTCTAACTTCTCACTTACATTTTCCTTTGATTTCCCGTCTAAATGTTTTTTTTCTTTGTTTTGTTTGTCTGAATTTCTCACTTCCTGTTCCTTCTCAGTAAGCTGTTCTGGCTGACTAACCCCCAGCCAGAACGGCTTGGATGATGGGGGCAAGTTTACAGGAAGTGAGAAATTTAGACAAAGAAAAAAAAAACATTTTGAAAACTAATTAAATGTCCTTATTTCTTCTGAGAAATGCTAATTTCCTTTTCTTCTGTCTGTAACTCCACACAGTAATGTGAGGCTTTCTCCCTGGTGTGGAGTGTCATGCTTTCCCCCTCCCTTGGACAACAGGAGAGTCAGGACACCCACTATCACACAGCTCCTTTCTCTGTCTGCAATGTAGATAGTGTCCTGACTCTCCTGTTGTCCAAGAAAGGGGCGAGCATGACACTCCACACCAGGGAGAAAGCCCCACATTACTGTGTGGAGTTACAGACAGAAGAACAGGAAGTGAGGATCTCTCAGAAGAAAAAAGGACATTTAAAAGCAAAATTTGAGGTAAGTGAAGGATTACTGCACTAAAGGAAGCTATTTAGGATTTTTTTTTTACCTTTACAACCCCTTTAAGTTATAACAATAGGCAAAAATATATATATATATATTTCCATTTATATATAGGTCCTGATGTAAAAAGTAACATTCTGGACCTAATGTAAAGGAGAACTCTGAAGACTCTGATGTAATGGGTGATGCTGAAGACTCTGGTGTAAAGAGAAACTTTGATGTACGAGTCTCTGGTAACCATAGCCCCCTCCTTACACAACAGTCAAAGCTCCCCCTTACATTACAGTCGACAGATTGCAGACGTGGCAAAAAGAGATGGTCAGAGACCGCACACATGGCACAAGATATGGTCAGAGACTGCACACATGGCACAGGAGATTATCAGAGAGCGCATACATGGCACATGAGATTGTCAGAGACCACATACATGGCACATGGGATTGTCGGAGACCGCATACATGGCACATGGGACTGTCACACTGTGGTCATGATGGCACATGGGACTGTCAAGATAAGACTATGGGCATGGCAGGGCTGATACAATAACATACACAGCTTGCTTGTCTTACCTTTCACATCGATGGGAGTGGGAGAGAGAAATCTTAATCTGTGCTGTAATCGTTTGTGCTCCTCTTTGGCCTTTTGCTGGTCTTGGCCCCTCCCTCTGGTCTCACTCGGCTCCAGGCTCCTCCCCAGACTCCTTCTCTCCTCCTTTCCTGTGTGTGCTGCTTTAATAGAGCTGTTGGTTACCATCTAAGCTGCACCTAGGTGGGAGGATTTTTTCCCCCTCATTAAGCTATCCTTACCTCCAAGGTTGAAGGGAGAAGCAGAGAGGCAGCGGGATGGGGCAGATCACAGTGTCTTTGAGTGTTTAACTCAGTCTCTCTCTGCACTGCAGCTGACAGAAAAGGAGGACAACAGTAAGCAGGGCGGCCTAGGATATTAGTAAGCAGAGGCAAGCAGTGTAGGCAAAGTTAATAGTGCCTGGCCAGGGCTGTATTGCCTGCGCTTCCTATTGGTGTGCTGCACTAGGTTCGGTACAGGTGCGAGGCACCAGCATTAGCACCTCTTGGGGAACCCCTGGTTTTGGCGACCCCCCTCCTGGCGTCCTTTCTTTCCCACAAATAGAGCTTTCTTTTGTTGGTATTTGATCACCTCTGCGGTTTTTCGTTTTTGGCGCTTTAAACAAAATTAAAGCGAAAAAATATATATATATATATATATATATATATATATATATATATATATATATATATATATATATATATAAAATTCCTCAGTTATTCATATTCTTCTACATATTTTTCGTAAAAAAAAAACCTCAATAATCGTTTATTGATTGCTTTGCGCAAAAGTTATAGCGTCTACAAAATAGGGGGTAGTTTTATGGCATTTTTATTAATATATTTTTTTTCTGTACTGCGACATTATGGCGGACACTTTGGACACTTTTGGCACATTTTTGGGACCATTGCCATTTTTATAGCGATCGGTGCTATAAAAATGCATTGATTACTATAAAAATACCACTGGCAGAGAAGGGGTTAACACGAGGGGACGGGGAAGGGGTTAAGTATGTTCCCTGGGTGTGTTCTCACTGTAGGGGGGGTGGACTGACATGGGGAAATGACTGATCTTCTGTTCATACATTGATCAGCATTTCTCTCCCTGACAGGACCGGGAGCTGTGTGTTAAAACACACACAGCTCCCGGGCCTTGCTCTGTAACGAGCGATCGCGTGTGCCCGGCAGCAATCGCGCCCGCCAGGCACATGCATGGGAGTCGGGGGTGCTGGGCGAGGTGATGTAGAGCTACAGGCTCTTGCCCAGCAGAGCTGACCTGCCGCCGTATAACGGCGGCTGGTCGGCAAGCAGTTAATCATACTTCTTCTTTTAAGAAAGCTTTCAGAAATAGAACTGTTCATAGTTTATTTTTGTCAATTAACAAAAAGAAAAGTAAATGAACAGAAGAGAAATCCAAATCAATATTTGGTGTGAACACCCTTTGCCTTCAAAACAGCATCAATTCTTCTAGGTACACCTGCACACAGTTTTTGAAGGAACTTGGCCGGTAGGTTGTTCCAAAGACTTGGAGAACTAACCACAGATCACCTCTGGATGTAGGCTGCCTCACATCCTTCTGTCTCCTTATGAAATCCCAGACAGGCTGGGTGATGTTGAGATCAGGGCTCTGTGGGGTCCAAACCTTCACTTTCAGGGTTCCTTGTTCTTATTTCCACTAAACATAGTTAGTATTCGTAATGACATTGGCTGTATGTTTTGGGTTATTGTCCTGCTGCAGAACACATTTGGGTCCAATCACATGCCTCCCTGATTGTTTGACATGATAGACAAGTATCTGCCTGTATTTTTCAGCATTTCCATCCATTCACCTGTATATACTAGTCTACTAACTATACTTCTGTCTTTAGTTTAAATTAAAAATGTGTTTGTTGCCTATTTCATGTATGCTGAATATCTCTTGTGTGTTAAATATATATTTTTTTGTGTGATAAACATTTTCTTATCATGAGCTGCTGATTTTATCTCTGGCTTATGTATTTAGTCATCACATTGTAAACACTTCTGTATTATATACAAGGGAGTGAAATGTCACTAACAGGGAATTTCCTTCATGTAGTTTCAATGTATATTTCAGAGAAAACTCTGAGATCTGGAGCTTGCTGGAAAACAACGCCATTGCGTAACATATTTCTCCAACATTGCAGTGTGGTTTGCATATGACCGTATTTACTGAATATTTCCTGTTAGCTGTAAATCAGCAGTACACATTTTGTTTTGTGAGCACTGTTTTACCCTGATCAAAGAAAGAAAGTTTGGACAGAGATCTGAGTAAAGTCGGGACATTAAAGCAGCTTTAAAAAAGAAATTTGTCATGAAGGAAACATAGAACTGCCATTGCTGATCGCTCCCTATGAAAATATTAGGGGATTTTTGCCTGACCTAATTGCTTAGGTCAGTGTCCCAGCTAGTAGTAAAGGCAGTGAGGTGGAATAACAGCCAGACTTGTATTTTGAAAAGGAGGTCAGATGTAGGCAAATTCAGTAGTAATAGCTACAATGTAAGTGAACAAGATTTATTTTTGTTACAGCGGGAGTGCTTAAAGGGGTGGTTCCCCTAAAAAGAAACTTTTAACATTGCCTGTCTCTTCTTAATAACATGTAGAATCGGCTGGTAGTTTAAAAAAAAAAAGTCCGTACATACCATTTTCGGCATGTAGTCTCACCGCCGCTTCCGGGTATGATGTGTGGGGACAGGCATCCGATCGACGCATACAGCGCGTCACGAGATGCCGAAAGAAGCCGAACGTTGGTGCGGCTCTATACGGCGCATGCGCACCAACGTTCGGCTTCTTTCGGCATCTCGTGACGCACTGTATGCGTCGATCGGATGCCTGTCATTTAAGTAGGCACGCCCATCCCCGGCCGCCAGACCCGAAAGCGACGGTGAGACTACATGCCGAAAATGGTATGTACGGACATTTTTTTTTTTAACTACCAGCCGATTCTACATGTTATTAAGAAGAGACAGGCAATGTTAAAAGTTTCTTTTTAGGGGAACCTCCCCTTTAAAGTAATTGTAAAGGCTGAAGGTTTTTTACCTTTGTATATTCTATGCATGAAGGTAAAAAGCCTTCAGTGTGCATCTCCCCCTCAGCCCCCCTAATGCTTACCCGAACCTGATCCCAATCCAGTGATGTGCACTAGAACAGTGGCTCTCCCAGGCCTCTCCCTCCCCATTGGCTGATACACAGCAGAAGGAACCAATAGACAGTCATAGCCAGGGAAGAGGGTGTGGGACTGAGCCATGCTCTGTGTGTTCTGGACACTCAGCGGCAGCTCAGGAGCAAGCACCCATAGTAAGCAGCTTGCTTTAGGGGCACCCAGCAGGAGGGAGGATCCAGGTGCTCCAGTGGGGGGACCGAATAAAGGGGAAGATCGGGGCTGCTCTGTGTAAAACCATTGCACATTGTAGGTAAGTATAACATGTTATTTATTTATTTATTTTTAAGCAGAACTTTTATTATCACCTTAAGTATGGCCCTAAATCTAGCCCTTAAAGTGGTTGTAAACATTAGACAATAAATATGAACAGAGCATATGCCTCTAAAGTGTCTACTTGTCTTAGTTAAGAGCACTAAGTGTTGTTTTGTGTGCTGCTTCATTCCTGTCCTATCAGCATGAATCACTTCTGACACTAAGAGAAAAAAGTGACAGGGAATGGACCTCCAGCAGATTGCCAGCCTCAGCTCTGTTCCTGTTCTGTCTGGAAGGGGTGTGTCCATTCCTTTCGATCAGCTCTCAGCTCTCAGAGCTCTCCTCACTGAGCTCTGTAGAGTGAAAACTCAGCCCCACCCCCTTTTTTTTCTGACAGCTCAGACAAGCTTTAAACATTCAATACTTTAAAAAAATGTAGAGAAGAGAAGACAGCAGTTAAACATGTACAACTTATGTAGGATAATTTGTTTTCTGTTTATCATCTGAGGTCATTCACTTCACTGGTATATGTAAGGGTTTGCAACCAGTTATTACAACCAGCTTTTAATAACTTTATTACTAGGGATACTTCTATCTCTAGCAATGTTGTGTTTTGTACTGTCAAGAATACTTTTTAACTTTAAATTACTATTACAAGCTTTTTTTTTTTTTCTTTTTCTTGGTATTTTTGTGTGAACTCGAGAGAGAGGAGCCGGACTGCAGGAGTTGGGAGTAGGCAGACCCTCCCCCCCGGAGGACGCCATCCTTCTTTTAATGGCGGGTGTAAGGGGGGCCTCCCACTACCCTGCCCTAGCTCCTCTTGGGACCTGGGGCCCAACGGGACCCCATGGGGCAGAACTCCCCCTATGAGGGAGCTAGGCCTAGCCCACCCATCCAGCCCCGTAGGTCCTTCGCCTTCTATAAGAGACCGCTCTAGTTTTAAACCAATTTCGTGTGCGTGTTGTGTTTTGTACTAAGCACAGGCGTACCTTAAGCACACCCACCGGGAGCCGGGCTGAGACCACCAAACTTCACATTTAACTTTGCAGAGGTGAATGGCTTTCAGCGCACAATTGACCCACAAGCTTTTAGCTTTTAGGTATATCTATATTTAGGTCCAGTCAGTACTGTCTGTACCTTTACATCTCCTCCTCAAACTACCATAAATCTAACTGTGCTATGCTACCACCAGTAAAAAATATTAGCTTCAAAAGATCCCTATAACATAAAGACTACTTTCACACTGGGGCATTGTGGGTGTCGGCGGTAAAGTTCCGCTATTTTTAGCAGCGATTTTTTTCATAGCTTTTAATGTTAAAAGCACCCACAAAGCCTCGCAAAGTGGTGCTTTGCCGGCTCTTCAGCAGCGCTGCCCATTGATTTCAATATGCCGCATACACAAGGTCAGAATTTCCGACAACAAGTGTTCAATGGGAGCTTGTTGTCAGAAATTCCGACCATGTGTATGCTCCATCGGACATTTGCTGTGGGAATTTCCATCAACAAAAATTTGAGAGCAGGTTCTCAAATTTTCCGACAACAAAACTTGTTGTCAGAAATTCCGTGCGTGTGTACAAAATTCTGACAAACAAAATGCCACGCATGCTCGGAATCAAGCAGAAGAGCCGCACTGGCTATTGAACTTAATTTTTCTTAGCTCGTCGTAAGTGTTGTACGTCACCGCGTTTTTGACGTTTGCAATTTCCGACAATATTTGTGTGACCGTGTGTATGCAAGACAAGTTTGAGCCAACATCTGTTGGAAAAAAATATACGGTTTTGATGTTGGAATGTCCGATCCTCTGTACGCGGCATTAGAGTGCCTCAAAGATGGCATCCTGCACTCAGGCTTTCACACTGGAGTAAAAGGAGAGGCACTTTACAGGCACTTTGCAGGCACTATACTTTAGTTTCCGAGCATGCATAGTCTTGCTCTTACGATTGGTAAAAACTGAACTAATTAAATGAAAATCGGATGTTGTGTTGACGTAAAAATACATTTTAAAGTCCATGCATCTCCTTTTGTTGTACGAAAAATTGGAGTCGGCTGTCGAAAGCACTATACTAACAATCTGAAAGACAACAGATCGTTCGTCGGACGAAATTTAAATTCCAATTTTCCTATGTGTACGGCCTTCAGTCATTCTTGGTTTTTTCCTTTATCATACGATTACCCCCCATGCCCGTTGGTTGTATGTTGTCCACAACAGCTGCACATGTCATTTTTGACTTGACCTCAATGTATACCACTTCTGTGAATAAACTCTTCTCTTCGTTATCCAATATGTGCATGCTGTATTTGTCATCTTGAGTTACTAATCCCTTTAATGTCTATGTATAGTTCCTTTCAATATTCTGTACAACGTAAAACCTTTTCTAAAAACGGAAGAAATCAAGTAATTTAAAATGATTTCTTATAACTTCGGTATGGTATTTGTATTGGATTAGGTGCCTCCCATTGATGAAGCTGTGGTCACATTACTCTGTGAATGGGCTGTTAGCAGCAAGCGTTCTGGAAAACATCGGGCCTTGGTGGTGGCCAAACTTCTGGAGAAAAGACAGTTGGAAATAGAGGCAGAGGTAAGTTTTTAAATGTAGTCAGTACTTTAGCCTTTTATTTTTTACATGATCCTTTCAAAGTGGCCAGCATACATCTAATCTTTTGCGCCTCCAAAAATGAATTAGAAAGTGTTGTCAGTTTGTAGTGCAAAATGTCTACAAAGTGCTAGTGATGTTGGTCAGGAAAAAAAGATATCTACCTTATCAGCTTTATTCTAGATTCCCTTCAATAATAAATCCACACATTTACTGCATACACATAATCAGATCCTATTTGCCAGTCTATATCAAGAAGTATGTTGATATTTAGATTCAATTACCTGCCTGCTCCAAGGAATATATTGCTTTTTCCTTTTCAAAAAAGAGCTACACCCAGCAATTAGAATGTTCACACATTAATTGGATGAAAGTTCACTTCAATTATCCATATATGTGAAAAGAAAATCCCTGTTTATTTTATCTGTAGATGATTGGATACTTGAAGTGAATCTCCATACAATTTATTTTTATTATTTTTATACCTCGTATCCCCTGGAAACTGCAATACTTCTACCTCCAAACCTCTGCAAACTTCAATATCTTTCCCTCTGATCCCTGCAAACCTCTATCTCTGATATTCTGCAAGCTTGCATACTTCTAACACTGATCCTCAGAAAACCCTATATTTCTGCCTCAGGTCCTCTTTAACCACTTAACCCCCGGACCATATTGCTGGTCAAAGACCAGAGCACTTTTTGTGATTCGGCACTGCGTCGCTTTAACTGACAATTGCGCGGTCGTGCGATGTGGCTCCCAAACAAAATTGGCGTCCTTATTTATACCCCAATGAAAGTTACCACACTTTTGCCCCCGCTTCTCTGCATATGTCTATGCTTCTACTGGGGCAGGAGAGAATAAAAAAGGAAATATACTGAAATACATAAGTATATATTGTGACAGGAAGTCAGGTAAATCTGTGTGTGTTGTCACAGATGGGAGATGTTTTTCTGCCTTGTTTAGACAATACACCAATTACTATTGGGCGTCTGCTGCAGAAAATGGCCAGAGAGGTTTGGGGCGTTAAAGGGTTTCAGCTGTTCAGAATTAAGCAATTAAAGCCCTATAAAGACAGCCTAAGGATGACGACTGATTGCTGCATCCTGGAGGCTTTGTGAGTGAAGGAACAGACACAAGCACTTCTGAAGAGGTGAGGTGCTGATGGATATTTCTGTGTGAGAAATATCAAAGAGAATTTTTTGTTGTTTTCTGCTGTAGGACCAGCAGTGTCTGCTCAGCAGTAGAATGTGCCAGACTCCATAGGTAGGTTCCTGTGTTGGGAAGGTAGACGCCCCAAGTGGCAAGGGTTTATTTTATGTTTTGTTTTGTTTATACTGTTTTTATGCTTGCACGTGTATCCCGCAAGATGGAAAAATAAACCATATAGTTTGTTTTCAGTCATCCTCAAGTGCCTTTTTGTACAGTTCAGCGTGTAGTGAACCCATAGAGGGGGTCACACACACCCGGTACCGAGTTAATCCCTCACAATATATATATATATATATATATATATATATATATATGGGTTAAATTTGCAGTACCAAGTACAACGCATTTAATTAATACATATGCAGTTAATTGTCCCCTATAATTAATAAATACACACAGAAAATTAAGTGAGTATATAAACTAAGGGCCAGATTCAGGTACATGGGCGCTTCTTTACTTTGGAGTAACGTTTCTCATTTACGTTACTCCGCCGACACTTTCGGCGCAAGTACTGTTATTCACATAGCAGTTGCGCGTAAACTTGCGCCAGAGTAACGATAATGCGCTGGCGTAACCCGACGCAAGTGGAAGTGGGTGTGATCATATGTAAATGATGGGCGGAGCCCAGCGCAGAGGCTTACGTTCAGCGCATCATCCACGGAGCATGCGCAGTAAGTGAGGCTTCACTCGGCCCCCTTGTGCGCATGCTCACAACTTCCGTCGGCACCACTTCACGGGAAACGTCATCGCAATGCGTTCCGTTGGGCGTTTAAATGCGCCCGTAGATGCGCCATTCCGGCACTAAAGTATATCCTGTTCCCCCTCCCCGCAGTGAAGTTACTTTTGTTCTGAGATGGCTGCTCCCGTTCCCCGCAAACACAAGAGAAAGCTGAACTCTAAAGGCCAGGAGCTGTCAGCCGTCATCTCGGCTATGGAGACCTATGATGTCTTCCTCCATGGCTGTAAAAGTTGACAGACAAGCATGGACAGAGATGTTGTCCTGCAAGTAGGGGTGCTCAGCTAGCTCTTATCGTCGGTAACGCTGCTGTAGCTGCTCTCCTGCTGACCTGTGGCCGTCTGGAGTAAAGATAAAGCAGCTATTTGTAGAAATAACTTTGCGCCGGACGGACGAGATACGCGCGGCGCATGTAGCCGGCGTATGGTGCTAATCCGTTCGCGAATCGGGAAATCTCCCTCATTTGCATATTTGCAGGGGAAATCAATAGGCGCGACTGATGTGCCAAGCGAAATTATGCGCTGACGAGACTCTGGTGTCGGAAAGTTAAGCCGATCGGAAATGGCCCGTTTTCTGTCGCATCTAGTTTGGTGGGTACGGCCACATAGAAACTACGGCGCATCTTCACAGTTACGCGGCGCATATCGAATTACTCCAGCGCAACTCTACCTGGATCTGGCCCTAAGTAGGAAAAAATAGAAGATGTATCGATCCAACTATTTGTCAAGGAATTATTATAATGTAATAGGACATGGGACCATAATAGAGTTATGAGTGAGTAACCCTAGAAAAAATATGTTGAATCGCCTCGCGATTATCCTATCGGTAAACAAAAAAAAGATAAAAAATAATAAGATAAAAAAATTTAGATAATAAAAAATAATAAAGGGTACAGGAGAGGAGAAAGTCAGGAATATGAGAGAAATAATAACTTCTCCTTTCCAAACTCCCATACATCTACTTCAGACCCTTTGCAAACACCCAAATCTCTTCCTCTGATCTTCTGCAAACTCCAATACCTCTACCTATGCTATTTTAGTGCAAACTACCAAATCTTTACTTGTGTTCTTCTATAAAATTCCCAGAGCTTTGTCTGTGCTCATCTGTAAACTTTTACATTTTGGTTTCCTTTCCTTCACAGACTACTATACCTCAGCTTCTGCTTTTCTGCAAATTTCCTTACCTATAACTGTGGTCTTCTGCATACTTCAAATACCTCTTCCTCTGCAAACTTCAAAAACTTCTCTTCGCCTCAAACTCACAAATAGACATGAGCAGAATGTACCTGGGTTTGGTTAAAGGCAGGTTCACCCAACACCTATGCAAAAATAAAGAACAAAAGGGCAAGGGGTGCCCCAAAAAATCCACAACAGCTTTTTAGATGAGTGTCCAGCCTGGCTGGCCAGGAGAGCAGAAAAATGAGTGTGCAGCTACCCCATAAGTGATACTAAACACACACTGTTTAACCACTTGCTTACTGGGCACATAAACCCCCTTCGTGCCCAGGCGAAATTTCAGCTTCCGGCACTGCGTCGGTTTAACTGACATTTGCGCGGTCGTGCGATGTGGCTCCCAATCAAAATTGGCGTCCTTTTTTCCCCACAAATAGAGCTTTATTTTGGTGGTATTTGATCGCCTGTGCGGTTTTTATTTTTTGCGTTATAAACAAAAAAAAAGCGACAATTTAAAAAGAAAATATATATTTTTTACTTGTTGCTATAATAAATATCCCAATTTTTTATTTATTTTTTCTCAGTTAAAGTGGAAGTAAACCCTTCTATTATTTTCAGCCAAGGAAGCTGCCATCTTGGCCTATGTTTAATCTTCAACTGCCGTGGTGCTGCACATGTGATCAGTTATGACACCAGCTACTGGATGGTTTGACAGTCTGGTTGAGAGCACAACCAATGTGACAGTTGGCAATCCTGGCATGCCGGAAATTTAACTGCTTTTTGAAACTGTAAGATCGATGGGTTTACTTCCGCTTTAAGGCCGATACGTATTCTTCTACGTATTTTTGTATAAAAAAAAAAAAAGAAAATCGCAACAAGCGACTGCTTTGCGCAAAAGTTATAGCGCCTACAAAATAGGGGACAGAATTATGATTTTTTTTTACTATTTTTTTTTTTACTAGTAATGGCGGCGATCTGCGATTTTCATTGGGACTGCGACATTACGGCGGACACGTCGGACACTTTTGACACATTTTTGGGACCATTCACATTTATACAGCGACCAGTGCTATAAATATGCACTAATTACTGTATAAATGTGACTGGCATTGAAGGGGTTAACACTAGGGGGTGAGGAAGGGGTTAAATGTGTATCCTGGGTGTGTTCTAACTGTGTGGGGGGAGGGGGGTGACTGGGGGTGGTGACTGATGCTGTGTCCCTATGTACAAGGGAAACAGCATCTGTCTCCTCTCCCTGACAGGACGTGGAGCTCTGTGTTTACACACAGAGTTCCACGTCCCTGCTCTTTCACCGCCGATCGGATGTACCTGGCGGACACCGCGGCCGCCGGGTACGCGTTTTGAATCCTCAGCGCTGTTTTTCCCCGCTGCGCGCCACCATGTGGCGCGCGCGGGGAGTTGCAACAACATGACGTCCAAAGACGTGACCCCGGCACCTCAGGTCCACGCTGTTGACGTCTTTTGTCAATAGCGCGGATCTGTAGTGGTTAATATAAATTGTCCCTTCTATTTCCTAATCGATATACAGCTTGCAAAGTGACCCAGATCTTTCCCAGCATCTCTGCAGGGAAACATAAGCAGGACAATATTTTAGAACAGAGCTCTGTACTGTTACTTTGCATTTTGGAAATTGATAAAAAATAATCAAAAAATATATATTTTTGATAGCATTCTTACTTTACAGCATTTCTTCACACCTGCCTAAAACTTTTGCACAGTAGTGTGTGTGAGTTTCCCATAGTGAAACTCAACATGCTTTTCCTGGAAGGATAAACGTTTCTTTATTATAGATAGTCAATCTTTTAGGAATTTGGGAATGTTGTATTTCCTTTAATTTGTCTTTCTGTAAGAAAAGCTATATAAACAAATATAGACTGTTCTCAGTAACTCCCTCCTCACTTCCCATAACTGTCGTTGGACATATCTTGGTGTAGAAGATATTTATTTTATCAGTTATTCAGTAGCGTTGTTGGTGGGGGTTTGTTATTAGAATTCTTTTATAAAACGGCGCTTGCTAACTTTATTCCCAAGCATCACTATGTCAAAGGTTTCTGTGTAATTTGGAAAGTGACGAGAGGGCTGCTTGGGACTTGACTTGTGACCACATTGAAGGCATGGTCATGCAGTTGCCTAAAATGTAATATAAACACTGTTCAATCTCCTTCATGTTTTAACAGCATGCTCCTCTGTAAATATTTGTATTCCAGTGTTATGGTTGAGTATTTTTGGATTGTAAGAAGAATGACTCATCTTTGGGATTCTATTAATCTGATTTCCACTGTAACACTATAACAATATACTATGGGCCAGATTCAGGTAGAGTTAGGCTGGAGTATCAGTGATACTCCAGCCTAACTGTCACTTTGAGCCGGCGTTTCTGTTTTCTGTAAGCAGAAAACAAGAAACGCCGGGTTGGAGTTCCTATACGAGCGGCGTAATTGTATTTCGCCGTCGTATCGGAACTTCAATTTTAAAATGGCGCTCGGGGCGTTCCCGCTGATTAACGCCGAGAATATGTTAATCAGCGGGAATCGGAAATTCACGATCGTATTCGGGCCCGACGCAGTGACTTTCCGACGTTTCCGTAAGCGATACGCAGCGTAAAGAAAAACAAGCCCCCTAGTGGAGTATCCTATGTTAAGTATGGCCGTCGTCATCGCGTCGATTTTAAAAATGTTCACGTCGTTTGCGTAAAACGTCCGTGAATGGGGATTGACGTCATTGACGTTCCCTGACAGAATTTGGAGCATGCGCACTGACAGTCGACGCATGCGCAGTACGTTCGCCGCGGGATCGCGCATAGTTAACATAATACACGCCCCCTACCCGCCCAATTTTAATTCCGCCGGCTCATTTACATTACTCAGCCGCAACTTTAGGAGCAAGTGCTTTGTGAATAACAGTACTTGCTGCTAAAGTTTCGGCGGAGTAACGTAAATGAGAAACGTTACTCCAAAATAAAAATACTCCAATCTACCTGAATCTGGCCCTATGTGTATTAACAAAAGTCGCCTCTTTAATTCTGTTTCATGTATGAAAAACATTACTCTTTTTGTGCAACTGGTAAACTGTGCTGAAGTGGAGAATTGACGAAGCATACATTGTAAGACCAGAGAGTCAAGACTTTCCAATTCGGTCTTGGATAGGAAATATCAAAAATAACCCATTCGTT
Organism: Rana kukunoris; assembly: GCA_029574335.1. Classification (NCBI taxonomy): domain Eukaryota; kingdom Metazoa; phylum Chordata; class Amphibia; order Anura; family Ranidae; genus Rana; species Rana kukunoris. The sequence goes on from CM056052.1 coordinate 166,534,517, forward strand.
TGATTTGCTTGGGTGTTATAAAGACTAAGAAATGTTTAATATAACTGTTACTGAAATGTTTAAAGAAAACCAGTCATGACTGGACTCCTGCAAGAATTTTGTATATTTGGCCCTAAAATATTATACTTATGCTGGTTTATATATGAAATATTTATATTTGTCCTTGTTTAGTGTTACTTAATTTATCTGAGCCAGACTCATTAGTCAGGAGGTGAAATATAACCTTACGGCTGACATTTGCTGCCTCTCCTACTGCTTGGCTTTACACATGGCACACTCAGAGGATGACAATGTGTGAGGTCAGGCATTTGGCAGAGCAGCAACTGACATCAGGTGATGGTTAATTCTAACTGCCTTTTTTAAACAGAAATTGTCATAAATAATTCACTGGTATCAAACCCTTACATTATGTACTATAATCTAATCTATGCATAATGTTTTATATAAACATATCTTTTCTATTTCCGTACCGATACTTTTTTCCATTATGTACTTTTTTTAATGTGTATAATCCCCCCACTAGCCATCCCCCCACATATTGCAGCCATGTCCCCCCACATAATGTCCCCCCACATATTGCAGCCATTCCCCCCACATATAATGTCCCCCCACATGCAGCCATCTTTTCCCCCCACTGCAGCCATTTCCCCCCATACCATGTAGTCCCCCACATATTGCAGCCATTAGTCCCCCACATATTAGCCATGTCATGTCCCCCACATATTAGGGTTGTCCCCCATATATGCAGCCCCGTCCCCCACATATGCCTCTTCCCCCACATTTGCAGCCACGTAGTCCCCCACATATTGACCGAGTCCCCCACATATTACATGTCAGTCCCCCACATATTACATGTCGTCCCCCACATATACTTTCCCCCACATTTGCAGCCATGTACATATATCGCATGTCGTCCCCCACATATACATGTCGTCCCCCACAATGCAGCCACTGTCCCCCACATATACTTTTCCCCCACATTTAGCCATGTGTCCCCAAATGCAGCCATGTCATGTCCCCCACATATTGCAGCCATGTCATGTCCCCCACATATTGCAGCCATGTCATGTCCCCCACATATTGCAGCCATGTCATGTAATGTCCCCCACATATTGCAGCCATGTCCCCCACATATTCATGTATGTCCCCCACATATTGCAGCCATGTCATGTCCCCCACATATTGCAGCCATGTCCCCCACATATTGCCCATGTCGTCCCCCACATGCAGCCATTGTCCCCCACATATTGCCATGTCATGTCCCCCACATATTGCAGCCATGTCATGTCCCCCACATATTGCCCATGTCATGTCCCCCATATTGCAGCCATGTCATGTCCCCCACATATTGCAGCCATGTCATGTCCCCCACATATTGCAGCCATGTCATGTCCCCCCACATATTGTCCCCCACAGCCATGTCATGTCCCCCACATATGCAGCCATGCAGTCCCCCCATGCCATATCATGTCCCCCACATATGCAGCCATGCAGTCCCCCACATATTGCACGTCATGTCCCCCACATATGCAGCCATGCAGTCCCCCACATATTGCACGTCATGTCCCCCACATATTGCCCATGTCATGTCCCCCATATGCAGCCATGCAGTCCCCCACATATTGCACGTCATGTCCCCCACATATTGCAGCCATGTCATGTCCCCCATATATGCAGTCCCCCCATGTATGTCATGTCCCCCACATATTGCAGCCATGTCATGTCCCCCACATATTGCCATATCAGTCCCCCCATGCCATTCATGTCCCCCACATATGCAGCCATGCAGTCCCCCACATATTGCAGCCATGTCATGTCCCCCACATATGCAGCCATGCAGTCCCCCACATATGCAGCCATGTCATGTCCCCCACATATTGCAGCCATGTCATGTCCCCCACATATTGCAGCCATGTATGTCCCCCACATATTCCCATGTCTCCCCCACATATTGCAGCCATGTATGTCCCCCACATATTGCAGCCATGTCCCCCACATATTGCAGCCATGTGCCCCCCACATATTGCCCATGTCATGTCCCCCATATTGCAGCCATGTCATGTCCCCCACATATGCAGCCATGTCATGTCCCCCACATATTGCAGCCATGTCATGTCCCCCACATACAGCCATTGTCCCCCCACATATTTCAGCCATGTCATGTCCCCCACATATTGCAGCCATGTCATGTCCCCCACATATTGCAGCCATGCCCCTCATACCTGGCACCGCCGCTGCTGCTTAATCCCTGTGCAAAATAGAGCGGGCATTACAAGCCACGCCATCTATAGACACTCCCCTTCTCTGGATTGGATGGATCCGTCCAATCGCAAGCAAGGGGGAGTGTCTATACACACGGATCCGTGCATAGACACTCCCCCTTGCTCGCGATTGGACAGATCCGTCCAATCCAGAGAAGGGGAGTGTCTATAGATGGCGTGGCGGGCATTACAAGTATACAAGCGAAAACTTGTAATGCCCGCTGTATTGCACGGCGATTATCGCGGCGGCGGCAAGTATTCTATTTAAGCATCGGGAGTATTTGCGCGACTACAAGTACTAGCGCAAATACTCGGCATCGGTCCCGATACCGATACTAGTATCGGTATCGGGACAACCCTAGTTAAAACCATAATATAAGGCTGGGTGCACACAGAGCAGATGCACTAGATGAACTTTGCTCGCTCAACGGGGGATCGCTCCGTTGATCTCCACTGAGCCGGTGGATGACAGGTCCGTCTCTGCTCACTGTGCAGAGACAGACCTGTCTGGCCCTGTACACACGATCAGACATGTCTGATGAGACTTGTCTGACGGACCGTTTTCATCAGACAACCTGAACTTGTCTGATGGTCTGATATGCATACACACCATCGGACCAAAATCCGATCAGACCAGAACGCGTTGACGTAGAACACAACAACGTGATGAAAAAACAAAGTTCAATGCTTCCAAGCATGCGTTGACTTGATTCTGAGCATGCGCGGGTTTTTGGTCTGATGCTTTTGTGTACTAACCATCGAACCTGTCTGATGGACATGTTCCATCAGACAGGTTTTAAAGCATGTTTTGAAACTTTGATCTGACAGACAACGGTCTGATAGGCCGTACACACCATCAAACTGGTCTGATCGTGTGTACAGGGCCTCAGAGCTCCACTGTCCTCTATGGGAGAACAGATGAAAACTGATCTGCCTGTCTGTTTTCACCCAATCCCACCCGATCCAATCCGCTGAACATGTGGCGAACGTATAGCCATATGGCTGTTTTGAGCAGATCTTGCCGGATCGGGTGGCAGACACATCTCCACTGACATCCGCCTGCCCATACAAGTCAAAGGGTGGCCCTCTCAGATCCACCTGAAAAATGGACAGGCGGATCTGAGCGGGCCTATTGTGTGAAAGGGGCCTTAGTCTACCTTTTGACTCAGTGGAGTTCAGAATTGATTGCAATTGTCAGTAAATATAAACAGGAAATTATGGAAACTGGAAATTTATGGAACATTTAGACCACGGGGGGATTTGCTAAAACTGGAGCACTCAGAATCTGGTGCAGCTGTCCATAGTAGCCAATTAGCTTCTACCTTCAGCTTGTTCAAAGAAGCTTTGACAATAAAACCTGGAAGCTGATTGCTTTCTATGCAAAGCTGCACCAGTTTTTGCACTATCCAGCTTTAATAAATCTCCCCCTTAAATTCTCCCCTAAAGCCAAACAGAATTATCATATTCTTTTTAACCACTTCCTTACTTGGCACATATAACCCCTTCCTGCCCAGGCCAAATTTTTGCTTTCAGCGCTATTCCATTTTGAATGACAATTGCGTGGTCATGCAACACTGTACCCATAAGAAATTTTGTATAATTTTTTTTCACACAAATAAAGCTTTCTTTTGGTGGTATTTAATCATTGCTGAGTTCCTAATTTTCTGCTAAACAAAAAAAAAGATGGAACATTTTGAAAAGAAAAAACAGTTTTCATAGTTTGTTATATAGTTTTTCCACACAGGTAATGTTTCTCCTTCACTGATGTGCTGATGAGGCTGCACTGATGAGCACTGATAGGCTGCGCTGATTGCCACTGATAGGGGGCACTGATGAAGCAGCACTGATAGGTGCACTAAAGGGCACTGGGAGGTGGCACTGGAAAGTGGCCCTGATGGGCACTGATAGGTGGCACTGATGAACACCGGTAGGTGGAACTTATAGGCAGAACTGATAGGTGGCACTGATGGACATTATTGGCAGCACTGATGGGCACTGATAGATGGCACTGGTAGGCACTGATTAGCAGTACTGTTGGGCACTGGTAGGTGTCACTGGTGCGCATTGGTTAGCAGCACTGGTGCTAACTGTGTTAGAGCACCGGTAGAGTCATGTGCATTTATCTACAGCAACTGAGCAGGTTATCAAATGAAGGAAAAATATAAAAACTTCTGATGGTAGCTGTGGGTTTATGGCATTATATAAGCATATAACCGGTACAAATTAATTGGTCATATATTAACCACTTCATGCCCGCGCTATAGCCGAAAGACGACTACAGCAAGGGCTTAAAATGCTGCAAGGGCGTACAGGGACGTATTCCTTGGGACTTGGCTGATCACAGATCGGAGTAAAAGGCTGACCACACCCCTTTACGTGTGATCAGCTGTCATTGGCTTTATTCCTTTCTCCTCAGGCTGACAAAAATAAAAAGCCAATGACAGCTGATCACACGTAAAGGGGTGTGGTCAGCCTTTTACTCCGATCTGTGATCAGCCAAGTCCCAAGGAATACGTCCCTGTACGCCCTTCCAGCATTTTAAGCCCTTGCTGTAGTCGTCTTTCGGCTATAGCGCGGGCATGAAGTGGTTAATATATGACCAATTAATTTGTACCGGTTATATGCTTATATAATGCCATAAACCCACAGCTACCATCAGAAGTTTTGATCTTTTTCCTTCATTTGATAACCTGCTCAGTTGCTGTAGATAAATGCACATGACTCTACTTCTAGACACGTTAAGGTCAGAACACAATTTTGGGCCATGACTATGCTATACTTTTGGTATCTGGTACAGCGTAATGCTATATTTTATACATGTATTTAGTAATGTTGATTTCTGCATGTGTTGAAGAATTACCATTGGCTAATGTGGTTTAAACAAGATGTGTCACTGTTTCTAAACCTTCACAGAGATGTAGTGAGTCGGAGGTTCTGGATGAGAAGGAATCAATCTCTTCAGCTTCTCTTACAGGATCCAGCCTACCTGTTTTTCAGAATGTACTGCTTCGATATTTAGATTCTCAAGCTCCATCGCTCCGTAAGTTGTGTGATACCATGTTCTGTTTTGTTTTTTAATTCATAGCCTAATAACCAAGTATATAGATAAAGAGCTCCCCTGGGTAACAAGTAAAGGTGGTTGTGAACTGCTAATGTGAAACTGTAAACATTGCCTCTCTGTATAAGGATGATCCATTTAAAGCATAGCTCCAGACAAGCAGCTAAAATATCCAACAAAGGGAAAAACAGCACCTGGTCAAGCTATGAATAAGGCCATATCAGCTGAAACATGTTAGCACCTCTGCTATGCATTGTTAGTGAACCAGAGAGGAAATAGCGTCATATAGAAGAATAACAACCAGATGCCATTTTTTCCTTTTGTTTGGATGGCTGAGAGGCTGACATGAGCCTAAATGAGCACCAGTATATATGGGTGGAGAAGGTAAAACAGTTTCACAATTTCGAAAAACTGTAGCAGTTAAAACCATACACGTATTATATATGCAGTTCTTGTTTGCATTTACCTGTTTTCCCATAGCCCCATTGTAATGTACCAGGTGCTGCCGCTTTAATAAGAACAATATACCACAAAAATCCTCCTGCGCTCTGGTGTATCGCCAAACTGGGTGTATCAGTATGGTATAAAGGGAAAGTCTTAAGTCTTGCAGCCCTCCACAGAACAAAAGGGTGTTCATATGGCATAAAAAAGAAAAGAAAGGAGGGCGCACACTTGTGCATTACCACTTATATTATATACACAAAATAAAAAGCAGTCCTACTTACAAACATTTAGTTAAGCGTTTAAAACAGCTGAATGGACCTCACGGTCGCAGACCACTAGGCTGAAGAAGGGGGTACGCCCCAGAAACGCGTCAGCCCATTGGTGTTTAGGGTCATGGCAGGTGCCGTGAGGTCCAGGTTCAGCTGTTTTAAATGTACCTAAATGTTTGTAAGTAGGACCATTGCTTTTTATTTTGTGTATATTAAAATGTATAAGTGGTAATGCACAAGGTCGGTGCGCCCTCCTTTCTTTTCTTTTTGCTTTAATAAGAACGACATGCATTTTCATAGTCCCGGACTGAGGACCAACTGGAATGAAAGGATACTGGCAATTGTAAAGAATAGCAGAATAAAAAGTACTACGTTCCCTATGTCCATTCTAAAACAGCCTTCACATATTGTCCCAGATTCACAAAGCCCTTACGCCGGCGTATCTCGAGATGCGCCGCGTAAGTGTATATATGCGCCGGCGTATCTATGCGCTGTACCCACAGAACTATATACGCCTGAAAATAGGCTTCTTCCGACCGACGTAACTTTCCTACGCCGGCGTAGCGTGGGCGCATATTTACGCTGGACGCATCTGCTGCTCCCATTGATTTCCTATTCAAATATGCAAATGAGGGAGATAAGGCGAATCACGAACGTGATGTGCGCGTAAGTTGTATGTCCGGCCTTAAGTTACCCCTCATAAAGCAGGGGTAATTCAGCAGCAGACGTGCACAGGTCAGCTGGAGAGCAGCTGCAGCAGCACCGTTACGGACGAGCTGAGCAACCACACTTGCAGGACAACACATCTGTATGCCAACATGCCAGGGGCAGCCATGGTCATAGCACTACTGCTGTGTTTACAGGCGCGTAGGATGAGGGCACGGGAGAGGATCTTCCGAACACGCATGAACATCTTTGGCATGGAGGAATCAGAGGTGTATCGCATCTTCAGATTCAGCCCTGATGCCATCCTGGAATTAGCCACAGCCCTGCAAGATGACATCACCAGCCAGACACAACGCTCACATGCAGTGCAGCCACTGGTCAAGGTACTGGCAACACTCCATTTCCTTGCCAGTGGATCATTCCAACGTACAAGTGGAGTCGTGTCTGGGATGTCACAATCCACCATGAGCAGATGTGTGTACCAGGTTGTCCCCGTAATCCTCACACACATGTCCCACCACATCATCAGACCCACCAATGAGCACCTGCGGCAGAAGGCAATGCAGGATTTATACCGAATTGCCGGATTCCCATGCACCGTGGGGGCCATTGATTGCACACATGTGTCTCTACAGCCCCCCGTGCCACAGAGCACATGTACCGCAATCATAAGCAGTGGCATTCCATCAACGTACAGGTAATAGCCGATGCCCAATGCCTCACTGTATGGCATGTCCGTGCCAAACATCCCGGGGCCAGCCACGACAGCTACATATACCGTCAAAGCAACATCCCAACAGAATTCGAACAGAACGTGTACAGGGACAGCTGGCTGGTTAGTGAGTGGCATGGGTGTCAGGCATGACTGTCCGACCCCATGATGCAGACATCACGAGGGGCACATCCACGACTAACATCCTCCTGTCTTTTCCCTTTCAGGTGACTGCACTTGGGCCCCATCTTCTGACTCCATACCGAAATCCCCAAACCAGAGGAGAGAGAAGATACAATGCTGCACACATACGCACCCGTGCAGTGGTGGAGCGCACATTTGGTATCCTGAAGTCCCGTTTCCGATGACTGGATAAGTCCAGGGGGACCCTGTTGTATTCCCCAAACTTTGTGTGCCAAATCATTGGTGCATGTTGCGTGCTGCACAACAACGCCATGAGAAAGGGCCTGGAGATTGACCTATGTGATGACCAGACCCCCAACCCACACAGCCCCCCCGCCCGAGGCTACCCCGTCTGCTGAAGGAACAGCAGTCAGGAGTTGCCTTGTGGAACGTATCTTTGCACGTTAAACACACACATTCGTCATGGCCCACGGACAATACACGCATGCACACCACTGTGGTCCCTAGCTCACACCACATCCACCTCACATTGGATTAGCCCAAGTCCACCATGAAGGACTTGGGAGCAGCAACGCCACGCCAAGGCACCAATTATGTTGCTGTCCATTCATACCACATTCACACGGCCGTGGGGATAACCTCTCCCCGACGACCCAAGGTGACACACCTTACTGGCAGGAGTGTCACCCACATTCACACACCAGTCACACTGTAGCCTGCACTCCTCACTGTGTGCATTCACTACAAAACAAAAAGCTCATAACCTGAGCAAATATAAGAAAATAAAAAAAGCTCATAACCTGAGCAAATATAAGAAAATAAAAAAGCTCATAACCTGAGCAAATAGGAAAAAAAAATAAGACAATCAATTGCCCTGTTGTGGGCCAAGCCTGGTGCCACGGCTCCGGCTCCTTAACTGTCTAGTGGGAGCCTCGGGTGGTGGAGGGTGGGGCATCAGGAGGTGGAGGAGCATCCCCTGGTCTCTCCCTGGCTGGCTGCCACCCTCCAACGCCAGGGCAATGCGGATGAGGACCGCATTAGTCTCTGTCTGCATCAGCCTCGTCTGCCTCCCTCCGCCTCGATGGCAGCTGTATTTGCCTGTACTGCCACTGCCAGGCTTATTAACCTCTGCCACGAGGCCTGCTGTTGTGGCCTGCAGCTCACCAAGGCAGGTGACCATCGCAGCACAGTTCCCCCTGACACCCTGAAGGCTGTCATTTATCTGGGCCCAGGAGGCCAGGTTGTCTGCCACACGTTGCATCTCCACGGCTACAGCACCCATTTGGTGGGTCTGGTGGGCCTGTTCCCTCGCTAGATTTTTCAGGAGGAATTCAGGAACACCCCTTGTCTTACTCGTAGCCTTCCTGGGGCCAGGAGAGGCTATGGGCCGTCCATACGGGGAGGCCCTTGAGGGGCTTCCCCTGATGGGGGTGGACCCTGAGGGGCTTCCCCTGATGGGGATGGACCCTGAGGGGCTTCCCCTGATGGGGGTGGAGGTCTGAGAGGGCCCGGCCAAAAGGGAAGACTCCTCAAAGTAGAGGCAAACCTCATGATCAAGATTCACAGTCTCCTCCTCAACCACCTCTAGAGGAGAGGTGTGGGCACTCCCCTCCACCGCTGACTCTTAGCTTCCCAGGGGGTCAGGCTGAGCCAGATGTTCGGTGGATGGCATGGGACGGCCACCAGCAGCAGATGGCCCAGCTCCCTCCAGCACATCTGTGGATGACACAAAACATTCACATGTTGGTGGACCTGCACACTTGTCACATGTTCCCTTGCACCCCCTCACATGCTACACACCGGATTGGAGATAAAACACACACTTACCTCTCCTCAAGGCCTGTTCAATGGAGTCATAGCCCTCCACTCCCTCCACTTGCTCCCTTTAACTGCTTGCCGACCACCCGCCATCATTTTACGTAGCTCTACGTCAGCCTGAGTCCCGCGCGCGTGCCCGCCGGGCACATGCGATCGCTCGGTACAGAGCGAGGACCGGGAGCTATGTGTGTAAACACACAGCTCCCGGTCCTGTCAGCGGGGGAAATGCTGACAATGTATGAACAGAAGATCAGTGATTTCCCCTAGTGAGTCCACCCCCCATACAGTTAGAACACACCCAGGAACATACTTAACCCCTTCCCTGCCCCTCTAGTGTTAACCCCTTTACTGCCAATGGCATTTTTATAGTAATCCAATGCATTTTTATAGCACTGATCGCTATAAAAATGCCAATGGTCCCAAAAATTTGTCAAAAGTGTCCGAAGTGTCCGCCATAATGTCACAGTACTGAAAAAAAAACGCTGATCGCCGCCATTACTACAAAAAAAATATTAATAAAAATGCCATAAAACTATCCCCTTTTTTGTAAACGCTATAACTTTTGCGCAAACCAATCAATAAACGCTAATTGCGATTTTTTTTTTTTACAAAAAATATGTAGAAGAATACGTATTGGCCTAAACTGAGGGAAAAAAATGTTTTTTTATATATTTTTTTGGGGATATTTATTATAGCAAAATGTAAAAAATATTGCATTTTTTTCAAAATTGTCGCTATATTTTTGTTTATAGCGCAAAAAATAAAAAACGCAGAGGTGATCAAATACCACCAAAAGAAAGCTCTATTTGTGAGAAAAAAAGTATGCCAATTTTGTTTGGGAGCCATGCCGCACGACTGCGCAATTGTCAGTTAAAGCGACGCAGTGCCAAATCACAAAAAGTGCTCTGGTCATTGGGCAGCAATATGGTCCGGGGGTTAAGTGGTTAAAGACATCTGGCAACCACCTCCTCTCTTCAGGAGTGAGCCTAATAGCAGTGGCTGGTCCACCTCCAGTGCCCCTGGCATGCCTCCTCATCGTGCCCAGCTTCTCTCTGACCACACAACGCAGGTCATTAATCTTTTTTAAAATGTCCTTGGAGGTCCTTACCTCATGACCAAGGGCATTGACCTATGTGGTGATCTCCTGCAGGATCTCCTCCTTCCTGGCCTTACTGGTTGTGCCACTCTCTGCCCAATGGAGGTACACATCGTACCTGGACATGGCCGATATCACAATCTCCCTCTCCTGCGCGGAAAAGTTCTTCTTCCTCCTCTCCTTCCCAGACGCTGGAGCAGACATGGCTGAAAACAAAAGTACCTACCAAAACCTGTTGGTGTACATTTGCGCTCGACAGGTGCATGTCTGGGCGTATTTATGCCCTGGTCGTAGGCGGTGGGCCGGCGTATCTTAGGGGTTACGCCCGGTGTAGTTGCGAGCATGCGCAGAGGGGTGCGTGACATACGTCCACGTCACGGCATGCGCCGTTCGTTCGGGCCGTCATTTGCATGGGGTCACGCTTCATTTAAATGGAACACGCCCACTTCCTTCCTACTTTGAAATACGCCGGCTTACGCCTACGAATTTACGTTACGCCGGCGCAATGCTGGGAGCATTTGCTTTCTGAATACCATGCTTGCCTTTCTGAGTTGCGCCGGTGTAGCGTAAATGAGATGCGCTACGCCGGCATAAAGATGCGCCGATCTATGTGAATCCTGGCCATTGCCTTTATTGTACATTATACTGCCTATTCCACTTTCAAATAAAATAACAAAAAAATATTTTCTTTGGAGACATCTATTTGTTTGCAACAGACACTTAAAACAGCTCTAATGCTTTGTACATACAATCAGTTTTCCCGGCTCCTCGCAATTTTTCCAATGGGAAAACTGTCTAAAAACCACCGGACAAAAAAAGAGAGTTCTCTTTTTTCCCACCGGGAAAACCGGCGTTTTTTGGCAGTTTTCCTATGGGAAAAACTCCAATGGAGCATACACACGGCCAGGATTCCTGGCCAAAGCTCCATTGCAGTTTTCCTGTCGGGAAAACCGGCCGTGTGTAGGGGAAAGGCTGAACCGAGCAGGTTCTTGGCTTTCCCCTTGGAATTTCCGACAGGAACTTTTTCCCGTCGGAAATCCTGTATACGGGGCATAAGACTGCCATACATATTATAATCTAAAGCTAGACTGCTTGGATAGTGGTTGAGGGGTGCTTACGGGACGCCGTCTTTCAGTTTATTGGGTCGCTTCGGCTGGCATAATTTTCAGTGGGGATAATTTTCACTGAGCATAATTCTAGCAGGCATAATGAATAGAATAAAATGGTCATGGCTTTGAACTATCACAAAGAACTATTTCAACCTATTCATCATTTCTGCAGTATATAAGAAGGAAAGTGCATTAAACCTGGTCTGTTGGGTTTGGTTTTGCTAATACTGCAGAACTTGGTGTTTGAGGCATAGTGCAGTATTGAGATCACAGCTTTACTAGACCTCTCTATTTTTTTCCCTTAGGTGATCCAAACAACGAACACGAAAAAGTTGAGTTTGTTAACTTGGTGTTATTATTTTGTGAGTTCATCCGACATGATATATTTTCCCATGACGCTTATATGTGCACTCTGATATCGCGTGGTGACTTGTCTGCTAGTAACAGATCTCACTCACCCAGTGGAGAACTTATAGATGACCATTATGCTAAAGATCTCAGTGCCAAGTTAGAGGTAAGAAGAACTTCTTTCATATGCAGATATTTTCTCTTTTTAAGGGGCATAAAACAGGACACATACAGTGCATTTCTTGCTTTACAGTTTTTTTAATTTTTCACTTTCTATAAACAATGGAGAATCTCTGCCTGGGATGCATGTGATTAGGAGATCTTAAGTACCCCTACACTTCTGTTACAAAAAAAAACCAAAAAAAAACTTTCCTCTTGGTGACCAATTGCTAGACTGATATTGTTGTACATTGTTCGCTGATTCTAAATCGGAGGCATGGGTACATAATAATCACCTGGTGTTCTGATGAGAAAATTTGCAGGATCTGCATCTCCTTAGAAGTAACTAAAGAATAAGTTCCCTTTTACAAAACAAATAAATAAATGTACATCTTTTTTGCAGGTATTTCTTGTTTGTTAAGGACCTGTAAAGCATTGAACCCATGATCAGCAGATCGTGGTAGTAATGCCACGGTCCTGCAGGCTGTCTTTGTAGCTGTCTGCCGTACCTCCAATATGGGCAGGCAGTAAGGCTTAGTTCACACTAGTCCGGTGCGAATTCTAGCTCCGGTTTCTCTGCAAAGAGAAAAAGCAGCATTGGTTACAGGGGCCCAGGGGTCGACTGACCATTGAGGCACTGGGGCACTGCCCGAGGGCCCCATACCACTAGGGGGCCCCATCAGGGTTGCCAAGCTCAGTAAAACCAGGGACAGTATGTAAAAATCTGTGTTTTTTTTACACCTGTCCCTGATGTGTCCAAAACCGACATGCTTTTGATGTGAAAATCCAGAGATTTTAGCTGCCCCGCCTCTGTACTGCCTCCTGGCTTGGTGGCCATCTGTAAGCCCGTGGCTCCATAATCTTCTATTGCCCGGGGGCCCCATGAGTTGTCAGTCCGCCCCTGCAGGGGCAAGTGCATTTGTAACAACTTACGTGTTATACACTGAATGAGGTTACAAAAGGTAAACTTACCTTTTAACACTTAGGGAGCATCCATGGGCGTCCGCTCCATAGGGCAAGGGGGGGCAATTGACCCCCCCTGGAAAATTGACAAGGTGTTGAAGACTGAAGTCATCTCTTCATGACAGAAGCAGTGACAGCGCCGCGGTGACAGGCAGGTTAGAAACAGGCACTGTGCCACACTGATGGCTGACCTTAGGTACTGAATGGGATGGAGGGTCCGTCTGTGCTGAAGGGGGGGTTTGTGCTGAATAGGGGTCCATCTGTACTGAAGGGGGGCCATCTGTGCTGAAGGGGGGCCATCTGTGCTGAAGGGGGGGGGGGTCTGTGCTGAATGGAGGGGTCTGTGTGGAATGGGGGGTCTGTGCTGAATGGGGGGGTCTGTGCTGAAGGAGGGGGGTCTAGCTAAAAAGCGGCTCTTTACCATCGTCTTAGCTGCGCTATTCGGCCGCGAGTGGCGCACTCTTAACCCCGCTAGCGTTTGAAGAAAGGGTTAAAAGGCCACTGCCACTGCCGAAGCTCCCTCCCCTGAAAATATTTCAGCGGACGCCCATGGGAGCATCACACCAAAAATGTAATTTCTGTTGCAGAGGGTGCCTTAGCTTTGACTTGTATCTTATTGCAGAATTTCGGGAAAATCAATGAGCCAGTCACACAAGCAGGGAATTACATTTTGCAGGAGTGCTGTACACCAGCATTGCCATGTTGCATTTAATTTTACAGAATATTACAGCGCTGCCGATGAAAATAGAAATGCAATATTCTAATAAAAATAAATTACAATATGGCTTGTTTAGCAATTGTACATTTTTTTTTTTGCTTTATTTTTTCAGCGAAAGTTAAGATACGGGATAATTTCATGCTAGTGTAATCCTGCTCTTGCATATTTCCTGATTGTTGTATACATTACTATCAACATACTGTTCAAAGTAAAAAACAATATAAGTCCTGTAATAGAAATCATTGTAAGCTCTGTTAACCTGTAAGTCATCTAATGTATATAAGATGTTTTAAATTATTTTCTAGATTTGACTTTCCAAAAGGATCATTGCCCTTAGTGAGTAAAGATATTTTTAGTAGTTAAACCCTAACATAAAATATTTAAGCAGCATTAGTAACCTGCTAACAGTAATACGTCTCCAACTTTGGTGAAAACTTTACTTTAATTTGTACATAAAGTCGATACATGATTTCTTTATTTTCACCCACATTAACCCCCCTGGCGGTATTCCCGAGCGTGACTGGGTTTTTTTTTTGTGCTAAAATCGGTATCCCCGAGTCACGCTCGGGGTAGCTATGCAGAGCCTGCAGAGCGCGCTGGCTTACCTTGTTCCTGGATCCAGCGAGGCATCCGCGCTGTGTGAGTGAGCGGGTCCTCGCTCGATTCACACAGTGCCTGTGTGCCATCGATCTCTGTTCTCTGCGACGTTCCGACGCACGGGGGCGGAGAACGGCGCCAAATTCAAAAAAGTAAACAAACACATTACATACAGTATACTGTAATCTTATAGATTACAGTACTGTATGTAAAAAATACACACCCCCATGTCCCTAGTGGTCTGCCCAGTACCCTGCATGTCCTTTTATACAGTATAATAAAAAATGTTCTTTCTGCCTGCAAACTGTAAATTGTCCATAGCAACCAAAAGTGTCCCTTTATGTCAAAAATGGTTTTAGATCAGCTAGAAAACAGCGATAATAAATTATAATCACTTGCAGAATTGAGCGATAGCAATTTGTGGGGAAATTCGTCATAAAAAAATAATAATAATAATGACAGCGACAATTCTGCAACTGAGCAAATTTCAGTGTTTTTGAGTTGATTACATTATTGAATAATTTTTATTATAATTATATTATTATTTGTTATAATTATTTATAATTATTTATTATATTATAATTTATAATTTAGTTTTTTTTTAAAATGTCATACCCGGGATGCTTTTTTAGACTCGTGTTTGGTCAGATTTAAGTGAGTTATTCCTAAGAATTCCAAGCCTACAGTATAAAATGCCAAATTTCCTTGCAAATAATGGTACCGCTTTCAGCACCTAAAATCAGAAAGAATCATACCGCCAGGGAGGTTAAATAAGGACATGATTTATTCAGAGACCACCCCCTATGTGTTGGTTAAAGTGGGGAAGTAACCGGTAATCAGCTAAAGCTCTTGCTACTGATAACTTCTGGGCTAGCATTTAATGTACACAAGGGGCCAGATTCAGGAAGCATTTATGCCGGCGTATCTCCAGACACGCCGCCGTAATTTCAAATGTGCTCCGTCGCATCTTTGCGCCGATTCACAAAGCGAGATACGCTGAAAAACATGGCTTCAGCCATCCGACGTAACTTGCTTACGCCGGCGTATCGTGGGCGCATAGTTACGCTGGACGCATTTGGCGTTCCCATTATAAATATGCAAATGAGTAAGATACGCCGATTTACGAACATAAATGCGCCTGGCCACTTCATATACACGCTTTGCGTAAGGCTTACGTCCGGCGTAAAGTTACCTTTGCTATATGAGGCGCAGCTAATGCAAAGGTATGGGCCAGGGAACGACACCGTCAAATTTTACGTTGTTTACGCCGTTTACGTAGTACGTGAATAGGGCTGGGCGTAGGTTACGTTCACACGTCGTAGGCATTGCGTGCCAACGTCACTTAGGCATTCTATCCGACGTGATTCTGAGCATGCGCACTGGGATACGTCTACGGACGGCACATGGGCCGTTCGTTTAGCCCATCATTTGCATGGGGTCACGGTTCATTATAATTAAACACGCCCACTGCCTTGCTACTTTGAAATAGGCGGGCTTACGCCAGCCCATTTACACTACGCCGCCGTAACTTAGGGAGCAAGGGCCAGATTCACGTACCCGGGCGCATCTTTGTGCGGGCGTAGCGTATCGTCTTTACGCTACGCCGCCGCTAGTTAGAGAGGCAAGTGCTGTATTCACAAAGCACTTGCTCCCTAAGTTACGGTGGCGAAGCGTAAATGGGCCGGCGTAAGCCCGCGTAATTCAAAGTAGCAAGGCAGTGGGCGTGTTTTATTATAATGAACCGTGACCCCATACAAATGATGGGCCGAACGAATGGCGCATGAGCCGTCCGTGGACGTATCCCAGTGCGAAAGCTCAGAATCACGTTGGATAGAATAATAGAATGCCTAAGTGACGTCGGAGCGCAATGCCTACAACGTGTGAACGTAACCTACGCCCAGCCCTATTCACGTACTACGTTAACGGTGTAAACGACGTACAATTTGACGGCGTCTTTCCCTGGCCCATACCTTTGCATTAGCTGCGCCTCATATAGCAGGGGTAACTTTACGCCGGACGTAAGCCTCACGCAAATCGCGTATATGAAGCGGCCGGGCGCATCTACGTTCGCGAATCGGCGTATCTTACTCATTTTCATATTTATAATGGGAACACCGAATGCGTCCAGCGTAACTATGCGCTCACGATACGCCGACATAGGCAAGTTACGTCGGACGGCTGAAGCCATGTTTTTCGGCGTATCTCGCTTTGTGAATCGACGCAAAGATGCGACGGCGCACATTTGAAATTACGTCGGCGTATCTGGAGATACGCCGGCGTAAATGCTTCCTGATTCTGGCCCCTTGTGCTTTGTGAACACAGCACTTGCCTCTCTAACTTGCGGCGGCGTAGCGTGAAAAAGATACGCTACGCCCGCACAAAGATGCGCCCAGGTAGGTGAATCTGGCCCAAGACCTTATTTGCAGTGGCGGCTGGTGCTCAAAATTTTTGGGGGGGCGCAAACGAAAAAAAAAATATTGCAGCCTCACTGTGCCCATCACATGCAGCCACTGTGCCATGCCACCAAATGTAGCCACTGTGCCATGCCACCAAATGCAGCCACTGTGCCATCAATTGTCACCACTGTGCCATGCCATCAAATGCAGCCACTGTGCCATCAATTGTCACCACTGTGCCATGCCATCAAATGCAGCTACTGTGCCCATCAATTGTCACCAATGTGCCAAGCCATCATATGCAGTCACTGTGCCATCAATTGTCACCAATGTGCTATGCCATCATTTGCAGTCACTGTGCCATCAATTGTCACCACTTGTGTCACTAATTGTGCCATGCCATCAAACGCCACCACTGTGCCATCAATTGTCACCAATGTGCCATGCCATCAAAAGCAGCTACTGTGCCCATCAATTGTCACCACTGTGCCATGCCATCAAATGCAGTCACTGTGCAATCAATTGTCACCACTGTGCCATGCCATCAAACGCCACCACTGTGCCATCAATTGTCACCACTGTGCCATGCCATCAAACGCAGTCACTGTGCCATCAATTGTCACCTCTCTGCCATGCCATCAAATGCAGTCACTGTGCCATCAATTGTCACCTCTCTGCCATGCCATCATATTTAGTCACTGTGCCATCAATTGTCACCACTGTGCCCCATGCCACTGTGCTCATTGTCGCCTCTGTGCCCCATGATGCCACTGTGCCCCATGCTGCCACTGTGCCCCATGCTGCCACTGTGCCCCATGCTGCCACTGTGCCCCATGCTGCCCCTTTCCCTGTAAAAAAATCACTTACCTGACGCTTCCATGTCCTCCCTCGATGTCTTCTGCCGCCCTGGAGAAGCTTCAGCCAATCAGGTTCCTGAAAACCAGAATCCGGGAACCTGATTGGCTGAAACGGCTGTCAGTCTAATGCAAGGACCGCAGATTGCCTGCGCTCCGAGCATAGACTTCCGAGAGCCGGAGGGCGGGACTGGAAAAGCCTATCAGAGCCACTGGCTTTGATAGGCAGTTCCCCTCAGCCAACCAGCTGTCGCTATTCGGGTAACCGGCGTCCCATGTCCGGTTATACGAATAGACCAGGCAGCTGGCAACAGTAACACACGTCCAATGCATAGCATTGAACGTGTGTTACTTGCGAGAGGGGGTGGCGCTGCAGCGCCCTCTATAGACGGCCGCCAGAACTTCGGCTAAAATGTCAAAATGACATTTTAGCCGAATAAAAGTTCTTAAAGGGCCCGTTTTTTTTTTTTTTTATTCTTTTTTTTTTTTGTGACTGCGGGAGGGGGGGAGGCGCCCGTGCGCCCATATGGGCGGGCCGCCACTGCTTATTTGTCTATAGGCTGCAGTCAGGTTGCTTTTTTTTGGAACAGTAATATCTAAGATACTGACAGTTTCTTTATAGTCAGTCTAGTCTTGCTTACAATTTATTATTTAAATAGCAAAAGTTTGCCTGGTCATGAAACAAGATAAAATTGTTCATTCCTAAAAATGGTTCTAGTTATATGAATGTACACGGCTTAGTTCAGTAGTCAGTCTGCTTGATGAATGAACAAACAAGCAATCCAAGTTTAGCCAGCTTTATGCCGTGTACACACAATCTGGCTTTTGCCCGGCCAAAGCACATGGGAATTCCGACGAAATTCCATCATAGAAAAATAGAACATGTTCTATATCTAAACTCCGATGGAATTTATTGGAATTTCCGATGAAAAAACTGCGATGGGGCTAAATGTCAGCGGGACTTTTTCCATCAGAAATTCCGATCGCGTGTACAAGGCATTAGCCTTCCGTGCTTTAACCGAAAAAGTGTTTTATTGCTGGCTGTATTCCTATTGCTGTTTATTCTGACACTCCTTAGATCAGTGGTTCTCAACCTTCTAGTGCCGTGACCCCTTGATAAAATTTTCCAAGTTGTGGGGACCCCTAACAGAAAAATTGCACCCAAGGCAAGACAAGTAATTTGCGCCCCTAACCCGCGGACATTTAACGCTCCCTGAGTGCTTTCCAATCGTACAGTATTAAAACCCCTTAGGCCTCGTACACACGATCAAATCTGTCTGCTGGAAACGGTCTGCTAGACCGTTTCAGCAGACAGATTCAATCGTGTGTACGGGCAAACAGACAGATTTGGCCACCCGACAGATTTCAAAGCATGCTTTGAAATCTGTCGGCTGGGAACCCGTCCGCCCGACATGTCTGCTGGTTAGTACGCTAACCAGCAGACATGTCTTCTCGCACACGCGCCGAATGGTTTTGACGCATGCGCGGAAGTGTTTTACTTCCTGGTGCGGTGACGTGGAGGCGTCAACGTCACCGCCACGTCAGCGCGCTGTCTGCTGGCGGGGATTTTGGTTTGCTCGTGTGTACACGCGAGCAAACCAAAATGCCAGCAGACAGATCTGTTCAAATCGGTCGGTCCGACCGATTTGAACAGACACATTTGATAGTGTGTACAAGGCCTTAGAGTACATTTTAGGATGTACCTCTCTTTCTTTGTTCAACTTTCTTTCCCTTTCATCTCTCTCTATCCTAATTCCTTGTTTTTTCCCCCATCCCTCCCTCTGAAGCCGCGTACACACAGCAGAGAACCTCGACGGGCAGAGCACATCGTTCCGTCCGTCGAGGTTCTCTGCCGGCCATCAGATTCGGCGACCCGCCCGTCGGGAATGGCAACCAGCCATTCATCCCGACGGGCTGTCGAGCAAATAGAGAACATGCTCTCTATTTCGGCTCGACGGCATTCCCGATGGAATGCTCGCCGAGAGCGTACACACGGCCGAGGTTTTCGGCAGAATGCGGCTCCCAGCGAGGTTCTCGCTGGTTTCTGCTGAGAACCTCGGCCGTGTGTACGCCGCCTAACTGTCTTTCTTGCTCTCTTTTTTTCCTTTCTCTCCCTTTTTATTTATTCCTCCCCCTCTTATCATCTCTCTTCCTGTGAGAACAGTGCGGGCTTCAGGAACTGGCCAGGATTTGGTGACCCCTGGCAAATCATTATTTGACCCCCGAGGGGGTCCTGACCCCCAGGTTGAGAACCACTGCCTTAGCTATACACACAATCTAGCTGTAGTTGGGCATTGAGCTTTGATGTAACTGACATGAATATGTGGTTTGATTTTGATGAAAACTGATAAGTATATACTGTATATATTTGAATTAAGTAACCCTCAATACTAGATTTACAATTATAGCCAGAGTTTATTGATAGCTTCCTCTATTTTCTGATTTCCTAGGAACATGGCATTGACCAAATGGAGATTGACTCAGGAACAGCCCACCTCTTTGATAATATAGAGAAAAATGAATTCAAGACAGATTTTGGATCAGAATTTCCGGTATGTTTGCCAAAACAACAAGATCGTGGAACATATATTTTCTTTGTATGCAATATATGATTAATTAGCCGTAGATACCATCTATTTATGTCATCAGCCAATTTTACAGTATATTTCTAAATTTAAAATGAGAAAAAACAAACAATTCAGAGCCACTGCATTCATCATATTTCTCTCTATGTATAATGAAATATCTATACTAGACTCCTAGCCCCTGTTATATATCTAAGGATAGATTGGATCAAAAATGTTAGTTTCAAAGATGTGTATTGAAATTATAGGAAGTTTTTGAAAAGACAAGTGATATACAGAAAATATCAAACCTAGAAAGAAAAATGTATTGCCCCAATCTAAGGCCGCGTACACACGATCAAATTTGTCCAGCAGACAAATCCGATCGTGTGTACGGGTCTAGCGGACAGGTTTGTCCATCGGACAAATTTCAAAGCATGCTTTGAAATTTGTCCGCTACAAACCTGTCCGTCGGATATGTCCGCTGGTTAGTACGGGAAACCAGCGGACATATCCTCCCGCACATGCGTCGTATCCTGTGAATGGATCCGACGCATGCGCGCGGAAGTGTTTACTTCCTGGTGCGTGACGTAGCGGTGACGTGGCGGCGTCAACGTCACCGCCGCGTCACCACGCTGTCTGCCGGCGGGGATTTTGATCCGATGGTGTGTACACGCCATCGGACCAAAATCCGATGAGACATGTCCGCTCTAAACTGTCTGTCGGACAAGTTTGAGCGGACATATCTCATCGTGTGTACGAGGCCTTATAGTTGAGGGTTCAATGCTTTCAACGGAATGACAAGTTGGATGAAAACATTGAAACAGAAAAATGTTTTACAAGATAATTAGTTAATAACTAGACTGTATAATAATAATAAGCCACAAAGAAAACTGGCCAACCTTTATTACCCGTCGAAGTACTGGATTAAAATACATAACTGTCATGATCAAGGGGTCAGGCTTGAAGACCAGTTGCTATAACAGTGGAAGCTCACACAGGAACCAGCAGGATAGGAACACAGGCAGTTCACCCTGGCAGATGACACAGGCTCACCTGAGGTGCAGAATCTATGTACTAACCGATGTTCACCAGAGCTTCTGATGGTGCAGATGGATTTTTTTGCCTGTTAGCACCAGGTTGCAGTCATTTGGATCGCCCCACCAGCAGGTGAGCAATGTACAGTAGCAGATATTGCAGATAGGAATCAAGCAGAAGCGTAGTCGAGGAACAGGCCAAGGGTCAGTAGAGAATAGTAGCAAAGATACGGAAGGCAGCAGGAGAGACAAACGCAAGATATTGGCTGGAGAAGGCACAATATTCTGGCAATTAGGAAGTGCAGAGACATGGTTTAAATCAGGGGTGGGGAACCTTTTTTCTACCAAGGGCCATTTGGAATTTTTGTAACATCATTCGGGGGCCGTACAAAATGATCAACTTAATTTTTTTTTACATTGCACAGCACCGCACATCTGGACCCCTTTTACATTACACAGCACCGCACCTCTGGACCCCTTTTACATTACACAGCACCACACCTTTGGACCCCTTTTACATTACACAGCACCGCATCTCTGGACCCCTTTTACATTGCAAAGCACCGCACATCTGGACCCCTTTTACATTACACAGCACCGCACCTCTGGACCCCTTTTACATTACACAGCACCGCACCTTTGGACCCCTTTTACATTACACAGCACCGCATTTCTGGACCCCTTTTACATTACACAGCACCACACATCTGGACCCCTTTTACATTACACAGCACCACACATCTGGACCCCTTTTACATTACACAGCACTGCACATCTGGACCCCTTTTACATTACACAGCACCGCACCTCTGGACCCCTTTTACATTACACAGCACCGCATCTCTGGACCCCTTTTACATTACACAGCTCTGGTCCAGTTTTACATTATACAGTACCCTGCACCTCTGGACCCCTTTTACATTACACAGCACCGCATCTCTGGACCCCTTTTACATTACACAGCAACACTCTGCACCACTAGACCCCTTTAGATTTACATAGACACCCCCCAGCTCTGTCCTTTCCTGCATTAATCATGCAGATGCAGAGACAGTGAGCAGCGCTGAGCAGAGGGCAATCACCTGCTGGTTTACTTATGTCAGCACTGCTCAATGTCTCTCTCTCCCCTGCGGTACAGGAGAGTGTTTGCTTACCTTGCAGCTGGAGATGGAGAAAATTTTACTTGGCGCGCTGCCGCCGCCGCGCTGTAAACACGTGCACACGTCAGCGCAGAGGCACAGCGCCTCCCACTCCACCGCCCGCCAATTGGTGCCGTTATCTGTTTTTTTCAGCCCTTCCGCCTGGTTGGCTGGTGTTCCCCGCCACTCCAACATCGAGGGAGACAGACAGTTCCACCAGCCAACCAGGTGGAAGGGCTGAAAAAAAAATGTTTCCTGGTCGGCGGGACTCGGGGCTATTAGTGAAATAGCGGGGGGGTCGTAGGTAAATCATTATTTTCATCTAAGGACTTGTCCAGGGAACTGTTTAGCAGTCCAGGTGTCTCAGCGAGCAGAGTCATTACTAGACACAACAGAGGTCCCAGGCTCAAATCCAGGTCCTGACAATAATTTTAAAATGGCTATGAAATATAGAACGTAACATTGAGGGCTAAAAATGAGACTAGCAAGTTTAGACATAGCATCAAACATCAACTTTTATATAACCATTGAGAGGTCCAAGGTTGCTGGGAGATCTTGAATTTAGACATATTGTTGTTTTTCGAAGCAAACAAATGTTCAAGTGCATAGTTCTGATTTAGGTCTCTAGATACATACATCAGACAAATTGGGAATATCCATAGACCTCCAATGTCTAGTAAGACTACATTTGGCTGAGAGGAGAATGTGTATGATGAGCGGTTCTGACCAATAACGGAACAGAGACTAGAGACTATATTGTCCCATAGCCACACCTTTGTTATCTTGGCTGTGTACTTAAGGTTTTTGTCATTTTGGAAGATGAACCTTTGCCTCAGTCTGAGGTTCAGAGCTCTCTGGAGCAGGTTTTCATCAAGTAAGTCTCTGTACCCTGCTGCATTCATATTTACCTTGGTCCCAACTGGTCTCCCAGTTCCTGCCTCTGAAAAACATCCCCACAGCATGATGCAGCCACCACCATGTTTCACTGTAGGGATGGTATTGGCCAGGTGATGAGTGGTGCCTGGTTTTCTCCAGACATGAGACTTGCCATTCAGGTCAAAGAGTTCAATCTTAGTTTCATCAGACCAGAGAATTTTATCTCTGATGGTCTGAGGCCGCGTATACATGATCAGACCAGTCCGATGAAACTGGTCTTCAGACCAGTTTCATCAGACCAATTCGATTGTGTGTACGGCCCATCGGACCGTTGTCCGTCAGACGAAAGTTTTAAAACTTGCTTTAAAATCTGTCCGACTGACACCTGTTAGGTTAGTACACAAAAGCATCGGACCAAAAATCTGTGCATGCTCTGAATCAAGTTGAAGCATGCTTGGAAGCATTGAACTTCTGGTCTGATCGGATTTTTGGCCCGATGGTGTGTATGCACATCAGACCATCAGACCACTTCAGTGTGGTCCGATGAAAACGGTCCGTCGGACCAGTTTCATCGGACCGGTCTGATCGTGTGTACGTGGCCTGAGAGTCATTCAGGCGCATTTTGGCAAACTCCAGGCTGCTGTCATTTGCCTTATACTGAGGAGTGGCTTCCATCTGGTGACTCTACTATACAGGCCTGATTAGTGGAGTTCTGCAGAGATGGTTGTTATTTTGGAAGGTTCTCCTCTCTCCACAGAGAAAAGCTGGAACTCTATCGGTATGACCATTGGGTTCTTGGTCACCACCCCAGACTAAGGTCCTTCTCCCCAGATAACTAATTTTTGCCATTCAGCCTGCTCTAGGAAGATTGGAGATTCCAAACTTCTTCCTTTCACAGATGATGGAGGCCACTGTGTTTATTGTGCTGC
This sequence comes from Rana kukunoris, assembly GCA_029574335.1. Taxonomy (NCBI): domain Eukaryota; kingdom Metazoa; phylum Chordata; class Amphibia; order Anura; family Ranidae; genus Rana; species Rana kukunoris. The sequence continues at coordinate 166,558,674 of CM056052.1, forward strand.
AGAAATGTTCTGTACCCTTCTCCTGATCTATGCGCTGATACAATCCTGTCTCGGAGGTCTAAAGACAATTACTTGGATTTCATGGCTTGGTTTGTGCTCTGACCTGTACTGTTAACTGTGGGACCTTATAAAGACAGGTGTGTCTGTGCCTTTCCAAATCATGTCCAATCAACTGACTTTAAGGCAGGTAGACTCCAATCAAGTTGTAGAAACCTCTCAAGGATGATCATTGGAAACAGGATGCTCAATTGTGAGTGTCATGGCAAAGTCTGTGATTATTAATTTTTTTATTTTTAATACATTTGCACAGATTTCAAACTCCTTTCATGTTATCATTATGGGGTATTGTATGTAGAATAGTGAGGAAAATCATAGATTTCTTCAATTTTGGAATAAGGCTGTAAAATAACAATATCTGGAAAAGTGAAGCGCTGTGAATACTTTCCGGGTGCACTGTAAACCCACAGTTCATCCAGAGGAAGGCTACCCCCCCCCCCCCCCCCCCAATAAAGCATTATCCAATTTGCTCCAGCAGGGGGAAAAATCCTTCATGATCCTCCAAGAGGCAACTGGATATTCCCTGGATCAACTTTACCTATAAATATTAGTATCAGTTATATTATTTGTATCTAGGAACTAATTCAGGCCTTTTTTAAAACAATCTCACTCTAGTGTCCGAGCAAGGCGAGAATCTCTTTAAAAAATTGTCTGATTTGCTATAACAGGGGAAACATAATCCTTTAATCCTTCCTGATCCAATTGTATACAGTATTCCCTGGATCAACAATCACTGGTGTTAATACCTATTAAAAAACAGGTATTTGCTCTGCATTTAGGAATATATCCAGCTTTTTTTTAGCAATCAATTGAGCTGACTAGAACTAGTTTTTCAGGGAGTGTGTTTCCAATAACCACAGCTGTTACTGCAAAGAAGCCTTTCCATATACAGTGTCAACCGTGCCAAACAAGCAACTCCCGTGGTTACTGTGCAGCAGGGCAGCCACTTGACATGGGATCTGGAAGACAGCAGCAACCACTGTAGCAGTGGTGATTACTGCAGTTATTCTCTCCTTCTACAGCAGTCCCGCAGGCATGGCCCAAACTGGACCAATGTAAATATTCAATAAAACCCATACCTGGAGTTTAGCTTTGATTCTATGAACTGCAGCTTGTTGAAATGCTGGATGGCATTTATAATTGAGTTTTGTTTATAATGACTGATTTATTTCCTGTTTTATGTGACTTTTAGATATTTTCTCCAGTTACTGGAGACTGCCACAATTATGACCCTCCATCTTTACATCGAAGAATTTCTGCCTCTAGTGAAAAGTCAGTCAAGAGAGACATAATTTTCCCCTCCAATTATGAACTTCTGAGGCATTTACAATATGCTACACACTTTCCCATTCCTCTGGTAAGTGCAGTGATATGCTATTTTATGTCTCAGTAATATACTAACCCATATTACAATATATGCAAGGCAGGTAAGCTCACTGCTAACTGTTATTCCAGCTGTGCTATAAGATACTATACAGTATGTACATTTTTGTATTTATTAGCTGATAAAGCCTCTAACAATAAGCATTTTCTGTAGTTTCTGATCAGACATGTGAAGCTGATATTTTTGAGGTTCCAGTCATGCCAGGGCTTCTCTTCTGGGTTAAGGTCTAGAGTCCAGAATACAAATGGTCTTCTGTTCGGTTGTTTTTTTGTTGGCTAATTTGTGTGTTTTAATGTCTAGTTTTATCTTGCTAACTTTTTTATGCTTCAGGTGATAGACCACTATTCTATCCTTCAAAACCTTGCTTTAGTTTTGGATGTTGTATTTGGTTTTAATTTTGATAACATATTTCATAACATATAGTTTTACTTTACAAGTACATTTTACATTATTTACTTAATTTAAAATCATTTAGTGTAATTATTTCTTGAGTATGGTTAGACTTTTATTTAACATACCAAAGTATTAGAACTTTGTGGTGAAGCCTTTTAGTTAAACAGTTTTTTTCCTATCAATCTTATGGCCTAATGTTCACTTTATTATTAATTGAGGGACACAGGAATGTGGGATAATCTTAGACATTTTGGTTATACCGCTGACTTTAGGAGGTTGGGACACTGGCAAACATGAGAAGTTAAGCTAGCCTCTTGTATAACCCCACCTTCACCTATCCGTTTTTTTGTTAGTATCCTATCAGGTTGGATGTATTTTCATCAGCTCTGCTTAGAAAAACTCAAAATATATTTTTATTCTCAATATTTACATCTACCAAAGAGGAAACTCCATAAATAATTTTGTTTATCTTCAATCAAAACTTCTAATTGCTGCTTGAGCTTATCTCTATACAGCAGCTATGTGCATTAGTGTGATTTAATCACCACTTCGGCAAACACTTTGGAGGCTGAACCCAGACCAACTGTAATAAGCTGGATTGGGCACTGGACTCTGCATTTCAGCCCTTTCCAGACCTTGGTGAACCGTGTTAGCCACAGAACAATCTTCAAGTCCAGAGCTGTGGCACAGCCTCTGGTGAAACCCAGTTTTTAAAAACTCATTCTGTGAGTAAGTCTCTTGAAGTGACAATGTGACCTTTCGGCACTTGGCTCTACATTGTGGTGACTTCCAATCATTGTGTTCTGTGTTAGTTAGCCAAAGAACGCTATCTGGTTCCAGAATATAGGTATAACCTTTTGCTGTGGCCCTGTCTTTCACTAAAGTGGTTATAAACCATTACATATACTCAGTGAAGTAAATAACCTCAGGTAATACACAGAGATTAAATAAATTATTTTACATAAGTTGAACCAGTCTGTCTACAGCTGTTTTAAAAAAATATATATACTTTGCAGAGCTCTGAAAACTAATTAGAGGGAATAGACACAGACCCCCCCCTCCTTCACACAGCTCTGGTAACAGGGCTAAGGCTATAAATCAGTTGTAGCTCTCTCTCCTGTCACCATTTTTCTCTTGGTGTCAGAAAAACTACTGTAGTCAAAAGTGATTAGTGCTGATAGCTGAGGAATGAAGCAGCAGACAGAAATAACACGTATTGCGTTTAATTTAGACACACTATAAAGGGAAATGGTTTGTCCATATTTAATGTCTGAGGCGGCGTACACACGACCGAGGTTCTCGCTGGAAACCAGCGAGAACCTCGCTGGAAGCTGCATTCCAGCGAGGACCTCGGCCGTGTGTACACAGAGCGCTCGCCCCGCCCGTCGGGAATCCCATCGAGCGAATAGAGAGCAGGCTCTCTATTTGCTCGACGGCCCGCCTGGATGAATGGCTGGTTGCCATTCCCGACGTGCGGGTCGCCGATTTCGACGGCCGGCAGAGAACCTCGACGGGCGGAACGATGTGTTCTGCCCGTCGAGGTTCTCTGCCGTGTGTACACGGCCTCACGTTTACAACCACTTTAATGAGTAATACTGGTTGAGCTAAAGCAATAGGAGGTACCTCATTATTAGGACTTTTGGGTGCCATTTTTTTGACTTTCTGACCAATGTAATTTCACTGAGGTAACGATTTAACCTGAGGGAATGTCATCTGCTAAGGGAAGTGTTGTGTGTATGTTGCATGCTCCATTATCACGTTTATCAGTGAGTTATTGTTACACAGTCTTTTGGGTTACTTAGAAATGTACCTTCCCTCTTTTTAATCACTTCAATACTGAGCACTTTCACCCTCTTCCTTCCCAGGCCAATTTTCAGCTTTCAGCACTCTCGCACTTTCAATGACAATTGCGCGGCCATGCTATGCAGCACTTAAATTACATTTTTATCATTTTGTACGCACAAACAGAGCTTTATTTTGGTTGTCTTTATTCACTGCCTGTAGCAAAACACTTATCACTCAAAAAAAAAAAATGAGCTTATTTTAGGCAGATTGGAGGCAGATTGGCCCCATAGATTTCAATGAGAATACCTGAAAAAATCTCAACATGAGCATTTTACAAACGTTTTAGGAACGTTTTGAATGTTTTCTGGCAAAACAGCAGCTCTCAACTCCTAATCTCCTTCCTCTAGGGCTTTCTATTGGCTAAAATAAAAACACCTGAATCTTGAATACACATGTAAAAAGCTTGTAATATGGTTCTAAAACACTTGTAATACACTTGCAAGACTCTCAAATGAAAATTCCAAAAAAATCACTTTGCTCAGCTCCAATACATCTTTTGGAAATGCTAAATTACAACATCGTTATTTACACTTCCAGTGAAGTTTGACAGGGCATTCTGAGGTCAATGTAACATATTCAATGTAGCAAATTGTCACATACCTTATCCAAGGTCAAGATGCTGAGAGAGGCTGTCCTTGTGGCTGAGCACAATACCCCTGAATGTAATGACTAAGCGCTAACATTTGCACAAAACACGTCTATCTCTTTGTCCCCTGCTCCATCTGTCAACCGCTTGTCATATAAAGCTTCAGTACATTTTTTTGAAGTGTAGCCGTCAAATTATTTTCTTATAATATACGCCTGAAGGTGGTATAGAGTGTATAATGCCCAAAGAAGCATGGGTTGATGTAGGCAAAGTACTGGAGTTAGTGCCTAAAGAGCGGTGACAGGATATGGTGGTAGGGTATTCGGAGAACTCAATAAAGGCCTGGCTGAGGTTCCAACACTGGTAATCAGCTGAAGCTGCTTTAAGAGAAGTTGGTGTAGCAAGCCAGGATCATTCACGGGTAAGCAGGTGGGTTCAGGCAGAAGCAAAGTCCTTGAGAGGGGCCAGGGTCATACACAGGCAAGCAGGAAGGTTAGGCAGAAGAGTATTCCATGGGATAAGCTGGGGTCAGAGCCAGGAAAAGATCAGAGTAGGTCAAGGAACAATCCGGGTCACAGAAAGATAGCAGGAAACAGATGCAGGTTCAGGAACTCAGGGAGAGCTTAAGGCAATCCAGCAATGGGAGAGAATCCTAAGCAGCCTTTTATAGGCCATCAAAGAATTGCATCTGTCACGCTATGCACGCGGCACCGCACCCACGCCGCTCCGTCGCTCACCCGCATGCACCGAACCACAATTCTACCCGTGCATGTTTGTGGGAACCCATCGATACCATCTGATACCGTCTGTTAACAGCCCTGCTATGAACATCATTGTTATTTCCCTGACACAAATGCAATCAGATCCTGTTCTTAAAGGTCTGTCAAATGTGTTAAGCTCATTGCAGGCTAAGCCCCTGAGGATGTCAGCTGTGTTAATTTCATCAACAAAAACGTTTTCGTCAAAGATTTTTTACAGTGACAAAAACGAAAGGAAAAGTACAGCACCTTTTCATCCACTGACGAAAACTATGATGAAAATCAAAGCACTTTTCGTTAACAAACAAAAATGGACTGAAAATGTGAGTCTGAGATGTTTACCCTCGTGAACTAACTTCCATTATTTCATGGAGCTCCACCTGCTTTCGCAATCTGCTCCCAGCAAGCAAGCGCACTGTGACGAGATGACTGCCAGAGACCTGAGAATGAAAGAGCATCACTGTGCATTACAGGTCAGCCAGGCTGAAGCCAACTGAGTCCTGACTCGCGAGATGACATCTAGGGCACTGTGGATTACAGTAGGCCATCCCTAAGACCACCATCCAGCACTATGCAGAACCACAGGCCTCCTCTGACCACCATCCAGAGCACTCTGCGGCATTACAGGTCTCCTCAGACCACCATCCAGAGCACTAATGAAGCATTACAGGTCTCCTCAGACCACCATCCAGAGCACTATTGCAGCATTACAGGTCTCCTCAGACCACTATCCAAAGCACTAATGCAGCATTACAGGTCTCCTCAGACCACCGTCCAGAGCACTGTGCAGCATTACAGGCCTCCTCAGACCACCATTCAGAGAACTATGCAGCATTACAGGCCACCTCAGACCACTGTCCAGAGCACGCTGCAGCTTTACAGGCCTTTTCAGACCACTGTCCAGAGCACTGTGCAGCATTACAGGCCTCCTCAGACCACCGTCCAGAGTGGCTAAATATGAACATGTGAGTTTGTTCAAACCTTAATACCATTGAAATTCTAGAGAAATGCTTAAATAATGCGTTATTTAACTAAACACATTCAATTTTAGTCGACTAAAGTGATTTCAGTTGACTAAAATATAATATAGATTTTAGTCAACTGAATTTGACTAAAACTAAAACAATTGCAAAAGACTAAAATAGAACTAAAACTAAAATGCCACTTTAGTCCTAAGACTAAAACTACATTTAACCCCTTCAATACCGGCGTATAGTAAATTTGCAAGATATATCAATAATAGGGGGTGTGCAATCAGCGCAAAAATAACAAAGAAATCAAAATAATGGTAATGTTAATAAATGTAAGAAATGTAAGAATGAAAAACAACTCCCAGAGTGGATTTCATATGGATGCAAGCTGAACACCAAAAAGGACAATCACAAGATCCCAAAAGTACATGTATATATAAAAAGCAGTGCAGCGCAAACCAAAATTCAAATAATGATAAATATACTCATAAAAGTGAAAATGAGAACCAAGAAAGGAAAAAATAGTCCAAAACGGTAAACAACATGTGAAATAAATCCTGCGACCAGATAATAAGAGTATCTTCACCACGTGACTGGACAGCCAATTTCAAAGTGTGATCCCTTCACCAGTAAAAGATGGGTACTCTCACCTCACAGAAAGACCTTTGTTTTACCAAAGGTCTAAAAAGCTTAGATCAATGGTGGAAATCCGGATGGATCAGGGGTGTATACTATTCAGCCGTAAGGACCCGGAGATGAATAAGTATCCTCAGTGGCACCAACGAACAAGTATGTGACCGATGATATGTAAAGGAAAAAACTAGGGCTGCGGAAATTAACGATTAATTGTTCGATTAATCGTTAATTTCTTTGATCGAATAAAAAAAATTTTGATCGACGATCCGCGGAGTGAGCTCCGCGGTCTCGCCGATAGGAAAGACCGCGGCTTCGGCCTAGCTCCGGAGCCGCGGCCATCTTGGTCCACCCGGCGGCAAGCAAGTAGCGGCGCGCTGACGTCATCATCACCCGCAGCATCCGGCATCCTCCTTCTCCCCCCTCAGTGCCAAGTTCCCCTACATGTAGCTCCGCGCTACTTCCGGGTTTCCTCGTCGGGTTGGTATGGTGGACTGGTGGAGCAGGAGGCGGCAGGGGGGATTGTGCTGGTGGTGGTGCTGCGGGCGGGACCTGGCTGGGACACCCAAGATGTGAACAGGAGGCTGAGCCGCCGTGAACAGGTGGAGGGAGAGATGTGCGAGGCAGTGCTGCAGCTGCTGGGAAGAAGGTAATGCTGGTGCACAGAGAGCTGTCTATGTGATGTCGGATGAGCTGTATTATATGTCACACTTCTCCCCGTCACACTGCTCCTTCACCTGACACACTGCTCCCCCCCAGAAGTGCTCCCCACCTGTCACACTGCCCCCCCTTTGACAAACTGCTCCCCCCACCTGTCACACTGCTCCCCTGGCTGTGTCTACCCCCCCCTACCGCCCCTGGCTGTGTCTAACCCCCTGCCTACCGCCCCTGGCTGTGTAACCCCCCCTACTGCCCCTGGCTGTGTCTAACCCCCCCTACTGCCCCTGGCTGTCTAACCCCCCCCTACCGCCCCTGGCTGTGTCTAACCCCCCCTACTGCCCCTGGCTGTGTCTAACCCCCCCCTACCGCCCCTGGCTGTGTCTAACCCCCCCTACCGCCCCTGGCTGTGTCTAACCCCCCCTACCGCCCCTGGCTGTGTCTAACCCCCCCCTACCGCCCCTGGCTGTGTCTAACCCCCCCTACCGTCCCTGGCTGTGTCTAACCCCCCCTACCGCCCCTGGCTGTGTCTAACCCCCCCCCCCCCTGGCTGTGTCTAACCCCCCCCTACCGCCCCTGGCTGTGTCTAACCCCCCCTACCGCCCCTGGCTGTGTCTAACCCCCACCCCTGGCTGTGTCTACCCCCCCTACCACCACCCCTGGCTGTGTCTAACCCCCCCTACCACCACCCCTGGCTGTGTCTAACCCCCCCTACCACCCCGGGCTGTGTCTAACCCTCCCTACCACCCCTGCCTGTGTTTAACCCCCCCACCACCCCTGCCTGTGTCTAACCCCCTCCCTACCACCCCTGGCTATGTCTAACATGCCTACCACCCCTGTCTCCTGTGTAACACCCCTACAAACCCTGTGTCTTACCCCCTCTTTAGCACCCCTCTGAGAAGCACGCGGCGGCGGCGGAATGGCAGAGCCTGCTGCATCCAGGCAACACAACGTTCACAGGGGAGTCGGGGATAGAGAGTGTGACAGACAGCCCAGCCGACAGTGACAGGTGATGGTGGCAGAGGGGGATACGATGGAGGTAGGGGGTGATGGTGGCACCGCAGGAGGAGATTGGAGGCAGGGGGAGATTGTGGCACCGCAGAGGGGTGTGAAGGCAGCTGGTGTTGGTGGCAGAGGGGATAGAGGCAGGAGGTGATGTGACTAAATCATTTGCCCTTATTATATTGAAATTATGTTTTTTTACCTTAATGTCTATTACATTTTATTTAGTAACTTTTGCGAAATGCCAGTAAAAACGTGGCTGTGCCAGTAAATTTCGGATGTCGTGAAAGTAAATTTCAATCTGGTAGGTTGGCAACATTGGGGGGGCCCTTCATGGTTTCATGCATCGGGGCCCTGAAGGTTCTAGTTACGCCACTGCGCCCGCCTGCTTGCATCGTGCACGTGTCAGTGTCAGCTACTCTGCGGACGGGTCCTCCTGCCTTAAGAAGGTAAGAGAGGACAACCATCATGTATAGCATGGGGGCAGATGTGTATATTACAGCATGGGGGCAGATGTGTATATTACAGCATGGGGGCAGATGTGTATATTACAGCATGGGGGCAGATGTGTATATTACAGCATGGGGGCAGATGTGTATATTACAGCATGGGGGCAGATGCTGTAATATACACATCTGCTCCCATACTGCAAGAATATACACATCTGCCCCCATGCTGCCCCCACCACATTTACCACTGACTAATGCAGAGTTGCAATGCAAGGAGATCAGCTAAAAGTAGTTGTATCTGTATGTGCGTTAATTAATCGAAATTAGTCGATTAATCGATTAAAAAAAAACGATTAATCGAACACAAAAATTGTAATCAGTCACAGCCCTAGAAAAAACTAGATCTAAGAGCTTCCGTAAAGCCAGGTCAATTTATTGCGTTTAAAACGTACAGGTTACTCACATTTGTGATGAAAAATGAAGGCATGTAACACCATGAGACTGGTAGCTCGGATGAAAATATGGGACGACAGCGAGTGACGTGGAGTGGTTCCTGACCCCGCTTCTGACGGGGTCAGGAACCACTCCACGTCACTCGCTGTCGTCCCATATTTTCATCCGAGCTACCAGTCTCATGGTGTTACATGCCTTCATTTTTCATCACAAATGTGAGTAACCTGTACGTTTTAAACGCAATAAATTGACCTGGCTTTACGGAAGCTCTTAGATCTAGTTTTTTCCTTTACATATCATCGGTCACATACTTGTTCGTTGGTGCCACTGAGGATACTTATTCATCTCCGGGTCCTTACGGCTGAATAGTATACACCCCTGATCCATCCGGATTTCCACCATTGATCTAAGCTTTTTAGACCTTTGGTAAAACAAAGGTCTTTCTGTGAGGTGAGAGTACCCATCTTTTACTGGTGAAGGGATCACACTTTGAAATTGGCTGTCCAGTCACGTGGTGAAGATACTCTTATTATCTGGTCGCAGGATTTATTTCACATGTTGTTTACCGTTTTGGACTATTTTTTCCTTTCTTGGTTCTCATTTTCACTTTTATGAGTATATTTATCATTATTTGAATTTTGGTTTGCGCTGCACTGCTTTTTATATATACATATAGTAAATTTGCGTCCGGAGGAACCCCTCGCCGATGAGAGTGGACGTTACCCAACATCCATCCCTTCTCGGCGCTATTGCGGGTTCCTCACAGATCTGAGGGCGGCGATCGGTGACACGGCGAGTCCCTCGGAGACAGCCCGTCCCGGATCGCGGTAAAGAGCCAATAGAATTGGCTCTTTTACCACGTGACCGGCTGTTTCCAATCACAGCCGGTCACTTACACAACAAGGTGGCGTGCGCTGTCCCGCGCGCGTGCAGCGCGGCGATCGTGCGCGCGAATTGCGGTGATCGGGCACGAGGCTCGTCCCCTGGACATTGCCTCGTCCCGATCTGGGTAAAGAGCCAATGAAATTTGGCTCTTTACCACGTGACCGGCTGTGTCGAATCACAGCCGGTCACAAATGTAAACAAACAGCGCTGTAACCGATGTCTCTGGGCTCTTCTCCTCACACACGGATCCTGTGTGAAAAGGAGATATCAGAAACAGTGAGTTACAGTTAGTTACAGTGTAAAGTGAATAAAGAGTACCTGTCACCCCCCCATCAAAAGTACCCAAGTACCTGTCACCCCCCCCATCAAGAGTACCTGTCACCCCCCCCCATCAATCAAGAGTACCTGTCACCCCCCCATCAAGAGTACCTGTCACCCCCCCATCAAGAGTATCTGTCACCCCGCCATCAAGAGTACCCGTCACTACCACCAAGAGTACCCGAGTACCCGTCACCCCCACCAAGAGTACCCCATCAGGAGTACTTGTCGCCTCCAGCAGGAGTACCTGAGTTCCCTGTCGCCTCCATCAGGAGTACCTGAGTACGCGTCACCCCCATCAAGGGTAATTGTCACCTCCATCAGGAGTACCTGAGTATCTGTCACCCCCATAAAAAAGGAGTACCTGTCACCCTCATCAGAAGTACCCGTCACCTCCATCAGAAGTACCTGAGTACCTGTCACCCACATCAAGAGCACCCGTCACCCCCATCAGAAGTACCCGAGTACCTGCCACCATGTCCAGAAAATTATTTTCCACAGAAGAGGCATACCAAATTATAGCCCAGAGCAATGAGAGCAGCGGGGAGCTCTCACCGCCCCATCACAGTACTGAGACCATTTTCGATTCAGGTTCGGAATACGAGCCCCCCCAAATCAGTACATCCGAATCGGAGGAGGAGGAAGTAGTCCATCCAAAAGTACCACGGTCTGAACCCCAGGCATCTACCAGCAGCGCCGGCCACCCCAGTGGCCAATCAGCAAATGCTAACGGCGCTATACCCCAGGAGGAAGGGCCCAGTACAAGCTCTGGAATTCCACGTCGAGGAAGTAGGTCCCAAACCCATCTACCGGATGGCTTGGCCAACCCGTTGTGGCTGCCTTCTAGCACAGGGTCAGCCACAATCCCCCCTTTCACAGCACAGCCAGGTGTGCAGGCCAACACCGAAGGTTTCTCTGAAATCGATTTTTTTAATTTATTTTTCCCTAATGAGTTCCTTCAAACCATCATAGACCAAACAAATCTTTTTGCACGTCAGTACATACAAAACAACCCCAACTCATGCTATGCCCACCCCTTTGTATGGAGACCCCTAACAATGGAGGATATGCGATTGTTTTTAGGCCTTACGCTGAATATGGGACTAACAAAAAAAAAAGGTTCATTCGTATTGGTCTAAAAAACCCATCAACCATATGCCAATTTTTTCAGCTACGATGTCCAGGTTCCGCTATGACATGATCATACGGTTCCTGCATTTCAGCGACAACTCGCAGTGCCCCCCCAAAAATCATACGGACCTTGATAGATTATATAAAATTTGCCCCCTAATAGATTTTTTCAATAAGAAGTTTGCTGAACTTTACATTCCGGAACAGAACATCTCTGTGGACGAATCCCTGGTCCATTTCACTGGCCGGCTGGGAATAAAACAGTATATTCCCAGTAAGAGAGCGAGGTATGGCTTGAAGCTAAACAAGCTCTGTGAAAGCTCCTCCGGCTATGTGAATGCCTTTCGTGTGTACGAAGGCAGAGACTCCCATCTCCAGCCCCCTGAGTGTCCATCGTATATGGTAATAAGTGGGAAAATTGTATGGGAGTTGGCATTCCCACTCTTCCAAAAGGGGTATCACATATACGTGGACAATTACTATACCAGTCTGCCCCTTTTTCGCCACCAATTCCTGAATAAAACTTTGGCCTTTGGTACTGCACGTAAAAACAGGAAAGGCTTCCCACAGAGTTTAGTTACCAAAAACCTACAAAGGGGGCAATCGGCAAGCCTGAGGAACGAAGAAGTTTTGGCCGTGAAGTGGAGGGATAAGAAAGACGTTTACATCATGTCGACTATCCACAATGACACCTCAGTGGAACTTCAAAAGATACACCGTACCGTTCGAAAGCCTTGCTGTATCAACGAATATAATAAGTACATGGGGGGGGGGGTGGATCTAAACGATCAAATGCTGCAGCCCTATCGCTCAATACGAAAGACTCTTTTCTGGTACAAAAAAGTTGCAATATACTTCTTTCATATGGCCCTTTATAATTCATATGTCATTTATCAAAAATCAACGCAAAGGCCCATCCCCTTTATCAGATTCATCGAAAATGTCGTCACTGCCCTGATCTATCAGCAAGGCTCTGCCCCACAAAGAATTCGCTCTGATTGTGTCAGCAGACTGCACGAGCGCCATTTTCCTGACAGAATTCCACCATCAGCAACCGGAAGAAGACGCCAAAAAAAATGTCGGGTGTGCAGCAAACGTGGAATTAGGAAGGACACCAGTTGCTATTGCCCCGACTGTCCCGACCAACCTGGCCTATGTATGACACCATGCTTCAAGCGATATCACACTTTCGAAAATTATTAATCCAAAATTCCTAATAGACTGCCACTTCCCCGTTTTCAATTTCTGTGCTGATTTCCCTGCTGCCTCAACCAACCAACCTAGTGCCTCAACTCAACTGACCCTGGCCTGTTTATCGACTATGCCTCTGCCTGCCGTCTGCATTGTTTATCCGCCATGTTTCTGCTTTTCACATGAACTGACCCTGGACTATCGACTATGCCTCTGCCTGCCGCCTGCATTGTTTATCCGCTATGTTTCTGCCTTTCACGTGAACTGACCCTGGACTGCTTCTCGACTATGCCTCTGCCTGCCATCTGCATTGTTTATCCGCCATGTTTCTACCTTTCACATGAACTGACCCTGGACTGTATCGACTATGCCTCTGCCTACCGCCTATTTCTGCCTTTTACCTGCACTGACCTCGGCTTGTTGACCATGTTTTTGCCTGCCCCTTGGACTGATCTTGCACCCTGCCACACAGGGGTCTCACATATGTGAGGGGCTCCAGAATAGTGTTCGGAGTCCAGAAAACCAGTTTTTGGTTTTCTGTGTTCCTATAACAGGGTCTGGTTGCCCGGAGGCTTCAAAGCGATTTGGGTGGGAGAAGCCTCTACCTCTGTCCCCATTCTTTCCTGACCGAGGCCCTAAACTTGATGGTTCTGCCTGCTGCCTGGACCAATACTTTGGCTGCACTAACCATATCTCTGCCTGCTGCATGTACTATGGACAGTATTCCTGCATGCTGCATGGACGATCCTTTCGCTGCTGCTGACCACATCTGCCTGCTACCTGGACCGATGCTCTCCTCTGTGGACCACTGCACCACCAAGACAGCAGGTAATCTTTTCTTTACTCTTTACTCAGAAGAATGTATTTTGGTTTGTAATTGGTATGTACAGTACATGCTATGGGTTAGAAATATGAAGGACCTTCAACAATGTCATAGGTTGGCAGGAATTTGTGTGTGTAATTTATGCTCCTAGAACGCCTGGAGGTGCTACTTGGATGTTGGGCTTCTGTATGTGGCCAGGCTGTGTAAAAGTCCCACACATGTGGTATTGCCATACTCAGGAGGAGTAGCAGAGAATATATTATGGGGTGTAATTTTTTCCATGTGCATGCTATGTGTTAGAAATATCTTATAAATTGACAACTTTGTGTAAAAAAAATGCGTTTTCATTTTTTTTCCACATTTTCCAAAAACTTCTGGAAAAAATTAACCGTTCAAAAGACTAATTATGCCTCAAAGATTATAGGTTGGGGTGTTAGCTTTCCAAAATGGGGTCATTTTGTGGGCGTTTCCATTGTCCTGGTGCTCCAGGGCCTTCAAAAGTGTAACTGGTAGTTGAGAGATTAGATGTGTAATTTATGCTCCTAGAATGCCTGAAGTTGCTACTTCAATGTTCGGCCTCTGTATGTGGCCAGGCTGTGTAAAAGTTCCACACATTTGGTATCCCCATACTCAGGAGGAGTAGCAGAATGTATTTTGGGGTGTCATTGTAAGTATGCATGTGCTGTGTGAGAGAACTAACTTGTTATTATGACAATTTTGTGTAAAAAAAAAAAAAAAAGAATTGTGGGAAAAAATTACAACTTCAAAAAATCCACCATGCCTCTTACTAAATACCTTGGAATGTCTACTTTCCAAAAAGGGGTAATTTGGGGGCTATTTGTACTTTTCTGGATTGTTAGGGTCTCAAGAAATGATAGGACGTCAGTACATCAGCTGTGATCAGATGTGATAATTTTTCAATCAATTGCACCATAGCTTGTAGACTCTATAACGTTCACAGAGACCAAATAATATCCACAAATTTTGGTTATTTTTATCAAAGACATGTAGCAGTATACATTTTGGCCCAAATTTCTGAAGAAAAATTATTTCTTTGCAAAATTTTAAGATAGAAACTTAAAAAAAGTGTTTTTTTTTTCAAAAATTTCTCTCTTTTTTTGCTTATATTGCAAAAAATAAAAAACCCAGCTGCGATTAAATACCTTCAAAAGAAAGCTCTGTTTGTGAGAACAAAATGATAAAAAATTTGTTTGGATACAATGTACCATGACTGAGTAATTGTCATTCAAAGCGTGAGAGAACTGAAAGCTGAAAATTGGTCTGGGCAGGAAGTGTATATTAATGCCCTGTATTGAAGTGGTTAAATTTGCTGGCAAAATTAACACGGGTGTCGGCTGAAACACATACTGTAAGGACATGGCCTGAACGCAATTGCATCCTCATGCATGTTGGCTTTGTCGCTATGTATTATAGCCAGTTTTATCTTCTAAGAAGTGCTCGGTAACACTTTTTATATGTGAGTAGTTTTAACTTTTTGTATAGTAAAGTGTCATTTTGGAATTACACTATTGCAACATCTGGAAGTGGGATACTTAATGTCTGAAATGCTGGAGAGAAGTGAAGCTGGATGGTTTATTCCGGCATGCCTGCCAGGACTGCTTGGTAACTGGGGGTTATGACGTTTTGGCAAGATTTTTCTCATAAGGATCATGTTACACTAGGAGAGTGTATAGTGCAGGCATCATTTCATTGTATATACACATGTGTTATACTAAACACACATTTTATTTATGATGCACAATTTATTATTGCTCATTGATATGATTTACTGTTATATTGTGGTACACTTGTGTGACAATCACTGTATAGGTTGCATACTGTATATGTTATATTTAACGCATAATTTACTTACCATATTTGACTTCACTTTTTGCTTTGGATTTAATTCTTTATGATCCATTAATTTTCTGAGATTTAGCACTTTTTGGAAGTTGGTTTAATTTGATGTCGCTTATGAGAACATATGGCAAGCTGCTCTGTCTCTTGAAGAATTCTTTGGTCATAAACGCAGTCTCTTTTTAATGTTTCTTAACCTGTGGCTATTTATTTATTGTTTTTGGAAAGATTGATGTAAATGCATAAATACTGTGAGGCCAGTTTAGACTTATCAAATTAATAATAGGTTATTAATAGTTAATATTAGGTTAGTTATACGTTTGAGTGCAACAAGCGATAGGCTGGGTACAGCCCTTTACTAGCCTTTATCCAGCCCTTACTGCCCTATTCTTCCCATTGAGATAAAGCACTATTCCTCTCACCAACATCAACAATGGGGCACTATTTCTTCCACTAATACCAGCAATGGGGCACTATTTCTCTCACTGACACCAACAATGGGGCACTATTCCCCCCTGATACCAGTAAAGGGGCACTATTGCTCCCACTGACACCAGTAATGGGGCACTATTCCTCCCACTGATACCAACCAAGGGGAACTATTTTACCTACTAATACCAACGTAGAGGCATTATTCCTCCAACTGACACCAAAGATGGGGAACTATTTTTTCCAGTGACCACTAAGTCCAAGGCATTATTTCCTTCACTGACTTAGGAAGATTTTCTACCCCAACTGGCCCCATAAAGTCTGAAGCACAGCAAATTGGCCCTTTGCTTAGAAAGTTTGGACACCTCCTGGCTTTGAGTATAATTTACAACTTGATATATTGGAATTTATAGCTCAACTATTCCTTAGTATTACATCTTTACTACCTAAAAGTAATAATTTATTAATTAAAGTAATATTTATATTTTGATACTTTGCAATTCATTTTTTTTAGTTTGTATTTCCAGTATAAATCAATTCCATCAATAGAGTACATGAAAATTCATCATAGTTAACTGGTAAACTACAGTAATAGAGTGGATAGCTTCACAGACCACCCTAACGGCTCTCTGTACACCATTTTTTGCTGGATTTCACAGTCTCTGTAGTATTTGTAATACAGTGGTGGGGTTAGCCAACAAATGGTGGAGTTGTTCAAAATACGGGATACTTTACCTTTCTCAGTAAAGGCCACGTTATCAAGAATTCTTTCCTATTTCTTTGTTTGTTGTTGTTTTTGGCAGAATCTCTGTCTATACATACCACAATTTTGGGACAGGAGTGTTAGTGTCACATATCCTATCCCCTAGTCTTTTTTGGAGGGATACTCAAGTTTTCCATCTTAACGATATGTACAAAGAAAACACACACAATAATCCTATACTCTACCAAAATCCAAATAAAGACTAAGGGCCAGATTCACAGAGCCATTACGCCTGTCTAACTGGTGTTAGACTGGAGTAATTTCAAATTACGCGCGTTTTTTAGCTAGTCGAAAACCATGAATAGACGGCTGCGGGCTTCAATTCGACTGGATTACATGTTCGTATGCCTTCGGATCTACGCTGCAATAAAATTGCAGCCACTGGGTGGACTTCCCGTCGTTTTCCGCGTTGGGGTATGCAAATGAGCTTTTGCCGGCGATCCCCGAAATTACGATCTTCAATCGCAATCTCTTACGGCACCTTTAGTAATTTTTTTTTTGCGTAACACTATACCAGCTTTTTGCTGCTCTAATATTAGACAGCCCATGTTAAGTATGGTCGTCGTTCCCGCGTCGAATTTCTACGTTTTCCGACGTCTTTTATAATTATTTACGTAAGTAAGGAATAGGAATGTAAACGACGCTACTCAAACAACGAATGACGTAACAACGTGATTTCGCGCAATGCACGGAGGGAAATTTCTGAACGGAGCATGCGCAGTTTGATCGCCGTGGGGACGCGCTTAATTTAAATGCTTCACGCCCCCTAATCGCGTATTTCGATTACGCGGCGAGAAATAGACTACGCCGCCGTAGCGTACGAGCAAAAATCTACCAGGATTCGGAGTAGAGTCTGGTAAAATACGGCAGCGTAGTGTATTTAGATTACGCAGCGCAATATTAAGTGTATGTGAATCTGGCCCAAAGTCTTTGGTCCTCCCATTGGCATTTTGGTGAATGGGAATACACAGCCCTGTTTCTTGTTTAAAGTATATGTAAATGCCATGTTTAAGGAGTTTTGTGTTTGAAAAATATATAGCATGCATTAGTTCAATTGAACAACAGTCTTTATGAATCTTATAGTATATAGTTTGCTACAGCCCTCTTACCGGGACACTTATGCCGCGTACACACGATCACTTTTTGTGATATAAAAAACGTTGTTTTATCTCACAAAACAAAACAACGTTTTTCAAACTATATTTTAAAAAATGATGTTGCTTACACACCATCGTTTTCTGAAAATGCTCTTGCAAAGCGCGGTTACGTAAGACACTTTCGACGGCACTCTGTTCCATTGAAGCTCCGTCTCATTCTGAAAAACAACATAAAAAATTCAAGCATGTTCGAATTTTTTTTTGGTCGTTTTTTTGAAGACATAAAACAACGTTTTGCCCACACACGATCATTTTAAATGACGTTTTTTAAAACGTTGTTTTATTTCATCACAAAAAACGACCGTGTGTACGCGGCATTAGGCCCCTTTCACATTGGAGCCGGAGCCGCGCTGGTGGTATAGCACCGCTAAAAATTGCGCGCGCTATACCGCCGGAATTGCCGCGGGAATCGGCCGCTAGCGGTTCGGTATTAGCCCCCGCTAGCGGCCGATAAAGGGTTAATACCGCCCGCAATGCACCTCTGCAGAGGCGCATTGCGGGCGGTATTGCAGCGGTTTCCCATTGTTTTAAATGGAAAGGAGTGGTGAAGAAGCGGCAGTGAAGGAGTTTTTCAGGCGATATAGCAGCGCTATTTTTAGCGCTGTACCACCTGAAAAACTCCTCAGTGTGAAAGGGGTCTTAGGGAGAGTTTAAAATCTGGTCCAGATGTGCATAGTAGCCAATCAACTTCTAACATCAGCTTGTTCAATTAAGCTTTAAAGTGGATGTAAACCCACTCTCATCCTTTCTAAACTACTGCCATAGTGCTTATCTATAAGGATATAGATGCCTCCTGCATGTATCCTTACCTGTCAAATGTCTCCCCTCTGTCTGTTATGAGACCTGAAAAACTGCAGATTCTGTGGGTGGGTCTATTGTCTGGAGCTCTGTGGGTGGAGTTGTGATGTCAGTAGACTCCCCGCCCTCCTCTACACTGGAGAGTGTGTACAGGGAGGAGGAGGTGAACACGTTGGAACT
Source organism: Rana kukunoris (assembly GCA_029574335.1). Lineage (NCBI taxonomy): Eukaryota > Metazoa > Chordata > Amphibia > Anura > Ranidae > Rana > Rana kukunoris. Next base: position 166,577,394 of record CM056052.1, read on the forward strand.
TATCACTGAATTGGATATTGATATCGATCATTGGAGAGATTTGGAGTTTTGCTTTTGTGCCTCAACACGAGAGTGCTGGGCATTTAATTGTGGTGAGTGCGCATTTTGGAAGGGTGAAGGATTCACTGAGCACAGGCAGTGTGGTAGAAGATTGAGAAGATTAATACTAATAATCCATCTATGAACTCTTTTTCACCTTTTCACTGACTATCACAGGATTTGAACTTTTTTTCGCTCTTTGCTAAACATTTCTGTTTTGTTTGTTCATTTTTCACTGCATAAGGTGATTTATGTTATATGATATATGTTAAGTGTCACATTTAGTCACATTATTTAGTTAGTGGGAATAACATTTTTCACTATTCAAGCGCTGCTTTTATATATTACAGGTCACCTGCTTTATTTGATGGTGTAGTACATATATATTATTTTCACATTTTATATTCTTATAGCAGCAGCAAGTTTCACAGGTTTCTCAACCAAGCGCAGTGGGCGATAATTAAGTCGGAGGGCTGTTTCTTTAATTATCCACTCATACTCCTCTACACTTCCCTTACACTAAATTCTGCTATGATCACTAACATCCAGTCAAAATCCAGAAAAGTAAGCACATGACTTCAGAAAAGGAGTGGGGGTGGGAATTAAAAAAATAATGCCTGTCTCCAGGCTAGTGCATGAGATATGTAAATAACCTGTCACTCACAGCAAGGGCGGAACGGACTAAGGTTTTTCTCTGTAAGTCCGTTTTATTTCACTGAACAATAAAAGAGGATTTCTCAGATCTGGATTAACTCTGTGTGGCAAGACTGGGCACAGATGTTAGGAAATCTTATACTCTACATTGTGACAGCAAAAAAGAAAAACATTTTGGGTTTACATCCACTTTAACAAAGAAAAAAAAAAAAACCTAGAAGCTGTTAATATGGAGAGCTGCTCCATATTTTGCACTCTTGAGTTATAGTAAATCAACACCATAGTTTAAAAGAGGTAGATGTAGGAGCATATTTATTATGCGGCAAATTTTCATCCTAGGGATGGATTCCCTACACTATTAGCACTAGTTGAAAATCACATTTCTAAATACAGTGAATGTTAATTGGACCTGGTCTTACCTTTTAAGAATAAGAAAACCAATTTAAAGGCAAACAGTGGCAAACTTAGCTTTATCTAGTATACAGTGTGCCACTAAGTTTGCCACTGTTTGCCTTTAAATCGTTTTTATTATTCTTAAACTATAAGATTAGGTCCAATTAACATTCACTGTATTTAGAATTTGGCAAATGTTACAGCTGCTGGGTTTAATTTGCTTTTGGCAATACAACATTTGGAGTGACAAATCATCAGTTTTCTTTACTGATTCCTCCACTAATTCGAAGTAGATCTGGTACTTTGTGAATGAGAGTTTTGGGTCTAAAATCTTTATTTACCTTCTAAAATCATTATTTGCCTTCTGTTCCCACCACGCAGGAAGGATTAAATCTTTCCTGAATGTTCAAGTTAAAGGAGTTGTAAAGGAATAAAATGTTTTGGCTGAAATTACTGTTTACATGGTATAGAGACATAATAGTAAACTGATTCCTTTTAAAAATGATTAAAAATGGATAAAAATTAATCATATAATGTAGCTACAGTTCTAGTTTCCTTTTTGCTGTTGTTTCTTGTCTCTCTGATGTACAGAGCCAGAGAGCCAATAGAGGGCAGTGATGGTTTGTAAAATGAAAATGGATTGGTGCTGAGGGACTTTAGACACACAGTAATCACACCTCCTTGATTAGTGACCACAGAGAGAAATCTCCCAGTACTGTGGTTATAAGGAAACAGACAACCAGGAAGTGTGCAGAACAGAGGAGAATTACAGCAACATCAAAGCAAAAACGAAAAATGAGGACATGAAACCAAGACTGCAGTAAGATAAAGGAAGCTATTTAGCTAAAAAAAAAATCCTTTAGTGACCCTTTAAGTGCCACAGAAAGCCCATTAAATGCTTCGGAATTTACCTTTGTTAGCAAATATATATCACTGTTACACCATATCAAATATGAAAGTTTTAATGGTCCATAGCAAACAGATAGTTATTTTATCTACACAACAGTTACAATATAAAAATATGTCTGGAAAGTAAATGATTGCTATGAATAATATTTAAAATTGCACATAAAAACATTTTATTTGTGAATGTAGGCTTTTGGTTTCGTACAATGCATCCTGAAAGCATCTTCTAACCTCATGTTTGATGTATGGATACCCTGATGGATGCTTTCCTAGACTGCTGTTTCTATGGCTGTGTCTTCCGCAGCCACAACTCTAACCTCTTTCTTTACAGAAAATGTTTTGGTTACTTTAGTTCTAAAGGATTTGGAGAAATAAAAATATACAATAGGATCAAAGCAAAGATTTGAAATGGACAGCAGCAGTGTAGATTCTTTTGCGTGGAAAAGGACTTGTTTCAGGCTGCAGTCTGTGATGACATCATTTTGACTTAACGTGTATGGAATTCGGACGATGTGGTAGGGAAGGAAGCATATGATGTACCCAGCTGTTATTAGAAAAATCTTCACAAAGGCTGTCTTGATGTTGTTAAATTCCTCACAGTCCTTATTTTTATAAAGTCTATTAATGGTAATACAATTAGAGATCAAGATTATAAAGGAACAGTTCAAAAATATAGCAATGCTGATAAAATTGGAGAGCACATGCCAGTCTTTTCCAATCTTCTGTTTAAAGTCAATACATCCAACACCCTCCTGTTCAGGAATCTCTCTTATAGGGATCAGCATGTTTGGTAGCATTATGGCCAGCACCAAAGCCCAAACAACTACTGATAGCATTGTAGCAAATCCTCTTTTTTGTATTTGGTACAGTTTTGCACTCTGTATAGTCTGTAGACACCGGTCCATGCTGACAAATCCCAGGAATATTATTGATATATACATGTTGATGTAAATCATACATGCTGTTACCTGGCAGTGAAAGATCCTTAACTTCCAGGAAGCCAAACCCAAGTCAACAACAATCTTAAATGGCAAAGCCAAAGTCAGTAGCAAATCAGCCACCAGCAGGTTTATGAGGTATACACTTGTACATTTCTGGCTGTTGTCTTTCCGGTTGAAAGCCCACAAAGCAAAACAACTCCCAAAAAAGCCTACCAAAAATATTATCCAATAGAAATATGTGAATGGTTCCAAGTCTCTGTTGACAGTACAGGCAATGTAAGAACTGTTGGTATTGTCCATTGTAAGATAGCCCTGCAGTCAGCTCCCAGGAAAGACCTGAAAAATAATAAATGTGGTTTATTCTTTAGCTATATAGGAAACTTCTGCTCATACATTAGATTGCTGTAAACCGCAATTTATAGATGTCTTAATTGCAGTGCACTCTTTCAAACTGAGTAGGAAATAAATGTAAAACTTATAGGAAAACAGAACAGTGATTGACAACCTATGTTTCTGTGCACATCAGACAATGGGGTTGATTTACTAACATCGGAGAATGCATAATCTGGTGCAGATGTGCATGGTAGCCAATCAATTTCTAACTTTGGCTTGTTCAATTAAACGTTGACAAAAATAGAAACCTGGAAGCTGATTGGTTTCTATACAGAGCTGTACCAGATTTTGCACTCTCCAGTTTTAGTAAATCAACCCCAATATGCACTTCCCACTGAATATGTCCAGAATAAAGCTAGCTGCTTTAAACTAGATCTAAATTGTATCTGGATGACATTTAGTTTGCCAAAACACTGTGTATCATAAACAGTTGTCATGGTTTTTTTTTTCACATAAAATATTGTTTTCACCTTTCTTCTATCCTTTTTTTTAACTCTCAGTGCTGCGGATCTCCATTGGTCTTATTCAGTTATTTCCTGTTTACATGCACTCACTTCAGTGTTGGTCGCACTTCATTGCTCTGCACCAGTTTTTAAATGGTACTGACAGTGGATCCTGGCGGCACAAAGTGTGTGTCAGCACTGTTGCTTGTTGTTTCTCTTAGGGGTGCATGCAATAGGGTAACAGCTGTCACCACATAACAGGAATTGCCTGAAAAACGATATTCATGGCAGTATCATTAAGGGTTCTTTTAATAAGCGCTGGATATTTAATTTGTTTCCATTTCTGAAATAAAGGCTATTCAATGCAATTCACTGTGGAAATATATTAAACCAGGGGTCTCCAAACTGCGGCCCGAGGGCGGGATGTGGCCCTTTGCTTGCCTTTATCCGGCCCTTGGGGCACCATACCACCCACTGATACGAGATACTGTTCTGCCATCTGACACCGACAATGGAGCACCATTTCTCCCACTGGCACAACTAATAGAGCACTATTCCTCCCTATGATACCAGCAATGGGGCACTATTTCTCCCCCTAATACCAGATGTTTACTTACAATGATGCCAGAGAAATTTCCACTCCTGCTGGCCAAAGTCCGGCACTCCAAGAGTCTGAAGAACAATAAACCGGCCCTTTGTTTAGAATGTTTGGAGACCCCTGTATTAAACCATACTCCTATTGTTGGAAAATACTAATGGTACTGACACCCCTATAATATATCACCAACCTAACTGGCATTTGATGTTTGCTCTAGAAATTACTGTAAGTAAAAAAATGCTAAATGAAAGATGATGTTCTTTTACAAGCATGACAAGGGAGTTATGGCTTAGTATTATGCCATATATGGAATTAATGTCTGTAATAAGCCAAAGGATTTGTAATGTTTAGCACGAAAATGTAACAACTGTGAACTATTCTAAAACTGGCTCTCGCTTCACATGCCTCTCCTTTCTTTATAGAAAGTGGTGAATAAAGCATGAAAGTCAAAACACTTTTTGTTAACCAGTCCTTGCTTATATCTGAGTGGTAGAATCAAGTTAAAGAAGAAACCCAGGCATGGATATTTTTACATAATTACATTAGGTTGGACTAATGTAACTATGCATACACCATACTTGTGGGATCCCTCTGGAAGCTAGAAATCACTGTAGCAGGCACTTGCAAGTCCTGAGCGACTGCATTGCTGCATCATGAACACAGGTTGCCTGCACCTGGATTTAATTGTTGTTCAATACTTTTTATTGAGTTTTCATAAAGAATAGTATGCAACATCACATCTTGACAGACAATTAAACATTTGTTGTGTTCACAGCAAAAGTGGTATCAAAGGATAAATAATTTACCAACACTAAGTTTCAACAGTATGAGTCAGGCCACTAATGCATTGCCATATCACGTAAGGTTTCTGAAGGTGGTAAGGAAGAAGAAGAAGAAAATAAGAGAAGACATGAAAAAAAAGGATGGACCGGGGCAGAGTGGGGAGGAATCTGGGGAATTTATATTTCTAGAGTGTGGATTGGGCTTGTCTCAGGTTCAGTAGCGTACAGTCAAAGTGTCTCGAAAGGAATGTTGTAACCCAGGGATCCCAGATTTTGCAAAATTCAGGCATGGTGTTTTGTAAGGGTTCTGTCAACTTTTCGTTTATCAAGGTCCAATGTATTCACAATGCACTTCTGAGAAGGATATGCTTGGTGATAGCCAGGCTTTAGCTATAAATAGCTTAGCGGCAGTTAGTACGTTGGTTGTAAGAGGGAACTGGGAATTGGATAGTCCTACTGGCTTATGATTTGGTAAGGTCTCGGTTGGATCAAAAGTCAGGTTGGCTTGAAAAATGTTGTTTAAGAGTTCATGCACTTGTTGCCAGAATTGTTGAGCCATCAGGCAAGACCACCAAATGTGATAAAAAGTCTCAGGTTCAAGCAACTTCAAGCAGGTGATGGAGGAGGCAGAGGAGATATGGGCCAACCTACTGGGAACCATATACCATCTTAATAGTACTTTCTGGGTTTCTTTTTTAACTTTATTCTGCCACTCATATATAAGCAAGAGCTGATTGATAAAAAGTGTTTTTATTTTAGCCTTCATTCTCCACTTTCTTCAGAGAAACTAATTTGCTTTGCATTCACTGAAATACGCAATGATATCTCTGAATGGCATCCATGCCGAAGGGACGTCCACTTGTATTCACAATGCAGCAGAGCAGCTACTCAGCACAGGACCTAGAAGCTAGTGGAGATCACTAAAGTAGCTATGTCTACTACAGTGATTTACAACTTATAGAAGAACCCCACAGGTATGGTATATGCATAGTTGACATTGTTCAAAGTTGTACCAATGTAACTAAGAAAACATCTACATACCTGGAATTCTTCTTCAAGTGGACCCTGGCCAGCTCTGGAATATACTATATTTTAGATTGTGATTAGCCTGAATAGAACAGAATTGTAAAATTACCATTCCCTGTAATTTAGAAGCAGTTGCAAATTATAGTTAAATCTTTCTTTCATTAGCTGCTGTTTTTTTAAGTTTATTACACAATGATATCACTTGAAAATATTCATAGTAAAGCAAATAAAACACTATATTTGTATATATTGTTATGAAATGTGTTCTAAAAGAGATAATACCTGTGCCGACTGTCCTGGGCTGCTGGCAGCTTTAAACTGTTGCTGTCATCTTTTCATATCTAATATACAATCCTCTTTCCTGGTAAACAAGTAGCACTGTGGTTATTGTGGTTTCACTCTTATACGTCAATTGACGTAGTTGAAACTAAAGTTTTTGTTCATATAAAAAGAGCAAAAATTTCCCTTTTAGCAACAGTGAATGTCAAAAAATACCCACACTGCAAGTGTTTTCTTCTGTATATCCCATATGCGTGTGCTCTACACTTTGGCCACAACTTAGGAGCAGGTCAAACACTTTTTCACGAATATCATGTTCTCCCTGTGAAAGTTTATATTGACTCTGGACATGGAAACATGGATAATTTGTTGGTTTATAGAGCAAATTAAATCCTTAGTAAACTCAAGTAAAGTATTACAGCAATAACTGTTGGCTAAGCTAGGATAGACCATTAAAAAAAAAAACTATACTGAAAGGAAACAGCTACTGTAAGGGCACTTGAACAATATACTGTAAATGGGAATTTGTCTTTTTGCTTTTCTGTGCACGCATCCTAACAGTAAAGCCCCGTACACATGGGCTAAATGTCAAGCGACATCAACCCGTGTGTATGGTAGCTGGTCTGACAGAAGCCAGCCATTTGGCCAGCTTCTGTAAGATGGAGGGTGGGGGCTTTCCCCTGTCCAAACACAACAGCTCAGCAGGGGAGATCTCTGTACTAGCATTGGATCATTAGTACAGCGGCTCCGACGGGAGCTGACATTTTTTTTGTTTAAAACGCTGGGTTGAATGGAAAAAACTCATAGGGGTAGATTCACATACATCGACGCATCTTTATGCGGGCGTAGCGTATCTTCTTTACGCTACACCGGCGCAACGTTGCTCCGGTGTAGCTTATAGTCAACGGCGTAAGCCGACGTAAGTCAAAGTAGGTGGAAGTGGGCTGGAAGTGGGTGTGTTACATTTAAATGAAGCGTGACCCCATGCAAATGATCGGCTGAGCTTCAAACAAGTACTAAAAACGAACGGCGCATGCGTCGTATCTTGGACGCATCCCAGTACGCATGCTCACAATCACATCGAAATTACTGCCTACGACATGAACGTAACCTACGCCCAGCCCTATTCACATACTACGTAAACGGTGTACACAAAGACAAATTTGACGGCGTCCATTCCCTGGTCCATACCTTTGCATGGGTTGCGCCTCCTATATGAGGAATAACTTTATGCCGGATGTAACCCTTACGCAAATCGCTTAAAACATGCGCCGGGCGCAAGTACGTTCGTGAATCTTACTCATTTGCATATTTAAAATAGGAACGCCAGATGCGTCCAGTGTAACTGTGCGCCCACGATACGCCGGCGTAGGCAAGTTACGTTGGGCGGTTGAAGCCTTGTTTTTCAACTTATCTAGCTTAGGGGATCGGCTCATAGATATGACGGCGCACATTTGTTCTTACGGCGGCGTATCTCGAGATTCATCGGCGTAAGTCCTACGTAAATCCGGGCCAAAGTGTGTACCAGGTTTTAGAGAGCTCAGAAGAATTGACCATTCTCTGTTGCAATTTCCCCGACCTGTGACTGAAAAGCAGCAACAGACTGATGGATCACCCTACCTTGTACATAAGCAAGACTCCCAGCTGATCCTAAGTGCTGTCACTAGCTCTCAAATGCTGCTGTACATGGGTTTGTAAAATTCAGTATTTATACTAGTTTTGTTTACATTTATTATCATTATGTGTGTAGCGCTACCCTATTCAGGAGCCGCTGGTTAGATATGGGATTGCCATAAATTAAGTTACCTTTGATGTGTCTAGGGAAATTGATGGTAGCAACTGTGAGAGCAGTAACGGAATGTCCAAGCAAATGATCGACGTTTTCTAAGTGCTTTATTTTCGGTCCAACACGACCAACTTCAGGCAGATAGGATAGGTTGGTGAAAATAAATAACTTTGCAGATTCAGGCTATGGATAACGAACAGAAGCAGTCCTGCTTCCGTAGTGTATTCTTTTCTCACGTCGCCACTCCAGCCAGAGTGGGTGCAGTGCACCTGGACAGGCCTCTCCCACAGGCCTGGCAGCCAGAGTGTCACTGAGAATGCTGAGAAGGAACAAGTCTCTGCCACCGACTTGGCTCTAGTAAATTAGTAAAGGCCTCTGCCACAGGTCCGATACTTGAAAGCAATAGAGCGTATCCTTTCAATCTCTCTTGACGTGTGGAGACCCAGTAAGCCACTGGGGCCCCTCGGCAACTTAGTTGCTCTGAGCCATGAGGGCCCAGAGTTGGAAACGGGACGTGCGCACACCCTGAAGTAGAGTGCACCCGGAACCAGGAACCTGCAAAGAACCCCAAAAAATGGAGTCTGCCACAGTTATACCCTCTCCCAGCATGCCCCGCAAGGGAAACACTCCTCCAATTGGCTTCTGGCGAAAAGTGGCTCTGCCTGAATCCCTTTGGCGCCACCTGCCGCCCAGAGATGGAACTGCAAGTCGTTCAAAATACGGCCGCAAGACTTGTGACTGGGAAAAAAACCTGGGAATCAATCTCACCTTCGCTGAGATCCTTTCACTGGTTGCCAGTAAACGACAGAATTGCTTTTAAAGCACTCTGTCTGACACATAAGTGCATTCATGGGAAGGCCCCCCAATATCTATGTGAAAAAACAAAAGCTCACAATTCCAATCGCGTTCTGCGATCCACCAACCAAAATCTACTCCAGATACCCAAAGCCAAATACAAGTCCAAAGGAGAAAGAAGATTTGCGCTCCAAGGTCCTACACTATGGAACGCTTTACCAACCAGCATTCGGTTGGAGGAGAACCACTTGGCCTTCAGAAGAAAGATCAAAACTCATCACTCACTCACTCACTCACTCACTCACTCACTCTTGGAGAGGAGCTGAGAGGACAGTGTGGGTGATATTTGGAGACAAGATTGGTGATGTAGCGGGGCAGAGTTGTGAATGGTTTTGTATGTTGTGGTTTGAATTAAAGCGGAGTTCCACCCAGGAAAACCACATTTGCCCATCTAGCTTAAAAAAATTAAATAAAAAGAAACGTGAAAAAAAAAAAAAATACTCACCCGAAATACCTGTTGCTATGCGGAAGTCCATAATCTGCCTCTTCCACACCGCGGTGTCTTTTCTTCTGCTTCTTCTGCTTGTGAATGGGGCGCACTGCTTTCTGGGAACTGTGTGTGTTCTCAGAGAGCAGCCGCCCATTCACAAGCCAGCGTGAGACTCACGCAGGTGCAGTAGGAAATGGGCAGTGAAGCCGTACGGCTTCACTGCCTGTTTCCCATAGTGTTAATGGCGGCGCGGGACCTGGATCGATCGTGGGACCGGCATCGGGGGGGCCATCAGCGCGGGCAAGTAGGACAAGGTAAGTGTCCTTATTTAAAGTCAGCAGCTACACTGTTAGTAGCTGCTGACTTTAAAAAAAAAAAAAATTGCGGCTGGAACACCCCTTTAAATTTGCTAGGCAATCGGAAATCAGTGTAGGGATTGGTGCAGGGGGGTGTCAGACACTGAGTGTTTGGTACTTAAAAAAACACTATATATATATATATATTAGTGGCGGTTCGTCCATAGAGGGCGCTGGAGCGCCGCCCCCTCTGGCTCGCACCGCCACTGAGTCTAATAACATAGATTCATGCATTGCACAAATCGATGTTATTATCGCCGCTGCCACTGTTATTCAGATGGCCGGTGCTCATGTCTGGCCATCTGAATAACGCCAGCTGGTTGGCTGGAGGGGAATGTCTATCAGAGCCAACAGCTCTGATAGGCTTTCCCAGTACAGCCATCGGGTCCCGGAAGCTTATTCTCGGAGTGCACAGACTGTATGCCCCTTGGATAAGATGACAGGCGTCTCAGCCAATCAGGTTGGCCGGTTCTGGCTACCGGTAACCTGATTGGCTGAGACGCCTGTCAGTCATCGAGGGTGAGAGAAGACATCGTGGGACGCGGATGCCTGACTCCAGTAAAGGTAAGTGCCGGGAGGGGGGGGAAGAGAGCAATTTACAGGGCACAGTGGGGACAATTGGCACAGCGGCGACCATGGGCACAGTGGTGACAATGGATGGCACAGTGGCTGGTTTAATGGCATGGAACAGTGGAGACAATGGATGGCACAGTGGCTGGTTTAATGGCATGGAACAGTGGTGACAATTGATGGCGCAGTGGCTGGTTTAATGGCATGGAACAATGGTGACAATTGATGGCACAGTGGCTGGTTTAATGGCATGGCACCGTGGTGACAATTGATGGCACAGTGGCTGGTTTAATGGCATGGAACAGTGGTGACAATTGATGGCAGAGTGGCTGGTTTAATGGCATGGAACAGTGGTGACAATGGATGGCACAGTGGCTGGTTTAATGGCATGGAACAGTGGAGACAATGGATGGCACAGTGGCTGGTTTAATGGCATGGAACAGTGGTGACAATTGATGGCACAGTGGCTGGTTTAATGGCATGGAACAATGGTGACAATTGATGGCACAGTGGCTGGTTTAATGGCATGGCACCATGGTGACAATTGATGGCACAGTGGCTGGTTTAATGGCATGGAACAGTGGTGACAATTGATGGCACAGTGGCTGGTTTAATGGCATGGAACAGTGGGGACAATTGATGGCACAGTGGCTGGTTTAATGGCATGGCACAGTGGTGCGAATTGATGGCACAGTGGCTGAATTTGATGGCATGGCACAGTGGTGCAAATTGATGGCATAGTGGCTGCTTTTGATAGCATGGCACAGTGGCTGCGTTTGGGCACAGTGAGACTGCAATTTTTTTTCCTTTGCGCCCCCCCAAAAATTTTGAGCACCAGCCGCCACTGATATATATATATATATATATATATATATATATATGTGTATATCATTATTTAGTTAAAGGCAAGGGAATCCAAAACAGTTACAGATCATAGCCATTTAGGCACAGCTGAGTAAAAGTTCAAGTATGAAGGAAAAATCTTTCAATACAGTTCAACTTTACATGTAAATAAGAACCTAAGTACACATTGTGTAGTGAGTGCTTATGAAAAAATAGGTTATGTTGGATCCCAGTCTACCAGAAGATTTCATGCACCTATTTTATGCCAATGCCTTCCAAATGTTCTTATTTACCTTAAATGTGTCACGTGGATAAAGGGGGTAGAAAACAAGGAACAAAAAATACATGGTAGAAAGTGTGCTTGTGTGTGTGTGGGGGGGGGGGGTTAAGCCCATGAAAACCTAGAAAGGATATAGGATAAGGATCTGGTATGGATTTTGACTGGGCCCCCACATCATTTTTTTGGTGTGGGGGTTTCCCTTATGATCCATACCAGAATGTAGGATCTGGTATTGTCTTGGGGGTGAACCTCACACAAATAATTGTTTTTGCTGGGTTCCCCCCTTAAGATTCTCGGCACACATGTCGCACTGCAAGTCGGATACTCTTGATCCGACTTCTGGTGGGACCTCTATTCAAATAAATGGGCTCCCATGGGAAACCATTGATTTTGAATAGAGACAGAGAAACGCGTATGAAAGCCAGTGTGGCTTAACATGCATTGAATTCAATGCAAAACATGGATAAAATTGTGTTTTTAACACCGCTTTTTTCCTGGAGTCTGTACTGGCTTTACAGCCCGTTCTTTAAGAAAAAGCCCATGGGCATGAGGCATAATAGATTTGTGTCAAATTATTTTGAGGGGACAGCAAATTGACACTATTTTAGAAGCTGTACACTGACTACTAAATTGTAGTGTGTTGTCACATGAAAAAATCTAATAAAATATTTACAAAAATGTGAGGGATGTACTCACTTTTGTGAGATAATTGTGTGTGTGTATATATATATTCTCGAAAGTATTGGGACACCTGCCTTTACACGCACATGCACTTTAACTACCTCAATACAGAACACTTGAACGGGGGGTTCTTGCCCAAGCCATTTTTCTGCTTTCAGCGCTGTCACACTCTGAATGACAACTGCACGGTCATGCAACAGTGTACCCAAATATTTTTTTTCTTCACAAATAGAGCTGTCTTTTGGTGGTATTTGATCGCCTATACGGTTTTTATTTCTTGCGTTAGAAACAAAAGAAGAGTGACAAGTTTGAAAAAAACACAATGGGCCAGATTCAGGTAGAGTTACTCTGGAGTATCAGTGATACTCCTGCCTAACTCTCACTTTGAGCCGGCATTTCTGTTTTCTGTAGTCAGAAAACAAGAAACGCCGGGTTGGAGTTCCTATACGAGCGGCGTAATTGTATTTCGCCATTGTATCGGAACTGCAATTTTAAAAATGGCGCTCGGGGCGTTCCCGCTGATTAACGCCGAGAATATGCTAATCAGCGAGAATCGTCAATTCACGATCGTATTCGGGCCCGACGCAGTGACTTTCCGACGTTTCCGTAAGAAATACGCGGCGTAAAGAAAAACCAGCCCCCTAGTGGATTATCCTATGTTAAGTATGGCCGTCGTCATCGCGTCGAATTTAAAAATTTTCAAAATTTTTTTACTCAGTTTATGTCGATATATTCTTCTACACATTTTTGGTGAAAAAAATCACAATAAGGGTAAATTGATTGGTTTGCCCAAAAGTTATAGCGTTTACAAAATAGGGGATAGATTTATGGCTATTTTATTATTTATTATTTTTTATAATTTCTTTTTTTTACTAGTATCGACGGCAATCTGCGATTTTTATCGTGACTGCGATATTGCGGCAGACATATCGGACGCTTTTGACACTATTTTGGGAGCATTCACATTTATACAGCGAGCAGTGCTATAAAAATGCACTGCTTACTGTATAAATGTCACTGGCAGGGAATGGGTTAACACTAGGGGGGGGGATCAAGGGGTTAAATGTGTTACCCAGGGAGTAATTTTAACTGTAGGGGGAGGGGACTCACAAGGGGAGGAGAACGATCAGTGTTCCTCTGTACTGGGTCTCCTCTCACCTGACAGGACAGTCCTGCTCTGTTACCGGGAAATTGCAGGTACCCATGGACATCTCGGCCGCCGGACACGCGCACCGGCTCCCGAGTGACATGGCGGGCGCGTGCACGGCCCCTAGAGGGAAGGCAAGGACGTGATATAATGCCCGCCCAAAGTGAAAGCGCACCGCCCAGCCGTCATTTGACGATGGGCGAGCGGCAAGTGGTTAATGGGCGTCTTAGTCCGTATGGTTTAATATTGAGTTGGCCTGCCCTTCGCTCTAATTTATCCCAAAGGTGTTCTATCGGGTTGAGGTCAGGACTCTGTGCAGGTCAGTCAAGTTCCTCCACCCCAAACTCACTCATTCATGTATTTGTGGAACTTTGCTTTGTGCACTGGTACGTAGTAATGGTGGAACAGTAAGGGTCCATCTCTAAACTGTTCCCACAAAGCATGAAATTGTCCAATAAGTCTTGGTATGCTGACACCATAAGAGTTCCCCTGGAACTAAGGGGCCAAGGCCAACCACTGAAAAACAACTCCATACCATAATCCCCCCTTCACCAAATTATATGGAGGAGTGGCCCAATACTTTTGGCAATATTGTTTGGATGAGCAAGTTTGGGGTGGAGGAACTTAACTGGCCTGCACAGAGTTCTGATCTCAATCCAAACACCTTTGGGATTAATTAGAGCGGAGACTGCAAGCCAGGCCTTCTCGCCCAACATCAGTCCCTGACCTCACAAATGTGCTTCTGGAAGAATGGTCAAACATTCGCATTCCTAACCTTGTGGACAGCCTTCACAGAAGAGTTGAAGCTGTCTGCTGGGGACGTATTGGTTTGATCGTGTACACACGATCAAACCCAAATCCCTGCCGGCAGACGGCGCGCTGACGTGGCGGTGACGTTGACGCCGCCACGTCACCGCACCAGGAAGTGAAACACTTCCGCGCATGCGTCGAAACCATTCGACGCGTGTGCGAGAAGACATGTCTGCTGGTTAGCGTTCTAACCAGCAGACATGTCGGGCGGACGGGTTCCCAGCCGACAGCTTTCTGGCAGACCGTTTCCAGCAGACACATTCGATCGTGTGTACGGGCGAGCAGACGGATTTGTCCAGCAGACAGATTTTAAAGCCTGCTTTAAAATCTGTCTGCTGGGAACCCGTCCGACCGATATGTCTGCTGGTTAGTACGCTAACCAGCAGACATATCTGCCCGCACATGCGTCGAATGGATTCGACGTATCCGCGGAAGTGTTTTACTTCCTGGTGCGGTGACGTGGCAGGCGTCAATGTCATCGCCACGTCACCGCGCTGTCTGCCGGTGGGGATTTTGGTTTGATCGTGTGTACAGCGATCAAACCAAAACAGCCAGCAGACAAATCTATTTATTTGGTCGTGTGTACGCGGCCTTAGTGTTAGTAGGTCACACAGTCATCAAACAAGTTGTAGTATTTTAATTGCTCAGGTGCAACGTTATATAGACTTGTGGAATTATTTGACTCAAAAGGGCATATTATGCAGCTACAAGGTTTATGATGTATTTTATTGAATAGGTACATGACTCACAGTTCTCGAAATATAGTCACCATGATTACTGTCTTGTCTGATCACACTGTATTTTACTTATGCAAACCCTTCCCTGATGAAATTTATGGGATGCAAGTGACTTTTACCGTGTTTCTGCAATAACTAAAGTAAGTTCTTTGACTATGAGTCAAAGAGCAGAACAGAAAAAGGTAGGTACCTATATATATATTACAAGAATATTCTTATTTGGTTTTGACTCATTGTCTACCTTTATATTCTCTGTTGAGTCAGCAATCCCATTCTGTTTGCCATCTGGGGTAAGATTTAAAATAAATAATTTGTTTTTTAGAAACTGTCTAAAAGTATTCAGCAGAGTTACTGCAGTTTGTCCAAATGCCAATTCTTAGGACAACCAAACCTTTGAGACCAGGTTCAGATATATGTGCTACTGTGGGTTTGTGTATGGGGTCTGATGCGTGTCTGTTCACCAGTGCAGGTGCCAATCAGGTCCGAATATCTGAACGGGGTCCAAACATGTGCATGACCCTTCTGCAATCCATTCCGAGGCCACTCTGGTCCTGTGTGAACAGGCTCCATTGAGAGTCGGTCACACTCTCCTATCATGCGATTGGATGCTGGGAAACCTGCATCCAATTTGCATACATGTAAACTTGGCCTTAATCAGTTTTTAAATTCATACTAGTTTCTTCAGCATTACACATTACTTCACGCAAAACTCTAAAAAAAATAGCTTTCTTCAGTAACAGGAATATATATATATATATATATATATATATATATATATATATATATATATATATTTTTTTTATGGACAAGCAGGGGTCTGCACACTCAAAATCAGATGATTCTTACATTTTAAAGGATCAATAACTTTCCTTAGCTTTTTTTTAACCTTAGTGTACCAAACGTTGAAGACTGTTGAAAGTAGTGTATTTACAGGCTACAGTTGAGTCGCTCTTCAGAAAACCAAGCAGGTAATTTTGACATTCCTCACATAACATGTTAAAATCAGCATTTAATTTTTTTATTTATTTTATTTACGTACAATTTCCAAATATATATTTTTTGAAAGCCAGGGTCATGGAGCATAAAATGGTGGTTGTTGCATTTTTTTTGTCAGGCGATATTTACACAGCTGTTTATCAAATGTTCAGGAAAAATACACTTGAATGCATTTTTGTTCACACAAACATCTGCATCTGCTAAACATGACAATAATGTATAAGTGGGGCTTCGTCTGCATCAAGGAGCCACATTACTATATTTAGCATCAAATACTGATAGATATGATTTTTCAAATACCGTACCGCAGGGATGAACTGGCCATTGGGACTACAGAGAGTTTCCCGGTGGGCCGATGGCTCAGTGGGCCGGCTTCGGTGACAACGGACCGCCGCCCCCCCTCCGATCCTCTGTCTCTCCCTTCCCACAGCGCTGACTTGGGGGGAACAAAGAAGGAGGGGGAGAACCAGAGGAGCAGGGGGGTGACAGAGGAGCATGGGGGAGGGGACAGACAGCTCACTCAACAGCTATGGGCTGGGAGTTTCTTACTCTCTCTCTTGCCTAATCTTGTCCCATAAGGGGGGGCACCGCACTGATTCTTTGCCCCGGGTGAAATAATGTCTAGCTTTCCCACTGGTACTGCCTACAAGAGTACCAGTACCAGTTATTCTACTGTAATAAAGTAGAATGGCTAAGGGGTAGTGAAGGGGGAGAGGGGGCTTGGGTGGCCGGGGGGTGCGGGAGTTGTCCGGCCGCCATGGGAGAGACCTGTCAAAGTGGGCCAGTCTGGATGAAGTACAGGGCCAAATTTTTGTCCCAGTCCAGCCCTGCCGTACCGACATATTCATACATAAATATAGTGAATAGGGATATATGAAGTCAATATAAAAGACATGGTAAAGTCATGATGCCTCCTCACACTTATGATTCTTCTTTAGCATTGACTACTGTTTTATAAGGCACAGCAGTGTTTTGGAAACGTTTGCACACATCAAATGGGAACAGTGGCATTGATATGGGGGTGCGGGGGGGGGGGGTGCGGCACCCGGGTGAAAACCATCAGAAGGGCAGCTCTCCCCCTGTGGGGCGTTGTGGGGGGGGGGGGTGGTTGAGCCTTGGGTGACACCATCAAGTGCATTGTGGCAGGCTAGACAGAAGAGAGCCTTATGCACTAGCTTGCCAAGTGTCTACTGCTCTGTCCTGCTTCTGCTGTCACTCCACAGCGACAGTACAGGGCCCTATGGCAGGTTAGGAAGTGAGAGCCGCAGCGGTATCGAAGGGGCGGTCAACACCATGTTTTACCGCACCAGGTGACACCAACCCTAGTGACGCCATTGAATGGGGATCTTTTACACAAAGGCATTTGTCATTGGTTTTGGGATTTTCTTTCCATTAAATAATATAACCCAGGGTTGTCCCAACCATGTGACAAGATGGGTATTTTCAAAATGTGGTACCTTCTAGGAATGGCAAAATCTTCTTGGAGAGTACACAAAGCTAAGAAAGAACTTCTGTCAGACTTTATTATTGTATGTGTCCCTGTTGGGTAGTTTTTTTTTTATTTCTGTCCCAGATAATGGGTTGGTTCTCGCTGCAACAAGAAGACATTGACAAAAACAAAAAGCCGGAAAAGGTTCTAACCCTTCCTCACTCTGCTAATGTATATTTTTGTTGCATGTTCTGTCCCAGTATCATTACGTCTGTAGGACAAGAAATGAGAAGGTTCTAACCCTTCCTCTCGATGAAGCAAAAAACAAATAGTTTTGGGCCAAGTAAAGCTCCTTGCCACTGGATACATTGTTGGAATCAGCCCTCATATTTCTTATCTTGGGGCTACAGAATGATTAGTGTCTATGTTGTGAAGAATAGGTCAGGGGGTAGATTTAAAGTATAACTAAAGGCAAAATTTCTTAGAACACCTGTCAGATTTCACTGCTGTCTGTGCCCCCTGTTAAGAACATTATCCGTTTTTTTTGTCCTGTTAACCATTATCATTGAAAGTAAAAGTAAAAGAATCTAAAATTTGGGGTTGTCCCCAGAAAAGTAATAGAGGGGATATCTTCTATTGGGGACACTAGTTCGGGTGACCTGGGGGTCCCCAAGAAATTCCCTTAATTTGCAAAGATCTCCTCTCACTTCCTGTTTGGCTATGGGACTGGAAGTAAAGAATGGCAACAAAAATATGACAAGGGTGCTGTATCCAAAATAAAAATAAAGGTTTTGCCTGAAGTTCTACTTTAAGTTGTTTAGTAAAATAAAACTAGGCATAGCTGACGCGACTCAGTCCACAAAAATGCTGTGTGTTGTTAGCCCACAAACATAGGCATGCACAGGGGGTGTGCCGGGTGTGCTGCAGATTCCCCCTGCTTATAGTTCACCAAAGCCTCAGACCAGGGCTCCTAAAAAAAAAAATGTTTTAAATAATAAAAAATATAAATAAAAAGCTACTGACACCATCCACTGCCCTACTGAAAAGTCCACTGCTGTACTAAAACTGTCCATGTTTTAATACATTTGGGGTGCACAAGCTAATGCTATAGGCTGCGCTCACCTATGCTCACAACTGATATTTTTGTGCATTTCTGGCACATCAACTGGTATTTTTCTGTACTTGCAGACTTTAATCACTTGTCTACCAAATGGCATGGTAGACAAGTGATTAAGTCAAGCTGCTTAGCTGTGAGCTTGACACCATTTCTAAGAGCTAGCGAAGGCTGCCCATTCACTTATGGGGCATTTAAAGTCTTCGCTGTCTTCCAGTGCACTTATTTCAACACAATCTGTGCAATGGAGGGCAGGGGAGTCACCAGGGGCCTAATAGACCACCAATGTCTCAGTAAAGAGTACTTATCATCTGCCTATGCTATCACTTAGGGGGCTTTTTAGCCCCCTCGTGATAGCAATAAGGAAAAAAATTAAAATATAATTGTATAAAATGTATTTAGAATAAATGTAAAGCACCCCCATTACCCCTGCTACATACACGTGCATACACATGTATGCCCTTACGAAGTAGAGTGTGCACGCGTATGTAAACATTTTTTGCGGCACACACACCGTAAACTGATAACCTGTAAAAGCATTTAAAGTGTCACTTATGGAGAATTTAGGGTTTCGTCGTTTTTTTGTGATTCCATGGGTGTGCACAGTTTGAAGACTTGTCATGTTTGATATCTATTTACTCAATGCAACCCCGTCTTTTATATTTTATCAAAAAATATTGTGTTTGTTGCACTAAAATCCATTTTAGAGTATTTGTTCCTGAAAATATGCATTTGATAAATGCCTGTGCAAATATCGTGCTATGTAAAAAAATTGCAACTACCACCATTTTATTCTCCAAAAAGATCATACTCAAGAAGACTCGAGGCAGTGAAGACAAAGAAGACAAAGTACTGAGTAAGGCAGAGATGTATTATGGCCTAGGCCGACAAGGCCCAGGCCTAGGGCGGCACTTTGCGGGGGGTGGCAAAAAAGTGCACCCTGTGCTCATCCCACCCTGCCCCCCTGTGATCATCCAACCCTGTCCCCCTGTGCTCATCCCACCCTGTCCCCCTGTGCTCATCCCACCCTGTCCCCCAGTGCTCATCCCACCCTGTCCCCCTGTGCCCATCCCACCCTGTCCCCCTGTGCTCATCCCACCCTGTCCCCCTGTCCTCTTCCCACCCTGTCCCTCTGTCCTCGTCCCACCCTGTCCCTCTGTCCTCATCTCTCCCTGTCCCTCTGTCCTCATCCCACCCTGTCCCTCTGTCCTCATCCCACCCTGTCCTTATCCCACCCTGTCCCTCTGTCCTCATCCCACCCTGTCCCTCTGTCCTCATCCCACCCTGTCCCTCTGTCCTCATCCCACCCTGTCCTTATCCCACCATGTCCCCCTGTCCTCATCCCATGAAAATGACAGGGCGGGTCTTAAAAGGGAAGGGGTGCATCATATATATAAAGTAGGGGTTGCGAGAGTTTCACCAGGCCTAGGGCAGCACAAAACCTAAATACACCCCTGGAGTAAGGCCTGATTCACACCTATGCATTTTAAGCGCTTTTTGCATTTGCAGATTGGCACTACAGAATGTGTTCCATAGGAAACCATGTTAAATGGACTAATGCAAATCTGCAAAAAGCACTAAAAATGCATAGGTGTGAATCAGGCCTAATGGGTCTGAATACTTAAGTACACAGGATATTTCAGTTTATTCTTTAACCCCCCTGGCGGTATTCCCGAGTCTGACTCAGGGTTAAAATTCTGTGCTGCGATCGGTAACCCCCAGTCAGACTCGGGCTCGCCTAGCATTGTCTATAGGCAGGGTTTACTTACCTTGTTCCTGGATCCAGCGATGCATCCGTGCTGTGTGAGTGAGCGGCGTCCTCGCTTGATTCACACAGTGTCTGTGTGCCGCCGAGCTCCGTTCCCTGCGACGTTACGACACACGGGGATGGAGAACGGCGCCAAATTAAAAAAAGTAAACAAACACATTACATACAGTATACTGTAATCTTATAAATTACAGTACTGTATGTAAAAAATACACACCCCCTTGTCCCTAGTGGTCTGCCCAGTGCCCTGCATGTACTTTTGTATAATAAAAACTGTTCTTTCTGCCTCCAAACTGTAGATTGGACATAGCAACCAAAAAGTGTCCCTTTATGTCAAAAATGGTTTTAGAGCAGCTAGAAAACAGCGATAATAAATTATAATCTCTTGCAGAATTGAGCGATAGCGATTTGTGGGGAAATTCATCATAAAAAAAATAAAAAGTAATGACAGCGACAATTCTGCAACTGAGGAAATTTCTGTGATTTTGAGTTGATTACATTATTGAATAATGTTTATTATAATTATATTATCATTTGTTATAATTATTTATAATTATTTATTATATTATAATTTATAATTTTATTAAAAAAAAATGTAATACCCGGGATGCCTATTAGACTTTTGGTCAGATTTAAGTGAGTTATTTCTAAGAATTACAGGCCTACAGTATAAAACGCCAAATTTCCTTGCAAATAATGGTACCGCTTTCAGCACCTAAAATCTGAAAGAATCATACCGCCAGGGAGGTTAATGAATTCACAGACATGTCTAAAATTCTGGTTTCACTGTGTCATTATGGGATACTGAGTGAAGATTAATGAGAAAAAAAATGATTTAACTTCTTAAGGACCGCCGCATGAACATTTACGTCGGCAGAATGGCACCGACAGGCACATCAACGTATATATACGTTGGTGCCTAGACGTGGGTCTGATCAGGACCCCCCCCCGGTACATGCGGCGGTCCGGTTACCTGGCCGAGCGATCCGTGCTGAGGGGGCGGCGGTTCGTTTTTTCCGCCCCCTCCGGATCGCTCCCAGCCAATCCGCGCGCTCCCCCTGCGTGTCATTTCCTCCTCCTGTGTAAACACAGGAAGAGGGAAGTGATGTGATCTCTGCTCTCGGTGGTTTTTTCAACCACCGCTGAGGAGAGATCACATCACACAGTAAGTCTGCACAACACTACACTGACACCAGGACACGCAGGCACATTAACCCGTTGCGATCACCCCCCCACCCCCTCCCCCCAGTCACAGTGTCACTGAATGCAGTGATCATATGTATGATCACTGCAGTTAGTGTCAGTGTGACAATCAGTTAGTGTTAGGTCCAGGGTAGACTGCCAACTACGCAGCTCAGTTCAGTGTCAGTTTGAGAGAGTAGGACGCTCTCAAACGAGTCTCTCTCTCAGGGATAGCTCAGCCAGGCAGGGTCCTCCCACTGTGCGGCTCCAGGCCTCGCAGGCAAACAGGGCTTCCACCTCCCTGTCTTTGCTGCCACTACCTACAATTTACCTGTCCCTGAGTACCTCCGGTTCGTTGATCCAGGCCTCCCCTGGATTCTTCTCACTCCAGGTAAGAGCCTTACTGGGACCACTGACGGCCGTCCTTTTGAGGACAGCCGCCACAAACATCCATGCCCTACGGCTCTCCCCTGTTTCCCTGCTCCTTCTTCCCCTCCACGGTTGCTCCCCCGGGTGCTTTTTCCCGACAACCGCGCCAGCCTGTGGGGAATCGCGGGCGCCGCGATCTAGGAAAGACCGCGGCTTCACTTGCGGCCTAACGCCGCGCCGATCCCCACACGCTGCTACAGGCCTAGAAATCCCCCCCCCCCTTACCCCAGAAGCATCCCCACACCACTACCACCGCTCGGGCGTCCTTTTCGCCATCCAACCCTACTAGCCTCCGATCGCGGCAGCCGCGACTCAGGAAAGGCCGCGGCTTCATCCGCGGCCTAGCGGCGCGCCGCTCCCCACCCCCAACCATCGGTACCTTTTGCCCCAATCGGGCCAGGAAGCCCCCCCCCTACCCCTGCAGAGTCCCCTCGCCCCCGATCATCCTTCTCAGCCCCCCTGGCGGCACAGACAGTGGTCTTCTTAGCCTGGTACCCCCCCCAGCCTGGATCCTGCTGCCAGGTCGGTGGCCAGCTTGCTCCATCCAGCCCTATCTCCCCCCTTTCAAACTCATTTAAAACTTGATCCAGGGCTAAAACCCGATCGCCTCTTTAGGGGTCAGGAAGGAATTTTTTCCCTACCACAGCATATTGGCGCAGCGTGGTCAGGGTTTTTTGCCTTCCTCTGGACCAAGCTAGGATCAGAGGATTCGGTTATCCTTGAGAATCCACCCCCCCACTCCCGCCATGGTTAATCAGCAATACTCGGCGGAGAACATTTGGGATCTGGAGCGATCTGCCGCAATTCTGTCGGCCGCTACCAAAAAGACCCTAGGAAATCTGCGACTTTTGAGGATCGAGCAACGATCGACTACAAAAAATCGCAGGCAGTTACCACAGCCGAAGCACATATCGTGTGCTTTGATTAACACTAGATCGGCAGTAAAACACCGATTAGAAATCCATGATTTCTTATTGCAACATGACTTAGACTGCCTCTTTATTACAGAGAGCTGGCTCACAGCCGACTGTAACACCATTCTTGGAGAATTGGTGCCAGAAAACTACCGTATTATAACGGAAAACAGAATAGGGCAAAGAGGAGGAGGATTGGCGGTGATTCATAAGACACATCTTGCGATCACAAAACCAAGCCTCCAAAACCCTCTTCCATTCATGGAAACCCTTACTCTTCAACTGCAAGTAAACGGCCAGGAGACCGTCCGGATTCTACTCTGCTATAGGCCACCTGGCCCCAAGTCGCAGCTGCTCCCATCCTTGACGGACTTTGTCTCCACCTATACCCTGAATAGCAAACACCTTTTGCTGCTCGGGGACTTCAATCTCTGGGCCAACTCCCCGCAAGACCCCATTGCCGACGCCTGCATCGACCACCTAGAAGGATTAGGGCTTCAGCAACTAGTATGTGGGCCCACACATGCTTCAGGTCATACGCTCGATCTCATTTTCAGACAAGATCTGGAAATAAAAATCTTGGAAAATGAACCATTGCCATGGACAGATCACCATGCAATTAAATTCATTATTTCCGAATTCCCCCCCTTAACAAAAACATCTAATCCAGTGACAACACACTGGACTAGATGTCAGAAGAAGCTCCACTCGGAGCTCTTCAAAGCCACGTTAGGGGAAAAAATAAATACAATTCAGCCGCACCAAACAGCGGAAGAAACATTGGAGGCCATAAACACAGCACTATTGCAGTCAGCTGACTTGATAGCGCCGAAACGAAAGACCCAGATCAGGAAAAATAACTCCGGCTGGTTCAACAACCAGCTGGCGTTACTGAAGCAAGAGCGCAGAAGGGCAGAAGCAGCCTGGAAAAGAAACTCTTCAGATGAGAACCTCTCGATCTACAAGGCAATAACTAGAAAATACTACAAGCAAATCTTTGAAGCCAAGAAAAATTATTTTTCTGAGGCTATCAACGGTGCCCTAAATCGCCCCCGCGAACTCTTCAAGCTGGTCACTCAGACCATGAATCCAGGATGTCTTGAGGCCCCCAACTTGGATTCACAAGAATTTTGCGATGAGTTATCGGATTGCTTCATTAACAAAATTGAGGCAATCCGGCAAGGCATTCAGCAAAACAATCGCTCTCCCAGCCCCCCCCGTAGTCGTTTACACTGCACCGGCTGTGAATCACCACAGTTAGGTGAGTTCACGCTGGAACCCATCTCCATTCAGACCACTAAAAATATCATCGGCACTCTGCGCAACAGCACTGCGCCAAATGATATTATCCCCACCAAACTGCTGAAGGAATGCGCCGACATCTTGGCACCTCCTGTCACGCAGCTTATCAACCAATCCTTCAAGGAGGGCATAATGCCCTCCCAGTTGAAGGAGGGCTTCATTCAACCCATCCTGAAGAAAGCCACCCTGGATCCTAAGGAGCCACTCAACTGGCGCCCCATAACAGGCCTAAATGGTAATGGTAATGGAGAAAGCAGTGGTACAGCAGCTGCAACAGCATCTAGATACCCACAACTTACTCGACCCATTTCAATCAGGATTCCGTCCCGGACACGGGACGGAAACAGCATTGCTTAAGATATGGGACGACGTTCTCGAGGCCGCAGACGAAGGAGAATCTTCTCTTCTGGTTCTGCTGGACCTAAGCGCAGCCTTTGATACAGTAGATCACAAGCTGTTGTTGACTCGGCTGGCTAAAATAGCTAAAGTCGCAGAAAGCGATCTATCCTGGTTCTCCTCTTTTTTGGAAAACCGATCGCAAATAGTGAAGCTAGGACCCTTCACTTCTGAACAACGCACATTATCGTGCGGGGGCCCCTCAAGGATCTCCCCTGTCGCCGATGTTATTCAACATCTATCTGCGTCCTCTCTTCGAAATCATCAGCAGCCAAAAACTGCTATATCACTCATATGCAGACGACACGCAATTGTACTTCCGCATTTGCAATAAAAAGGATCACCACCTCAATCTAGAGACATGCCTCTCTTTGATAGAGGACTGGATGACAAAGAGTTATCTCAAACTCAACGGAGCAAAAACAGAACTTCTTCTGTTTCACGCCAAGCGTAGGAATCTATCGACACCAACTTGGATCCCGCCGCCCATTCTGGGCAAAATCATCACCCCTAGCGCCAAAGTCAAAAGTCTTGGGGTCATCTTTGACTCCGACATGACAATGAACGCACAAATAGGGTCAGTAGTCAGCGGATCTCACCATCTGCTGCGCCTACTACGCAGACTCACGCCTTTTATTCCCAAGAAAGACATAGCGGTCGTGGTGGGAGCGATTGTAAATTCCAGACTGGACTATGCAAATGACCTTTACCTCAGACTCCCCAAGTACCAGATCGCTCGTCTTCAAGTCGTTCAAAATACGGCCGCCAGACTTGTGACTGGGAAAAAACCCTGGCAATCAATCTCACCTGAGATCCCTTCACTGGCTACCAGTTAGAGACAGAATTTCCTTTAAAGCTCTCTGTCTAACGCATAGATGTATCCATGGGAATGCTCCCCATTATCTATGCGAAAAATTAAAAGTTCACAATCCCAATCGTATTCTACGATCCACCAATCAAAATCGGCTTCAGATACCAAAAGCCAGATTCAAGTCCAAAGGAGACAGGAGATTCGCTGTCCAAGGTCCCAGACTATGGAACGCCTTACAAGCCAACATTCGGCTGGAGGAGAACTATCTAGTCTTCAGGAGAAAGATTAAGGCCGCGTACACACGAGGGGATATGTCCGCTGAAAACGGTCCGATGGACCGTTTCAGCAGACATCTCCGCTCGTGTGTATGGGCTAGCGGACAGATTTCTCCACCCGACAGATTTCAAAGCAAGCTTTGAAATCTATCCGGTGGGAATCTGTCCACCCGACATGTCTGCTGGTTAGTACACTTACCAGCAGACATGTCGTCCCCCACCGCCGCCGCGCCGCTGCCGAATGGATTCGGCGCATGCGCGGAAGTGTTTTACTTCCTGGTGCGGTGACGTGGCGGTGACGCGGCGGCGTCAACGTCACCGCCACGTCACCGCGCCGTCCGGCGGCGGGGAATTTGATCCGATGGTGTGTACACGCCATCGGATCAAACTCCCGATCGGACATATCCGATGGAAATGGTCCGCGGACCGTTTTCATCGGATATGTCCGATCGTGTGTACGCGGCCTAAGACGCATCTCTTTTGATCTCAAAGGAGACAGGAACAACAAGCGCCCAGAGGCGATTTACTTCGCATGTGCTGCGCTATATAAGTTTTCATTCATTCATTCAGGGTAGCCCCCGTACCCCCCCTAATAAAGTTTTAACCCCTTGATCACCACCCTAGTTAACCCTTTCACTCCCTATTTCCAGTGTCACTAAGCGATCATTTTTCTGATCGCTGTATTAGTGTCGCTGTTCCCGCTAGGTAGCTAATTTTTTTTTTTTGCGTTTTTTTTTTTTTTTTACTAAAGACATGTGGCTAAATAAATTTTGGCCTAAATGTTTGACTAAAATTTAGTTTTTTGATTTTTCTTATAACAAAAAGTAAAAAAAAAATGATTTTTTTACAAAAATGTCGCTCTATTTTTGTTTATAGCGCAAAAAATAAAAATCGCAGAGGCAATAAAATACCACCAAAAGAAAGCTCTATTTGTGGGAAGAAAAGGACGCGGATTTTGTTTGGGAGCCATGTCGCACGACTGCGCAATTGTCAAATAAAGCGACACAGTGCCGAATCGCAAAAAGGGGCCTGGTCCATTACCTGCATTTTGGTCCGGGTCTTATGTGGTTAAACAATTGCAGTATCAGGCTGCAACATAACAAAATTGAAAAATATGAAGGGGGTCTGAATAATTTATTAAGGCACTACATGTCTCCTACATGTGTCTCTCATATAAGCTAGACTATAGGTAACTTTAGAAGCTCAGTCACAATATGGCTAATGATTAATCACTAAGAAGAGAGAACCTAGGCAACTCATCTATGCCTCGTTTCCACTGCACGGATCGGTTCGGGTCAGTAATTTTGGAGCGGTTCGGATGGGACGGGTCTAATCGCGTGAGCGTTTCCACTGCAAATCGGACCGTGAGGGACCATTCGGGATTTAGAAAAAATTCCTAGCGCATCCACCAATCAGTGAGATGCATTTGTAGGTCCGCCCTAACCGAACCGTTCCACTCTCTCTGGTCCCTCATCTGAAGCAGGACCCTTGCTGGTGCGGTACGGTTCGGTTTTACGGCACGCTTTCATAATCGAAACACCCAAAATAGCGAACCATACCGAACCGTACCGAACCGATCCGCTCAGTGGAAACGAGGCATTAGTATGTAATAGTGACCAATTGCATCCAACTCCAGAATTATAAGCGCTACAGTGTGCTGTTTAGCAAAGGTTACTTTTTTTGTATTTGTTAAGTGAGCATTTACTACTCATAGCAATAATTGTTGTTAGTATTAATAATTTATAGTAATATTACTGAGCTACTAACTCTTTAGAACTCTGGTCTAATGAGGTTATTGCCAGCAAGGGCTTAAAACTCTCAGAAGCAAAAGATTTAAATGGCATTTGTAGCTAAGGCATTAGGGCCCATTCCCATCGTTGCATTGTGGTAATGTGTGTTGTTGCAATACATGTACCATTGTGTGTCACCTATTTTGAATGGCATGTAAACGCCATAATACAGCCCCCACACACCTGAATTTTAGATTGGCATGTAAACACGATAATACAGCCCCCACACACCTGAATTTTAGATTGGCATGTAAACACGATAATACAGCCCCCACACACCTGAATTTTAGATTGGCATGTAAACGCGATAATACAGCCCCCACACACCTGAATTTTAGATTGGCATGTAAACGCGATAATACAGCCCCCACACACCTGAATTTTAGATTGGCATGTAAACGCCATAATACAGCCCCCACACACCTGAATTTTAGATTGGCATGTAAACGCCATAATACAGCCCCCACACACCTGAATTTTAGATTGGCATGTAAACGCCATAATACAGCCCCCACACACCTGAATTTCCCAGATCTTCACAATTACAAATTTAGTGTAGACAAAGAATGTTCCTCCTGCCTGATAGTGGTACCTGGCCTGCATTAAAATAGAGATCGTCTACCAATCGATTTAGGCCCTTGTGGTATTTTGCAGAATTATCTAATATCTTAATTACTGATCGTAAAGATAATCTATTGATTTTATTTAATTACACAGTGCAAAGGACAGATGTGTGCCATCACATACAATAGACGATCACTGACAAGTTATAGACCATTCACTGCCTAAACTAAAAGCTGCCTATTGTTGGTTGCTTGTATTGTTACATATATTAAAACAATAAATGATACATTTATAAAGTTACAGCAAGCTAAAAACTAGGACAGTTCTTAACTTTATGATATAGTTTTACTAATTCCTTACCCAACAAAACAGGTAAAGTACAGAACTGTATGTTATAAATGTTGTACTTATGCAGAATTGTGCAAGCTGTGTAAAAATATGCAAAAAATTAATAAAAACTGATAGTTTTCAGCCTGTGCTAGATTAATAAATCGCCCCTTGCACTGGTATTACTGATACAAGGAGGAAATAGTTTACTGATTAATGATAGAAATCGGTGACTTGCCTCTTACAAAAAGACTGTTCACAGCTAGTTGTTTCCCAGTGGTAGAACACAGTCAAATACTGCAAGGAATCTGCATCAAACATAGATTGTTGATTTACTAATGTCAAATAGTCTGTGCACTTTGCCAGGGCATTTGCTCCAGAACATAGTAGACAAGGGGAAGCTCTGCTGACTTCCATCATTCAATCATATGTAAGCAAAAATGCTGAATGTGGTTGGGTATTCTTTGCAAAGTGAAGCTTCACCTCATTTACTAAGCTCTGGAGCAGATGCCCTTGAGGAGTGTGACTTCGCCTGCAAAGTGCACAGTCTATTTGCCTTTAGTAAATCAACCCCATAGCCATGTTCTACTAATTCGTCAAGCCTGCTCTCTGTGCACACAGTGGTGTTGATTTACTAACACTGGAAAGTGCAACAACTGATGCAGCAGAGCATGGTAGCCAAAACCCAGGAAGCTGATTGGTTTCTATGCAGAGCTGCACCAGATTTTGCACTCTCCAGATTTATTAAATCAACCTCCGTAAGTTATAGAAATGTAGCCTGCATGAATTTTACCACATCAACAAATTTTGCGGCTTACAGAAATGTATTAATTTTAGGCAAATTCATTAAAAATGTATGCATGGAAACACCACAAAACGGACATGAAATCACATTAAAAACATGTCAACACATGAAAATATGTGCCATTATGGGCGACAAAAACACACAAATCTGCAGCCTAATAAGTTAACATGTGTAACTGTTATGACTTATTTGGTCTTACATATGTGTTGAAGTTTATAGAGTTACCTTTTGTCTTGCTTGCTAGTTAGCTCGTTGGTCTTGTACAATGTAAGAAAGATGCAAGACACATCATGAGAACTGCATTCTGTAATGAGCACTGCTGCTCTGTGGACTGTATAGGACGAGGATGTGGACAGGCTGTGAGAAAATTTGCTTTGAGACAAGAGGAACTGAGATACAAACTTCTGAATCACTAGAAAACCACAGTACTAGGGAGGCTGCTCACACCTGTTTGCATATCGGTATTCATGTTTGTGTGCATACTCTGTCCGGCTTTGTCACATTTAGGACATTTTTCTATAAAGTTTTAAATGATGTATGGGTTGAGGATATATACCCTCACTTCCTGTTTTGTCTGATATCCATCAATTGGACAGGAAAATCTTTGTAACTGGAACCAGACAGCAATGAAATCCCAATAAACCTTCTAAACCTTCCCACTCTAAAATAAAAGTACGTTAAAGGGGTTGTAAAGGTTTGTTTTTTATTTTCTAAATAGGTTCCTTTAAGCTAGTGCATTGTTGGTTCACTTACCTTTTCCTTCGATTTCCCTTCTAAATGTTTTTTTTATTTGTTTTCTTTGTCTGAATTTCTCACTTCCTGTTCCTCCTCAGTAAGCTGTTCTGGCTGACTATCCACCGCTCGGATGATGGTGGAAAGCTTACTGAGGAGAAACAGGAAGTGAGAAATTCAGACAAAGAAAAAAAACATTTAGAAGGGAAATCAAAGGAAAAGGTAAGTGAACCAACAATGCACTAGCTTAAAGCAACCTATTTAGAAAATAAAAACGAACCTTTACAACCCTGTTACATCAAACCACTTGTTTCACACTTTACGGTCACCTCTGCTTAGAACCCCTAAAAGGTACTCAGTCACTTCCTCCCACCCCTTTGCCATAAAGATGCAATACAAGGTGGTACGCATACTCCTTCCATACATGCCTAACCTATGTTCTTTACCCTACAGTACTTCTCAAGGTCCCCGCAGGGGAATACCCACACCCATAGCTATGGTGGAAACCAGGAAATGGAGCCATGGCTAAACCCGAGGCAAACTTTAACTTTTCTAAAGGCCTGCACAACATTAAACCTCAGAGTGATAATGCTTCCCTTGCACCAGAGCAGGAACAGATTTAAACACCAGTCTGTACATCTGATTCTAGCTCTATCTCAGGCATGCAGCTAGCAGTCTACCTGACAAACGCAATATTGTCTGCATATATGTCATAATTCCTCAGACAACTAAAAGCCATCTTTGTCCATTGTTGCAAAATGTTTCAAAGTGCAGTATCCCTTCTCCAGCTTCTCTGTCTTTACCTTTGTTGGATCCTGATAGGGCCTGCCCTGAATGCGGCAGACACAGAAGGAAATGAGAAGGATATTGAAGCAGTTTTCGAGAAGACTGCGGAAGATTTTTCTCAAACACACCCGAAGTGGTAGATTGTGGCAATATACTTGCTGGTGTGGATAAGCTCACATCTGCCATGTGCAAAAGCCTCAGCATTGTAGTTCGTGATTCTACTCTTCTAATCATAATTACCTTCTGCTCTTTTGTTTTATGTTGATGCCCTAGATACATGTCATGAGACAAATGTACAGAAGGGCTCTAATCTTGTGGCCTAAAGCCTGGACAACTGAAGCTGCTGCAAAAAGCACCTCAAATATATGCAATTTCAGGGCAGCCTTTATGGCAAGGCACTTAACCAATTCATCAAAGATGTCACTGGAGGGAATGTCACTTAAAAAATAATCCAACCCCCCCCCCCCCCCCGACCTCCTCAGGAGCCTCTACTTGCTCAAAATGCAGACCACCAACCCAGCCTTCAACTTCAAAAGCTAACGTTAGCCCTTTCTTTTGGTGCAAGACTTTTCTCATAAAGCCCTGTTCGTAATGAAGCGATGCCCCTACATCTTAGAAGTGGGGAAAGTCTATTACAGTTTTCCTCTCTCTGGGTCACAGACATCCCAGACCTGTGGGTTCAATCAGGGGTTTCAAAGGGGTACAAAATGCTCTACCCACTCACTTCTTTATTCTCTCATATCAACCAAAAGCTGCCCTGAACTGTTTCTTGCCCCAGAGGTAGTTGTACCAGTACCTACAAAAGACATGTTCCAAAGCTTCTACCTAAACCTGTTTATGGTACCAAAGCCCAACAGGTGTATTCTTCCTATTCTGGACTTATGTAGAAAATAAGTTTCCCCTCCAGGGCTGGACTTTGTACGCACAGATTGTATAACCACACAGGGTAAAATATAATAAATATTTATTGTAGCAAAGTAGAACAAAAAAAGCATAATAGAAATTAGATCATATAAACCGTGCAGCCATATGTCTATAGGGCATGCAATACGTGAAAAAACACATAGGTGTACACATCATACAATGAAGAATTCCTACGCATTACGGAGACAAAACTTCTTCTTCAGGGAGAATCCACTGTATGTTTTATACTGTAATCTAAAATACAAAGGTAAATCATAAACGTATAATATTTTTTAATCAAAGACAATTTTCAGTTCAAAAAGATGAATATAAAATGGATATAAAAGAAACTTAAATGTTGGATACAAAATGGCGGAGGCATACTTACATAAACATGCATGCACGGAGGCCCGCAGCGGAGTGTCAAAAAATGGAAAAAAAAAGCACAGGACCCTAGAGTCATGTGAAAGTAGGTAGATATTTCAAAGAAAAATTGAATGAAGCAATCAAAAGCCAACAGGGGCAAGCGAGAGGCGGATCAGCGCATTGGTGGCCACGGGACAGACCAGGATCGCAACCGTCCAGATTATGAAGGACTGATTGTCTAAAATCTACAAACAAAAATAATTATGGATTCCTCAAGTATTTGTGAGACTATAAATGTTCTAAAAATACAACAGTACAACTTTTTTTCTACTTTGCTACAATAAATATTTATTATATTTTACCCTGTGTGGTTATACAATCTGTGCCTACAAAGTCCAGCCCTTGAGGGAAACTTATTTTCTATATTAGTTTAGGATGTTGGCCATTATAGCAACAGAATGTTTTTTTGTAAACTATCTCCCCTATTTTTTGCTATTCTGGACTTAAAATTCATCAACAAATACCTTCAAAATCCCAAATTTTACATGAAATCTGCAAGATCAGTAACCACCTCCTTCAAACAGGGGCAATACCTCACATTTATAGACATCTAAGCTGCCTATCTGCATAGTCATTTTTATTCATCTCATCAGCCTTTTCTACACATGTCCCAGGTTATCTAAATCAGTGGTTCTCAACCCTGTCCTCAAGTACCCCCAACAGGCCATGTTTTGGGAATTTCTCTTAGATAAAATAGCTGTCCAAAATACCAAGCCATTGATTCTGGATTAAAGCACCCGTGCAAGATAAAGAAAAACCTGCAAACATGGCCTGTTGGGGGTACTTGAGAACAGGGTCGAGAACCACTGATCTAAATGATCTTCTCTTGAAGGACTCCTCTCCCTTACATTTGTCTGGTTCAGGGCATTCAGTGCACACAATCGCTGCATCTGTTAGTAGAGTAAAGTTATTTTGGCCAGCTTGACTTTAAATGCTCACTTAGTCCAGTAAATAATCCCCAAATGTTTGGATAGGATTCGCCCTAGTTACTGATGACATCCACTCCATTATTAAAGCAGCTAATGAGCAAATCTTGTTAAACTGATTTTGCTTTGGGTGAATCGTGTTAAATAATGGGAGTCCTATACTTTCTCCATGGGACACTGAAGCAGCTACTCAGGCCCTTCAGGAGGACCTTCACTACAGAGTCTGCTGCCAATGTGAAAGCATATGCTAGCTCTTCCTTTCTGGATGCTATCTTGTCCTCTGGATGCTATTCTCCTCTGGCTTATACTCACCTGGAGATGGCGTTATCACATCCACTCCACAGTGTCAGGCCTCCTACAAACGACCGAGCAACTTGTCGTTTCAGACACATCATTTTCCTTGTTAAGTTCCTTGTTAGGCTTGTCGAGAAACTTGACAAGCTGTCTTTGCGTACACACTGTCAAGACCAAATCTCCTCCTTCTCAAACTCGGTGACTTCAACACATACAACAGCAGGGGAAGTTCGATTCAACCCTT
Source organism: Rana kukunoris (assembly GCA_029574335.1). Classification (NCBI taxonomy): domain Eukaryota; kingdom Metazoa; phylum Chordata; class Amphibia; order Anura; family Ranidae; genus Rana; species Rana kukunoris. The sequence continues at coordinate 166,610,756 of CM056052.1, forward strand.
GGGGCTGCTTTTGCTAATCTCATGTTACTGCGTGTTAGGTAAAAGTTTGGTAAGAGACATTTGCACTTTTTAGTCTGTTACAGCGTGACATATGTGCTATCTCCATTAAAAACGCTATTTTTACCAAAGGTGCGTGGGTTTCTAAGCATACACACCAACGTGTTTCTCATTGGAAAACTAGCCCGACGAGGAACACGACTACTCCCGTCGAGGAAAAAGAGAACTTGCTCTCTTTTTTCCTCGTCGAGTTCCTCGACAGTTTACTCGATGAAAAGCATACACGCGACCGGTTTCCTCGGCAAAAAAGCTCTGCCACCAAGTTTCTTGAGGGGTTCTGCCGAGGAAAACGGTTGTGTGTATGTGGCCTTAGAGTAACCCTTCTGACCCAATGTTTTGCCAATACTTTACAAGCTGTTTTATTGGTTTGTAAGACTGTCATCTAGTGCACAAAAATCAATGGCTGCTTTCTTCACCCAACAATGAGCATAACTCCTTTGAAAATGAAAACCACAGTGAGACAAACTGTAGAATGAATGCGTATTAAAAAAAGGTTGGGCAAATTATACATTTTGCGAACAGTATTATAGCCCCTATCAAAATGAGATAGTGAAAAATAATGGCGCTTATAACACAATATTAGAGTGGAAAATACATACCCGTATTTTTCAGACCATAAAGCGCAATTTCCCCCCCAAAAAATATGGGGCAGGGCTTATGGAGCCCCCGCCACTGCCAGCAACGCCCCCCACTCAGTACTGTGTTTTGGCATAGTCATGAGAAAAAGCCAAGCCCCCCAACCATCTTCCCTCGGCCGACTTGATGTAGCGGCACTTGCAGGGGCGGACTGACGGGAATCGACAGAACACCTGTGCCGTTTTAAACATTTCACACACAGTGATCGCTGCAAACCCAGCTTAGCGATGGGCGACAAGCATCCTGTGATTGGCCGTGATTGGCCGAATGGGGTCATGTGCGGTCGGCCGACATGGGCGTCTGCGATTGGCCTCGGCGGAGCTTGTCACATGTGGAGGCAGACCTGGTCTCTGAGTGATTGTGGTGTTTCGTCAGACATGGCGACTGGAACAACTGCTCATGTGAGTCCTGCCTCTCTGCCTGGTGCGCTGTGTGTCTCCTGAGGTCTCCCTCTGATCACTCTGTCAGCCCCCCTCCCCTTCTGTCAGTCAGCCCCCCTCTCTATCAGCCCCACCTCTGTCAGCGCCCCTCCCCCTCTGTCAGTCAGCCCACCTCTGTCAGCCCCCTTTCTATTAGCCCCCCTCTCTGTTAGCGTCCCTCCCCCTCTGTCAGCCCCTATCCCCCTTTGTCAGTCAGCCCACCTTTCTCTATATCAGCCCCCTCTTTGTCAGCCCTCCTCCCCCTCTGTCAGTCAGCCCACCTCTGTCAGCCCCCCTTCTATCAGCCCCCCTCTCTATTAGCGTCCCTCCCCCTCTGTCAGCCCACATCCCCCTTTGTCAGTCAGCCCACCTCTCTCTATATCAGCCCCCTCCCTGTCAGCCCTCCTCCCCCTCTGTCAGTCAGCCCACCTCTCTCTATCAGCCCACCCCTCTCTGTCCGCGCCCCCTCCCTCTCTGTCAGCTCACCCCCCTCTGTCAGTGCCCCCTCCCCCTCTGTCAGCCCACCCCCCTCTGTCAGTTCCCCCTCCCCCTCTGTCAGCCCACCTCCCTTTGTCAGAGCCCCCTCCCTCTCTGTCAGCACCCCTCCCTCTCTGTCAGCCCCCTCCCCCTATGTCAGCGCCCCTCTCCCTCTGCCAGTGCCCCCTCTCCCTCTGTCAGCTCCCCCTCTGTCAGCCAGCCCACCTCTCTGTCAGCTTCCCCATTCTGTCAGCTCCCCCTCTGTCAGCCAGTCCACCTCTCTGTCAGCTTCCCCATTCTCTGTCAGCTACCCCCTCTCTGTCAGCTACCCCCACTGTCAGCCAGCCCACCTGTCAGCCCCCTCCCCCTCAGTCAGTCAGCCCACCTCTCTCTATCAGCCCACCTCTTTCTGTCAGCCAAAGCAGGAAGCATCGTGCCAGCCACCCACTCGCTGACTCACAGTAGGAAGCCAGGCCAGCCACCCGCAGCAGGGTGCACCGTGCCACCCACCCACTGACTCACAGCATGGAGCCAGGCCAGCCAGCCACACACAGCAGGGTGCACCATGCCAGCCACCCACTGACCCACAGCAGGGAGCCAGGTCAGCCACCCGCAGCAGGGTGCACCTTGCCAGCCACCCTTTCTAATGGACACTGTTAGAGAGAGAGACCCCCCCTTAAGGTCCCATTAGACTCTGTTGTATTCTGCACTGATAGGGCTGCACTGATGGGGCTGCACTGGCAGGGCGGGTCTTAAACAGGTGGGGGTGTGGCCTTGACAGGAAGGGATGGGTCATATTTAAATTGGGGGTGCACAAGTTTAGTCAGGCCTAGGGCAGCACAAAACCTAAATACACCACTGCCCACGCTGCCATCGCCATATTAGTACCGGAAGAGAGCAGAGGAAAGACATGCCAAGCCCTCACGAGCGCCGGGCGATCTCCCGACAAGTCCTGACACTTGCTGAGAAAACAGAGCAGCCCAAGCGATGGCTCTGGTAAGGCTGAAATAATGGCACAGGTCGGGCTGCAATAATGGCATAGGTCACGCTGCAATAATGGCACAGGTCGGGCTGCAATAATGGCACATGTCAAGCTGCAATAATGGCATAGGTCGAGCTGCATTATTGGCACAGGTTGGGCTGCAATAATGGCACCATTCAGGCTGCATTGTTGGCAATGGTCAGGCTGCATTATTGGCAATGGTTGAGCTGCATTGCGCCACTATTTTTCACTAATTTTGATAGGGGTTATAATAATGTTCACATTATCTTATTATTTAAAGTGGCAGCTATAGTGTTAAATTACATTCATTCTAGAGGCGCAGTGGTGGGACTTCAAGTGTGGGCGCATGTAACTTGCTGACCATCAGCTTTATAAAATTACACATTTTAACTTTATTTATATAGCTAGGTCAACATATTTTTTTCAGAGTGAATAGTCTAAATTCCTTTGATTAACCTTCCTAGCGGTAATCCCGAGAGTGGCTCGGGTAAATTTTCAGTACCAAACACGATAACCCCGAGCCACACTCGGGATTTAACCACAGTATCCAGGTACAGGTACTTACCTTGTCCCTAGGATCCTGCGATGTCCTCCCGCCGGATTCTCTGCCCGATGTATCACTGTTCCTGGCTCAGTTTCCTGTGAACGCTGCAACGCATGAGGGCGGAGCCCAGTGGGAAATTAAGAAAAGTATAAAAAACCTAACACACACAATACATTGTAATCTGTAGAATACATTACTATATCAAATAATTTCACCTCGGTTTTGTCCCTAGTGCTTTGTCCAGTGCCCTACCTGCACTTTTAACCACTTTAGCCCCAGACCATATTGCTGTCCAAAGACCAGAGCACTTTTTGTGATTCGGCACTGCGTCGCTTTAACTGACAATTGCGCGGTCGTGGGACGTGGCTCCCAAACAAAATTGGCGTCCTTTTTTTCCCACAAATAGAGCTTTCTTTTGGTGGTATTTGATCATCTCTGCGGTTTTTATTTTTTGCGCTATAAACAAAAATAGAGTGACTATTTTGAAAAAAATGCAATATTTTTTACATTTTGCTATAATAAATATCCCCAAAAAAGATATAAAAAAAACGTTTTTTTTCCTCAGTTTAGGCCGATACGTATTCTTCTACATATTTTTCATAAAAAAATCGCAATTAGCGTTTATTGATTGGTTAGCGCAAAATTTATAGCGTTTACAAAAAAGGGGATAGTTTTATGGCATTTTTATTAATATTTTTTTTTTACTAGTAATGGCGGCGATCAGCGTTTTTTTTCAGTACTGCGATATTATGGCGGACACATCGGACACTTTTGACACATTTTTGGCACCATTGGCATTTTTATAGCGATCAATGCTATAAAAATGCATTGGATTACTATAAAAATGCCATTGTCAGTGAAGGGGTTAACACTAGGGGGCAGGGAAGGGGTTAAGTGTGTTCCTATTTGTGTTCTAACTGTATGGGGGGGGTGGACTCACTAGGGAAAATCACTGATCTTCTGTTCATACATTGTATGAACAGAAAATCAGTGTTTCCCCCGCTGACAGGAACGAAAGGTGTGTGTTTACACACATACCTCCCGTTCCCCGCTCTGTAACGAGCAATCGCGGGTGCCCGGCGGCTATCGTACCCGCCGGGCACGTGCGCAGGACTCGGGAGCGTGCGGGGGGGCGCGCGCGCCGGCCGCCGGCGGCGCACGCGCCCCCTAGTGGCCGAAAAGTTTAGGACGTAGAGCTACGTGCTCCTGCGAGACCGCGCCACCGTCCCGCAGTAATATGACGGTGGGCGGTCGGGAAGAATTAACATTCTTTCTGCCATTCTTTCTGCCCTGAAAACTTGTCCATGGCATCCAAAAAGTGTTCCTCTACGTGCAAAGCAGTTTTAGCTGATTTTTTTTATAATAATTTATAGTTATTTATTATATTATAATTTATGATTTCGTGTTTCAAACTATATCATACCCGGGATGTCTACTAAAATCTTGTTTGGACAGATTGAAGTTATTCCTAAGAATTACAGGCCTATAATATAAAACAACACATTTCCATGCAAAACAAGGTACTGCTTTGACATTCAAAAATCAGACATACCGTAATCATACTGCCAGGGAGGTTAATTGACACCACCATGAGAAAGGAACAAGGCAGCTAACATTTTCGGAAAGAGGTCAGCAGTGGCAACCTATTTGTATTTTTATTTGGTAAAGTGAATGTAAGTAAATATAGTAAACTTTTGTTCACTTTGAATACCCAATCATGTGAAAGGTAAAAAAATAGATTTTTGCTATCACCTGATTGAGTTTTTGTAAGTGTAACCTTATTTACTAACATTCACTTTGCAAAGTAAACAGTCTGTAGTTCTAAATTAACCCCAATTCCTCTAATTAAAATCTCCAATGGAGCCATATAACATAAAGGTATAAGAGGAGGTTTCACTGATCTGACTCGCTCACTTGTGTAAATTCAGCAAATTAAAAAAAAAAACATATTTTTAAAATACTATCTTTTTATTTTAATCCTGACCACAAAACCACTATACATTCCCACTAATTCTTAGGGAATGCATGAGCCCTACAACAAATATAATTCCTAGTAGTAAAAGCATAGCTAATGTTTATACGTATTCCCCAGACATGCAATGTATAGAAGTTCTCATAAGCTGATTTTAGCAACCTGTAATGTTCAGTGGAAAGTTTCATTTCCTTGTCTCACACAAGTCCTTTACCCTTCAGTACTACTGTGGAAACATTGGCTAATAAAAAACAGATGTAATTTTTTTTAATTTTGGATGGAGTGGAGAGAGTTAAAAACTGTCCGTTTTTATTGCTGTTTGTGCCCCCATTAAGAAGATTCCGCCCTTTTTATTTGTCCTGTTTACCATTATTATTAAAAGTGAAAGTAAATGAAAATCCCACATTTTGGGTTGTCCCCAGAAAAGTAATAGAGGGAAAATCTCCCAATGGAGACATTCGTTCTGGTGATCTGGGGGTCCCCAAGGGATTCCTTTAATTCGCAGGGATTTACTCTTACTTTCTGTTTGGTAATGGGACAGGAAGTGAAGGGAAATCTCTGCAAGTTGATACAGATGGCGATCCCTTGATCTATCCAAAATGAAAAAAAGTACCTATAGTTATAGTTTAATGTCTATTTCACAGCTGTTTTTTTTTCTTTTGCAAATATTTATGACGAATCTAGCATAACTTGATGGATTCTGTTTTTTTTTTACAGTGAATGAGCATTGAGCAATATAGTATGTAGCAATCACTCTCTAGGAAGAGGCAGGATTGTTTCTGTTCCCTTCTGGGTCTTGCACTCAATGGGTATTACTGTCCACTGAACGCAACCCATTCAAGTGGATAGGGCCTCATAACTGCATTGTAGCCACACACTTTGCATGTGGTTGTCCACCACTTAAGCGGTTAAAACCAATAAATGCTCTTTGAAGAGTGATCCACATTAAGAAAACCACAAATGTGAATGAACTCATTATTTTTTTTATTTTTTTACATTTTTGTTATACATTACAAAAAAATTAAAAATAATAACTGTCACTAGAACAATGCAGTGTCACTATAGTGACATTGTACTGCTCTGATCAATAATCAGAGACCCTGTATGCTGCAATGGCATACAGTGTTACTGATCGCGAACCAGTATAGTAGAATGTCACCATAGTGACAATGCGCTGCTCTAATGACTGTGATCAGTGGTAAATCGTTGCTGTTTTTTTATTTTTTCACGTTTTCAGTGTGTAGTACTGTGCCCAGCACTGTGCCATATATTGTCTCGCCTCCCACAGCCTAATCACTGTGAGAGGAGAGACTTGACATGCTGCAGCGCTGCAGATTCCAAGAGGTCCTTTGTGACACCATTTTAGCAAGAAGATTTTTTTTAAGCCCAGATCACTTCAGTTTAATACTCCAGCTTCAATTTAGTTCTCTGGTTCATCAGCAGGGCTGTCTTTAAGACAGGGCAAAAGGGGAAGCTGCCCTGGGCCCTGTCATTGTTGTGGGGCCCAAAGCAGCTGCCTCATACTTGCCAATTATCCCAGTTTAAATTCCCTTGTCCCTTGTTTTTGTCCTTTGCTGTGTCCTGATATCTCAGTGTGAAGTGCTGCTATTAATGCTGCCCAGCTCTGCCCTATTGTTGTGTACAGATGACTCACCTGCAGACCCTGTGTTTACATGCAAATAACCATCATTCATATGCAAATAACTGGAGCATTCATATGTAAATAGCGGCAGAATTCATTTGTGAATAGCTGAGGTCGGCGCCATTCACATGTAAAAAATGGTGGCATTCATATGTATATCATGCCCCTCTACAGTGAAGAGACGTCATGTTGTAACCTCTAGCAACCAATTAGTGAGCAGTTTTACTGTACAGTAATCTCTAGCAGTCAGCAAGAAGAAATCATGTGCTCTAACCTCTAGCAACTAATCAGTGACCAGTAATGTGTGCTGTAACCTCTAGCAACCAGTCAGTAAGTGGTAATGATATGCTGTAACCTCTGGCAACCAATCGCAATCACTGCCTGATCTGATACATTAAACTGGTTTTAAGTCTAGCTGATATTTATTTTATGTCCCAGAGCAGGTGGAGAGCAAAATTGCATGGGGGGGCCCAAGAAATGTTTTGCCCAGGGTCCAATCAACATTAAAGATGGCCCTGTTCATCAGCACATGGCTCATGCTAAGTCCTCTCACAGAGGCCTCCTCCCATGGAGAAGCCCAAGGGGAGAGAGAGTTCTGGAAAGGTGCTCCCAGACATTTCTTATCTCCTCAATTCATATTTTGTTTACAGCGACATCAATGCTATCATTAGCTGGGTCAGATAATTATTCATACCCCCATGGATTAACCTTCCCAAACACATTGCTTGCTGCAGCCTCCTCCTAGCAACACGTGGAAGCAATCAATCCGCCAAGGCAACAAAGAGGTGGCTCAAGAAGAAGCACATTAAGGTCGTGGAGTGGCCTAGTCAGTCTCCAGACCGTAATCCTATAGAAAATGTATAGGGGAAGCTGAAACTTCATATTTCCAAGAGACAGCCAAGTAAGTATTTAGAGAAGATCTGTAAAGAAGAGTGGACCAAAATCCCTCCTGAGACGTGTGCAAACCTGGTCACCAACTACGAGAAACGTCTTACCTCTGTGCTTGCCAACGAGGGTTTCTCCACCAAGTACTAAGTCATGTTTTGCTTGGGGATCAAATATTTATGTTACTCACTGAACTGCAACTTAATTTATAGCATTTGTTTTATGTGGGTTTTTTTTCTAGGATTTTCGGTTCATATTCTGTATCTATCATTTAAAATACATCTATGACAAAAATTAAAGACCCTTAATTTCTTTGTAAGTGGGCAAACGTACAAAATCTGCAGGGGTTCAAATAATTATTTCCCCCACTGTATAAGACTACAACGGATTCCTATGCATAGCCCACTGCCCACAATTTGTTTGCTGTTGATAAATATGCCTCAATACCTAACCTATCAGGTATTCATAGTGTAAATTTTCCCTTAACCACTTAAGGATCGCCGCATGTACATTTACGTCGGCAGAATGGCACCGACAGGCACATCAACGTATATATACGTTCGTGCCTTGAGGTGGGTCGGGACCCCCCCCCGGTACATGCGGCGGTCCCCGTGGCTGGCCGAGCAATCCGGGACAAGGGGGTGTCCGCCCCCTCCGGATCGCTCCCAGCCAATCCGCGCGCCCCCCCCCGCCCTGCACTTCCTCCTCCTGTGTAAACACAGGAAGGGGGAAGTGATGTGATCTCTTCTCTCAGCGTTTTTTTCAACCACCGCTGAGGAGAAATCACATCGCACAGTAAGTCTGCACAACACTACACTGACACACACTACATATAGGCACATTAACCCCTTGCGATCGTGCCTCCCCCCTGTCACAGTGTCACTAAATGCAGTAATCATACATGTATGATTACTGTATTTATTGTCAGTGTGACAGGCAGTTAGTGTTAGGTCCAGGGTAGCCCCCGTACCCCCCCTAATAAAGTTTTAACCCCTTGATCACCGCCCTAGTTAACCCTTTCACTCCCTATTGCCAGCATCACTAAGCAATCATTTTTCTGATCGCTGTATTAGTGTCGCTGTTCCCGCTAGGTAGCTAAAAAAAAATGTATTGCGATTTTTTTTTTACTAAAGACATATGGCTAAATACATTTTGGCCTAAATGATTGACTAAAATTTAGTTTATTTGATTTTTCTTATGACAAAAAGTAAAAAATATTGTTTTTTTTTTCAAAAATGTCGCTCTATTTTTGTATATAGCGCAAAAAATAAAAATCGCAGAGGCGATCAAATACCACCAAAAGAAAGCTCTATTTGTGGGAAGAAAAGGACGCAAATTTTGTTTGGGAGCCACGTTGCACGACCGCGCAATTGTCAGTTAAAGCGATGCAGTGCCGAATCGCAAAAAGGGGCCAGGTCATTTACCTGCATTTTGGTCTGGATCTTAAGTGGTTAATTTGCAGCCTGAGGCCGCGTACACACGACCGGTTTCTTCGACAGAATCCATCAAGAAACTTGGTGGGAGAGCTTTTTTTCCCGAGGAAAACAGTCGTGTGTATGCTTTTCATCGAGTAAGCTGTCGAGGAACTCGACGAGAAAAAAACAGAGCACGTTCTCTTTTTCCTTGACGGGAGTCTCAATTTGCTTGTCGTGTTCCTTGTCGGGCTGTTTTTCCAACGAGAAACACGTTGGTGTGTATGCTTAGAAACCTGCGCACCTTCTGTAAAAGTAGCGTTTGTAATGGAGATAGCACATTTGCACGCTGTAACAGACTGAAAAGCGCAAATCGTCTCTTACCAAACTTTTACCTAACACGCAGTAACATGAGATTAGCAAAAGCAGCCCCAAGGGTTGTGCCAGTGGAATCGAACTTCCCCTGCAGTTGTATGTGTTGAAGTCACCGCGTTTGAGAACAAGGAGATTTGGTCTTCACAGTGTGTACGCAAAGACAGCTTGTCAAGTTTCTCGACAAGCCTGACAAGGAACTTGACGAGGAAAACGATGTGTCTTTTCCGACGAGTTCCTTGGTCGTGTGTACGAGGCTTTAGACTAAATTACTTTCTGGTAAGCAGACATTCAAAGTCAAAAACAAAACCTTTCTTTGCATCTCAAAGGACCCTTCTCCTCGGATAATACATACAGTATAAACCTGATGTCCTGCAAAGATCAGTAACACATAACTGTCACAGGAAAGGTGCCACTGATTTTGATGTGTAGACTGTCAGCTGACAGCATGGCTTCACCTTCATGAAGTTGTGCAAGAGGCAAGATGGCCCTAACATAGGAGAAGAAACTGAGTCTGGGGGAACAGATGGGAGTAGAATTTTTGTTTACCGATTACACACTAGGGAATTGTTTATAAACGGAATACTTTCTATTTGGCAGCAGTGGTCTTCCCAGCATTGAAACAACATGATATGACATACAGATTCTTTCTGTTTGTATAAATAAGCACTTGCTAAAAAGTTGAATGCTATAACTGTATATGCAGCTTAAACAAAATCACAAGGTAAAGATAATGCAATTTAGTATTCTTATTAGTATTAATTTTCTTTTACAACTTTAGTATTTTGTTATTGTTGTGTTGCACCATCTAGTGGAATATTTCAGCTACTACAGTGCCAAATTCTCCAAACTAACTGATTTGTGGCATTGATATAACTAGCCTCAGAGCTTTTTTTCTCAGAAAATAGGTGCAGGAACTCAACCATGACCCGTTCAGATTTCACAAACAGTAGAAGGGTCTTAAAGGGGCATTAAATACCAGAATTGCATTACATACAGAGTGCAGAGTTCAGGGGGTTACACAGAGCTGTCACTTGTAAACACAGAAACCAGACTTCTGATTGTGGTGAGGAGGCACCAAAGGGTCTGAGCCAAAGGTGGTGGAACTGAGTTCCCCCAAGTTCCCCCTGAAAAAAAGCCCTGACTAGCCTCAACAAAAAAACGAATGTGTAAATGCCATCTGTGCCTTACAGGTAAATGCCCAACCCACTGGTTTTTAAAGAAAAACTTGCTATGAAATAAATGGGCTTCTTCTGGAAATGTAAAAAAGATGTTTGGCTGTCATTTTGATGTTTGGGCTTTAATACATTATAGTCACTGACTTAGAACAAGGCAGGACAAACCTTCTGTTTACCGGGAATTCCAGCTTCTTTTGTTGTATACAAAAAACTTCCAATTTTCTGAGTCGGAAAACGGTCTCATTATTTTACACAAACTCTGTAAAGGAGAAACAATTTGCAATTGTGTGGATCATGGTCGAAGTAAAGAAAAATATTTTCACCGGAAACCTAATAGTGCAGTTTTTTTTTTTAGTCTCAACTCATGAAACTGGATGAAAAGTTAGTGGAATAAAATCACTTAAATAGTACACTTATTTATACAAGTCTTTACTTGTGGCCCCAAAATAAAGGAAAATCTGAAGAGGAAAGGGGAAAGGAAGGATTTGGGGACATTTACTGCAAATAGCTGACAGTTGGTAGTCTAGTGCTAAATAAATTGGCTTTAAAAATCGTATGAATCTTCAATCAACGCATTGCATTTTTTATCCATTCTGCAGAGAACCATATAGCTCATAAAGTATGAGTGTCTGGAATCCTAAATCCTATTACCCTGCACTTTAGACATGGCTTTTAGAGAAGCCTAAAGAAAGGAATCCTCGATTCTTGACAAAGTCATTCCTGTTGGGAGCTATGGCAATCTTGTGCAAGGAATTTTCAACAACAAATCTTGGTTATGCATACTCTCAAATTGTCCGACAAAACATGTAATGCGTCGGATTATCCGATTGTGTGTACACAAATCCATCGGACTAAAATCCAAAGTACAACCACGCATGCTCTGAACCAATGCTAAAAATCAGATAACAATAGCAGAAGTTGCCCAAAGGGTGGCGGTAAAGAGCTGAAAAACCACATGGTTTGGTGAATGTTGGCTGAAAATGTTCTGCCGTGTGTATGCATACCAAGTTTACGGCCAACGCCCCTTCACACAAATTTTTACGGATTTGTCAGATCGTGTGTACGAGGCTCAAGTCTGTCTGTGAGGGTTATTGGCCTATGTTTCTAAGGAAGTGTTTGCTGTAAGGCAGGGCACAGGTGTGGCCTAGTGTATTACCCCTGGTTGGCCACTAGATGGCCCTAGGGCTTGAGAATGAGATTTGGCTTAGAAGGTGCGTGGGTCAAGTACCAATTTTACCCCTGCTAGGAGAGGGGCACCTTAGGTAAAGATTTTTAAAGCAGGCAGAGAGCTTTCTAGTTAGTTGCCATAAGGAGAATAATTACTGTGTTTTCTCTGTGAGTGGACTCTACCAGATCAACAAGTAGGCAGTTGTGCCTTATTAGTTAAGCTTCCTTTTAGGGGGAAGCCTTCAATGGTTCACATCTCTGGAAGGATCAAAACAAGTGAATGCTTTTTCGCGGGGACAAAACGCTGATTTCATGTACTACTACCGCCTCTTGGTGTGAAATTAGGGGAAGCCCAGTGGTGGAAGGATTGAATGCTTTTGTGGGTTGCTTGCTGGACCAACCATATTGTTGTAATCCACCCAGATGCCTGAGCAGCAGCTGACTCAGCCTCTCAGAATGCCGCTGAGAGACTGGGCCAGCTGTTATTTCCTCCCCAGTCCGATGCTCCAGTGAACTCTAGAGGGGAAGAGCAGAGAGTGGTGACTGACAGTCACTGCTGGCAGCTCTGAGCAGAATGAGAACTGAGTGACCAGCGGTCATGTGATCGCTCAGTTCTTGAGCTTAGAGCAGTCGGAGAACAGCTGCAGCATCAGACTGAGTATAGATGTTTGTTTTTTTGTATTCCCACACATCTCCTTTAAAGTGGTTGTAAACCTCAGACATGAAATATGAACAAAGCATATCCCTCTATAGTGTAAACGTGTCTCAATTAAAGTGATTGTAAAGGTTAAACATAAGTAAATACATCTCCATTAAAATAAACAGTGTCTGGTTCTTCAAAGTGCAAGACAACAAAAAATGTGACCGGTGCTCCAACCACATGCGAACATCTTCATTCCTCAAGCAATGCCAAATCTTCATCCAAAAAGTGTCTACCTTAGTGCATCCACCATCTTTCCACGCTAGAAACTCACCAGAAGAAATAATTAAAGTGATTGTAAAAGTATTTAAAAAAGAAATAACAAACATGTTATACTTTCCTTCTCTGTGCAATGATTTTGCACAGAGCAGCCCTGGTCCCTCTCTTCTTGGGTCCCCTGAGGGCTCTGGTTCCTCCCCCTGCTATGTGCCCCCAAAGAAAGCCGCTTGCTATGGGAGCACCTTTGCAGGCTCGCTCTTGAGCCATGCTCTGATTGTCTATAGGCACACCTCCTGCTACTCCCCAAGTAATGTGGCACATAAAGAATTAATAGGAAGAAAATGATTGGCTAACCTCATAAGTGCTTTTTTCATCACTGTTTCCTTTATACTTGCTTTTTAAACAATAATGGAATAATACAAAGGTCTGCGTAAAAGATTTACAATGCTGTGAAAAAGTATTTGCCCCCTTTCTGATACATTTTTGGGCATATTTTTCACACTTAAATGACTCAGATCATCAAACAAATTGTATTATTACACAAAAATAACCCGAGTACATACAAAATGCAGTTTTAAATTATGTTTCATTTATTAAGGCAAAGAACCTGTCTGGCTTTATGTGAAAAAAGTAATTGCCCCCTAAAACCTAATAACTGGTTGTGCCACCCCTGACGGAAACAACTGCAATCAAGCGTTTGCGATAACTGGCAATCAGTCTTTCACAAGAAAGAATTGTTTTAATTCAGCCACATTGGAGGGTTTTTCAGCATGAACGGCCTGTGTAAGGTCATGATACAGCATCTCAATTGGATTTAAGGCCAGGCTTTGACTAGGCCACTCCAAAACCTAAATTTTGCTTTATTTGAACCATTTGGAGGTGGAGTTGCTGATCTGTTTCAGATCATTGTCCTGCTGCATAACCCAAGTGCACTTAAGCGTCAGGTTATGAACTGATTGCCAAACATTCTCCTTTATGATTTTCTGGTAGAGCTCAGAATTCATGGTTCCATCAATTATGGTAAGTCGCCCAGGTCCTGAAGCTGCAAAGCAGCCCCAGACCATCAGACAACCACCACCATATCTGACTGTTGGTATGATGTTCTTGTTAAGAAATACTGTATTTGTTTTATGCCAGATGTAGAGACTACAGGAGATGGTCAGAGACTGCAGACATACTACAGGAGATGACCAAAGACTGCATACATGATACAAGAGATGGTCAGAGACTACAGACATTTTACAAGAGATTGTCAGAGACTGCAGGCATATTACAGGAGATGGTCAGTGATTGCAGACAGTAGTAACAGGAGATGGTCAGAGAGTGTGCTGACATGATGCAGGAGATAGCCAGATACTGCATACATGATACAAGCGATGGTCAGAGGCTGCAGACATAATACAAGAGATGGTCAGAGGCTGCTTACATGATATAAGATATGGTCAGGGACTGCATACATGATACAAGAGATGGTCAAAAACTGCAGACATAATACAGGAGATGGTGAGAGACTGCAGACATGATAAAAGAGATGGTCAGAGACTGCAGACATAATACAGGAGATGATCAGAGACTTCAGACATACTACAAGAGATGGGCAGAGACTGCAGACATACTACAGGAGATGGTCAGAGACTGCATACATGATACAGGAGATGGTCAGAGACTGCAGACATAATACATGAGATATTCAGAGACTGCATACCTGATACAGGAGATGTTCAGAGAGTGTTTGGAAGTGATACAGGAGATGGTTAGAGACTACAGACATACTACAGGAGATGGTCAGAGACTGCAGACATACAAGAAGAGATGGTCAGAGACTGCATACATGATACAAGAGATGGTCAGAGACTGCAGCCATAATTGGGCTGAAATTGCACCTGAATCACATGTGCATTGGACAGCGCGTTCCTGTGTTTTTCATAGTGTGAACCCACCCTGTGACCTGGAACCCACACTTTGCTCCATTACTTGCCTTGAACGGGGCACTAGTATGGGCACCTGAAGCAATTTTGCACATCTCTTGTGGGGTGCCAAGGCCCATCCCCTCTGTGGCAGACAGCATCTCTTTGATTTAGGGGGGCCCCTTGTAGCACAAGTCCTAAAGTGCCCACTAGAACATATCCTCTCCCCCTAAATTATTCAAAGTGAACTGTAGGCTTGCCCCCCCCTCCTCTGGAAGACTCACTTAGCATTAGTTCAGATAGTTAATCTCAGACGAGCAGCATTGTATCGGCAGCGTGGTAAGCCTCCTCCTGTATACAGGAAAACATCACAGCAGGAGAAGGAGGGGGCAGGTTCAGTTCACTCCACGGCACTCTGCAATGTGTATGTATCAGGCAGCCGGGGACTGCAGGAAGAGAAGTCGGCTTGCTTGTGGGCGGTGTGCGGGAACGAAAATAGCCCCACAAGCTGCAGGCATTCTCTGGCTCTGATTTGCCGGGAAAGGGTGAGGTATGGGCAAATTAGGTGGCCGCGGGGCCCCTGGGATTGCAAGGCCTAAGGCGGTCGTCTAATTTGCCTGATTAGAGAGCCGCCTCTGTTATAGAGACCTAAACTTCTTTCCATAATGAAGGACAACTGAAAAAGAAAGTGATACAGACAGAGGCATGTGCTTCAGAATTAGGGATAGTCCCTCCAATACGTCTGCCTATGTATTCAGTGAACTGTTAAAAGGCATCCTCCTTACACCACTATATGGGGATGTCTCCTGGAAATAAAACATGTTCCCAAGGAAGGTGTAAGACCAGCATCAGGTGTGCAGCGGATTGTCAGCCAGTACCAGTTAAGCCAGGACAGGTAGTCTACGGTTGTCCCCACATAAAAGGTAGAGTAGGATTGTTACCCTGGGGGCTCATGCCCATGGTACACTGGTAAGACAAGGCCACTAACCCTAAGTCGGGACAGCAACAGGTTAAAGAGCACACAAGCATAGCTGCGACACAGCATAGCGTCAAGTCTCCCTACTGGTGAAGTCACAAAGTGCTATAAAAATCGCCCCCCACTAAACATCTCATGCAGATGAAGTCTGGTGCTAAAATATGTATGATGGATATTGTGCTTTTAGTCTATCAAGCATATGTTTTGTGGCGGGATATAAAAATGAGTTTATTCTTGTTAATTCCTGCTGGCATTAAGTTAGTTTTCTCCACTGAGTGGCACATTTCCCTGTCCCTAGCTGACGCTAACACTCTTTTTCTTCACTTTTTTAAAATTAAAACGATTATGTATAAGAGACCTATAAGCATGAGGATTGCAACCTCAGTCGGCGTACACACGGCAGAGAACCTCGACGGGCAGAACACATCGTTCCGCCCGTCGAGGTTCTCTGCCGGCCGTCAGATTCGGCGACCCGCCCGTCGGGAATGGCAACCAGCCATTCATCCCGACGGGCCGTCGAGCAAATAGAGAACATGCTCTCTATTTCGGCTCGACGGCATTCCCGACGGGATTCTCGCCGAGAGCGTACACACGGCCGAGGTTCTCGACAGAATGCGGCTCCCAGCGAGGTTCTCGCTGGTTTCTGCCGAGAACCTCGGCCGTGTGTACGCCGCCTTAGATTGTTATATAAGATATCAAACTCTATTTGTCAATAGCAAATTGATTTAAAATAACAAGCAAGCCCGCAAAATTTTGTTTATTCTATTCGTTAAAAGGGTGTGAAGGAAGATTTATCCAATCAATAAAGAATCATGCTGATTATATATAATCACCTGGAGTGTTGTAATTTCACATAACCTTCTACAGATCATAGAGATATACTGCAATATTAATATCCTAGAGCAGTGATGGCGAACGCGTCGCACGCGTGCTGCTCCCGGCACGGCAAGCCGGTTCGGTGGGCACGCCAGAAATGTCACAGAAAATATAATGGAATCGTCACACCGCCACACGCACCCACAAACTACATTTCCCACACTTCTCTTTGTTTTCTCTGTGCTATCGGTGACATGTCCGAATGGGCATGACATAGAATGAGTGCCCGGAGGTCACGTGCTAGCCTGCTAACCAATTAAAGCGGCCACTAAGCCATCCACACTGAAAAAAAAAAAGCGATGACGCGCTGGGCGTGTGTATGTTTTTCATCGAGGAAACTGTCGAGGAACTCGTTCTCTTTTTCCTCGACGGGAGTCCAAATTGGCTCGTCGTGTTCCTCGTTGGGCTGCTTTTCGACGAGAAACTCGAGCGTGTGTATGCTAAGAAATCCGTGCACCTTCGGTAAAAGTAGCGTTTGTAATGGAGATAGCACATTTGTCACGCTGTAACAGACTGAAAAGTGCAAATTCTCTTACCAAACTTTTTCCTAACACGCAGTAACATGAGATTAGCAAAAGCAGCCCCTTTTTCCTCGATGGGAGTCTCAATTTGCTCGTCGTGTTCCTCGTCGGGCTGATTTTCCAACGAGAAACACGTTGGTGTGTATGCTTAGAAACCTGCGCACCTTCGGTAAAAGTAGCGTTTGTAATGGAGATAGGACATTTGTCACGCTGAAAACAGACTGAAAATTGCAAATGTCTCTTACCAAACTTTTACCTAACACGCAGTAACATGAGATTAGCAAAAGCAGCCCTTGCCGTTGTATGTGTTGAAGTCACCACGTTTGAGAACGAGGAAATTTGGTCCTTAACGTGTGTACGCAAAGCAAGCTTGTCGAGTTCCTCGACAAGCCTAACAAGGAACACGACAGGGAAAACGATGTGTTTCGCCCGACGAGTTTCTCGGTCGTGTGTACGAGGCCTCAGAAGGTGAGGTTTTGCATAGTTGAGAGCTAAATAGGAGAGGGACAACATGGGACAATTTGAGGCTGATACTAAGCTGCTGAGATAATATTCCAAGTACACACTCTGTATATGCGGGCTGAGGGTTCTGCAACTTGAGTAGGATGTGATGTAAAGGCCCAGTTATTTTAGATTTAGAACCTTCAACAGTGCTCTGTTCACCTAGCATGGTCAGCCAGTTTATTGCATACTCAATAATGTCCAGATTTTATAAAGTGCAATGAATCATCTGAGATTATTTAAAACTCATCTCCATGCTCATTTTTTCTCATAATGTCTTTTATGTGTACTTTGCTCCAGCGCTGCGTAAAGACCGATAACGTACCCAGTCACTGACCAAAAGGTCTGCTTTTTGTGGCTTCCAGTTGAAGGAGGACACTGCTCAATCACACAGCGGGGAGGCATCGCAGGATCCAGGGACAAGGTAAGTAACTTGTACCTGTGGACACTGCAAGTGGTCCCGAGTCTGGCTTGGGGTTACCGCTTTTGGTCCTGAAATTCCACCCCGAGCCAGACTCAGGAATACCGCCAGGGGGGTTAAGCAATAATAATGCACTTGATATTTTATATAAAGCCATGTTATGTTTCAGCCCAAATATGTTTTTAGTAAAATAGATTATATTGGACCAGATCTGATCCAAAGACAGTGTTTTAATGCCAATGAAAGAAATACCCAAGTATGAGCTTACATCTAGGTTCACAATATAAGTTGTAGGGAAAACAGTGGCATTCCGAGGAACTTTTGTAGGGATCTTTTGTGCATCTAGGTTCCTTGGTTTTAGATGTCTGTTAGCAAAGGGTAACAGATAACTAATAGCAAAAAAGAGAGGAAAGAAAGGGAAATGTAATAAAAACAACAGGTCAATATCAGCGCTACTTAACCGCTTCAGCCCTGGACCATTTTGGTGGTAAAAGACCAGGCCACTTTTTGCGATTCGGCAACTCGTCGATTTAACTGACAATTGCGACGTGGCTCCCAAACAAAATTGATGTCCTTTTTTCCCCACAAATAGAGCTTTCTTTTAGTGGTATTTGATCAACTCTGCGATTTTTATTGTTTGCGCTATAAACAAAAAAAGAGCGACAATTTTGAATAAAACTCAATACTTTTTGCTATAATAAATATCCCTAAAATATATATATATACAAAACATTTTTTTTTCAACAGTTTAGGTCGATACGTATCTTCTACATATTTTTGGTTAAAAAAATCACACAATAAGCATTTATTGATTGGTTTGCGCAAAAGTTATAGCTTTTACAAAATATGGGACTGTTTTATGACATTTTTATTAATATATATTTTTTTACCAGTTATGGCAGCAAAAAGACGATTTTTTTTCGCGACTGCGACATTATGGCGGACACATCCGACACTTTTGACACCATTTTGGGACCATTGTAATTTTTACAGCGATCAGTGCTATAAAAATGCACTGATTACTGAAGGGGTTAACCACTAGGTGGCTCTGGAGGGGTTAAGTCAGTACTAGTGAGTGATTCTTTCTGTTAGAGGGCGTGGCTACTCGTGACATGTCACTGATGACCGTTCCTGATCACGGGGAAAAGTCATCAGTGACAGTGTCACTAGGCAGAATAGGGGAATGCTTTGTTTACAAAGGCATTCCCCTGTTCTGCCCTTGCCGACCGCAATCGCGGGCCTTCCGGGAACATCGAGTTCCCAGGACCCACGGCCGCACTCGCGAGGCACGCGGCACGCAGCAAATTTAAGCGACGTACCTGTACGCCAATATGCCTGCCTGTGCCATGTTGTCGACGTACATAGTGGTGCGGTGGTCTGCAAGTGGTTAATAATGTTAAAAGTAGTGTTATTAGCAGCCAGTACAATTTGTTGAACAGCAACAATTAAATTATAAAAGTCCACATGCAGTGCTAAATGAAAAGTAGATCCAAGGAGGGAGAGTTGATAAACTTATCACCAGCTTCAATGTGTATGTGAAAGCACACCACACCTCGTGGAAATCCTATCTGTTTACCAGACAGCTTTAAAAATCATGCATATAAGACAGACCAAGACCACAGCTCCTTTTCCAGCTTTGAGTAGTGGGTGTGTAGAATCCAAGCCAAGAATACAGCCACATTTTTTCATCAGCCAGTCATATCTCCTTGAGGAAGTCACGAGGAGTGATGAAACTAGTATGAGGAGTCTGAGAGGCTGACGAATGAGGAACACAGAAGTATAGGCTGTGGTGTACGTTCCACCACTAACCAGAGCTGCAGAACTGGGGCACAGGTTAAACACTAGTCCCTGTACAAGCGGTATATAGGATATATGAACGCCTGATTCAAGGTTTTAAAATGTGAGTGTATATATGTTGTGTGGTCAAATAAAACTTTTAAAAAGGATAAAATACTATTGTACAGCTTTGATTGCTTTACATGGTATAACTTGGATCGGAGCTTGTCCTTTATTGAAGAATGAAGGTGAAGGGCGGGGCATGAAATGTCCCCGCCCCCACCACCTATGGGACTGTGTCATACCAGAAAATAAAATTAAAGTTTAATTAATAATAAAAAAAAAATACTTACCTATGATTGGTTGAGCTTTTGTTGACAGTTGCCCCAAACAACGGTCCTCTAACCCTATAGAAAGACAGAGGATGCGTCAGCAGTGGGAAGAAGATTGGAGAAGATTTGGAGGAGCACATCCCACCCTCCCTCCCTGTCGTGGCCTTTTTTTTGAGGTTTTAATCGCTTCTTGTCAGGGGATGGTATATTTCATGATTGTTTTAGCTTGAGCTTAAATGGCTAAGCTAATTTTATTATTATAAGATATATATATGGTTATATGTTAATAAAATTGATTTAATATACTTAAATTGATTATTTAATTTTGATTTAAGAATTGTTTGATATAATCAATTTATTTACACCTATAAATAAAGGCCACGGCCATTTCATACCACAGGTATATTTTGTAGTATTATTTATTTATTTATCTATTAAAATATTATATTAGTTCTTAAAAGGTTATGACTACAGTCCCATTAAATAGACTGAGCTCTTCAGGACACCAGAGAAAATGTCCCATTTAAACATGCTGACTCTAGCACAAGAGGAAAGGCAACTGCACACAGTCTTTAGGACCTCTCTCGTCTGTCCTTACTCACAAATGTCCTTGGAAAAATAAGTTTGCTTTCTTCCAATCTTCTACAGACATTTTCACCTTGTGATACCAGGCTAGGTCCTCAGACGGCAGTCCCTCAGCTTTCAGCCACTTTCAATAGCAGGCCCCCAGGTAACCCAACTGAGGCACATCCTGCAGGCACATCTCTCCTTCAGCGAAAAAGACCAGGCTCTCAGTCTCAAGCCTCGTACACATGCTTGGTTTATTTGGCAAGAACGAGCAAGAAAACTGCTGACAGAGCTTTCTTGCCGAGTAAACCGAGCGTGTGTACAAGGCTTTCAGGTTTCTTGACAAGAAAACTGCCCAGAATCTAGACGAGAAAAATAGAGAACATGTTCTAGATTTTCTCGTTGTGAGATTCTTGGCAGTTTTCTTGCCGAGAAACCCGAGAGTATGTATACTTACCTGTCGCCGTGGAAACCCGCACATGCTCGAAATGACTTTGACGCATTCACGGTAGCTTCCTTGGCATAGGTAGGATGCAGCAAGATGTCGGCGACGGCGGCACATTCTCATCGTACGCGATGACGTCACTGCAATCTTTCCTTTCAAGAGAAGGGCTTTAGAGTATTTATACAGACTCCCAGTGCCATCTGGGCACTTCTTCCCAGGGATTGGCCAGGGCTGTATGAATATTCAGCTGCTTATTAGACTTTTCCTGCCCACTAACTTCCAGATCATTTCTGGACCAACAAAGAGGAAACAGTCAGTCCACTGAAACACAAAACATGCCATAACAATCAAACACAGTCACACTGATTGCAGCGAGTCAAAACTAAATTTGCCTTACAATAAAATACAGGCTGGTACTACACTACCTTTAGTGTGACCCTAAATAAAACTTCAGTTAGAAATGGCTACAATGTGACTCCTGGGCTTCATTCTAGTTTTATAGGTGGAGACGTCATTAACATGGGATGAATAGGTTCAGCTTTGCTGTGCTAAGCAAGGAATAGAAGAAAGCAGAAGATGGCAGCTTCCATCTGATGATTTTAACGTGGGCTGGTTTGTTTTTAAAACAGTGTCAGCTCTTCTCCCATGAACGGATGCACTGATAAACCTGTACAGTAGTTCAAATAGAGCATTTTATTATTTTGCTTACGTTCAATTCTTCTTCTTATAGATGCATTTACATATTGTTATTTACATTGACAAACATTTCTGTACAACATGTTTTAAATATGTTACTGTGCAGAATAATATTAGCTTCGGTAGATTTTCACATTTCGTTATATATTATTTTCATTAGCGATTGCTCAGGTAGCATAATATATAATATTTAAGTACACAATGCAGTTCAGGTAATAAGAAAACAGAGTTAACACTATAGTGGTACAAACTTGAAGATGGTTCACATTTCAAAAGCTAATTGAAAAGACAATGACATGGAACATTTAAAGTGAAATTATTTAGAGCTGCCTCTAGTCCATAAAGCAGCCAGGTCCTAATTCCATCTTCAGATTATTTTCACAGTGTCTTAGAATCTCAGAAACCTGGTGTGTTTTAGTATTCAGTACATAATGGGATCAGAGATACGTTATTTATCCTGGTCATACTCTGGCTCATATCGTGATCAGAGGTCACCCTCCCAATGGCTACCAAATGCAATAGATGGTCTCAATGGACTTTGGGAATGCTTAGGACAAGGTGAGCCAGAACATTTCCATGCAAGCTCTGTTTGAAAACTTCATCATAAAGCACACCAAGTTTTGGGGATCCCAAGACCCACTGGAAATAATCTAAGGATGCATGTTCTACTGAGTCCAGGCTCCACTTATTATTCAGCAAGGCCCATTGGTTCACTTTTATAATAAAGGGCGTATTTATAAAACCGTGAATGTGACTTTCAACACCCAATCACTGATGGTGAATCAATCACTGCCATTTAAAACACATGCACCCAAAGGATTCACCTGCAGTGAATGTTTGGTGAATGTCAGATTTACTGCTTTATAAATATACTCCTAAGCATGTATTAAACATAGAACACACATATAATATAACAAAAAGTCACAGCATTAAAATATAGCAATACAAAAATAATAATAAAACATGTTTTTTAAAAGGCCTACTCTTTTGAAATATTTCTGGAGGACTGCCACACTCTTTGAATGTGTCTTCACACTTGAGTACAGACTGGCATTTGTCTGCACTAGAAAAACACTAAGCCCTGCAGGGGCACACGGAAAACAATTGTGCACTGTACACATTCGTACGCAGGCAGCAGGAGATTACAGTGTGCAAATGAAGAGAATAGGCCAGATTCTCCTAGCAGTTACGTTGGCATATCTCGAGATATGCTGCATAACTTCAAAGATGCGCCGGCGTATCTATTTATTGTATTCAGAAAACAAGATACGCCGGAATTTTGCTTAGATACAAGCGGCGTAAGTCTCTTGCGCCGTCGTATCTTAGTTGCATATTTACGCTGGCCGCTAGGTGGCGCTTCCGTCGATTTACGTGTCGAATATGCAAATGAGCTAGATACGCCAATTCACAAACGTACTTGCGCCCGGTTGTTGTATTTTACGTCGTTTGCGTAAGCGTAAGTCCAGCGTAAAGTTACCCCTGCTATATGAGGCGTACCCAATGTTAAGTATGGACGTCGGGACAGCGTTGAATTTTCTGTCGTTTACGTCGTTTGCAGAAATCGTTCGCGAATAGGGCTTTGCGTAAGTTCACGTCGAAACCAATGAGTACTTGCGGCGTAATTTTGAGCATACGCACTGGGATACGTCCACGGACGGCACATGCGCCCTTCGGAAAAAGCGTCAATTACATGGGGTCACGATTCATTTACATGAATCCTGCCCCCTACCTGCCTATTTTGATTTGGGCACGGTTACGCCGACCCATTTACCCTACACCGCCGTAACTTTGGGGGCAACTTCTTTGTGAATACGGCACCTGCCTCTCATAGTTGCGGCGGCGTAGCGTAAATCAGATACGCTACGCCCGCACAAAGATAGGCGTCCCTACGAGAATCTGGCCCAATGTCTAAATTTTTTCCAAACTTTGTGTCACTTTGGAGTTGATTTACTAAAACTGGAGAGTGCAAAATATGGTGAAGCTCTGCATAAATACCAATCAACTTTTTTGCTTAATTTAACAAGCTGAAGTTAGAAGCTGATTGGCTACAATACACAGCTGCACCAGATTCTGAGTGATTCCGTTTTAGTAAATCATTGTAAAATTTCAGTGAAGGTAAGAAAATAAAGATCTTGCATTGAAAAACCTGCACCGAATACAGATCAGTTTACTGTGTGGGCAGTATGAATGGGTCCTGATTGTCAAACTTCAAAACTGTATTCCCCAAGGTGACTTTATCCCAGAATATAACTGCTAGTGTATGAAATGTATTTAGCTATAGCAGTCAAATTTCATATTTTCCCGTGTGCACTGGGGAAGTTAAGGGCTGCAGAATCTAGTTTTGAGTTACTGGTTGACTGAATGTTGGTTTTCACCTACCGCAGTACCACACACAATTTTACGCATGAGTAAGCATCACATGATGTGAAACAAGTCAGTTTTTCCTGTTGTTCACTTCATTTTGACTGCATCGCTTTGGTTGTTTTTTGGATTTCATTTGTACAATAAAGAAATCGCTTTAACTGCTTGCTGACCAGCCGTCGTCATTTTACTGTGGCAGGTCCACTCTCCTGGGCGAGAGCCCGTAGCTCTACGTCCGCTGTTTTTTTTTGCGGCCACTAGGGGGCGCGCGCAATGTATGAACAGAAGATCAGTGATTTCCCTCAGTGAGTCCACACCCCTCCATACAGTTAGAACACACCCAGGAACATACTTAACCCCTTCCCCTCCCCCTAGTGTTAACACCTTAACTACCAATGGCATTTTTATAGTAATCCAATGCATTTTTATAGCACTGATTGCTATAAAAATGCCAATGGTCCCAAAAATTTGTCAAAAGTGTCTGAAGTGTCCGCCATAATGTCGCAGTACTGAAAAAAAATGCTGATCGCCGCTATTACTAGTAAAAAAAAATATTAATAAAAATGCCATAAAACTACCTCCTATTTTGTAAACGCTATAACTTTTGCGCAAACCAATCAATAAACGCTAATTGCGATTTTTTTAACGAAAAATATGTAGAAGAATACATATCGGCCTAAACTGAGGAAAAAATTATTTTTTATATATTTTTTGGGGGATATTTATTATAGCAAAATTTAAAAAATATATCATTTTTTTCAAAATAGTCGCTCAATTTTTTTTATAGCGCAAAAAAAAAAAAAACGCAGAGATGATCAAGTACCACCAAAAGAAAGCTCTATTTGTGGGAAAAAAAGGACGCCAATTTTGTTTGGGAGCCACGTCGCACGACCGCACTTGTCAGTTAAAGCAACGCAGTGCTGAATCACAAAAAGTTCTCTGGTCATTGGGCAGCAATATGGTCCGTGGGTTAAGTGGTTAAGAAGTGCGGCAGTCCAGGATCTTCTTTTATCCAATGAAGTTTATTCTGCTTACATTTTGCATTCCTCAGTTCCTATGGTAAAAGATTTGATGATGCTAGCTTCCAGATAGAAAATTAGACCAAATCTATCTGACTTTCTGCAGCTTCTAGTGCACACTATGAGAAGCTTACAGTATGCAGTGAAATCAGAGTAAGCTATTTCAGTAGAGGAGAGGAGACTGTACAGCTGCACAAGACTAAAGTTAAAGTGTTTGTTAGGGAATATATATATAAGTCTATGCCAGCCCCTTTATTAGAGGCTGGTATAGCACACTGTGTATGTTTTATTTTAAAACGAGTATGTAAATATTAAATATCAACTGTCTCATCGCTCACGGCCACTTTCCAGCTCTGATAGATGTCTTCTGTGGGAGCGGCCGTGATCTCCCTCTGATGTCAGAGGAAGATCACATGGCCACTCGTCTCTTCCGGAGAAGACATCTATCAGAGCTGGAAAGCGGCTGCAGGTGACGTGACCGGCCAGAAGACAGCTGATATTCAGTATTTACAGTGCTCATTTTAAAACAAAACATACACAGTCTGCTATGCCAGCTTCTGATAGAGTGTCTGGCGTAGACTTAATGTATATTTTAATATTAAAATAAAAGTGGGGCCAGCCTGGAGACAGGCAGAAAGGGTGCTGACAAGGAGGAAGGAGGGGTGAGGGGGAGAGAGGAGAGCGGAGAGCAGGCAGCCTATCACAGAGGGAGGCACTATGACCACGGTGATCAGGGCGGAGCTGCCCTGGTTATCGTGGTCTAATTAGAGAGGGCATACAGGAAGTGTTTTTTTTTCACAGTTTAGAGGTTGGCAGATTAAATAGCACAGGTGCTGTGCTTTATAATCTTCTTTAAGGGACCAGAATCTAAAATGTTTTTTTGGGGGGGGGGTTTACAAACGCTTTAAGACTGGAGTGCAGCTGTAAAGAATGGCTTAAAATGATATATGTTGGTTCTTATTGATGACTGCCCTGCAAAAATACTAGTGCTCCTCTCTTACATAGTCACTAACCCCCACTGTCTTAGGTCAGAGACTGAGTAAGTACTGAAGACAGAGACTGCCACACATGCAACACTTTCTGAAAAACATCAGCAATGGCAATCTGTCATTATTTTGTCATAACAGATGTCCTTTAAAGTGGACCTATAGTCAGATAACACTTTCCCCTCCCTGGCTTTAATCATAAACAGGTTTATAGCGTTAATAAATGAAGTTACAGTAAGGTCACAAAAAGCGACTGCTAATACCTTTCTTCTTAATCAAAAGACCTTTTCTAATCTTGGGAAGTGCTTTGATCAAGGTGCATGCTGTAACTGCTCAGCTAGACATCAGGCCCCACAGAATGCTATTATTGGCAGTCGAGGCACACTCATTGGTTAGAGGGACATCTAGGACATAGGATATTGCTGGTTAAAGCAGAAGTGGAGGTTGCAATTATAGCTAACTCTCAGGCCACGTACACACGATCAGACTGGTCCGATGAAACTGGTCCGACGGACCGTTTTCATCGGACCAGACTGAAGTGGTCTGATGGTCTGATGTGTGTACACGCCATCAGACCAAAAATCCGATCAGACCAGAACGCGGTGACGTAGAACACACCGACGTGCTGAAAAAAGGAAGTTCAATGCTTCCAAGAATGCGTCGACTTGATTCTGAGCATGCGCAGGTTTTTGGTCCGATGCTTTTGCGTACTAACCATTGAATCTGTCCGACGGACAGGCGTCCGTCGGACAGATTTTAAAGCAAGTTTTAAAACTTTCGTCCGACGGTCAACGGTCCGATGGGCCGTACACACCATTGAATTGGTCCGATGAAACTGGTCTGCAGACCAGTTTCATCAGACCGGTCTGATCGTGTGTACGCGGCCTCAGGGTCAGCATGTTTTCTTGGGGCCACATAGGTGGATTTGGTTAACTAAAGGCCGCTGTTAGAAATCATGGGGCCCTGTACAGCCATCCTTTTGATAAAAAAAGTCCCTCCTCAGTTTTCACCTCCTAGGCCCCCCTGTTGACCTGATGGGGCCCAGAGAAATGTAACATATTCCCTGGTAAGCAGGGGGGTGGTCTAGTAAAATGTACTTAGGCAAACATGAACAATAAAGCTGCCTTGGGCCCCCCTATTTAGTTGATGGAGTCTGGGCCCAGTACAACAGGGCCTGTTGTACTGCCTTACAAGCAGCCCTGGGTTAACTAGAAAGATACATGTAGGCATCTTTAAATGCCTGTTTCGAGTTTGCTGTAAATTTAGCCATTAAACTTAGAAACTTAGATATCTAAAACAAACACTTGGTCATGAATCCAGCCTTCCATTAGGATTTGAATATACAGTATCTCCCAAAAGGGGTAAGTACTTCAGGGACTTCAGGGATAAGAGCACAAGGGAACTAGGCACTCAAAGAGTATTCCACTTGTACTCCAGAGAGAAAATCTATGAAACATGGACTGTGCATGATGCTCGTGTGCAAGTTTGGAATCGTATGCATAGAACAATGTACAGTACACATATGCTGTTTTAACGATGATGTAAAGTGTGTTTTCTGTATCTCTTGTTCTCAGTCTTTCTATCATTCTTTCCTCTACCTTTTAAAAATGTACATTTTACAACATTAACTGACACCCTTTAGGTAAATGAGCAGGATTACATGAGTTTTGATGTATCTTTATTTTGTTTCCCCCCTATGTGATCAGTTTCTGTATGTTGCAGTGACTGAAGTGTGTCTCCTAATCTTATTGTTGTTATAAGGAGACTGACAATTGCTGTTTACCTAGCTACCATTACAATTAAACGTAATTATGTTTGCTACGGGATGCTTAGTAATCCTATGAGAAGTATGAAAGCGTGACCACTAGTCAGTCTCGTGTAACAATGAGTACAGAATCCAAGTCTGTGTTCTTCCACAGCTGTATTTACCCTGGATTTGTTTCCTTTCATAGTAACCTCTACAGAAGTGAACCTTGCATAACAAAGACCACTCCTTGGCACAGGATATGTCCTCTTTTCATAGATGATTTGGAATACTTATCTTACTTTTTGCTAGTTTACTCTGCATGCTAAGGCAACCTCTTTACAAAAAACATTATTTTATTCAGGAAGGCAACACAAAGAGCAGTAATGATGTATAATGCCATAGCACAGCATCCAGCTTGATTAAGATTTTCTATCTGCAGATTTGTGATTGGTTGCTATACATTTCTGTACTTCGGACAATTGCATTGCTTCCGTTTCTAACAAGGCAGAAAGATATATACACTATATTGTCAAAAGTATTGCGACACCTGCCTTTACACACACATGAACTTTAATGGTATCCCATTCTTAGTCCACAATGTTCAATATTGAGTTGGCCCACCCTTTGCAGCTATAACAGCTTCAACTCTTCTAGAAAGGCTGTCCACATGGTGTGTCTATGGGAATGTTTGACTATTCTTTCAGAAGCACATTTGTGAGGTCAGGATTCTCAGACTGGATGAGAAGGCCTGGCTCGCAATCTCATGTAATTCATGCTAAAGATGTTCTTTCGGGTTGAGGTGCAGGCCAGTCAAGTTTCTCCATCGCACACTATATTGCAAAAAGTTTTGGGCCGCCTCTCCTAATTATTTGGTGGAGGGGGGATAATGGTGTGGGTTTTTTTCTTTCACAGGTTGGGTTTGGCCCCTTAGTTCCAGTGAAGGGAACTCTTAAGGTGTCAGCATACCAAGATATTTTGGACAATTTCATGCTCCCGACTTTGTGGGAACAGTTTGGGGATGGCCCCTTCCTGTTCCAACATGACTGTGCACTAGTGTACAAAGCAAGGTCCATAAAGACATGGAAAAGTGATTTTTAGGGGGAGGATCTAGACTGCCCTGCAGAGAGTCCTGGTCTCAACCCAATAGAACACCGTTGGGAAGAATTCAGACTGCAAGCCAGGCCTTTTTGTCCAACGTCAGTCCCTGACCTCACAAATGTGCTTCTGGAAGAATGGTCAAACATTCCCATAGACACACTCTTAAGCATTGTGGACAGCCTTCCCAGAAGAGTTGAAGCGGTTATAGCTGCAAAGGGTGGGCCAACTGAATATTGAATGCTACAGACTAAGACTAAGGCAGTTGTCCCAATACTTTTGATAATATAATGTATTTAAGCCTTGTTATGCAGATTTATTAGTGAGTAAATTATGATTTTTCCAATTTTGTCATATGTAATATTTAAAAATGAAAAAGTCTGGCCCAAATGCAAGCATTTCAAAATTACTGCTATTACCTTCGTATCCTGAAAAAAAAAAACTCTTCTAGTTGATCTAGTGTCTGCCTTTCTTGAAAACTGACTACTCTGAGTTCTAAGCTAAGTCCCATCCACTTGCCTCCCCATCTGCTTTTATGTCCACTGAACTCTTCTGGACAAGGAAATGGCAGATGAGTAGGTATTACCCCGAGATTATGGATGTAGGGCCTCCATTAGTAAAGTGAGAAAAATGATGCCAAAAAGCACATACATAAAACACAGCTATGGTTTTTATTAAAATAAATATGAAAAACAAAAATAAATAAAAAGTTGAGGTGAGCCTGGTCATCTAAACTGTCAAGATCAAATGGCTGGCCTCTCACCCACTCACAGAATTCTCTCTGCTAGATTAAGCAGGGAGATTTCTGTGATGTACAACAGGATTTAAACTATGGCTGGCCTTTTATGAATGGTTGAAAAATACACCCTGTGGTGTGGAGTAGCCTAACTATGTATAGTGTAGAGCAGATATAGATATCCACTTTGTTGTAAATCACTCCCTAAATCAACAGTTTTTATTTGGTAGTATCTTCTTTTAGACAGGGTTTCAGTTTTAAATGTTTAAACTGTCCGATAAGTGTCTTTTACTAACACTGATAAGTAAAATAACTGTGATCGCCAATTTTTTTTCAGCAATTAATGCTTTCAAGAGAACAAAAATCTTTGTCACTCTTCCTTTTAGATGATTTGTTAGTTTCTGGGCAGATCACTATTACAAAATAACATTCAATTAAGTATCAGGCTCAATTCTACAAACTTTATATAAGGATAACGATTAATGTTTTATGCCATGTGACCTGTAGTTTTAACATATCATTTGACAATTTTTCAAAAATCTGATGGCTTAGCTTTTTTTTTTATTGAGTCTACATACCGTATATCTTATGAAGATAGAACCAAAAATGGCTAACAAGCTAGTTGTATAGCAAGCAGAATGGATCAGGGCCTAGGATTGTAAGATTATAGACAGTAAGAAAACAACCCCTTGTTTAAACCGTTGTATTACCTTGCTTTCTTCTATGGGTCTTCATAAGAAAAGTGTATATTCTTATGAATTAAGATTTGTGAAATTTTGTAGTCAACAATTAGCCAATCAATTACCATTTCTGTTATGATGAAATTACATTTAAACCCATCAATTGGCAACATTTAAGGCAGCGGATATCCAATCAGCCACTGAGAGCCTACACAAATAACATGCTACATGCATTTCCTAAGCTCTCTTTGGGGATGTTTTCTTCACCCTTTTAGGAATTACAACACTCAGATAGTTACAATGTCCACATTTAACTCCATAACATTTCTGTAGGTATTCATGAGTTATTACACCGCTTTGTACTAGGGAATGCTCATTAAACTCCTGATGGTTCCTGAATGACCACATTCCGTTTAGAGGGAGCATCTTGAGTTTTGCATTGCAAGTGCAGATACAGAGAAGGTTAATTTTTACAAGTCACTGTCCAATGAAAAGCGAGATGTTTATTCCAAGAGTATTAATCCAGCTTTCACTCAGGCTATAGAATAATAGTTTGTTTTATACCTTGGCTTTTCTTTCATTTCTCACTTTCCCTATAAATACCTCCTATGTTAAGGTTTCCATGTATGGATTCACCATAAGAATGCGTGACTTATACTAATCCAGGCTGTGTGGAGGACACTCTAAAAGTCTTCTCTGTTTCTTTAAGTTTGTCTTCTATGTGCAGTTTTTTAAAGAGCATTTGTCGAAAAGGTTGGCACATAAAAAAATAAATGATAGGGTCAAGACATACATTGGCAGCTGATAAAAGCAGTGTTATCTCTTTGACATAAAACAGATTGTTTTGGTCTTGACAGCTGTAACCTTTGGTGGCAGTTTGACTTATGGTGTATGGAATTCGGCAAATGTGGTAAGGAACAAAACAGATGAAGAACACAACTAAAATACTGTATATATTCCTCGTAGACTTTCTGCCAGCATTTGAACCTCTTTTGAACCTTTGGTGAGATCGGTATATTTTCCTTGATATTGAAGCATAAAATGTAAGAAGAAGGATAAACACAATAACAAATATACTTATACATATATAATTAGAAGCCTGATGCCATTGGATGCCCAGATAGCTTTTTAGCTTGGCACAAGATGGGTTTGTTGTTTCATTAACAGTTTGGTTGGTCAGTATCATATTTGGGATAGAGATAAAAGCCATGACTGCCCATATCAATGCTGAGATGATCTTACTGTGATATACATTTTGAAAGTAAGAGTTATTCATAGGTCTCACAATCTTATAATAACGATCAAAGCCAAGAATCCCCAAAAATATGATTCCAATGTACATATTCAGGTAAAACACAACTGCTGAGTATCTGCAGACAAACAGACGTAATTGCACATTTCCTAATCCAGCATCGCTTATTATTTTCATGGGAAATGTCAGAGTCATTAAAAGGTCAGCAATCACAATGTTTTTCAAGTAGACGATGAAGCTCCTGTTACTGGGAATGTAGCAGAAAATCCACAAGTTCAGCCCATTTAGGAAGAAGCCAATGAAAAAAACAAAAGTGTACATGGTGGGCAGAACCTTGGTTACCACATCTGCATTTGGATAGCATCTACTTTCTGAATTATTCAAATTAGATTCTGTGAAATTATTCATTTTGAATTTCAAGATAGATGTATTTTTTTTTTTTAATTGACTATTTTATTACAGCACTAACAATAGTGAGATATGTGCAGAATGATAACGGGAATTGATGTTTGCTCCTAATGGATCCCAATCTAATTTGTGAGCTTTTAGTTAAAAAGGTGCAGATAAAAAATGCAGTAAACAAATTATGGTTAATTCGGATGTTGATTGCCTTCTTTTTTCACATCAGGGTGAGTCTTCTGCCTTGTCGAATAAAATATTCATTTTAAATAGGAATATGGCAAGTATCCATAACTATGATCACAGAGAACAAAAGCTCTTTTGTTATGCTTGTAGAATTCCAATTAACTTAGTTCTGAAGCATTAAAAACTTAGTGGAAGTTGTTTGTATTGGACGTGTTGTGCTTAGGGATAGGAGTAGATCATTTCCCAGTAGATGGATTTCTGTCCAGGTGGAATTTTTTTTTCTCAATGCTGAATTATCTTCCCCTAGTTTAATGTTTTCTGTGGCCTCTGAATGCTTCCAGTAGGAGCTGCAAAGACAAAGAATAGCATTGTAATTATTTTTTTTCCAGGATAAGGCAGGGTAGCCTTTAAAAACCTGAGTATATCAACTTTGAACATTTTACACATAGTGCCCAACAGCCTATATTTTTTCCTTGAAGTGGACCTTACAGTAAATTTACAAGTGGGCATCCTTTATCAATAAAAAGCAGTCCTTGAGCTTCAGTTGAGTAAAACCACGTACACACGATCAGTCCATCCGATGAGAATGGTCCGAAGGACCGTTTTCATCAGTTAACCGATGAAGCTGACTGATGGTCTGATGTGCCTACACACCATCGGTTAAAAAACCTTCAGTCCGTTTTCATCGGTTTTGACCAATCGTGTGTACGCGGCCAAAGTTTGCCTAGGCAGAGATAACGCCATCAATCTGCAAAAGGCAAGAGAAATCTACCTCAGTGATTAGACTGCAACATTGTCATTTTATAACAAGTCACAGGATTGATGGCTACAGTGGGATCCAAGATTTACATGACTGGATCATCTCTCAGGCCCCGTACACACGACCGAGCTTCTCGGCAGAATCCAGCGAGAAGCTCGCTGGGAGACATATTCTGGCGAGAAGCTCGATCGTGTGTACACTTCCGACGAGCATCCCGTCGGGAAGCTCGTCGAGCCAAAAAAGAGAGCACGCTCTCTTTTTCCTCGTTGTTCAATGAGGACTTTGGCTCGACAAGCTTTTCCGACCGCTCATCGGGAACCTCGTCGGGCGGAACGATAGGTTTAGCCCGACGAGGTTCTCGGACGTGTGTACGCGGCCTAAGCCAGGATCTAAGGCCAATGACACACAATTTTCTGGCAGCTTTTTACCCCATTTGTTATAGCAATTTGTCACTTTAACAAAAAGAAACATGGAATAATTTTCTATGGGAACGCTAACTGTGAAATTTTTAAAGTGATTTGTCACACTGGTGCTGAACGATCAAGATTTATCACCATATTGGTTCAGCAGGATAATCACTAATAACCATCACTCTAAATGCTTTTCTATGGAATGTTGCAGTGATTGGTATGCTTAGCTACAAATTGCTGAAGGAGAACGATATGTAGCGACTTTAGCAATTAAATCACTAGCTACAAATCACTGGTAATTGCTGGCATTACCCTTTTATAGCAAAGATTAATCTCTGTGAAAAAACACCAATGTGCCATCAGCCTAAATCTAAAACGTTAATGCTAATTCTGAAAAAAGGTAGTGATGGTCTTCTGATAAGAAATGCAGATAAAGGTACTGCCAAGAGGAGTGCTGTAATTTCTGTGAGTGATAATAAATAAAGTTTTAGGCAGGCTATAGATGGTGCACATTTCTTTCTTGCAACCACAGGTTGCAGGAAAAAAATGTGCACGATTCCCCCATTAACACAGACAGTGCTGACAGGGGATCCCTCCTGCCGAGATATTGTATTCCCCTGGCCGGGAAGCCGTCCCCGCTGGGAGAAGGCAATGGTTATTGCTAGTGGCTATAGCAGCTGATAGCAATAATCACAAATAAATCTGGCAGGCTGGTTGTACCCAAGTTGATCTATCAACTTTGTACATTCAGCATGCCCATACACGGATCAAATCTTGGCTGGTTCTGCAGGATTTGAATCGTCTATGGCCATCCATCCATCGTCTATGGCCATATACAAGATCGGTAATTCTAACAGAATGTTGACTTAAACTTGTTTTTAGTTTTTTTGTGTGTCGAAATTGCATACAGATGATTGGAATTTTTATTTTCGGAAAAATTGAGAACCAGCTCTCAAATTTTTGTTGTCAGAAATTCCAACAGAAAAAGGAAGATGGAGCCTACACACGGTCAGAATTTCTGACCCAAAGCTCACATAAAACTTTTCTTTCTCGGAAATTTCGACCATGTGTACGCGGAATTACACTTATAGGTTGCTTGGCATGCATGTGCTTAGGATAAAAAATATGTCTGATGCTAGGTTCACTTCAAACACTTTAAGAACTCATAAAGCCACACACACACCTCTTAACAGCTATTACAGAAAATATTAATTTTCCATTATATGTGTTGAAGGCTGTTTACCTGTAATAATATACTTCTAGACCTAATGCAAAGGTCCTGTAGTTCCCACCTTCCTTTCTTCCCACACAACTGCCTGCTGAGTGTTGGAAAGTTAGTGAATGAAGCCAAGTAGCATGACAGATGACATCTATAGGCAGTAGACTGAATTTTTCTGTTTGCTGCAAAGTGTTTTAATAGACAAAATGGCTATGCTCCATCCTCAACAAGTAACATGAGCTTGGGATAGTGAACATAATGGTTCCAGTCGGTATTGACAACCCCTGTACCAGTCAGCACTTCTGATGTGCGTTACCTTTGTATGAGGTGTGCAGATCAAAGAGATTCATGGTAATTTTTATGTGGTTTTCCATAACATTTTTCATTTATAATCCTCTACTAGTGGACAAGGCACAAAAAAAAAGAATTATGATTTTAAAGCGTTTGTTACCACACCATTTCATATTCCTGATATGTGCCTACTGTACTAGTATGAGAAAATATCCCACTCTCTTTGTATCAGTGGCGGCCTGTAATGCAGGAGGTGCAGGGACTATGCTCCCCTATCCATGCGTCCATCCCCTTAATCTACATGCAGGGTGCCGGATGCGTGGATTTCTATGTTTTTTTTTTTTAAGCACGTAATAAGAGCCAAAGGCACTAATAGGTTTAAAAAAAGAGTGAACTCGGGGCACAGAGCACTGCGCCCCAAGCCCCCCCCCAGTTGTGATACAATATGAATCAATATTTGATATTGTCTTCCTGATTCTCCTCCCGGCCAATCAGGAAGTGGGTCTTGAGACCTGTCACCTAGTAGACGCAAGGCGGAAGCTGACGTGATGCAGAGAAGAAGAAAACGCAGGGGAAGCCACCACCCGTCGCCTAGATTAAGCAAAGCCCACGACCTAGATGGGTTAAGTGCGGGGCTGGTAACGACTGACCGTTGTTCCTGCCAGTAATCCTACTTTTTTATTAAAAAACTGACCACACTAAGCAGGAGAGCTCACCGTGGTCAGTTCTCTAGCTATGCTGGGTGTACTATCCTCCAATGATCAGATTTGTCCTGACACCCCCCCCCTCCCTCTGCTGCACAGCCTTTTACTGGAAAGCTCTGTGTGCTGCTGCTTCTCCTCCCCCCAGCTCTTATGCAGCTGAGAACAGAAGGAACAGTAGGAATGTGATCACTTATAAAAAAGGAAAAAAAAGGTATTTATAGTTTTTTTAATCTATACACACATATTTTTTCTTTGATGTTTATTTCAAACTGATTGGGATGTTTTACAAGGTGGTTGTTTACAATTATTTTACGCTGAAGTATGTTAAAATTAAACCTATCAATCCACCCTGGTTCTTACTCAAAATTCATGTTAAAATAATCAAAAACAATTCTGGTGAGGTCCTATGTCATTCCAGTGATTGAAAAATGAAGACTCATCAATGGTTTACTTTGAGAGGAAGAGCAGCTGACTCACCTTCTCACTTCCTCTAGTGCACATTTGCTGATCCCTGTGAAAGTATTAACCTCACAGCTTTCTGTCTCTCTGATTAGTCAGCAGAATATTATACAAGAGTGTACTGTATGTTAGTAATTATCTAGTTAGAGGGTTGTATGGCAGTGGTAGAATGTTTCTTGAAGAGGGGATTGGAATCCTACACACAAGTCAAGGGGAATGTAAATTATATAGTGAAAAGACATTTCCTTTTGAATTGGGATTAATAAAGCATTCTGAATCTGAATCAGGATGTGTATATGTTGCTTTTTTAAACCACCTTTTTTTTTCGATTGCAGTTGGCCAAACTCTCAGCTTGACTGTAGCCTGGGAGTGGGGTCCATGGACAACAATTTAGGACTTTGTTCCTTTATGATAGTTCTTTCTTACTAAGAAAGAACATTTAGAAGTCTGTTTATACATATATATATATATATATATATATATATATATATATATAAAAATAATAATGCATCTTTAGGGGCCTAGTTAAAAATTTGCATGGCCATTTGTCCAGTGAATCTGCATGTTCTGTGCGAAAAAACAAAAGTTATTTGGGCTATTTTCTCTTCTGAACAAATCTTTTTTATAGCTATAGGCAGTAGAGAATACTGAATCATGGCCACTAGATGGATCTGACAGCATAAGGCAGGGGTGTCCAAACTTTTTTCAAAGAGTGCCAGATTTGATGAAGTGAACATGCGTGAGGGCCAACCATTTTTGCCTAACATTCTTTGAACCATTAAAATTCGGTCTAAGTGTGTTTGTCCGAGCAACTAATACTCTGCCCAACAAGAATTCTCCTGCCTTTGTGGCTTTGTTTGGTGTTTGGTGAAGAGTTATGCTTGGGCGTGTTATTTGTATCTATCTATCTATCTATCTATCTATCTATCTATCTATCTATCTATCTATCTATCTATCTATCTATCTATAGATATCTATACAGATATATATCCTCTGTGGCCCCAACGAATCCCAGAGTGCCGCTCAAGACTAAGGATGAGCTTGGGAGTGTTATTTTATGTATACCGTATTTATCTGCGTATAACAGGCATCTTCACTTTAAGAGGAAAGATTCAGGGGGAAAAAAACTATTTTAAATAAAGAACTGTGAAGCAAAATAAGGGTCAGTGCCTATCAATGCAGGCTCCCCATTGCCATGAATGCAGCCTCACTATTGCCAACAGATTACATGCAGGAGAATCTCCTGTTTTCTCAGCGGCCTCTTTTAATAGCAAGTCCTGTATTCTATGATAGACAGAACAGTCTTCCAATGGCAGCCCAGGAGACAGAACTTCCTAGTACAGATGCCGCTGAGTAAACGCTTGTTATGCCCCCTCCCTGTCCCCTCTGAGGTAGCGCTGATAAATACAGTATATATCTTTAGTAGCCCAGGAGCCGCAAAATTATATATATATATATATATATATATATATATATATACAAATTACCAGGGGAGCCACGTTAAAGCGGAATAAGGGCCACGTTTGACCCGCGGGCTGGACTTTGGACATGCCTGGCATAAGGCATACATACCTCTTTGTTACTTGAGATACAGAGGAACTGGAGAATTGGTACAGCTATGCATGGTAGCCAATGAGCTTCTAAGTTCAGCTTGCTCAATTAAGCTTTGGCAATTAAACCTGGAAGCTGATTGGTAGAGATATGCACATATTTGTTAAGTATTTTTAATTTTTTTTTTGCAATAAGTGTTATGTTAGAATGATTCGTTTTTGGAATTTGTTTCATATATTCATTGTTTCCGAATCAATTTGTATTTTTGGAAGTTCTGTTATTCTTTTATTATTTTGGAAGACTGGCTATATCCATGACAGTCCAACCCACAAACAGAAATAGAATGAGCTGAATTGACGATATTGACTGGAGTCGCATGTATCCAATATTAATGAATGGAACAAAGTTACTTTCGGATTCATTCGTTATGTTATGATTTGGAGATTCTGATGGATCCACCTCCATGCAACCCAAACACAATAAGTGTTTCACTTGTATACCTTACTGTATTTATTACAATATGTTTCCATTTCATATGAAGTGAATTTTTTATGAAAAATGTTAAAGACTCGTCTGATTTTTCTAGAGTCCAAGACATTACCGTGCTGCTCTCATCCAAATAAAATGGAGCTCCGCCCAAATGGGGAAGCTCTGCTTATCTGCCTCTTCCACCCTACCACTGCAACATTTGGCACCTTCCAGTGGGTTAGGGTGAAGCGGTTACCTGTTTTTTTGGCCTCCCTCCTCCTTCCCCCACAGCACATGCGCAGTAGGAAATGGCCTCACTGCCAGTTTCCCTTAGCTTAGATGGCCGCAGCAGCAGCATCCAGCAGCCGATTGAAAAATCGGCTTGGGTGAAGACAATGCTGGATTCCTGGACAGGTTATTGACCTAATTTAAGTCAGCATAAAATAATATCAAACAGAAAAAGCTAAGGAAGTTTTGTGGAACTATATGATATCAAACAAGAGGGGGGAGGGTATAATAATGTATCCAATTAAGCAGTACACGCTAAAAGTTACAATATTTTATTAATATCATTCATATTAAATGTAATCAAATATTGTAATATTTAGCTTGTAATGCTTAACTTGATACAATATTATACCCATCTCCCCCCCTTGTTTGGTATCATATAGTCTCCCCAACCTTCCCCAGCTTTTCCCTGTGTATTCTAGGGATAGATACCTGGGTATTCTAGGGTTTAGGAACACAGCATTGTAAATTTAAAAGTCAGCAGCTACAGTAATTTTGTTCTGAAGGAGCCTGGAGCTTAGCCTTAATTAGAATTAATATGTACCGTATTTATTCATTATGTTATTAAATTGAATTAATTTCCTTATTACCAGTTGACTTTGTTTGCTGGGCTGTGCACATACAAATTAAATGAATGGTCTCTCAAGTTCATCCCAGGTTCACACTGGGCTGCGTGAATGAAGCCATGTGAGTTCAGCTGAACTCGCACGATTTCACTCCCGCTGGCAGTCCCAATTTCGGCTGCGATTACAGAGACATATGTGCAGGGCTTAACCCCAATTTAAAAATAATCTTATTAGAATATTCATGCTATGCTCACTAGAAAAAATGGAATGGATCCAAATCAATTCAGATCATTTGTTATGTTATTTTATGTTATATTTTGTTTATGTTAATGCTTCAAACCTTAACAAAGGGCCCAAACTATTGCATCATGTCACCTGAATGAAATGAATGAGTTTATTGTTTTTGTTATAACTTATTTCGGATTTGTTGAAATTTGTTAATATTGTGATTCGGAGATTAGGATACATCCAAATCTTCGAATCCTTCCAAATTTGTCTGAATTTCGATTTGTAAGGAAACAAATTGTCTACTGATTGGTTTCTATGCAGAGCTGCACGCTCCAGTTTTAGTAAATCCACCCCAATGTAACAATTCCAGAGAACACTGGAGGGAATTAGCAAATAAATGTGATCGACCATGGTGACCAGCAACTGTAGGAGGAATAAGAATGGGACCAAGTGCTTCATGCAACTGGTCTCCTGGGTGGGGGGTTTAATAAAGAGTTTTAACTTATGATGACCCTTCTTCTTAAGTAGTCATATTCATCTTTGAAATGTGTGACATTTGTACAAGTAATCAAGAGGAAGAATGCAAGGTCTTGTTGGCTGCAGTCTGTTCCACAAATATTGGCTTCCTCTTGTGTCGTAACAAATGATAACACAGCCTTACAGCAAACTATACGCTGCATACTTCACCTGTCAGTCAATGATACAAAGCGTGAAATGATGTATGATATGTTTGTGTTTCTAAAGAGGGTTACTTACAATTACACATGCAGTGGTGATGTGAGGCAGAATGGACCATGAGGAGAATGATGAAGAACATACAACATTATCATCTAAACTGAGTTTAAATTAAAACACATTGCATATTGGCTGAAATGTATACATTTTATTGTATCTAAAATGAGTGCCTGGGTTTGTTACTGTTTCTGATCATTGATCAAATTCTACCATATATTAGGTGCTAGAGCAGGGGTGCCCAACCTTTTGAAGAGCAAGGGCCACTTCTGCAACTTGGTAATCGGTCACGGGCCATAAAGAGCGGAGCTTGCGGATGGCAGGTCACGGCTACTCTATAGGCTCTCCGATCCAGCCAGATGGAAGGGGACAAATTCCCTTCAGTTTTTTGTATTGGAGGTAGGTGGGCGTAAACAAACATCTGTAGCTCTATAGAGGTGAATTGAAGGTCCCATTAGGTCGGGCTGATGAAAAGGGCCTAAGACTGCTTTCACACTGATGTGCTGCGGTTTACCCACAGTGCGGGTGCATTGTAGTGCACCTGTGTCTATCCTGCGGGTTAGCTGAACTTTGCCATAGACTCCGCCTGTGGCAAAAGCTGGCGCTGTAGAGGAAGCATCGGCTTATGGGGCTTTGCTCCACAGCCACTTTCTTCCTCTACCATCAGCTTCATTCACAACACTGATACTGTGGTATGGCACGTTGACAACCTGCGATCTGGGCTTGCCAAACCGCCATTCGAGAGCAAGAGGTTGTGGGCCACATCAGAGGGCTTCGCGGGCCACCTGTGGCCCCCGGGCCACTGGTTGGCCACCCCTGTGCTAGAGCATTAGAATATGTACAGTTTCCTATAACTATATTATTTTCATGTAACTTCATTTCCAGACAAGTAAACAGTTTCCTGTCTCACACTCATTGAGTATTTAATAGATATAATGAGATGTTTTCGACAAACTCTCTAAGGACTCATGTCCAGTTTCAGTATCCCTAAGCCCTTTTAAATGGAAAATACCGTATTTCCATTAAAGGACATTTTTTTTTTTTTTTTTACTAAGATTTATTTTGCCTTTTTTGTATTACTTTAATACAGCATCCAAAGAAGACAACTTGGCTGAAAAGAAACATTTTTAATCTCTTACTGTAAACATTTTAAAAGGTTATTACATTTTGGATAAATTGGTTAGTAATGTGTAAATAAAGGATGAAGCATAAGATGCTGGTAACATCTGTTCAGTGGTGAACTATAAGTACTTATAATTCCTGCTTCCTGACAGCTTTCTGTGTTTTGCAACTCAAAAACCTCAGGATTTGCCTGCTTTTGATAAAGTGGTTATGGAAATTAAAGTGATACTATAGTACTATCATCAGTTGTATGAATACCTTGGCTTTTTAAAACCAAAAAAACCCAAACATTAAAACTTTGCTTGTAGTTTCATTATCATAGTACTTGCACCTAACCTAAAAAATAAAAGCATATGCTGTTTTTTGGTGCTTCAGTCCTTACTGCCTTGTGCAGGAGCAGAGCTGATCATAACAACTACACAAAGATTTCACCTCTCTTTGTTTTTAAAGTTGGCATTCTCTTATAAATTATGACTTGTGCTTTAATTAATAAATAATACAGTGAGTTATCTTCCAGCATAAAACATTTTGAAAAAAAATTTCATCATGCTTACATAATAGTAAATACAAGCCAGTATACAAAATGTTATTATCAATTGTATAGCTTTTTGCATGCATCAAATGAAAATAGGAAAAATAAGGTTATTAAATGTTGTTACTACTTACCTGCTGAAGTAGTACTTGGCGGACTGGCTTTCACGTCTCCAAGAGATGCAAAGAACTATTTGAGGCTTAGTTATGTCTCAGAGGAGGTCTTAAAATTTCCCTTGAACTATTAGTCTGATTTATTGAAGAAAAAATCGTTTTGGAAATGCCAGTCGACAAGAAGCCTGAATATCAAATTGTACAGATGTGCACAAGTATTTGTATAAATACACTGTTTTCTGTGTTGGGGCGTTTTATACAGAAAAAAAGTCAAAAAGGAGAAACCCACGGTCTTCTATAGAACTGAATGAAGAATGCCTTTCCCATGTCTGTTGCTGACCTCTACACTTCTGTAATATCAACTTCCTTACTAACAACAGAATACACTGAAAGATGACATATGCTGCATAATAACGCCTCTACCCTCTACTGCTGGATGAGTATTGCAGTAAAACACAGTATTGCAGGGTCTTTTTTAATACAGAAAATGTGATATCTATGTTCACTCACATCAGAGAAAAAAATTGATTGCACTGTATAGAATTACATTTTTTTGTAGAGATTGGCTTGGAAATATTTTACCAATGTGTGATAATATGTTAACCAATTCAGCCCCTGAAGATTTTACCCCCTTCCTGATTGGAGCACTTTTTACAATTTGGCACTGCGTCGCTTTAACTGACAATTGCACAGTCATGAAATGCGTCGTTTTTTTCACATAAATAGAGCTTTTCTTTTCTTTGGTATTTGATCACTTCTGCATTGTTTTTTTTTTTTGCGCTATAAACAAAAAAGGAACAATTAAAAAAAAATATATATTTAAAAATGTTTGCTATAGTAATATCCCCCAAATTTTATCGGTTAAAACAGATTTTCTTTGTTTAATTTGGGCAACTATATTGGGTCAGCATTAGGGTTGAGCGAACCCGAACTGTAAAGTTCGGGTTCGTACCAGACTTTTGGATTTTTTGGACCTGGACCCGAACCGGAACAATTTGCTGTAAGTTCGGGTTCGGGTCCGGTGTTCGGCTATGTAACGGCGCGCTGCAGGTCAGCCAATCAGTATTTGCTTTACTTGTGTGACATAGAAGCCATCACCGCCATGCCTACTATGCCTTCCGAGGGCTGGAATGCATCTATGTCCTGCCTGGAGGGAAAGAGAGAGATTTAGATATGTGTGCATACTGTTAGCATGTATTGTTTCACTTCCTGGTCCAGTGCTCCGGCACACCCCCCCCCCCCCCTCTGCACCGAGCATTGAGGTTGGCTCTTGTGGGAACATATGTGGTGGGAGTGACCAAAGGAGAGGGGGGTGTCTGGGAGGAGTGGTTTCTGTGTGGGGTGGGGTGGCCTATGGTCTGGGCGGTCCAGCACATGCCCAGGTATGTACAAATATTCCCAAGCTTTACTATGAGGGCGCAACTACAGACCACCAAGGCTCTGAGGAAAGGAGCACGCCCCCAAAACGCGTCAGCCATACCACCGGTCAGATACTATTTGATCTGAGTAGTCACCGTGTTCTTCTGGTGTTGCTGTACATCTGCTATACTGTTTGTCAAAGTGTGTTTTACAATTCATTTTGTGAGTATAACTAATGATTTTAATTCATTTCATTAAAACCCTGTTATACGGCATCACACTAGGTCGGTGCGCCCTCCTTTCTTTTCTCATTTTCTGTGAGATACTCTGCATATTGCACCAGCACTGCATATGTTCCTGTGACATACTCTGCATTAGATAATTTAGGGGAAGGTTCCTGATTGTGCATATAGGGAGCGAATTAGATAGGAGTCAGTCCTACTTCACAAATCTAATTGCACCAGCACTGCATATGTTCCTGTGAGATACTCTGCATATTACACCAGCACTGCATATGTTCCTGTGAGATACTCTGCATATTACACCAGCACTGCATATGTTCCTGTGAGATACTCTGCATATTACACCAGCACTGCATATGTTCCTGTGAGATACTCTGCATATTACACCAGCACTGCATATGTTCCTGTGAGATACTCTGCATATTACACCAGCACTGCATATGTTCCTGTCAGATACTCTGCATTAGATTATTCAGGGAAAGGTTCCTGATTGTGCTTATAGGGAGAGAAATATATAGGAGTCAGTCCTACTTCACAAACCTAATTGCAGCTGCACTGCATATGTTCCTGTGAGATACTCTGCATATTGCACCAGCACTGCATATGTTATTGTGAGATACTCTGCAAGATACTTTAGGGCAGGGGTCTCCAAACTTTTTAAACAAAGAGCCAGTTTATCATTGGTGTCAGTGGGAGGAATAGTGTTACATCATTGGTGTTAGTGGAAGGAAAAGTCTCCCATCATTGGTGTCAGTGGGAGAAATAGTGCCCCATCATTGGTATCAGTGGGAGGAATAGTGTCCCATCATTGGTGTCAGTGGGAGGAATAGTCTCCCATCATTGGTGTCAGTGGGAGAAATAGTGCCCCATCATTGGTGTCAGTGGGAGGAATAGTGCCCCATCATTGGTATCAGTGGAAGGAATAGTGTCCCATCATTGGTGTCAGTGGGAGGAATAGTGTCCCATCATTGGTGTCAGTGGGAGGAATAGTGTCCCATCATTGGTATCCGTGGGAGGAATAGTGTCCCATCATTGGTGTCAGTGGGAGGAATAGTGTCCCATCATTGGTGTCAGTGGGAGAAATAGTGCCCCATCATTGGTATCAGTGGGAGGAATAGTGTCCCATCATTGGTGTCAATGGGATGAATAGTCTCCCATCATTGGTGTCAGTGGGAGAAATAGTGCCCCATCATTGGCATCAGTGGGAGGAATAGTGTCCCATCATTGGTGTCAGTGGGCGGAATAGTCTCCCATCATTGCTGTCAGTGGGGGGAATAGTGCCCCATCATTGGTATCAGTGGGAGGAATAGTGTCCCATCATTGGTGTCAGTGGGAGGAATAGTGTCCCATCATTGGTGTCAGCGGGAGGAATAGTGTCCCATCATTGGTGTCAGCGGGAGGAATAGTGCCCCATCGTTGGTGTCAGTGGGAGGAATAGTGTCCCATCATTGGTGTCAGTGGGAGGAATAGTGTCCCATCATTGGTGTCAGTGGGAGAAATAGTGCCCCATCATTGGTATCAGTGGGAGGAATAGTGTCCCATCATTGGTGTCAGTGGGAGGAATAGTCTCCCATCATTGGTGTCAGTGTGAGAAATAGTGCCCCATCATTGGCATCAGTGGGAGGAATAGTGTCCCATCATTGGTGTCAGTGGGGGGAATAGTCTCCCATCATTGATGTCAGTGGGGGTAATAGTGCC
Source organism: Rana kukunoris (assembly GCA_029574335.1). NCBI lineage: Eukaryota > Metazoa > Chordata > Amphibia > Anura > Ranidae > Rana > Rana kukunoris. Next base: position 166,655,660 of record CM056052.1, read on the forward strand.
CCATCATTGGTATCAGTGGGAGGAATAGTGTCCCATCATTGGTGTCAGCGGGAGGAATAGTGTCCTATCATTCGTGTCAGTGGGAGGAATAGTGTCCCATCATTGGTGTCAGTGGGAGGAATAGTGTCCCATCATTGGTGTCAGCGGGAGGAAAAGTGTCCCATCGTTGGTGTCAGTGGGAGGAATAGTGTCCCATCATTGGTGTCAGTGGGAGGAATAGTGTCCCATCATTGGTATCAGTGGGAGGAATAGTGTCCCATCATTTGTGTCAGTGGGAGGAATAGCGCTTCATATCTGTAGGAGGAATTCTCAAGGGCAGGATAAAGGCATGCAAAGGGCCACATCCAGCCGCATCCGGCCCTGGGGGCCGCAGTTTGGAGACCACTGCTTTAGGGGAAGTTTCCCGCTTGTCGAGATTTTTTTATGTATTTTATGTTATTTTAAGTTATTTCCCTGTCCACATTTGATTGCAGAGTACTTGCCATGCTCTTACCGACATTTTGCTGCCATTTGCAGCCCTCTAGCCCTTTCCCTTCGTTTTTTAGACAAGTTTTAGTAGTCAAAAGTCTGGGTGCCCCATTGACTTCAATAGGGTTCGGGTTCAGGGTCAAGTTCGGGTCCCGAACCCGGACTTTTTTCTGAAGTTTAGACAGGTTAGCAATCTCCTGGCTTTCCGTCGCAAACTTAAAACCCACCTGTTTACCCAAGCCTATGGCTGAATCAGTAGAGGGGTGTCCTGAGTCCTTCTCATGTTATACTAGGTTTCTCCCTTCTTAGTACCCCTTTTAATTGTTGCGGTGCCGACTTTTGTTCTCTGCTATGGGTGATGTGTACTTTTGCGTTTGGCGCTTCGAGGCCCTATGGGTAAGACGGGCGCGATATTAAACACTTTTTAATAATAATAATAATAATAAGTTCAGCCGAACCCGTCGAACCTGAACATCCAGGTGTCCGCTCAAGTCTAGTCAGCATACATGCAGTCTTTTTTTTCAGTTTGGAATTGTAACATAGTGGTTGTGGTTCATTCTCACTAGAGATAATTTTTTAAATTTGCCATAGCCAAAGATTCAAAATGTTTTTTTTTTTTTTAAGCAGAATGCAATGCATGGCCCAAAAAAATGTTTTGAGCAATTAAGTGTATTAAATAGCTGCTGTAGGAAGAGAATAGGGAAGCTAATGTAGCACTACCCACGAAGGAGCTGCTGGTTACGATGGGATGGCGTGTTATCTTATAGCTCTGGTGAAGTGTCTGGGGTGAACGATGAATGCAATAGCAGTAAAGGAATGTCCGCAAATAGGAAGTCTCTTTATAGGTGCTCTTTATTACCCAGCTGGGTAAAAACAGTGAACAGGTGATGGAAATGGATAGATAAAGGTTGGAAGGAGAATAGCAGATTCAGGCCTTGGATATGGAAACAGTCCTGTCTCCATGAACAATTAGCTTCTTTCACCACTCCTGCCTGAGTGAGTATAGCATACCCGGACAGGTCTCTCTCACCAACCTGGCAGCCAGAGTATCACTCGGAACTTGAAAGGAAGTCTCTCTCACAGACTCTTTCAGGGTGAACTTCAGCAAAGCGTCTCTGCCAAAGGCCTTCCCTGATTGTGGTTTCGGAGGAGCTCCTCCTTGGTAAAGTTTGGCCTGAATCCTTCCGTTAACATCCCTCAGTGTCCAGTACCTTGATCCCCGATGGTTTGTCTCAATACTGTTGGACCGCCAGCCTCTCAATGGCGCTCCTCAACTGGACCTCCCCACCGAACAGCTAAACTCGCTTTGAATCTTCAAAGTGGGAACTCAGTCGATCACTGAGTCCCCGTCCTGTGTGAGTTTCCCAGGCCCAAATGGCCCAGGATCCAGGAACAACGCAAAGCACGCACGCCCCAGCCAGGTAGGCCATAACGCTCGGGGCGCGGTGATGTGGTCACACTCCAGGAATGAAGAACCACCTAAGATGGCGTCTGCTTCATAAGTACCCTCTCCCAGCATGCCCAGCGAAGCCCAAGCCTCCCAATTGGCTGCTGGGAAGAGCACCCGAACCTCAGCTTCCACTGCTGCCACCTGTCGACTCGGGGTGGAATTCCACCCCAGGTACGACAGAATGAGCCCACAGCACAGCCAAGCTGAAACAGAGAACCTTACCTTAATCAGAATTGAGATCAAAGTCACTTACACTCTGAAATTTCCCATAAAATTTCACTAGCACCCGTACTTGGAAGTACATGGGCGCTACACTAACAAATTGCATAGGGAGAGATTAGGGTCTGTTTCATTTAGGAAACTTTACTTTGGTTGTTACTTGTTTGGACAATCATAACTGTTTTGTTGCTCTTTTTTTTTTCCTATTGCTGGGGGCTTTTTTGACTTTGATTTTAGCTTGTGGTTGACATGAGGGCAGTAGCCAATTTGTATCAACTAAAAATGGGCTCTGTCTAATGGGAATTGTATTTTGATGTTATCCTTTTTTTTTTTTTTTTCGTTGTAATTTTATGTTGATGGGCTCTTTTGTTTACTTTGCGGTCAAAGTGCAGCATTCACTTTTTACCTACCAACTACTTTTGAACCTGCCTTTCTTTTGCAGCAAAAAAAAAAAAAAAAAGAGCACAGGAACAGTGAGCACTATTTCCACCTCACATTTTATAATTTGCATTCACCACACCCCTTAACCCCCCATAATAATAATTATTATTTGCTAGGTAAAGAATGGTTAGGCTTATTCTCTGTGATTAAAACTGTGCTGCTGCTGGACATTTTTACAACTTTACTATCTGCAGTTTCCTCATTCTTGTAGTAAAACACCTGCCTTTGCCGTTAGTCTTTAGTACATTTTGGTCTTTCTCATTAAAACTGTTCTGCTACTGGACAATTTTGCACTGTTGTAAACATCTGCAGTCTTTTATTTTTTAGCCTGAGTTTGATAAAAATTGTTAAGCTACAGGAGAGCCTCAATGAACCATTGACCAATTTTTATTCACACGTGCCATGTGTCACTGTTAAACTCCCTTTAAAAAGCTTTTAAATTGAACTAGGTCAAATTGAGTGCTTATGTATGCAAGCTGATTGTAAAGGAAATGTAGTCATGTATATGCTGTTACTGAGACTGTACATGAAAAACATACTGTTCCATAGCACTATGTGCGGCTTCCCTAAAGCCTGTAATATTGTATGTTCTATATTTATGGGCATTTGTCCCCCTGCCAGTACCCAGATTTCCATTTTTTTTTAAACATTTGTTTGCCTATTGGTCCTTAAAATGTCGGAACTGATAAACACGATTCACCCTGTTTACCCGTCCATGGTATTTGTTATGTTTGAGTTCTGCAAATAGTGAATAGTGCAGTCCATTCTGTGCTGTTTCAATAGTTGCTAAAATATCCTGGTGAAGAAAGAAAGAAATATTTGGGCCACAACTGCTGACCACCTTCTGAAAATCCTAGTAGTTATGCTGATCCAACGAATTCAGTACTTTCTAAATCACTGATTTGAAAGATGTATGTATGCAGATCAGTAAGGTTGGGTAAAAGTCAGAATTCCTTATCTGTATGCTTGCTTAGGTTCAGGGGTGTCACTGGCAGCAGCCACCCAAGGGAATGTGCCTGGCACCTGTTATTGAGTGCTGACGCTGCAACAGTATTATTTATTTTTTAATTTTCATGCTGCTTTGGCAGATGTCCACTGTTCCTGTATGCATGCTTGCCTGCCACCTGGCAGACCTGTAGCACAGAGCTCTGGAAAGATCTCCAAAACTATTTTCTGTGCTAGATGCTTGACAGGCAGAGCAGCCCAGTAGTAGAGGCAAATCTGTGAGCCAGTATGCCGGCTATGCTCTTCCCATTTTCCAGATCTCAAGCATTATATCCACTTCATTCCCAGGACGTCCTCGGCTTTGTGCGGGGATATCTGAGAGATGCCTGCAACTTCAGGCATCATTCAGATATCGTCGTCTTCAACCGGCGATTCTGTGCACCAGAAGAACGATCAAAGCAGTGTTTCCGCCACTCGATCGTTCTTCTAGGCAGCGGGAAGGGACGTCCCCCCCTCCCGCCGCCATCCAGTGCTTCTCCGGCCTCTCCCGTGCCATCGGGGGCCCAGAGAGCAAATCGGCCGGCGCTCATTGGTGAAGCATAGAGATGACTGGTGACCAGACGGTCACAGTCATCTCTATGACCGTCGGAGGACCGGGCGCGACATGATGACGTCACGCCCAGTACCCGGAAGTAAACAAAGCCGCTATCGCGGCTGTCGGCATGTAATCGTGATTTTTTTCACCGATTTCATGCATGTAAGCCTGTAGGAGAGATGTGTGGTCTTATTGACCCCGCATCTCTCCATAAAGAGGACCTGTCACAGTGATTCCTATTACAAGGGATGTTTACATTCCTTGTAATAGGAATAAAAGTGATAAAAAAAAAATGTAAAAAAAAGTGTAAAAAAAAAAAAATGTAAAACGCCCCTGTCCCGGTCGCTCGCGTGCAGAAGCGAACGCGCATGGAAGTCCCGCCCACATATGTAAACAGCGTTCAAACCCCACATGTATCATCGCGTGCACTAGAGCGTGTGCAACAATTCTAGCACTAGGCCTCCTCTGTATATTAAAAATTGTAACCTGTAAATATTTTTAAAGCGTTGTCTATGGAGATTTTTAAGTACCGAAGTTTGGCGCCATTCCATGAGTGTGCGCAATTTTAAAGCGTGACATGTTAGGTATCTATTTACTCGGCGTAACATCGTCTTTCACATCATACAAAAAAATTTGGCTAACTTTACTGTTTTGTTATTTTTTAATTCATGAAACAGTTTTTCCCTAAAAAAAGGCGTTTGAAAAATTATTGCGCAAATACCGTGCGAGAAAAAAAGTTGCAATGAACGCCATTTTATAAAAAATATATAATGTTTGGGGGTTCTGATTAATTTTTCGAGCAAAAAAATTTAGATTTTTACATAAAGGAGAAAAGTGCCAGAATAAGCCCGGTAACGAAGTGGTTAAATCACTCTTACCAGTAGTAGGTTATGGCACACTACAAGCCAGGGAGTAGTGATACAAAAACTGCTAGATGCGAGGAGATGTAGAGACATGGAACCTATTCCATTTGCAAAGGTACAGCGGTCAAAACTAATAGACACCAGGAAACGTGGGCAAAAAACAGCTAGATGCCAGGAAGGATGCCGAGTGCCACCAAAAACCCAGTGAGGGTGTGAGATACTCTTTTAAGCCAGTAAAGCTTACAGGAAAAACACAAACCACATGTCTGCCTTTGGACTTGCATAAAATCACCAATGTGATCTTTAACTACAGCAAAACTTCCTGTTGAATATGTCCAAATGTTCTTCTTGAACATATTTCCTGATGGTATATATTGTTTAGCAAATATGGGTAGATTATGCTGCAGTAAATTATGTTTTTTGGTAATGTTTATTTTGTTTTTTAGTCTGTTTAAGTGGTGTCTTCATTAGGAAATACAAAATATATATTTGTGATTTAGCCCTGGTTGTCAAATTGCATGTCAAATCGTCTGTATTTTTCGTCAATTGCCGGCAATTGCGTCAACTCGCACAGCTTCATTCCCGCAGCCCAGTGTGAACCTGGGCTTAAGCTGTTTTGAGCAACTTCCTTATTTAATTTGATATTTGTCTGTTTGAGTATATGTGCTTTCCAGTAACTATATGCTTTATAAATGTATTCATTGGTAAATTGTTATGATGAATTTACTATAGCCAGCAAAAAGCACCACGTAAAAATCACCACAGATCGAGCCCTGCCATTATGGTTTACAGGTATTTCTTGTTGAATTAACTCATTGTTTGACATTAATAGTCATCTTTTGAAAAGTTATAGGAAAACACTTCTATTAGTAGCTCTTTTCTATACACTGTATATACTCGAGTGAAAGCCGACCCGAGTATAAGCCGAGGACCTAATTTTACCACAAAAAAACTGGGAAAACGTATTGACTTGAGTATAAGCCAAGGGTGAGAATGCAGCAGCTACTGTAAGTGGAAAAGAGGGTCAACAATGCCCATTTGCAGCTTCACTTTTTCCATTTGCAGCCTGACCTAACTGTGCTCATTGTAGCCTGACCTCACCGTGCGCATTGCAGAATCTGATCTGTGTACCCGAGTCTGTGACATAGACGGCGGTCGTGCAGTTTTAAAAACTCATGCTCCTCTATGTGCTGTTCCGTAATAGGTGGAACACTCGGTTTCCCAGCAAACACTGTGTACAGTGTTCCGCCTATCATGATCGCCCTCTCGTTCATGATAGATGAGAGGATGAGAGGGCGATCGTGATAGGCGGAACACTGAACACAGTGTTTGCTGGGAAACCGAGTGTTCCGCCTATCATGGAACAGCACAAGGAGGAGCACAAGTTTTTAAAACTGCACGGCCGCCGTCATGGACTCGGGTACAGAGATCGGATTCTGCAATGGGCAATGTGAGGTCAGGCGGCGATGGACTGGCAGGTACTGACTCGAGTATAAGCCGAGGGGGGTCATTTTTAGCCCAAAAAAAGGCTGAAAAACTCGGCTTATACTCGAATATATACGATAGTCACATTCCTCAGTATAAAAATATTCATTTTTTTTTAGAAATGTTTGCCTGCTACATATGCAAGTGAGATGAGATTGAGGAACATCCATTGCCCAATCTTCTTTGCACATTGTGAACTCGGAAGCACTCAGCTCTGAGCATTTTTACAACTGTAAAAATTCTGGTTTTAAAACCCACAGCACAACTGTGTACACAGCCGATCAAGCACAGTCTTTGCTTCATTGACTGGAGCAGAGGGCAGGATAGACACCAGGGCCCAGATTCATAGAGCAATTACGCCTGTCTAACTGGTGTTAGACAGGAGTAATTTCAAATTTCGCGCGCCGTATCACTAGTTTGAATCCTCAAACCATGATACGGCGGCTTCGGGCTTCGATCCGAGAGGCTTACGTCTTCGTAAGCCTTCGGATCTACGCTGTGATATTTTTGTATACAAAAGAGTTGGAATCGCGCTAATAGTGAATATATGGCCAATAAAGGGCACGGTGCATACTGTAAATGTTCTACACAAATTAAATATAAATCCTGTGATCACACAGAAATAATCAATTGTGATAGATAACATACAGGTGTGGATACAAAAATGAATCCACCAGATACCACAAAAAATTTTGTTGAACTGGTGTTAGGTAATCTATGTGAAAGAAAAAACACCACACTTAAGTGTAGTAAAATGTAAAGCTAATGAAGCCACACAAGTGTTAAATAAAAAATAAATCAAAATAAAATTCCACCTAATGGGCATAGAGAGAACAAATCCAAAGTCTAAGATATGCCAAATAAAGTCAATGTGGTGAAAAACTTCAGATAAAATGAAAAATGAAAAAATAAAAATATATATAGCGTCTCCACCTTTCTGACATGTATGTAAATGAAAAACCACAGGAGAGAAGGAAGTCTCAAGCCGATATGGATGCGTTAATCTTCTGAGTGTCGATCACAACTTGCATAGATCTAAACCGCAGAGCCTCAGCGCCATAAAACAAAGAAGAAAGACAAAAAAACTCCCATAGTGTAAAACCTTATGGATAACTTGATGTAACTACACCCGTGTGGGACAGTCTTACGACCGGGGAAGGGATTAGTGCAAACCCACCACCACTGCACACACTGACCCTTACCAGATCTGTACCCCACTGGGTAGGTATAGGCACTCAGAGGAGGGGATCGTGATTCAGCAACCATGGGATATCAACCGATGACAGTAGTGAAGATGTCATGAAACAACAAAGAACCGCTCATGGTGTAAAATCCAATGGTATTTAATATAAAAAAGTAAAAGTTGCACTTACAAGAGATGAAAATCAAAAGGGCATGTTAAAACAAAGTGCCGGTCGGCTGGATGGAAAGCGTGCGTCCTTCCGTCTGGATGCGGTGACGTGAGAACGTCTCCTCCCAACGTTTCGTCTACAAAGACTTGATCACGGGATAAGGACGACGTCCCACGTCACCGCAGAAGTACCCACAGAGGGCGGAGTCAGTCGAGAGAGCGGCCCCATCGTCGCCATTTTGGAAAAGGGATAAAGTAAGGGAAAAGAAAACATTGCAGCCTTCTCTCCGTTTAAAGTGTGGATAGCAGCCATGCAGGGAATCAAAAGCGCGCAAATCTATTAGCGAGCATTCCCTAGAGTGGCCAACATACACAGGAAACATATATGGAACTCATATTTAAGATGGGTAAAGAAATTTAAAATAATAATAAAGAAGCTATACCGCTCAAGAGAACTGACTCACAACCGCTGTGTATAGGCAACTATACAAGATAGATAATCGCTACGACAACTGCATATGAATGAATATTGCATTGCGGGTGACCACGCACTGACATAGGAAACATTTTGTTACAATCAGTCTCATCATTGAACTAAAAGGGGGGGGGGGGAGAGGAAGGGTCACAAATACTGCTAAAAAAAGGGATAGGCCCCACTCTTTAGAGTACAGTTGTCACCATCATTAAGTGCATGAATGTACTAGCATAATTTAAAGGTGACCATTAAATCAGAATAGAAAATAAATGCAGTATATATACCCCTGACAGATGACCGAAAGGGAAATCATAAATATTTAATTACATATCCTTATGACAGTAAGAAACAAATAAAATGTGCAGAGATAAAAGTAATATTATATGTTATCTTACTTGTGCATGTACCTCATGGATATTAATTGTGTCTAAATATTTTCAGGAGTTGTCAATAAAACAATTGACATCTACTTCAATGTTCAGACCATGGGGTTCGAAACATCTTAAAGTATGTATCCATGCCATTTCAGAACGGGAAATACTCCTGACTAAGTCACTCCCCCTCCAATGGGCCTGGTATTTCTCAATCCCTAGGAAGATGGTACCCTTTGGGTCCTTGTTATGGACTTTCAAAAAGTGATTGGACACAGAATGGTCTGGAAAACCACTACAGATGTTTGTTAAGTGTTCATTCAAACGAACCTGCAGAGGACGTTTGGTCCTGCCCACATATTGTAGGCCACAAGGACATTGTAGCAGATAGATAGTACCCACACTTGAGCATGTGATGAAGGACTCGATCTGATGGACCCTAGATGAATATCTAGAGCTAAAACTCATAGTCCTCTTAGGGGTGTGGTTATTCACCATGCATACTCGACACCTTCCACATTTAAAAAAACCTATCAACCCAGATGAAAACATAGAGGGGATCCTGGGTGGATCCAGGATATTGGGTGCTAGCTTATTTCTTAATGAACCGGCTCCCCTAAACACTACCTGAGGTCTTACAGGGAGGATGGTGTTCAAAATCTTATCGCTTTTAAGGACATGCCAATGTTTCCTAAAAATATGTTTGACATTGGCATGTTGGCAGGAATAATCTGTTATGAAAGGACTCCTGAACCTGTTCTCCACAACCGGTTTAGGTTTATCCATTAGGATATCATTCCGATTCAGGTTAGCCACGGATTCTAAAGAATCTGTCAAAAAGGAACGGTCATATCCCTTTTCTAAAAACCGCCTATTAAGTACTTCGGCCTGTTTCAAAAAGGTCACCTGATCAGAACAGTTCCTCTTTAAACGTAAAAACTGGCCTTTGGGGACAGCTTTAAGCCAGCTAGTGTGGTGACAGCTGTCATGCGGGATGAACGAATTCCTGTCCGTTGTTTTAAAATATGTGGACGTGGACAGCTGGTTCCCATCTTTACGGATGACAAGATCCAAGAAATTAATGGTGTCAAGGCTCGCTTCATGTTTAAGAACAATCCCTCGATCATTGTTGTTGAGAAATGCCATGAAGTTAGTTAAATCGTCTTCTCTGCCATCCCATATGAGGAGGATGTCATCGATATACCTTGCCCACAACAAAAGTTGGGGCCTGGAGGGGACGTCGACGACATCCTCCTCCCACTTGGCCATAAATAAGCTGGCCAAGCTGGGGGCATATTTAGCCCCCATAGCGACTCCTCTGTCTTGTCTATAGAAGTGTCCATTATGCCAAAAAAAGTTATGGGAGGCTGCATATTCAAGTAGCTCCATGATGTAACCAATCTGTGCATCTACAAGGTTAGAATCTCTCTTGAGAAAATGTGAAACTGCTTCTAAACCCAAATTGTGGGGAATTATAGTGTACAGTGAAGCTACATCGGCAGTAACTAGCCAGACATTAGCTGTCCCCAAAGGCCAGTTTTTACGTTTAAAGAGGAACTGTTCTGATCAGGTGACCTTTTTGAAACAGGCCGAAGTACTTAATAGGCGGTTTTTAGAAAAGGGATATGACCGTTCCTTTTTGACAGATTCTTTAGAATCCGTGGCTAACCTGAATCGGAATGATATCCTAATGGATAAACCTAAACCGGTTGTGGAGAACAGGTTCAGGAGTCCTTTCATAACAGATTATTCCTGCCAACATGCCAATGTCAAACATATTTTTAGGAAACATTGGCATGTCCTTAAAAGCGATAAGATTTTGAACACCATCCTCCCTGTAAGACCTCAGGTAGTGTTTAGGGGAGCCGGTTCATTAAGAAATAAGCTAGCACCCAATATCCTGGATCCACCCAGGATCCCCTCTATGTTTTCATCTGGGTTGATAGGTTTTTTTAAATGTGGAAGGTGTCGAGTATGCATGGTGAATAACCACACCCCTAAGAGGACTATGAGTTTTAGCTCTAGATATTCATCTATGGTCCATCAGATCGAGTCCTTCATCACATGCTCAAGTGTGGGTACTATCTATCTGCTACAATGTCCTTGTGGCCTACAATATGTGGGCAGGACCAAACGTCCTCTGCAGGTTCGTTTGAATGAACACTTAACAAACATCTGTAGTGGTTTTCCAGACCATTCTGTGTCCAATCACTTTTTGAAAGTCCATAACAAGGACCCAAAGGGTACCATCTTCCTAGGGATTGAGAAATACCAGGCCCATTGGAGGGGGAGTGACTTAGTCAGGAGTATTTCCCGTTCTGAAATGGCATGGATACATACTTTAAGATGTTTCGAACCCCATGGTCTGAACATTGAAGTAGATGTCAATTGTTTTATTGACAACTCCTGAAAATATTTAGACACAATTAATATCCATGAGGTACATGCACAAGTAAGATAACATATAATATTACTTTTATCTCTGCACATTTTATTTGTTTCTTACTGTCATAAGGATATGTAATTAAATATTTATGATTTCCCTTTCGGTCATCTGTCAGGGGTATATATACTGCATTTATTTTCTATTCTGATTTAATGGTCACCTTTAAATTATGCTAGTACATTCATGCACTTAATGATGGTGACAACTGTACTCTAAAGAGTGGGGCCTATCCCTTTTTTTAGCAGTATTTGTGACCCTTCCTCTCCCCCCCCCCCTTTTAGTTCAATGATGAGACTGATTGTAACAAAATGTTTCCTATGTCAGTGCGTGGTCACCCGCAATGCAATATTCATTCATATGCAGTTGTCGTAGCGATTATCTATCTTGTATAGTTGCCTATACACAGCGGTTGTGAGTCAGTTCTCTTGAGCGGTATAGCTTCTTTATTATTATTTTAAATTTCTTTACCCATCTTAAATATGAGTTCCATATATGTTTCCTGTGTATGTTGGCCACTCTAGGGAATGCTCGCTAATAGATTTGCGCGCTTTTGATTCCCTGCATGGCTGCTATCCACACTTTAAACGGAGAGAAGGCTGCAATGTTTTCTTTTCCCTTACTTTATCCCTTTTCCAAAATGGCGACGATGGGGCCGCTCTCTCGACTGACTCCGCCCTCTGTGGGTACTTCTGCGGTGACGTGGGACGTCGTCCTTATCCCGTGATCAAGTCTTTGTAGACGAAACGTTGGGAGGAGACGTTCTCACGTCACCGCATCCAGACGGAAGGACGCACGCTTTCCATCCAGCCGACCGGCACTTTGTTTTAACATGCCCTTTTGATTTTCATCTCTTGTAAGTGCAACTTTTACTTTTTTATATTAAATACCATTGGATTTTACACCATGAGCGGTTCTTTGTTGTTTCATGACATCTTCACTACTGTCATCGGTTGATATCCCATGGTTGCTGAATCACGATCCCCTCCTCTGAGTGCCTATACCTACCCCGTGGGGTCCAGATCTGGTAAGGGTCAGTGTGTGCAGTGGTGGTGGGTTTGCACTAATCCCTTCCCCGGTCGTAAGACTGTCCCACACGGGTGTAGTTACATCAAGTTATCCAAGAGTTTTACACTATGGGAGTTTTTTTGTCTTTCTTCTTTGTTTTATGGCGCTGAGGCTCTGCGGTTTAGATCTATGCAAGTTGTGATCGACACTCAGAAGATTAACGCATCCATATCGGCTTGAGACTTCCTTCTCTCCTGTGGTTTTTCATTTACATACATGTCAGAAAGGTGGAGACGCTATATATATTTTTATTTTTTCATTTTTCATTTTATCTGAAGTTTTTCACCACATTGACTTTATTTGGCATATCTTAGACTTTGGATTTGTTCTCTCTATGCCCATTAGGTGGAATTTTATTTTGATTTATTTTTTATTTAACACTTGTGTGGCTTCATTAGCTTTACATTTTACTACACTTAAGTGTGGTGTTTTTTCTTTCACATAGATTACCTAACACCAGTTCAACAAATTTTTTTGTGGTATCTGGTGGATTCATTTTTGTATCCACACCTGTATGTTATCTATCACAATTGATTATTTCTGTGTGATCACAGGATTTATATTTAATTTGTGTAGAACATTTACAGTATGCACCGTGCCCTTTATTGGCCATATATTCACTATTAGCGCGATTCCAACTCTTTTGTATATTATTATTTATGTTGTATAACATTTTTGTATCGCAGCTTTTTTTCTTATTTGTTCACTGGGTAAGCGCAATATTTTCTTCTTGTTATTTATTTGTGATATTTTTGTGGCCGCTGGGAGGAGTTCGCGTAGTTTTAATGCGTCAGGATATGCAAATGAGTTTTTACGGCGATCCACGAAGATACGAGCGGTCTTCGCAATCGCTTACGTCTATTTTTTTTTACGTACTGTTAGACCAGCTTTTTGCTGGTCTAATGGTGCGTAGCCCATGTTAAGTATGGCCGTCGTTCCCGCGTCGAATTAAATCGTTCGGGAATAGAAATGTCCGTAAACTACGCTACTCAAACAACGAATGACGTAACAACGTGATTTCGCGCAATGCACGGCGGGAAATTTGCGAACGGAGCATGCGCAGTTCGATCGCCGCGGGAATGCGCCTATTTTAAATGCTTCACGCCCCCTACTCGCGTAGATGGATTGCGACGGGAGAAATACACTACGCCGCCGTCGTTTACTGGACAAAATCTACCTGGATTCCACGTAGAGCCAGGTAAAAAACAGCGGCGTAGTGTATTTCTGATACGCTACGATAATCTAATTCTCTCTGAATCTGGGCCCAGGGGTCTAATAGACCCCTGATATCTCTATAAAGAGTAGATGAGGCTTGTTGGCTCCTTTGTGATAGTAATGCAGTTAAATATAAATAAGCATATGCTAAAAAGGAAAATATGATAACATTTTAATTAAAGGCCCCCCCGTCACCCTGAGCATACAATACAAATGCAAATTAACACATAGAGGACACATGTAAATGATTATGCCACATCCTAAGCATTAAAAGCATTTTCTACTGTACGTTTTTGCCCATTTTATCAATGGTAGTGATTAATGAATATGCCTGTGTTTTATCCGCCAAGAGTTTGGTGAATCTTGTTCAAATATCTCGTAAAATTTTGTCTATTTTTAAGGTGAAAAGGCAGACACTTGCCAAAAAGATCACGGGGCACTAGACACTGCCATACCATGCAAATTAATGCAGATTAGAGGGCAAAAATTAAGAATATCAATCCTATATTTAGTTTAGCAGTTTGGACATACTGTATTTATTGGCGTATAACACTCACTTTTTTACACTGAAAATAGAGAGTAAACTGTGCAGGCGTGTTATTCGCAGAAGACTGTCAAAAGTTTTTTTCCTGAAACTTCCCTATTAAAGTTAGGGTGCGTGTTATACGCCTATGCGTGTTATACGCCGATAAATACGGTATATAGTACACCAAAAATGTAAACAGATTGAAACTAGCTTACAGCTCCAGAGGGTGCTGTGAGCTTGTTTGTTGTTGTGCAGCCAGCCCAGAGATATTCTGCAAAAGTGCCGTGGGTGGTCGTGGAGTTGTCCAATCACATTTACTTTGCTCAGGAGTGCTGCCCCCCCCCCCCCCATCATTCCCTTGCTCGTTGGTTCCAGGACTCACCTGCTCTTTCCAGGAGCCTGCCGCTACAACAGATAATGTCAGGATGGCGAGTTAGATGCGATCGGGGAACATTCATTGCTTAATTCCCTTTGTGCAGTGTGAACTCGGTTTCACAACTGTTAGAATCTCAGCTTAACAGCTGGGTAAACAGCACTTCAAGCACAGTGTCTGCTTCAATAGACTGGAGATTTGATGATCAATCCATTGGGACGACTACCCTGTCACAGTTCCAGGTGTCGGTGTGCTGTTCCTGCCACGGCTCAAATAGTCGGTCAGTGACAGACATCCCACCAGAGAGGGATCCCAGGTGCATCTCCCGGTGTTTCTGAGGATGTGAGGCATTCCCGTTGCAAAGTAGCCAGGTGGGTCACCTGAAGAACCTGTCTTGCCCATTTTAAAGACACTGCAGGCTGACCACATTGCATTACCTGTGCCTGCACCTGTAGAAACACTTGCACCCTACTGAGCGGTCATAGTATTCGTCTTGCTTGTCAGGATACTGCCATTATACAGCACATTACTTTTGTCTGCCAGGTTACCTTTAAATACACTTTGCTCCTCCTGGCAGACAGGACATCAAGTACACCACCGCCAGGCTAGCTGAAGATACCGAATATCTCCATTGTGAGGACTTTCCTACTTCTTCTTCAGTTATCAGTGATTTAGTTGTCATAGTAATATTCACTAAAGAAGAACTCTAACATTGATCCTAAAGTATATCATTTACATGATTGCTTCTTGCATCATGTGTTTACTCCCTGGGTCTGTGATTTCAGGATTATAGGGAAACAGATTGACCGTTATAAAGCCAGACCTGTTTCCATTAATGACTGAGCTCATAGGCCATATTAAAGTAATTTAAGTTACTTTAACGGAGCTATTTGAAATCCCTATCCCTATGTTGTACTGTTATACATCTGAGTTTTCCCATTTTTTCATGACTACTGAGTTATTAAATGTATCAAAACCGAAACATAAAGTCCAAATGATAAAACAGCGCTGGTTTAAGTTGGTTAAATGCCCAACTGCATAGGCATTAATGTGATGATGATGCAAAAAAATATTCTACAGTGATGGGTGCTTGTAATAATAGGTACGTGATGAATCCTACACCTGCTCCCAATCTTCACCACAAGTGAGGCACTCTCCCCTTTGGGGTACAAACTCACCAGAAGGCCAATAAAAATAGCCTTAAGAGGTAACGTAGGGCGGGACTACTATGGCTATCTGCAAACTGGAAGTGACAAGTACGCTCCACCGGTGGTTTCCTCTGACCAGGAAGGAGTTCTAGTGCTCTAGCAACAACACGCAAGATTCTGGGGACTTAGTTACCAAGCGGAGACACTCTAACTGTTATATGCTCAATAAAATTTCACTAACGGTACGTGCATTTGGAGCGGGGGTTTTCTTACTGTACAAAGGGGTACTTTTATCTATATTAAAAGTGGGATTACACTATGCTGGTGCCTTCTTTTGGAGTATTAACCCACGGTGACCCTCGCAGTGCTGACGGATATTCCAGTGACAGTTACCTCTTAAGGCTAATTTTTATTGGCCTTCTGGTGAGTTTGTACCCCAAAGGGGAGTAGAGAAGGTTGGGAGCAGGTTGTAGGATTCATCACGTACCTATTTTTACAAGCACCCATATTTTGTTGCATCGTCATCACAATTGGACTTTATGTTTCAGTTTTGATATATGCACCAGATTGGGTATTGTTTACAAAGTGAAGCTTTATCACATTCATATTTACTAAGGAAAAGTGCACGGTCTATTTGCCTTTAGTAATTCAACCCCTATGACTTTCACGGCCAGCATAAGCAACACCATTTTGTGGTATCACATATTTTAGATATTTATTAAAAATGGTTACTTTTCCATTGAACTTAGATTGCAAATACTGTACAGTAGCACATAAATCTTATTAATTTCAGCTTAGAAAAGAGCCTTTTTTAGTTTTGGTACATTTTTTATTTATTCCAATGACAATAGGCTTAAATTGACCGTAAGTAACAGGCACAACAGATCTAAAAGACCATATTGTTTTAAAAAATAAATAAATGTATATGGCCCAAGTTCACATACATCGGCGCATATATGTGCCGCCGTAGCATATGTCTTTTATGCTACGCCGGCGCACAGCGCGGAGAGGGAAGCATGGAATTCACAAAGCAAATGCTCCCAACTCTGCGCTGGCGTAGCGTATATTCGTAGGCGTAAGGCAGCGTAAGTGGAAGTAGGTGGAAGTGGGCGCGGTACATGGTAATGAAGCGTGACCCCATGCAAATGATGTACCGAGTGCTAGGCAAGTACTTAAAACGAATGCTGCATGCGCCGTCCCGTGGACGTATACCAGTGCGCATGCTCACAATCACATCGAAACAACTGCCTAAGATACGTCGAATCACTGCCTACATTGTGAACGTAACCTACGCCCAGCCCTATTCACGTACAACGTAAACTACATAAAATTCGACGGCATTCGATCCCTGGCCCATACCTTTGCATGAGTTGCACCTCCTATATGGGGAATAACTTTACGCCAGACGTACGACTTACGCAAACCGTGTATATTATGCGCCGTATTTGACTCATTTGCATATTTGCATCGAAAATCAATGGGAGCGCCACATGCGTTCAGCGTAAATATGCGCCCACTATACGCCGGCGTAGGAAAGTTACGTTGGGCGGCTGAAGCCTATTTTTCGACGTATCTTGCTTTGTGGGTCGGTGCATAGATACGATGGCGCACATTTGTACTTACGTCGGCGTATCTGGAGATACGGCGGCGTAAGTGCTTTGTGGATCTGGTCCTATATATATAGATATACATATCTATATACAGTATATATAGATATATATATATATATTGTGAGCTTCTTGTTTTTACAGATTGTTTTCATGCATTGTCTTAAAAGTTTAATAAACTATTGCAAGAGAGTGCAGAAAACACTTTAAAAACCACAACTTCACATTCCGAGTATCCTCTGCCATCTCCACATCCCCAATTATTCCAAAAATATGCAATATATAGACTTTAGATATGCTTTGGTAGACATTTAAATAGGCTGCAAATACAGGGCAGGTTTTATTTTGCAATAAAAAAATGAGTGTATTACAGGCATAACCCACGTTTAAGTACACAATGGGGTTTATTTACTAAAGCTGGAAAGCGCAAAATCAGGCTCACTTCTGCATAAACACCAATGAGTTTCTATCCCCAGCTTGTTCAATTAAGCCTGGTAATAAAACCTGGAAACTCATTGGTGTTTATGCAGAAGTGAACCTAATTCAGCTTTAGTAAATAAACCCCATTGTTAAAGGTGGGATACGGTATGTCTGTATATAAGAGACAACATCCCAGAGGACAGTATTGGTTAAGCCACAGTTTAGAAGGGGGAAAAAGTCTGGTTGCATCATAAACATTTTTGGTGAGACTTAGACCAATAATATTTTAGAGTTGCAAAACAGTATGTAACCAGCTTGGTTAGGCTACCATTTAAAAAGAAGAGAAGAGGTGAGTTTTATCTTGAAATAAAGATAACAGTATATTATCTGGGAAACAATAGCCCAAAAGTGTTGGAGTTGTAGGACAGTTTGTAAATGGTGTGTTTAGGCTACAGTTTATGAGGGAGCAAAGAAACAATTTTTTCTTGAAAATAGTATAAGACAATAGCCAACATATTTTATCCTAGATTTGCCAGGACAGTGCTGCTTTTTAGTTTTCTTGTTCTTGTGATTGGCCCCAGCTGTGTCTTGGGATTAGGGCCAGCTTCAGTGTCCCTCTCCTATTAACTTCAGGTGACAAAACGGTCAGATGTGAACAGGTGCCATTTGAAATTATTGGAATTTAGCTTTTTGGGCGTTTTATGAGCTGAAAACGCTCATGTGATGTGATTGCAGGTGTGATTGCAGCCTCAATCTGTCCAATGAGGAGAGTGACAGCAGCTATAGCTGCTGCACTCGTGCATCGGATCGGACAGAGGTAAGAAAAAAAGGTGGGGTCTGGGGGGGCGCTGCAGCACCGAAGGTTTTTCACCTTAATGCATAGGATGCATAAATCTTAAAGGGGTGTTCCAGCCAAAAAAGGTGTTTATTAAAAGTCAGCAGCTACAAAAAGTGTAGCTGCTGGCTTTTAATAAACACTCACTTACCTGCTCCTGCGTTCCAGCGACGCGCCGACCGGGGCTCCGCTCCGACCGGGGCTCCGCTCCTCCCCCCCCTCCCCAGCCGGCATCTCCATCCCGACTGTGGGCACCCAGCCGTGACAGCCTTCGGCTTCACGGCCGGGCACCCACTGCGCATGCGCGGTCAGGCGATTGCCTAGGACCTGTCAGTGTCCTAGGCCATCGCCTACAGGGAGGGGCTGAAATAAGGCGATTACGCCTAATTGCCTTACCAGCCCCTCGGCGGAAGCAGGAAGTGGGACAGGAAGTCCCACTCCTCCTGAAGCCCCCACTCCCCCCCAAAAAAAATTACATGCCAAATGTGGCATGTAAGGGGGTGAGGAGTAAAACAAGCGGAAGTTCCAAATTTGGGTGGAACTCCTCTTTAATGAATGAAGAACTTGTATAGCGCAGCACATGCAAAGTAAATCGCCTTCTGGGCTTAAGGCTTTACAACCACTTTGAGCCATTATTCTCAATGCTCAATGTGATAGTGAAACTGTGCTATAAAAAGCAAAACTATGACTTAGCTTTTTATGTCATTATGAATATAATAAAAGAAGGAAATGGTCCATACAGTCACATGCCAGAAATCAGTTCTTTATACTGTCAGCAAAGTAATGATCTCATCAGCAAGAATCACATGAGGCCTTGGTGTAGTGTTATTCTGCTATATAAACTGCTTATCTGAAAACAGGGAGATATCTATAAGTCAAAGAACAAGCATTGGCTTTGTGTTCAACGCTATATTCAGTTCTAATAGGATATTTCCTCCCTAATTCTTAGGATCCATAGACTGTTAGGTGATATGAGTTAAAAAAAAAAAAACACATTAGTAACACATATAATCTCTGGGCACTTTCACACTGGGGCGCGTGGGCGTCGGCAGTAAAGCTGCACTATTTTTAAGTGGATAGTTACTGTCATTACTGTCGTTTTTGCGGTGGTTTTTGGGCGTTAGCGGGGCACTTTTAACCCCCGCTAACATCTGAAAAAGGGTTAAAAGCGCTGCTCCAAAGCGCATCTCTGCCCATTGATTACATTGCATTTGTTGAAAATTGGCACTACCTCTCACCCCTACGGGCCCATTACTGTGGTGGGGTGCCTCACTGGTCAAAAGAAATGAATAGGATAGGACGGGCAAGCTTTGGCAGTTTCAGGAATGGCCAGACCTCTGCATGTCATAATTACTGGTATTCAGCCATAACTGCAAGTTGATAGAGGCTACTGTAACCCAGTGCAGGCACCTCAAGGTGCATTCTCTTTATAGTGAAATAAATGAAATAAAGCAACTGTCATTTCCGCCTCCCCTATAAATGCTAGTTGCCTGGCAACCCTCTTATCTTAATACTCTGAGTCACTGACCCAAAACTAGTATGGAGATCAGGAAAATCATAATCAAGTCAGAAGTCCTTACCTGCATATTAGCCCCCCTCCCTCAGAAACAAAATGGTTAATTTTGTGTAGCAACAAGAAACTGTACTATATTTTTAGAAAACAGTATACTCATTGTATCTAAACCCCAGAACCCCAAATCCATGATTATTGCAGCCTGTCATTAAAGGTGACGGCTGCATAGTTTTCTTGTTTTTCAGGCTGTTTTCCCAAACTGAGAGCACTCACTGTACTGTAACTATGAACAAGCAATGTTGTCATCCTAGGGAGTGTCTTGGTACTACAGAACACCTCTCCCTTCTCATCTTCATAACATAAGGGATGAGCGGTCTGTACGTTACAGAGGTGACCTGGGCAGGGATGCTGACACAGATTGAGATAATGCTGTGGATTCCACAGCTCACTTGATTTGTGGCAAAATCATCAGGTATTCTTTTGCACTTTCCAAATATACACTTTTTGGCCACTTTACTGGGTACATCTGTTCAATTGCTTGGTAACACAAATTGCTAATAAGCCAATGAAATGGCAGCAACTCATTGCATTTGGGCATCTAGATGTCGTGCAGACAACTTGCTGAAGTTAAGTGTGTATAACAACATGATTTTAATGGTTTATTTAAGATATCAAAATGGAGCAAATAAGTGGAGTCCCTTGTTATGGTTGATATACATTTTATTTGTACTTCTATGCAACACAAAATTTGGGTTTTATAAAGAATATGCAATAGGAGATTATGAGGCCCCCGGGTAATAGGAGATTATGGGGCCCTCGGGAAATATGTGATTATGGGGCCCCTGGGCAATATGAGATTATGGGGCCCCTAAGCAATAGATTATAGATTATGGGGCCCCACAGTATACACACACACACATACAGTATACATACACAGTATACACACACAGACACACAATATACACACACACAGTATACATACACACAGAATACATATACACACACTGAAAAGGTACTGGAGAGGTGGGGCAGCTATAATCTTGGGATTTAAAAAAAAACACATATTTTTACATACTGTCCCTGGTTTTGCTAAGGCTGGCAACCCTGATGGGGCCCCCTAGTGGTATGGGGCCCTCGGGCAGTGCCGCTGTCACTTTTGGAAATTGGCACGGTTGTGCGGCACTCCGCCTGCACTCTTGATTCATTTATTAACAGGAACTGTCACTGAGAAAACTACAAGTCCCATCTTCCACCGTGGCAGGTGGCTTGTAATTCTCAATACACTGCAAAGGTGCTGATAAGTGCCCTCATATAGTAGTCTATTCACACTGCCCACAGCTCTGCAACTGAAAGCCTGTACAGAGGTATAGGTAACAGAGCTTTAGGAGGTGTGTGCAGGAGCCTGACCTTGCACCTATGATTTACTGATTATGGGTGCATTTCTCTGCATGATACTGCAAAAATATGTGCATTAGAATTTTTTTCACAAAGGTGAACTTAAAGGGGTAATTCCCCCAAAAAACTTTTTTTAACATTGATTGAGGCTCGTTATGTCAAGGGGAATCGGGTGGCTTTTTTTTAGAAACGAAGCAGTACTTACCGTTTTAGAGATGCATCGTCTCCGTCGCTTCCGGGTATGATCGTCTGGTCTGGGCGTGCCTATTTGATTGACAGGCTTCCGACAGGTTTCCGACGGTCGCATACATCGCGTCACGAGTAGCCGAAAGAAGCCGAGCGCCGGTCCGGCTCTATAATGCGCCTGCGCACCGTCGTTCGGCTACTTTCGGAAAATCGTGACGCGATGTATCCGACCATCGGAAGCCTGTCAATCAAATAGGAACGCCCAGACCCGAAGACCATACCCGGAAACGTCAGGGACGATGCATCTCTAAAACGGTAAGTACTGCTTTGTTTCTAAAAAAAAACACCCGATTCCCCTTGACAAAACGAGCCTCAATCAATGTTAAAAAAAAGGTTTTTGGGGGAACTACCACTTTAACCCTTAAAGGGGTTGGAAACCTTGGTGTTTTTTCACCTTAAAGGGGACTTCCAGCCTTTTTTATGTTTATTAAAAGTCAGCAGCTACAAAAAGTGTAGCTGCTGGCTTTTAATAAACATACACTTACCTGCTCCCCATTCCAGCGATGCAACGCCTGGAGCTTCGCTCCCCACCTTCTCTGCCAGTGCCTATATTCTATCTGTGTGTACCTGGCCGTGACAGCTTCGGCTTCATGGCCGGGAACTCACTGCGCATGCGCGAACGGCGCTGTCCACTGTGATTGGTCAGACGATCGCCTGGGACCTACGTATCACGTGTCCCAGGTGATCGCCTACAGGGAGGGGCCACATTAGGCGATATGACGAGACGCCAAAGCGGTCCCTGGAGTGGAAGGAGGAAGTGGGACAGGAAGTCCCACTCCTACTAAAGCCCCCACTCCCCCCCCCCCCCAAAAAAATGACATGCTAAATGTGGCATGTAAGGGAGTGAGGAGTGGTTTAAGCGGAAGTTCCACTTTTGGGTGGAACTCTGCTTTAATGCATCCTATGTATTAAGGTGAAAAACATCTTGCAGTGTCCGGCCTCCCAGCCCCCCTGTTTTACTTACCTGAGCCTGAATTTTCATGAGTGTATCACTGCCGTCGCTCTCTCCATGGCTTCCTGGCTCTTAATTTGATTGATTAATAGCAGTGCAGCCATTGGCTCCTGCTGCTGTCAATCAAATCCAATGACGCAGGGGGGTGGGGCCGAGTCATACACGCTGTGCCTATGGATGCCGAGTGTATGACACAGGAGCGCGCCTGCAAGGTAACCCCCTCGGGAGAGAGCTTCCCAGAGGGGGTTAGCTATTGCAGGGAGGAGCCGCTGTGGGACCCCAGAACAGGAGGACTGGGGCCACTCTGTGCAAAATGAACTGCACAGTGGAGGTTAGTATAACATGTTTGTTATTTAAAAAAAACAAACACAGGAACCTTTTCTGTCACTTTAACAATGCAATGGCTGTCTGTAAATTTATCAATAATGATAACAGATGGAGGATGAGCTATGACTCAATATAATGTACGGTATATTACCAAAATGCTAAAATCAAATAAAGCTTATACCAGTTGTACCATTACTGATAATTACAACATTATAAATGTGAGAAAGCAACACCTCTTACCTTTGCTTCTTTCCAGGCTTTGTGTATGACTGTAACTGATGCTTGTGGTTCTTTTTCTTTGCCACAGTTGTTCAGATTGTTGAGTTCTTCTGTTTAGTAAAGTTTGGTGATAAATCAGGCAGTACAGTTTTTGTAGGTAGAGATGAATCCTTCAGTGACACAGACAACCACAATAGTTGAAGAAGTGCTTCACAGAAAGGTACAGGATATTCTGTCCTCTGTTGAAACTGTGCAATCTGCTTTACACCACTGTGGTCAACGCACTTCACTATTTACGCTGCCATACCCTCTACACATGAACACTGGACGGTGAATCAACCATATACTCTAAGCTTAAATTATACCATGTTTCTCTCTATTGTGCTGAAAAGCTTCCTTTATTTAATATCAAACGGGAAGTTAAATGTTATAGCTTGTAACTATCACATCATGTGCATGTTGTGCAAAAACAAAAAACACTTTTGATATTAGACACTGTTTGTGTCTAGACTTTCCCATAGCAGTGTGAACATACTATACTATATACAGTATTAACCTTTTTTCATTTACTGTATGTCTCAGTAAATAATTATGGTGCTTTTTCTTCTGAAAACACTAATTGCCTGGCGGTATCACAGTGATCACATTACTTTTTTAGTAAACAGATGTCAACGATAGGTGCCAGTGTATTTTTACACCGTACAGTGTTTTAAAAAAAATAAAGAACTATTATTTTTTCGAAATAATATTTTTTTTACACCTTTTATCCTTTTGTCAGCTCATAATATTACAATTACAATATTTTATCAAATAAAAGCTTTAAAGTGATTATAAAGTAAATTTTTTTTAGTTAAAAAAAAATAAAAGTGTTTTTTCACAGAACCGCCCAGATCCTCCTCTTCTCGGGTCCCTCTTTGGCGCTCCTAGCCCCTCCCTCCCGTTGAGTGTCCCCACAGCAAGCAGCTTGCTATAGGGCACCCCAGCCAAGCCACAGCTCCCTAAGTTCATTCAGACACAAAGGCCCATCCCCTTTCTCTCTTCATTGGCCGACTGACTTTTATTGACAGCAGCGGGAGCCAATGGCGCTGTGCTGCTGTCTCAGCCAATAAGCATCTGAGACACTCCTGCAACATCGCTGGATCTAGATGGGTCTCAGGAAAATATTAGGGGGGCTGCGTTTTGTCTTAATGCATAGAGTGCTTTAAAAGGTTTGTAAAAGTTTGGTTTTTATTTTCTAAATAGGTTCCTTTAAGCTAGTTGTTGGTTCACTTACCTTTTCCTTCAATTTCACTTCTAAATTATTTTTTTCTTTGCCTGAATTTCTCACTTCCTGTTTCTCCTTAGTAAGCTTGTCCCCATCATCCGATCCATTCTGGCTGGGGGTTAGTCAGCCAGAACAGCTTACTGAGGAGGAACAGGAAGTGTTAAATTTGTTATGAAGTTAGAATCTGATTGGCTACCCTGCACAGCTGCACCAAATTTTGCACTTTCCAGTTTTAGTAAATCAACCCCTTTATTTCCGCCTACAATAAACTTTTTTTTCTGCTAAAGTTGATTCAGTAAAATGTTTTTGCACCAATGACCTCATAAGTATTTTTGTGGGGTGTATAAGATGGATGTGCTAGTGACATGCTTGTGAATTAGTGTGTGCTACATGCACATCCATGTAATTCCCCTTTTTTGACTGTTTATTAATTAGGATCCATTTATTCTGTGATTCCAGGGAGCTAATGTCAGCGAGGATAGAGTCTAATTTCTGTGCTCTCTGCCTCTTTACCCGTGCACCAAGTTGAAGTAAAATTCCCCTGACATAGGCCTTATGGGCACACCAGACAGTAAATGGGTTGGAGACAGATTCAGAATTTACAGAAAAAAATTCCTGAAGGTGGGTAGATAAGTGTGACACATGTGAGGACTGCTGGAGCAGATAGGAATCGGCCCTCCAGACAAAGGACGAGGAAATTGGGGCCCCCCGTCCACCACCACCGACACCGGCGCGTGGTCTGACCACGTGATGTCGTGGATGGTGGACGAGGACACCCTCTGCAACAAAAGCTTATCAACCAAGATCAAATCAATACGTGAGTATGTATTATGTCTGGATGAGTGGAAAGAATAATCTCTTTCGCTCGTGTGTTGACATCTCCAAGCGTCGAACATGCTCTCAGTATGCAACAGAGGTTGGAGAACAGGTTGGATACGCTTGGCTTTGGACGTAGTGTCCATCTCGAAATCAATCGTTAAGTTGTAGTCCCCACACATTAACAAAGCGCCTCTTCTGATCTTATTAACCTTGCAAAAAAGTTTCCTCAGGAAGCGGAGTTGGTGGGTGTTGGGCGCATACAGGTTAACCAGTGTATATAAATTGTTATTGAATTCTCCGACCAAGATCAGAAACCTACCGTCCGGGTCTACCAGTGACTCCAGGAGGGAGAAGGCCACAGAGTCTTTGATCGCTATGAGGACTCCCTTTTGTTTTTTAGAAGCAGAGGCCCGGAAAACGTGTGGGAATTTCCTATGGCAAAAGGCTGGTGCGCCAGATGCCGTCAGATGCGTTTCCTGGAGGCAAAGGATGTCAGAGTGAAGCTTCGGAGCTTTCTTCCACACAGAGGCCCGCTTAACTGGGTGGTTCAAGCCCCTGACATTGAAGGAGGTTATCCTGAGGGCCATAGGGAGTTATAAAAAGGGAAAAGATGACAGTACCTCATAGCATTGAAGGCGATCTATCAGGCTCAGCCAGGTCCAGGCAGGGGAAGTGGGTGATGAGCAGGATGTCTTCAACAGGAACAGCGCAGTATCCATCTCGTACGAAGCAGGAAGAAGAAGGGGGAACACTACAGGAACTGAAAGTAAAAGAGTCAAAACAAAAGCAAATAACTGTATGAATAAAAAGGGAGATCCTATTCGGAATCTGGATGCAGATTGACTGCACATTTTGCAATGGGGGTAAGTTCGTGGGGAGAGAACTCCAGCAAGGTCAGGGAACATAAACAGCAAAGAAAGCTATATTTCCAAGGCACGGGGCTTCATGATTTTTTCTTGTTGTTGCGCTTACGCGATACTAGAGTCCAGTCGTCTGGGGCCCGGGTTCCAGGGGTGGAAGCTGCTCCCTCCGGGGGATGTTCCGGTATAATATCCCACTTGCGCAGCAGTGCAAGCCCTTCCTCCAGGTTCATAACCACACAGGAGGCACCGTCCTTAGTGATAGTGAGCTTGGTTGGATGGCCCCACTTATAGATGATACTGTGGTTGCGAAGCGCTTTCGTGATAGGTAGGAGGGATCTGCGTTTTTGCATAGTGTACTGCGAAAGGTCGGCAAATACCTGTATGGTAGAATAACGATCAGGTGGTTGGGAGTTCTTGCGGAACGCCAGCATAAACTGGTCTTTAACATGGTAGAAATGCACCCGCATCAGAACATCCCTAGGCACATTGTCTGGAAGGTGCGCAGGTTTGGGTAAGCGATGAATCCTGTCAACCACCAACTCAGATTCTGGTGTGGAGGGCAGAAACGATCTCATGAGCTCCCGGGCATACTGATGGAGTTGGGCAGGAAGAACAGTTTCAGGAACGCCACGCAGTTTAACGTTGTTCCTGCGGGATCTGTCCTCCAGGTCTGCGACTTTGGCTTTGAGCCATGCGACTTCATCTGACTGATCGTTATGGGAGTCTACCAAAGAGTTATATGAAGCGGCGTACTCGCCCATCTTTTTCTCCACATGGTCTACTCTGCCACCCAGCTCCCCTATTTCTGCCTTAAAACTTCTCATACAGTCCATCCGGTCTGAGTGCAAGAAGCTGCGCAGAGAAACCAGCATATCTCTCAGTGTAGTGTCTGAGACAGGCTGGTTAGAAGTAGGGAAAGCATTGATACTGTCAGCAAGCTCACGAGTGTCCTCCATAGAGCCCTGCAGAGCACTAACCTTAGAGCCTTGGGATTCAGCAGACAGGCGAGGTTTCACCTTCACCGGGCTGCAGGAGAGGGGAGTGGAGGCTGCAGGTGAATGTCCATGTGGGCTATCCCTCAGCGCAGGGCTTGGTGTGCCAGCAGAGGAGCCGCCTGTGGAGGCCGGAGACACGCCGCCGGCGCCATCTTGTGACATGCTGCCGATTCTAGGGGAGAAAAAATCCTCCAATCTCGCCGGCTGAGCGGCAGTTTTTCGTTTCCTGGTCATCCCCGGGCACTGAGTGAGTTGTCAGCCGCCCGTGTAAGTTGTTCAGAACAGCCCACGATGCCTGTAGTCGCTCGTTTTCCCGACGCTGGAGCGGAGCTCTCGGCTTAGGCTTCCATCTAGCCGAGCGGTAGCCACGCCCCCCACTTAGGATCCATTTATAATAGGGCTGTTACTGATCAAAATGTTTGTGTTCGATTAATCATTTTTTTTTTTTAATCGATTAATTATAACGCACATACAGATCCAACTACTTTTAGCTGATCTCCTCCTTGCAGGCTGATTCCCAGTGCAGTTACCAACCACTGAAAAAATGGATAGCAGGATGCAAAAAACACACAAAGGCAACGCTCGATGGGAATAGCATTAAAACGTTTATAGTCTTCAAGTAGGTAACAAAATAAATATTGCACTGGAGAAAAAAATCGATGTAGCTACATAAACTGTAAAAATGGTGCTAGTAATACCAAACGGTACCAAAAGCAGTCATAAAAACATGTAGGTAAGTATGATACTGGTATAAAAATGTGTACTACGATACCACTGCTGAATCCAGATGAGGAGATGTTAACATCAGTCCATCGGCATGTATATGTCCCATGAAGGGAACTATCACAACTCCCAATGAATGGTTGTAGAATCCCAGGTTGATAGAGGGAAGCAGGGCCGATCCTAGGGTCACAGGCGCCTGGGTGCAGAAATATTTCTGGCGCCCCCACTTGGGCATTGTCATTTTACTAACTCCCCCCTTTACATCTCATTATACATCACATCTGTAGATGGACTAGGCACAAGAATGAGCAGGGGCTGTGTATCCTATGCAATCTATCATGCCATAAAACATCTAGAGCAGGGGAAGGCCAGATCACGTGTAAAGGGATGCTGGGGATGCCACCCCCCAGCACACAGCACACTGAACACTGTGACTCACCTCAATTCTCTCTCTGTGCAGCATGAGATAGAAATGGGAGTGGGAGGCATTCCAACTGGAGTTGGTGGAGACAGTGCGGGATCCAAGACTCCCAGTGTGAGGAATTCATTCCTGCACATCAGCACTCAGCAGCCACTAAAAACTAGAACTCTCATGTCAGGAAGAGGAGCAGCACCTCCCCCGAGCACTGCCAGGCTGGACGGGTTGTCCTATGCTCACACATCAGTTCTGGACGGACAAATACCTATGCTCAGAACACTAGTTCTGGACAGACACAAACAAGGAGAGAAGGAAGGAAGGGAGAACTCTGGCACTTTGGCGCCGCCACCTCTGCAGGCGCCTGGGTGCAATGCACCCTGTGCACCCTGCCTAGGATCGGTCCTGGAGGGAAGTGATAGAGGGAAGTGTAACAGCCCTTGCGTGTGGCCTTTCAGATGGACACGGCAAGCCCCGCCGGTGTCCGTGACGTTACCGGATCTCCGACGAAACTCCCTGAAGGCCCAGAAGCCGGCGGAGAGGAGTACAAATCAAAAGATTTTGATTGATCCAAAAAATTTAAGATTAATCAATGAATTAAAAGTTCATTTGCACAGCCCTAATTTATAATTAAGATCATTCTTATGGAGTACCTTGTAGCAAGATCAGAAGCCCAGGAGGTGCCCGTTTCAGCTCCTGGGTTTAGTGTTGGATGCCAGCTGTCACTGAAAGCTGGTGGTTCCAATTCACAACTCACATGCTGGCCAGGACTCATGGAAACTATCAAGTCCTTATACCAGTTTAAGATGGCACTGAATAGTCACCGTCCCTGTGCTTATTTAAAATGGCACTCAGGACTCAAGTGCCAATACTTTATATTTTGTTGTTTTGGTTGGAGAATGTTAAAGTAAGAGTCGGTTCACACTGGGGTAACCTGGGATCCGACTTCAAGTCGCCCCAAGCTGCTCCAAGTCGCCCGGTCGAGAAAATGAATGGAAGTGAATGGAAGCCGTCTTAATACACACTACTGAAGTTGCTCCGACTTCAGAAAAGGTTCCTGTACTACTTCAATCCGACTTCTAGGCAACTTGTAGGTAACTTTTACCCATTGATTTCAATGGAAGTCGCCTCAGAAGTCGGATCACTGTCTTAACTGAAGCAACAATACAGGAAGATAACATACATTTCTCAGGCAAACCCCTCCCTCCCACAGAGCTGATTCTTGTTTGATTGGCTACTGGAAAGCCTCCTGTCCTGGAGGCGACTTGAAGTTGCCTTGTAAGTTGCCTGATGACTTATACTCAAGTCGTGTCCAAGTTGCCTCCCAAAGTCGTGCCGGAAGTCGTGTTGCCCCTGTGTGTATGGGCTCCTAGCATCCCTGTAAGTTGTTTTTGTTTGTTTATTTGTTTTTTTCCCCTACTAAGAAGATTCACTTCCTCTGTATGTTCTGGTAACCATTGGAACTGAAAGTAAAGGAAATTTCAAAATGCTTTATTGTCACTGCAACAGGAATTGAGGGTGGGTGAGCTGTCTAATATTGGACTTTCTTCCATTTGGAGGCATTTCCTTTCTCTTCCTGTTGTGTCTAATGCCGCGTACACACGGTCGTTTTTTGCGATGAAAAAAAACCTCGCTTTTTAAAACGTCATTTAAATTGATGGTGTGTGGGCAAAACATTGTTTTTTGTCTTCAAAAAAACGACCCAAAAAAAATTCCAACATGCTTGAATTTTTTGTGTCGTTTTTCAAAACGTCGTTTTTTGTTTCACAAAAAGTCACCGTGTGTAGCAAAAACTTTGTTTAAAACTACGTTTTTCAACCCGCGCATGCCCAGAAGCTAGTTATGAAGCGAGCTTCAATGGAAAAGAGTGGTGAACGTAACCTCGCTTTTTGTGAAAAAAACGATGGTGTGTATGCAACATCGTCTTAGAAAAGTGATGTTTCAAAAACGTTGTTTTTTACTTCACAGAAAACGTCGTTTTTTTTTCATCACAAAAAATGATCGTGTGTACGCGGCATTAGGGGCAGGAAGTGAAGACAAAACTTCCCAAAGTTTTTGCTTTAGGTCTATATATGTAATTATAAACACACAAATCTATACGCTACCATTTGTTGTGTTCCTAAAACGTGTCCTGTCTGGGGTGCAACAGCAAAATGAATTAACCACTTTAAAGCTATGCACCTTGGTCTAGCAGCTTAGTATTTATATGTAGTATCTTAATGACAACAACTACCCAACTAATATGTAGAAATGTTAACAAATTTTACTGAAAAATCTATAAATGTTACATTAAATAACAGTATAAGTACTTAAGAAAGGCATCATTATTCTCCTAATTATTTATTGGAATATTTACTCCCATGCACTCACTGGATTGGTTTAGGCATCAGTCTGTCTTGGTCTCCTAGTTAATATGGGTAGTGAATGAAAAATGTAACTACATTCTGTGTTGACTTGTACTGTAACCATGTATTTCCTTTTACAAGAATCATACCAACAAAAGCATTTTTACTCAATTTCTAAGAAAGCACGGTGGCTAAGTGGTTAGCAATTCCTCCTAGCAGCATTGGGGTTGCTGGGCTGTTTACCTTGTGCCTGTGTGGGTTTCCTCCGTGTACTCTGGTTGTATTTCATACTAAAGCCATGCTGATAGGTAATTGGCTCCTGTCTAAATTTACCCGTGTTTGTGTATGTACAGTATGTGTGAGTTAGGGACCTTAGATTGTAAGTGCAGGGACTGATGTGAATGTACAATATACTGTATATGTAAAGCGCTGTGTAAATTGAC
Organism: Rana kukunoris; assembly: GCA_029574335.1. Classification (NCBI taxonomy): domain Eukaryota; kingdom Metazoa; phylum Chordata; class Amphibia; order Anura; family Ranidae; genus Rana; species Rana kukunoris. The sequence goes on from CM056052.1 coordinate 166,686,477, forward strand.
GGCGCTATAAAAATACCTGTAATAAATAAATAATAGGAAAGCCAAAGAAACAGGATATGTGTATACAAATAAAAACATATTCCCACGCTACTAAGCAAAATAACTGCTGCAAGCACCGAAATGGTCAGTCCATAAACGCAAAATAAAATAATATACAATAGACGGCGCTGCACTGTTATGTGAGATAAATAACCAAAAACAGATTACTAAAACAGAAATGACTACGTGCTACATAAACAATATATTAAAATAGAAACAATCACAGTGGAAATAAACCATCCATAAAGTGCTAAGTGCTAAAGGTAGCAGTGTGCACGTGATACAATCCACATAGATAATTACATTAATAACAGTCTTGAAAGTGTATGGTAGAGGGAAAGTGAAGCCAAGTGCTGGATCCCCTCTACAACTTATCAGGGAACCCCTGATGAAGTCAGGCGATGATATGCGTTGGAACAGACAGGCACCGGAAGTGAAGTCAAAATGAGAGCTTGCCGCTCGTTTGTGAATGGTACTGCAGTCTTCTGGGACCAGTGACATGTCCCAGAAGACTGTGAGGGGAAGGTAAGAGCTTTCACTCAGATCCCCTGACCAATCTGTGCGGAAGTGGGAATAGGTACCTGTCACAACTAGGTAGCCAATCTCCCCCCCCCCCCCAAAAAAAATGACATGCCTTAAAGCGGAACTTCTCCTTTTGGGTGGAGAATGAAGAAAGAGGTTATTGGAGTGTGGATGAGAGTAGTTTTTTTTTTTTTGTTTTGTGTAAATTAACATTTTCAATTTCATTTTGAAGCCTTTAATACTTAGGGGTGGGCTGTGAGTGCAGAGAACACTTAATTTTTATGGAGGGTGTACTTTAATATCTTGATGTGTTAGTGTGTAAAGTGATTTCTAAAAACATCTCACCTTCCAGTATGTGGACACTTCCTGTATATTGCACAAAATAAGTTGCATGGTTATCTGATTAGCAGTTAACGTAATTTCCTTGTAAATACAGTAAGCCAGATCCACAAACAATTACGGCAGCGTATCTCCAGATACGCCACCATAATTTCAAAATTGCGCCGGCGTATCCTTGTTTTGTATTCACAAAACAAGATACGCTGGAATTACGCTAAGATGCGACTGACGTAAGTCTCTTACGCCGTCGTATCTTAGTTGCATATTTACGCTGGACGCTAGGAGCGCCTCTGTTGTTTGTCCGCATAAAATATGCAAATGAGGTAGATACGCCGATACATACGCCCGGCGCAGTGTTTTTACGTCGTTTGCGTAAGCGTATGTCCGCCGTTAAGTTACCCCTGCTGTATAGAGGCGTGCGTAATGTTAAGTATGGACTCCGGGCCAGCGTCAAATTTTCCGTCGTTCACGTCGTTTGCGGAAACCGTTCGCGAATAGAGATTTGCTTAAGTTACGTTCACGTCGTTTTCATCGATATTTTGCGACGTGATTTTGCGCATGCGCACTGGGATATCTCCACGGACGGCACATGCGCCGTTAAAAAATAAACTTAATTTACGTGGGGTCATGTTGATTTACATGAAATCACGCCCACATCTAACTTATTTGAATTGCGTGGCCTTACGCCGCAAAAATTACACTACGCCACCGTAAGTTACAGCGGAAATTCTTTGAGGATATGGATACGCAGCTGTAACTTACAGGGGCGTAGTGTAACTATAAAAATGCACTGATAACTGTGAAAATGACAATTGCAGTTTAGGAGTTAACCAATAGGGGAGATTGTAGGGGTAAAGTGTAACCTCATATGTGTTTTTAACTGTAGGGGGGCGGGGCTGGACATGTGACAATGGTGATCGTCTTTCCCTATATCAAGGAACAGACGATCACTGACATTGCCACAATGAAGAATGAGGAAGGTGTGTTTACACAAATCTCTCCCCGTTCTTCAGCTCCTGTGACCGATCGTGGGACACCGGCGGCGATCGGACCGTGTCATGAGCATGCTACCGGCGGCGCGCTCGCGACCCCACTGCTGGGCCATTCTGCCGACGTATATCGGCGTGAAGGGGTCCTTAAGTGGTTAGGAACATAAATATAAGGTAAAAACTTTAATTTAGCTTCTCAATAGTTGTAAAACTAAGCTCTGTCTTGAGGTTCAAGCAGGACTGACAATCTTTATTAAAAAACAAACAAAAAAAAAACACTGTTTTATACACAAAAGAGGATGTGCATCATGTTACTCTGGAAATACATCTGTGACCAGACCTAATTAACATGCTAATTACCTAACTCCTTTTAGCAGCCTGGCTGTCTCGTGAACTTCAATACACATTATCACAGGAATCCTTTCATACAATACAGGGTCAATTAGCCCAAGCCCCCATGAAAGGATCCTTAGAAGTTAGTCTGGATTCATTAACATTACAACAGACAACAGACAGGTGTATGGGGGTGATGCCATTAGCATCGTTAAGCAATAGACAGTCAGCCTGTTACATTGAACTTCCTGGAATGCCCAAATAACATCTTCATATTTCTTGAGAGATTATGTTAATGAATATTACTGTCCCATTTTAAGTAGTCCAAGATATAATTTCTTAGTCTCTCTATGCCCCTAATAGACAAAGGGTGATTTAGACATAAGAGGTGCATGGAGAGCTGAAGCAAGGGTATCCCATACTTTCTAAGGGATTCTGGGTTCCATGGGCCCTCCCGTTACAATATTGTTGGTTAATAGACTTTCAACCAAAAACTGAGAGTCTATATAGCTGTCCCTACTCTGACAGATCAGCAGAGCCGTTTGAAGGAATTTGGGGGCCCCAAGCAAAATGGGGGGCCCACGAGCACCTCCCCCCGCACGCAAAGCCTATGTTAGCGCTACACACATTTTTACACCCATGTTCTTACTCCTTGTTCTTACTCCTCCCCCCTTTCTAGTCCCTATGTTTTTCTATTCTCACCTCCCCTTCTTCCCTGTAGGCTCCTGCTGTAGCGTGGCCGAGCTCCTCTTCCTCCTGTCAGTCTGGAGATCTATCATTATGGGTCCCCAGTCCCCTATCAGATAGTACCCGGGCCGGGTACCGCGCGGTACAGGAGATTCAGTTTCCTGTGCTCCCGGCCAGACTGAAAGGAAGTGAGCACTCCCTGTCAGTCCGGCCGGGAACAGGAAATTGAGTCTCCTGTACCACGCGCGGTACCCGGCTGGACTGACAGGACTCCAGGAGGAAGGAAGAGGAGCTCGGCCACGCTACAGCCTGGGAAGGCGAAGTTGGGGTCCCCAGGGCAGCTCGGGGCCCCAAGCAAATTTTTTTTTTGCCTGTCCTGTAGCGACGGGCCTGCAGATCAGGCTATGTGGATGGTCCAATATATAATAGATTCAGCTACCTACAGACTAAACAATGTTCAGAAACTGAGTTTGACTCCTGGCTCGGTTGATTTTTCATCACAAAGGAAACTTTTGAAAATGGCACTGTTGATTTTTATTGGATCATCAACCACTTTCCCCAATTAGACAATGTTGTGTCACCTTTTATTAATGTTATCCTTTATGTTCCATGTGACCTTCTCATATACACCTCATCATCTCCTATAAAGCGGGATGGTGGTCTCTCTACAATATTGAGTGATGGGACACACAAACTGTATCCTCTGGAGAGTGTGGGTAGTTTTTTTTACATGAATCCTTGTGCTTTTGGTTGCTTATGGGATTGGGGAGGGGGGGGGGGTTGTGTCTATTCTGAGAAGGTGGTATGTGTCAGTTTGGAAAGCTTCACAGGCAATGTTCATGCACATGTTCAATGTTATGCACTACTTGTTTTATTTTTTGGAATGGCTTATCGTATTGTGGTGGGCGGTCCTTGAATGTTTTATTGAATACTGCATGTGTTTTTTTGAATACAATAAAAAGATTTTTGTAGCGTTTTGTACCCTGCACTGTACATTCCCTGTTTCACACTGCCTCTTTCTGTACTCTGCGCTGTGCGTTCCCTATTTCACAACTCCTCATTCTTTGTATATTATCTTTTTATTTATAGATTTTTCAATTTAACAATTAATCCAATAGTTGCCTCCATCTTACTCTTCTATTTAACCCCTTCCATATAGGGCATTTTCACCCCCTTCCTGCCCAGACCAATTTTTAGTTTTCAGCGCTGTTGCACTTTGAATGACAATTGCGCGGTCAGGCAACACTGTACCCAAATTAAATCGTCATGTTTTTTTCCCCACACAAATAGAGATTTCTTTTAGTGGTATTTGATCATCTCTGCGGTTTTTATTTTTTGCGCTATAAACAAAAGAAGAGCGACAATTTAAAAAAAAAACACAATATTTTTTCCTTTTTATTTAATACATCTCACAATATTTTTTTTAAAAAAACTTTGTTTCCCCTCAGTTTAGACCGATACGTATTCTACGTATTTTTGGTAAAAAAAAAAAACGCAATAATCGTATATTGATTGGTTTGCGCAAAAGTTATTGCGTCTACAAAATAGGTGATAGATTTATGGCATTTTTATTTTATTTTTTTTACTAGTAATGGCGGTGATCTGCGTTTATTTTTTTTTGTGACCGTGACGTTGCGACGGACATATCGGACACTTTTGACATGTTTTTGGGACCATTCACATTTAAAGTGCTATAAAACTGCACTGATTACTGTGTAAATATGACTGGCAGGGAAGGGGTTAACACTAGGGGGTGCTGAAGGGGTTAAAATGTGTCCTAAAGTATGTTCTAACTGTAGGGGGAGGGGGACTCACAGGGGAGGAGATCGATGTGTGTTCCTCTGTACTGGGAACACACATCGATCTCCTCACCGCTGACAGGAGGTGGATCTGTGTGTTTACACACACAGATCCACACTCCTGACGTGATTGCCGGAAATCGCGGGTGCCCGGCGGCAATCGCAGCCGTCGGGCACGCGCGTGGGATCGCGAGTGGTGCCGCGGCTGCGCGCACGCCCTAGAACGCCGTGAAGACAGGACGTTGTGCAACGTCCAGTCTCATCGGCGAGGGGATGACCATAGCGTCATTCCCCCATGGTCTGGTAAGGAAGGGGTTAATAACAATGCATACATTACCTCCCCCTCCCCTAAAAAAACAGCGCACTTCCCCCTTACGTTATTGTATACTTATAACGAATGTACAAAAGTCCCTAGAGCACCACAACCCCTCCAACACATTGGGGGGGGGGTCTCTGTGTTAACTTTGTGTGTGTGCTCTTTGTGGGGTAATATACCATTCTGCTATCAATTTGTAGCACATTTCTACTGTCTTCACATCACTAGAAGTACCACAGGCTATCTTCAAAATCCTATCTCTTTGTTTATCTCCCTGTAAGGGACCTATTTCTTCTTCCTATTTACTCAAGTACGGGGGATATTTAGGTCCTGTTTCGTTTAGGTATTAACTCCTCATTCTGTACTATGTGCTTTGTTTTTTTTCTTTTCCACACTGAGTGAGTAAGTGAAGAACTTATATAGCGCAGCACATGCAAATTTAATCGCCTCTGGGCGCCCGTTGGTCCTGTCTCCTTTGACCGAGGCGATTTAGTTTGCATGTGCCGTGCTATATAAGTTTTCATTCATTCATTCATTCATATCAAAAGAGATGAGTTTTGATCTTTCTTCTAAAGGCCAAGTGATTCTCCTCCAACCGAATGCTGGTTGGTAAAGCATTCCATAGTCTGGGGCCTTGGAGCGCAAATCTTCTTTCTCCTTTGGACTTGTATTTGGCTTTGGGTATTTGGAGCAGATTTTGGTTGGTGGATCGCAGAACGCGATTGGGGTTGTGAGCTTTTAGTTTTTCGCATAGATATTGGGGGGCCTTCCCATGGATGCACTTATGTGTCAGACAGAGCGCTTTAAAAGCAATTCTGTCTTTTACTGGCAACCAATGAAGGAATCTCAGCGACGGTGAGATTGATTTCCAGGGTTTTTTCCCAGTCACAAGTCTGGCGGCCGTGTTTTGTGACCCAACACCAGTGAAACTAAAGGCTTACCAGAAAGCCTGTGACTTTTCCCTTTCAGGAGTAGTCTAAACAGGCATAGCAGGAGATTGTGATGCCTTAGGTTGTCAGAAGCAAATCGGCATCTCTCCACAGGCTGGATAGTAGAATCCACAGCTCCTCATAGGGTTAACCCTATGATTGGTTAACCCTATGAGGAGCTGTGGATTCTACTATCCAGCCTGTGGAGAGATGACGATTTGCTTCTGACAACCTAAGGCATCACAATCCCAGTAAGAGTTTGTGGTCTACTGTGTCAAATGCTGCGCTTAGGTCCAACAGTACCAGAAGACAAGATTCTCCTTCGTCTGCGGCCTCGAGAGCGTCATCCCATATTTTGAGCAGTGCTGTCTCCGTCCCGTGCCCGGGACGGAAACCCGATTGAAAAGGATTGAGCAAATTATGGGTATCTAGATGCTGTTGCAGCTGTTGTACCACTGCTTTTTCCATTACCTTGGAGAGGACGTTCAGGCCTGTTATGGGACGACGATGTTCAGGGGCCTTGGGGTCGAGGGTGGGTTTCTTCAAGATAGGCTTGATTGTGCCCTGTTTCAACAGGGTGGGTACTATGCCTTCCTTAAATGATTGATTTATAAGCTGCTTGATAGGTGGTGCCAGAATATCGGCGCATTCCTTCAGCAGTGGTGGGGATAATGTCATTAGGCGCCAGGGGCGGACTGACCATTCGGTCCGTCGGGCACGGACCGTGGGCCCCATGGCCACTAGGGGGCCCCATCAGGGTTGCCAGCCTTGGTAAAAGTAGGGACAGTTTGTTGGAATCAGTGTTTTTTTTACATCTATTACTGAAATGGCCACTACCGACATCATTTTGATGTACAAATCTCGAGATTGTAGCTGCCCCGCCTCTCCACTGACTTCTCAGCCAATGGGAGCACAGTGTACACGCCCCCTTCTCCAGCGCGGCTTTTTTGACATAAGAGCAGGAGATGCCGACTGCAGGAGAGGAGAGGGAGGAGGGGACAGCCTGCAGTGTGGGGTGGATTGCTGCCTGATAAAAGGTAAGCTGGCTGAGCTGGAAGAATTGTATTATCGGTGCTTACCTATCCTGGTGAGGAGGGGGAGGGGGGAGGCTGTGTAGCAGGACTCCTCTTGCTGTTAGATCGTTTTTCTGTGTGAGAGAAGTGCCGGGAGAAGGATGTGCTGAACTTCTCCAATCTCTGCTACATGTCCCTACTCATCACCTGCCCACAAGTACACAGGCACAGCCTCCTCTCCTGTATTACCACATGCTATGTCTGTGAGCTGCTGGGGCACTACAAGTACCAGCATGGCAGAAGGAGCAGGAGCAGTGTGTTCTATCAGGATGATTTTTGGAAAAAAAAAGTGCTGATGTGTGTGTATATATAGATATTTCCAAAAATCATCCTGATTGAAACACACTGCTTCTGCCATGCTGGTTCTTGTAGTGCCCCAGCAGCTCACAGACATAGCATGTGGTAATACAGGAGAGGAGGCTGTGCCTGTGTACTGGTGGTCAGTCAGTAAGTACATGTAGCAGAGATTGGAGAAGTTCAGCACATCCTTCTTCCAGAAGCATGGCACTTCTCACTATATATATATATATATACACACTGTATGTATACTGTGCATGTGTGTGGTGTGTATACCAGGGGGCGGTCCATCCATTAAGGGCACCATCCCCTCTATGTTGAATGTATAGATTCATGCATTGCATGAATCTATCCATGGCTACCCCCAATTCAGGTGTCCATCCCCTTTTAAGACGCTGGGTGCCTAAATTGCAAGGGGGGGGGGGGGGGGTTTTAAGCACCTGATTAGAGCCATAGGCTCTAATAGGCTTCACATTAGGGTGGGCTTGGAGCGCAGAGCACTCAGAGCCCATCCAGGTCAGTTTAGAAAAGCAAATTAATGTTTGTTTTTCTAACAATGAACCGTCTCTCCGCCAATCAGGAAGTGCGGGTCTGATACCCATCATGTGATTGGCTGAAAGGACAGGCGCTCCTATTGGATGCCTAGCAGGAGAAAAGAAGAGATGCAGGGAGTAAGCAGCTCGCCACTGCCCGTCCCACATCTCACCACCGTCACCCACTGCCTCACATGCCACCAAGATGGGGCAAGTGTTGGTCAGACAACAGGGGGGGGGGTGCTGAGGGTCACAGTGGCTGCATTTGATGGCACAGTGACTGCATCTGTGCCCCATCAAATGCAGCCAACTGTGCCCCATGTGGGGGGGGGGGGGTGCTGAGGGTCACAGTGGCTGCATTTGATGGGACACAGTTGGCTGCATTTTAATGGCATAGTTCATAGTTGGCTGCATTTGATGGGGCACAGTTGGCTGCATTTGATGGGGCACAGTGGCTGCATTTAATGGGGCACAGTGAGGCTGCAATTGTTTGCCCATGAGTGGCTTCTGGTGAATTTAGTGGGTCACCAACTCTAAGCCACTCAGCATGTCACGGAGCTTGGTGCCTCTCCGCATGGGTTTGCCCACATTCATGTTGCATCAAAAAAAGATGAGGGCCGTCTCTAAGCCTGGGGGCCCCATAATCTCCTATTGCCCGGGGGCCCCATGAGTTGTCAGTCCGCCCCTGTTAGGCGCCGTGCTATTTCGCAAGGAGTCAATGATGTTTTTGGTAGCCTCAATGGAGATGGGTTTTAGGACAAACCTCGTTGACTGTGGCCAATTTGTGTGAGAGTTGGGTGTAGGACCTGGGGGAGGATTAAGGGGAGTACTGTTTTGCTGAATGCTTTCACGGATCCTTTCAATTTTGTTAACGAAATAATCCGATAATTCATTGCACTGCCTCTTTCTGTACTCTGCAATGTGCGTTCCCTATTCCACACCTCCTTATTCTGTACTCTGTGCTGTGTTTCCTATGCCATACTTCCTTGTTCTATACTCTGCCATGTGTGTGTTTCCTATGTTGTATTTCACATCTTCTGTACTCTGTGCTGTGCATTCCCTTTTCCACACAGCCTTATTCTGTATTCTGCACTGTGTGTTTAATATTACATCAGTTCATTCTCTACTCTGCACTATGCTTTCCCTATGTTATACTTGTGTGTTCTATACTTTTTATTGTGCGTATCACATTCAAAACTCATTCTATACTTGGCACTGTGCATTCTACTTTGCACTGAGAATTTCTTATTCCACAACATCTCACTCTGCACTCTGCATTGTGTGTTTTCTATTCCAAACTGCCTCATTCAAGTAGCATTTTTTGAGTACAAAGAATGCAGAATACATGTGCAGTGTATACTGCAAGTAGGCTCAGACTCCATAAAACCACGCCTAATATTCAGTATAATTTAACATACCCACTTTTCGCTGCAGCTCCAATTCTCCCAAAGATGTCCTTTTTTCTCATGTTCTAAAGTTAGGAGGTGTGAATCTGTAAATTTGGTTAGAGAAAGTATGTAGGCATAGGACAAACCCCCTGCCACATCCCCTTAAAGTGGTTGTAAACCCTTTTTTTTGGACTCCTACCTATAAGTAAGCCTAATATAAGGCTTAACTATAGGTAGTGGAAATATCTCCTAAACGTGCGCCGTTTAGGAAATATTCCACTTGTAGTCCACCGAATATGTTAACGACATATGCGCAGGGAAGAAACAAAACTCTGTGCCGTTTCTTCGAAACGGCACAGAACGAAACAGGGGGCAGAAGATAGAAGCTGTCTACACAGGGGACATGGCTGGATTCTTTTGCAGGTAAGTGTCACATAATGGGCTAGTATGCGATGCAGGACAAATGAAGAGGAAAGAGAGACAGAGGGACTGTTCCAAATCAGGGACAGCCCCTTAAAATCAGGGACAGTTGGGGCAATGCTGTGGGAAAACGGTAACTTCTATATCCCCAGCTGATCAGACTTGTCTAACCACAAAAGATATTACTGTATATTGGAGGTGTTCCCCCTAATTTTCCCATTAGTATCCATATGACATTTAATAAAATATGAGAATCCTGCATATCTTTGCATACACTATTTTTCTTACACCTTGAGGCTGGTTAATATCAGTTAAACTCATGTTCACATGTCAGAATAAAATATGCTTTGGTTTGTAGTACAAGTTTTTGGCTTTTCACTAACAGACACAGTCAGTTACAAGATTGAATGTCATGCTTAAAGATCTGTTGACTTTCCAAATATGTGCACTTTAGTTTGAGGTTAATTCTCTGCTGCAAAGTTTGGTATGAAGGCAGCTAATACTTAATAGCAGAATGTTTGGCTTTTCTGTCTGAATGTTGAACATGGTATGCTTTCTGGATTACAGCTGTTTTACTGTATTTCTCTGATGTCATCTTGTATTGTTTCATCTTTAAAATCACTTTTTGGGCTGACTTGTTTTAACTAATAATCCTAAATTTCCTCTACATTGGTGGGATAGATGCAGAACCCCCTAGTTTACTGTATTTGTTTTGTTTTTTTTGTAATGTGTAGCACCCTGCTCCTGTTGACCAGGCGCTATTATTCAAATTTAGTGGGATATCTGAAATGTAGTTATTTCAGATTTGTGTTTTATGGCTAAATTGGCCTTTGCTCCAGCTTTGACTGAGTTGGGTGTATTTCCCACAGGTACCAGCAGGTGTCGTTGTCCCCTCTGGTTCCGTGTTGGAAGTTACAGCCAGTCAGAGTGTATGCTCTTTCCCAGAACCAACCTAGTGGGAGTTTCTTTACCGCTGGGCATGCTGCTGACGAGGGTACTTAAGAAGTGGACGCCATTTTTCTCTCTCTCTCACCTCATGGTCACCGTGGGGAATGTGACAGTTCCTCTTCTGCCTCGGGGCCGGCTATCCCGAGGCTTCGCAACTAGAGGTAGGCCCAGAAGCTGGGGCCTACTGGCTCGAGGTTCATTCTATGCTGTCTGTCCTGTGGGAAGAAGCTGATCAACTGAAGGAACCGGGGGAGGACTCATCTTGGAGAGGACACAGCTCGAAGCTGGTATCTCAAGAGGAGCCTAGTACCTCAGTTGGAGGACACATCCTGACCTATCTGTTTCACAGTATTGCTGGGTCGGCTTAAAGGGACTTTTTCATGCTTTGCAACTGAGTTTACTGAGGAAAAATCTTTTATATTGGATCCTGTGGCAGAGGATCCTTCAGCAGCTAGTGTTACTATAAGGTCTGTGGCAGAGACTTTTACTTTTGACTGTTAATGCATCATTACGGCTGCCAGGTCTGTGGCAGAGGCCTGTCCGGGTGAGCAAGATCCAACGACAGTGAGTGCACCTGTCCCAGGGATCTCAAGGTTTCACTGATCTACAGAAAGGTACCTGAATTTTCCCTCTCCCTCCATTCCCCTTGTTGCATCAACATTGTGGTTGAATAAAAAGCCTTTGGAAAAGACTAAGTGACTGGCAACCGTGTTTTTGAAATTTGATTAATCCTAGATCTTGAGCCAACACGGAGAACAGTGGGGTAGTAGCAGACCAAAACGAACCAGCAGCTCCTACAGGGGTAATGCTACAAATATAAAATATAATATAATATAGAATATAATGACGATATTTTATAGAAGCCAAGGGACAATTATGCGTTGCTTTTCTCAAGCACATAGGAGGAGGACCCTCATTATTCTTCACTTGGGGGACTTTTTGAAACAGGCCAGTTAACAGCACAGATGGTCCTCACTACTTTTTATAGCTGATACTAGGTGCTGCTAATGGGTGACATATCATTGTAGGAGGGATAGAAGAAACAACTTTGAAAACTGAAAAGCTCCTTTTTGATTGATTAATGCTATATACATAAAACAACTTTTTAAAATATTGAACTAATATGTAAGGCAACAGGGGCAACAGGGGAAAGTGAAGCTGTTTCCCTCACTGTCCCATTCTCACAATATAGTTTCTAACCTAGGCCCAATTCACACGAGTGGTAAAGATGCAGATTATCTGTTTGTTTTTAAAGTTTTTCTTAAAATAACAAACATGTCATATTTACCTACTTTGTGCAATAGTTTTGCACAGCGTAGCCTCAATCCTCCTTTTCTGGGATCCTCTGCCAGCACTGCTGGCTGCAAACCCCCTCCTCCCCACTGAGTGCCCCCATAGCAAGTTGCTTGCAATGGGGGGAACTGGTACTTGCTCTCTCCTGAGTAGTGATGAGCTCCGGCGTGTTCGTATAGTGCACCTGCAGAGCCCGCCAGGAAGTCTGCGCGGCGCTGCGCTAATCACAGGCAGGGAGACATATTCCTGATGCTCGGCTGCAGAGATCGGGAAATGTCTCTCTGCCTGTGGTTAGCGCAGCGCCATGCAGACTTCCTGGCAGGCTCTTCAAGTGCACTGTGCGAACATGCTGGAGCTCATCCCTACTCCTGAGCTTTTCTCTAATGCAGGCCATCCATGGGTCACATTCAGAATGAATTTATTTTCGAAAATAAGAAATTTTGTGTGTTTGGTGATCCAATGATGTCACCATTCATTTCGAAATCCACTCAACCAAGCCTTCAATTTCACCTCGTGTTGCTACAGAAAATAATTTTTGTGGTCGGCAATCTTTTTTTCTTTCCAGGATTTTTCTTTTCTTTCTGAGAATTTTCTTTTCTTGTGCTCCTGTGCATTTCTTTTTCGATTTTATTTCTCACATGATTCTCCCATCATTGATTTAGAAAATTGTGTGTTTTTCCAAAAATGTCCAACATGCTTGATCACTCAAATTCGATGGCTGCACGACAATGGTGCAAAATTCAAATGAAAATTGTTCCTGCTGCTATAACTGAGCCAATCAGGAGGGAGAGCCTCTGTTCTCGTGCTTATCACTGAATCATGATTGGGCACAGGTATGTATTTAGGGAGGCTGCATGCAGAAGGTTTTTTACCTTTACAAACACTTTTTAAAGACAGCCCAGCTAAAACCTAAGATTGGCAGATGCAGGAGTTTATGTACCTGTCATGGCAATTCTAAATTGGCATGTCGACTAGCTAGGACCATAGTATTCTCATGCAAAATCCCTGTCCAACTGTTAAAATAAAAAACCTCTCAGGAGCTATCAGCATCCCCTTCAAAGACCTGCAAACCTTTTCACAACCTGTTCACTTTGGCTTGTTTTTAGGGGGGCAGTTAACATTGCCACCCATGTAAACAAGGTCCTGTGCCACAACAAGATTCCTAAATACATACATAAACGTCAGTGAAAAATATAATTTTTAAAGACTTTCCCATTATCCTTTTTATCTGAACCTAGCTGAATAAAGTCCTTTATTTTAACCCATGAGTGCTACTAAGTAACCAAAAACCATTAAAATGACAATGACTTTGGTTAGAAATTTGTAAAATACAGCAATTAAGATCATGTAGCATAGTAGTACCCTTTACTTTGCTGGTCAGTGTAAGGGAAAGAATGCTTTGGCATGGGTGGTCAGTTGGAGAAATAAAAAATGTCCCAGAGGAAGGAAAATGTGCTGCACCATTGGTCAGACATGAAAAGTAAAAAGTGTCAATGGTCAGTGGGAGAAGAATGTTGGGCATCATTCGTCAGTCAGAGAAAAATGTCTGGTGTCATTGATCAGTGCTACAAAAATGCCTGCCGGTCAATGTAATTAGAAAATGCCTTGGTGATTTTGGGAACAAAAAAATCAGCCTCCAGTCATACTCCAGATCAACCTCCCATAATTATCAGACCCAAGATCAGCTCCCGCTTTAAACTCCTCTTTAAACCCCAGATCCTTTCACCTTAACATTTAGACCCCAGATCAGACTTTTCCTTAGCACTCAGACCAGATTAGTTCCCCTAAATTTCACCCCCAGAGATCAACCCCCTTTAACACTCAGACCGCAGATTACGACCCCCTTTAAATGTCATCTTCTGACCCCAGATAATGAACCTCTGTGCACCCTAAAGCAGACCCCCCCTTTAGTCCTCAGCTTAGACCCTCTACCAGACCCCCCCCCCCCACACACACACTGGTAAAGTCTCCTTCAGAATTCTCTTCTTCCCTTTTACAACCCCTTTAGAAGTCAGTAGACATGTGCATTCGTTTTCGTTAGAATGCATTTTCGTCCGAAAATCTGTTTTTTTTTGTTATCGTTTTAACAAACGATAACGAAAGCGCAAGAAACGAAAACCGAAAGATCCGACATAAAAAATGCAATCTAATAACACCCCCAGAAAATTACGAGATTCCCGCTGTGTGAAAATGGGCAGGAGATATGGAGTTGAACCTTAATCAAGCACAACAACAAAAGATAATCCACCTTGCTATGAAGACATCGGTCTGTACCAGGACACAGGAATTAAACTATAAACTTCTAAATAGGTGGTATTATACACCAGCAAAATTGAGCAGGTTTTTCCCGGGAACTTCAGACAGGTGCTGGAGATGCAAGAAGAATAAGGGAACCTTGTTCCATATATTCTGGACTTGCCCCAAGATTAGGAAGTATTGGGTAGAAGTACAAAGGATTATACAAAAACTTACAACCTACCAAATACCAGATGACCCAGCTTTCTGTCTGTTACATCTGTCACAGATTCCAACAAAGACATATAAAAAGTTGATTATTTGCCACTTAATTAACGAGGCTAAAGCGGGAATAGCTCGGAGGTGGAAAAACTCGGAACCACCAACGACTGCAGAGTGGTTGCATAGGGTCAGAAATGTAGGGGCCATAGAAGACTTGATGTTCTCAGTACAAGATAGAAAAGAACAATACAATGCGACATGGGCAGTATGGAATGCATTTATATACTCAGAGGAAGGAAAATAATTATTAGGGAGGGAGGTCGGTGAGTAGACAGGGTGAGTGAGACAGGGGACCCCCCGGAGGGGGAGGGGAGGGGGAGATGAGAGAAAGGGGAGAGAGAGGGGGAGGAGCAGGGGTTTTCTTTCTTTTTTTTTTTTCTTTTTTTGGGGCTTGGGTTTGGATTGGGTGGGGGGAGGCAAAGAAAGGAAGAAAAGGGAAAGGTTAAGGAATGCAAAGAGGGAATAGTGGGATACTTAAAAGGTTTGGATAAGGAATAGAAAATAAACGGAAGCCACAATAAGGAAAAAGCGGTTCATTTAGAGTCAGTGAAGGAACTGAACAGAAGGGGTGAGTTGTCCCTTTTTCTTTTTTTGTGCTCCTTTTTCGCCTTTTTTTTTCTTTTTGGTACACCGGGGACAACTAAATAAGTTACGGGTCTTGGGAAGAAGACCAGATATGTTGGCTTAAACTAGATTAGATGAGTGATGAGTATTGATGTACTGAAAATGGTGTTATTATTCCCTAAAATACTGTATATGGACTATGTTATGATTCCATGTTATGATTCTGGAAAATGTATTATTAATAAAAAGTAAATATTTAAAAAAAACAAATGCTTTATTTTTGTTTTCGTTGCGGTAAAAATTCAATATAGAGAGATTCGACATTATAGGGAAAAGATTCGATATCATAGAGAAAAGATTTGACATTATAGAGAAAAGATTTGACACTATAGAAATAATGGATTCGACATTACAGAGAATAGATTTCGATTTATGAGAAAATAGATTCGACATTATTACTAGTCATACAACATTAGAATTCTTGAAGGAGGAATATTCGAACGGAAATGTACGATTCGACGTAAAGATTCGACCTTCCGTTGAATATTCTTTTGACCATTCGACAGAAACCAAGTATTATTGGATTTTCGGACGAAAGCTATTCCCCAACGAAATGAATCAAAATGATTTTCGGGAGTAACTAAATAAATGTATTTTCCAAACGAAAACGAAAAAACGAAACAAAATATTCCAGTCTGCACATGTGTAGAAGTCAGACCAGTGTGACAACTCAAAAGAACACAGAGGAAGTCTATCTGAGATTTCCTGTTTGCTGCATTTTTCCTCCTGGCTGGAGGTCTGATACTGGCATCAGGGATCTGGAGCAAGCATTTTAGAAACCAGCACTGGGACATTGGGTGAGTCAATAGGATCCTGGGATTTGTTTTACATTTTTAGGACAGCACAGTGGAAATTTGGATGGTTGGGGTATCATGGTTGTTTGAAACCTTGAAACTCCACTTGTTGAAGTCCCGATAGGTTTCTGCATGATCTTCTTAGTCAGCAGCATAAGAAAAGTGTCAAAATGTTGCTCCTTTGTGAATTGTGAGGGTGCTGGTGTAAAGTTGTATGCAGCCTGGTGGGGATTTTATGTAACTCACACCCTGGCAGAGTAGAGGACCTATCTCAAGTATGGAGCACCATTTAACCTATTGGTAGTTTTAGTATTGTTGGAAATTTGGGTTTCACTCATGATTGCATTTTTAAGAACCTTTCCCTCATAAGGACAACTGGCAGGGTTATAATATTAAGAGTGCAAATTAATGTAATTTTTCTTTTGTATTCCTTCTGTAATGTAGAATACCTTGCCTGTATTATAGTAATAATAGACTGTTGTGTATCAAACTATAATCATGCAGTATGAGGTCATGATTTGGGAGTGGTGTGGGAAAAAGGGGAGGGTTAAACCATTGAGTGTGAAGTATAGGAGACTGAGCACAAATTATGTGTCATGCACTTCCTTTTGCAATCTAATTTTCTGAGAATAACCACCATGCCACATATGGAAGTCCAGGTAAAGAACCATGACATTTGTGTTCTGTTATTCTTGATTATCTTAGGCTATAACAAGGAACTATTTCTGCCACCCACATATTCATACAGCACTGTCCTTCAGCACTGTGGTTTCCTTTGTTTTGTCCTCATCTCAGACAATGCAGTTTAACGCTTTGGTGACATAAAGTTTTGAATCAGAGTAAAAAAAATGCACAACATGTTTTCATCTGTTGTTATGGGCACTGGGCACCTTTGAACAGCAGCTTTGTCAGTCTCAGAGGAGGGGCATGCTAGATGTACTAGCAGATTTCAATACATTAATAAATTGAAGCCAAACTACAGCTCACACTGCAGTTACACAAGCAGGTACAGCAACATTTTTTTTTCTCTCGGGATAAACATACATAAATATATAAAAGTTGATCCTTTAAGCACCCCTGTGCGTGATAAATGGTTTGTGTCAGCACTCTAACTGCTACATTTGAAGGGAGCTTGTTCTGTTGAAAAACATTAGACTTTCTGTCTGGATCATCATTTGAAAATAAAGGAAAGACAGCCTAAAACATGAAAATCAATTCTGCCTTTACATATAAGAATTGGTAAACTGCAATATAATAATCATTTTCAGATTAGGCTTAAAGCAGTATTTAACCCAAAAGCAAAGACCCCCCCCCCCTCCTAAAAGGCACCCAGTCTTTCCAGCACACTCTCTGTAAGGAATGCCACTCCACCCACTGCGTGCAAGTAGAAGTGACTCAATTGAGCCCAATGCGGCTTCCCTGAGGAAGTCACAAGGGTTGTGACGTAACGCGTGGGAAAAGCTGGATGACCCCGCAACCACAGAGAGTCGGATTGCGACAGCTTTTAAAGGCATATTTTTTTCTGAGGTGATGTAAGTGCATTACTTTTAAAAAAAACTTGAAAGCTTTCAAAACATTCCCCTCTGCTCATTTTTTAATGTAATCAATGTACACTTGAAAGAACCAAATGCTCCTAAATGCCGCAGTTTTATGTGTTTATGAGTGTATGACCTCTTTCACACTGGAGCATAATGCAGGCGCCATAGCGTTAAAAATAGTGCCTGCAATGTGCCCTTAAAGTGCTGCTCTATTGTCTCCAGTGTGAAAGCGCTAGCAGGACGGTAAAAAAAAGTCCTGCTAGCCGCATCTTTGGAGCGGTGAAGGAGCAGTGTTTATACCGCTCCTCCACCGCTGCTGCCCTTTGAAATCAATGGGACAACGTGACTATTTTAACCCTTTCTTAGCCTCTACCAGGGGTTAAATGCATCCCTCTAGCGGCTGGAATGCGCCACAAATCCACCCATAGCGTTGGCGGTAAAAATATCGGCATTTTACCGCTGACGCTATGGGGTGTGAAGGGGGTCTTAAAGGGATTGTAAAGGCAGTTTTTTTTTTTTTATCTTAATGCATTCTATGCATTAAGATAAACAGCCTTCAGTATGCAGCAGCCCCCCTTATACTTACCTATCCAGCGATGTTGCACAAGTGTTTCATCTGCCCGAGACACCCCTTCTCATTGGCTGAGACAGCAGCACAGTGCCATTGACTCCTACTGCTGTCAATCAAAATCAGTCAGCCAATCAGGAGAGAAAGGGGGCGTGGCCAGGACACGGCTCCATGTCTAAATGGACACAAGGCGCTGTGACTCAGCTCATGGCCCCATAGCAAACTGCTTACTGTGGAGGCACTCAACAAGATGGAGGGACCAGATGTGCCGAAGAGGGATCCGAGAAGAGGAGGATCTGGGCTGCTCTGTGCAAATCCACTGCACAGAGCAGGTAAGACTTTACAATCATTTTAAGCATTTTTTCTACCTGAAAGCTCCTCTCAAAAAACATGATTCAGATTTGTTTTTTCTGCCTCTAAACACTCTCCTGAAAATATGCATGGACACATAGGCTAACATAGAGCTGATTCTACATTCTGAAGAAAAAAAATGCTGTAATTACAGCTGCAAGTCTTTTTAAAGGGAAGTCTCTACCAGCTTTGCACATCTAGAGAGTGACATTTTTGACCATTCTTCTCTGCAAAATAGCTCAAGCTCTGTCATATTGAATGGAGAGCATCTGTGAACAGCAATTTTCCAGTCTTGCCACAGATTCTCAATTGGATTTAGGTCTGGACTTTGACTGGGCCATTCTAACACATGAATATGCTTTGATATAAATCATTCCATTGTAGCTCTGGCTGTATGTTTAGGGTCATTATCCTGCTGGAAGGTGACCTTCTGCCCCAGTCTCAAGTCTTTTTCAGACTAACAGGTTTTCTCCTAAGATTGCCATGTATTTGGTTCCATCCATCTTTCCATCAACTCCAACCAGCTTTCCAGTCCCTGCTGAATTTAAGCATCCCCACAACATAATACATTTACGTTTTTGGTTGTAACATAACAAAATGTGGAAAATGTCAAGGGGTATGAATACTTTTTCAAGGCACTGTATACAGATATGAGGCTGTAGGCACATATGTGTACAGCAATTTTACAGGAAGAAGTAAAACAATTAGCTTTTTCAGGGCACTGTTTAGGCACAATTAATATTTCTAGATGTTCCCCGTCACATTTTTCATATTTTTACTTAAGTTCTACTTTAAAGAGGAACTGCAGTCTGCTCACATAATTTGTAATAAAAACATATTTTGCCATTCTGAAGCTTCCCTCCAACCATATTATTTTATATACAGTCCCTGACAAAAGTCTTGTCGCTTCTCTAATTTGTAGAGACTCCTGCTATTAACCTGAATTTTAATTAATCAATTGGTGTTAGAAATAGCTCATATGAAAAGCTAAAGCCCTCACAAATGATGTTTAATTCACTGAAATAAATTAGTTTCACTGAAAAAAGATTTATCATTTATTCAAGACAGAAAGGTCAAATTTTGGCAAGACAAAAGTTTTGTCGCCTATACAGAAACTGAACAACTTTACTGAAAATCCAAAAAATGACAGCAAATTAAGTAGTGGTGCTGTGAGATCCAAATGTAATATCTTGTATGACTTCCATGAGCTTGAAGGACAGCATGCGTGCGGTTTGGCAAGGATTCATACAATTTATTGATGAAGTCATCAGGAATAGCAAAGAAAACAGTCTTGCATGCCTCCCAGAGTTCATCAATATTCTTTGGTTTCGTCTTCCATGCTTCCTCTTTCATCCTACACCACATATGCTTAATGATGTTCATGTCTGGTGACTGGGCTGGCCAATCCTGGAGCATCTTGATCTTCTTCACCTTAAGGAACTTTGATGTGGAGATGGAAGTATGAGATGGAGCACCATTCTGCTGCAAAATTTGGCCTTTTTAATGGTTGGGAATATAAGAGGTAGCTAAGATTTCTTGGTATTTTAGACTATTGATGTTGCCTTCCACCCTGCAGATCCTCGCACACCCCCATACTGGATGTAACCCCAGACCATGATTTTGCCTCCACCAAACCTTACTTCTGGGTAAATCTCGGCTCCATGAGGGTTCCAGTAAGTCTCCTGCAATATTTGTGGCGACTGTGGTGTAATTCAACGGAAGATTCATCTGAAAAATCCACCTTCTGCCACTTTTCCAAAGTCCATCCGTTTAGCAGGCTGTGGGCTGCGGTTTTTCAATTGACTTTTGTTTAGTGCTGGCTTATGGGCACTGATTCGACCATGGAGGCCATTTCGAGACAGAATCCGACAAACTGTTCTGGTTGACACTGGGACTTCAGGTCTCGTGGAGCTCTTCTGCGGTGGAAAATGGGCTGGCCTTGAATTTTCGAGCCAACAAACGGTCCTCTCGAGCAGTTGTCTTGCGGGGTCGGCCTGACCTGGCCTTGTCCAAAACGTCTCCAGTCTCTTCAAATCTTTGTTTTATGCTCTGAACTTGACGCTGAAGGTGTCTGACACATCAGCAGTGGATCTGGTCTTCAGCCTCTTGAAAATCAACACTTTAGTCTCCGGGGGAATCTTAGGCATGTTTGCAGAGGTCTAGTTGCAGTTGAGAAGGTCTAGTGTACTGGTGTTCTTTTTATACACACCTGAGACCTAATTGATCCATTATTAGTCACAGGTGAAGCTCATATGACAAGGCGACAACACTCATGTCTTGGCAAAAATGTACTCAATGGGCTTTACCAAGCTGTAAATATTAGAATACTTTTTGTCAGTTTCGTTTTGCACTGAAACATTATTACAAAAGCTGTTGGGATTAAAATGACCCATTTCTTGCAACAAAATCTTGATTAGAAATATATTTTAGCGGCACTTCAGGTCAATTTGTACACAAGCGACAAGACTTTTGTCAGGGACTGTATACTATGATTCTGTACCTGCCAAATACGCTGCTAAAATCTCCCTCCACTTAGTCTGGCTGCTGCCTGTTCACTTCCTGGATTTACACAGACACACAGAGGCACACCTCCAGCTCTGCAGCATTCATTGGCCCTCTTATAGCTCACCCCCTCCCTTCCTGGCAAACTCTCAGGCCTCGTACACACGACCGAGAATCTCATCATAAAAGAAACATCGTTTTCCTCGATGAGTTTCTTGTCAGGCTTGTCGAGAATCTTGTCAAGCTTTCTTTGCATACACACGACAAAATCTCGTCGTTCTTAAACGCGGTGACGAACAACACGTACGACGGCACTATAAAGGGGAAGTTTGATTTCACTGGCACCACCCTTGGGGCTGCTTTTGCTAATCACATGTTACTGCGTGAGTAAAAGTTTGGTAAGAGACGATTCGCACTTTTCAGTCTGTTACAGCGTGACGAATGTGCTAACACCATTACGAACGCTACTTTTACCGAAGGTGCGCTCCCGTCTCATACTTTATTCTGAGCATGCGCAGGTTTCTAAGCATACACCCGAACGTGTTTCTCGTCGTAAACCAGCCAGACGAGGAACACGACAAGGAAATTGAGACTCCCGACAAGAAAAAAGAGAACTTTTTCTCAACGAAAAACATACACACAACCGTTTTCCTCTGCAAAAATGCTCTGCCACCAATTTTCTTGATGGATTTTGTCGAGGAAAATGGTGATGTGTACGAGGCCTCAAGAGAGTGAGAGAGAAAGCTGTACATGATGTCATAAGCCTAGGCTTTTTACCAGGCAAGAAACAGGAAGTGGGCTGTATAAGGTATTTACTGGCAGAAAAAAAAATGTTTTACTATCCAAAGTTAAAACATGAAGGGCAGTATATTTAACCTCCTTGGCGTTTTTCCCGTGTCTGACACGGGGTAAAAATTTGCTGCTACTATTGTTGATCCCGTGTCAGACACGGGCTCGCCTCGCTGAATCCAGAGACTGTTTACTTACCTTCTCCCTGGATCCAGCGATGCATCCACGCTGTGTGAGCGAGCGGGTGCTCGCTCGATTCACACAGCGTCCCCGTGTGCCGCCGAGCTCCGTTTCCTGCGACGTTACGTCGCACGGGGACGGAGAACGGCGCCAAATTCAAAAATGTAAACAAACACTTTACATACAGTACAATGTAATCTTATAGATTACAGTACTGTATGTAAAAAATACACACCCCCCATGTCCCTAGTGGTCTGCCCTGTGCCCTGCATGTCATTTTATATAATAAAAACTTTTCTTTCTCCCTGCAAACTGTAGATTGCCCATAGCAACCAAAAGTGTCCCTTTATGGCAAAAATTGTTTTAGAGCAGCTAAAAAACAGCGATAATAAATTATAATCACTTGCAGAATTTAGCGATAGCGATCTGTGGGGAAATTCGTCATAAAAAAAAAAAATTATGACAGCAAAAATTCTGCAACTGAGCAAATTTCAGTGATTTTGATTTGATTACATTATTCAATAATTTTTACTATAATTATATTATTATTTGTTATAATTTTTTATAATTATTTATTATATTATAATTTTTAATAAAAAAAAAAAAAAAAAAATCATACCCGGGATGCCTATTAGACTCTTGTTTAGATAGATTTAAGTAAGTACTTACTAAGAATTGCAGGCCTATAATACATAGCACCACATTTCCTTGCAAAACAATTGCAACGCTTTTGGTACAAAATTCCAGACAGAATCATAACGCCAGGGAGGTTAATAAATGTAAGGTTGAAAAAAATTACTGAAGGTCCGCCTTAATGCATACTTTTATATTTCATATATCAGTCATAATTTTCAATATTCAAATGACATCATATGACAACGTTTATATCTACTTCATCTGAAAAATAGTTATTTCTTTCCCATCTATCCTTTTCAGGACCTTCACCATTACCCACTCTTTTTCAGAGTCTGTGGGATAAACCATCAATTTTATGGATTTACCTATATTTCAAAAGCTACTTGTGTACATACACATCATCGGGCAGCTGTTGTTTACGTGCTAAGAGCGCGCTTCCCGCAAATTCTCAGTACAAAGACTGAGCTGTAGTGGACAGCTTTCAGTCCCGGCTAGAGATTGGTAGCAAGCAGGACTTTCTTCTAATCATGGGACTACTGTTGCTAGCAGTGGTCCCATGATCGCCAGTCCTTCCCTCCGCCGGGTGTTCTGTCCCATTTAAAGGATGCCGGGAGTGGGCTTTTTTTTTTAAACAGAGTTTACAAATACATATAAACAGATTACCCTTTTGGTGTAGCAAGACTTAAAGGGGTTGTAAAGGTACAATTTTTTTTTTCTTAAATAGCTTCCTTTACCTTAGTGCAGTCCTCCTTCACTTACCTCATCCTTCCATTTTGCTTTTAAATGTCCTTTTTTCTTCTGAGAAATCCTGACTTCCTGTTCTTCTGTCTGTAACTCCACACAGTAATGTGAGGCTTTCTCCCTGGTGTGGAGTGTCGTGCTCGTCCCCTCCCTTGAGGGGGGAGGGGGCAAGCAGGAGAGTCAGGACGCCCACTAACACACAGCTCCTTTCTCTATCTTCAGCGTAGAGAGCGTCCTGACTCTTCTGCTCGCCCCCTCAAGGGAGGGGTGAGCACGACACTCCACACCAGGGAGAAAGCCTTGCATTACTGTGTGGAGTTACAGGCAAAAGAACAGGAAGTGAGGATTTCTCAGAAGAAATAAGGACATTTAAAAGCAAAATAGAAGGACGAGGTAAGTGAAGGAGGACTGCACTAAGGTAAAGGAAGCTATACATTTTTTTACCTTTACAACCCCTTTAATTAAAACAAATGTCAATGCTTAAATGTGGACAATGTTAAACCCCATCTCAGATTGCACAACATCTCCAGGTGCATCATTTCTGTATTCAATAAAATCACAGCTGTTTTCCTAATGCACTAAAGTCTGCTGGTCTGAGAACTGGGATCAACCTGTGATCCTCAAAACAGGGCTATAGCTGAAAGAAACAGATTTGTATTAAATACATGCTAAGCATACAAAACTTGTGTGCACATTATTAAATTATTATATACTGCCAAATGTTTGATTTTTTTTTTAATGCATATATGTATAATAATGTTAAGAAAATAATAATAATAATAATAATAATAATAATAATAAGTAAATAATGTTTAGAAACACCCCTTTAAAAAGCAAAAATCCAAATGTTCTTTGCATCTGTAGAACTTTCAGACTACTTTGTTTCATATGCCAGCAAAGTTTTAATGTACACGCATGGTCTAATAATTTCTGTAGCTCTCAGGCACAAATAAATATGCTGAATACGTTTTATAATACCATTCTGTTTTTGAAGATATATATATATCTCTCTCTCTCTCTCTCTCTCTCTCTCTCTCTCTCTCTCTCTCTCTATATATATATATATATATATATATATATATATATATACACCGGTATATCTATCTATCTATATATATATATATATATATATATATATATATATATATATATATATATATATATATACCGGTATATCTATCTATATAGGTAGATAGATAGATAGATAGATAGATAGAAATCTATAGATATATATAAAATCATATTGAATTTTGCAATATAAAATACATTTAAAGCATTACCACTAGATGGCGTTAAATTAAAGTCCATATTTTATCGCTGCGTTGTAGCATTTAATTCTGTTTTTAAGCATGAAGCAAGTGATGAAGAAATAGATTTTTTTACAGACATTAAAAATATATATTTAATTTGGATTTTCAGTAATGCAGCATAAATGAGTAAGCAACTAACTATGATTTGTAAAAATCCATATTAAAGTATTATTACTGAAGTTATTGGAGCATAGTTATAAGATCACTTGCACTAAAACTGACATTTCCTAAAAGCAAATAAAATGAGACACATTACCTATTTATAGTGTGATTAGCTGTGATCGTGTTTCCCCAGGTAGATGTATGCCTGCGCTTTCACAGTCCTGAGAGGGAACTCATCTGTGTAATCCAGCTCCACTGTTACACTGGAGTCGGGCACTCCCCCTTTGTCCATTGTTGTAGCTACACTATACTAATCAAGTACAGTACATGGCATCAATACTATAACAGTACCAGTTATGACTTAGTAATGGCTTTTGCTGTAGGGCAATATAGCTTTATCAGTGATTACCAGATAAATACCCTTTCCATTTAATTGGTGCATTGTATGTAGTATATTCATTAGTTTGTTTTCTGGACCTAAATTAAAGTATCTGTTTGTGCAATAACTTAATCATAACATAATTCTTATTAATATTGTTACTATTATTATTTTGTAAGGCCAGCAGTCTTGATTTTGAATTCTGATTAAACTCAGTGGGGGACATTTTTCAGTTCTGTCGCATAGGGAAAAGGTAAAGCTAAACAGGAGCGATGATAAATATTTTGGGACTAATTTATTACAATAATGCAGATTGACTTATACATTCCTCCTCCTGCTGCTTTAGAGTAGTGAATCGGGTTAGAGTAAAAATATATCTTTATGTGAAAATCTCCCCAATGGTTACTTGTGCAAAAGAGTTACGGTTAGTTGTCCAGGCACGTGGTCTGCAAATATACAAAAAATCTGTCACATGGACTGGGAGGCATTCTGTGAGTGGGTTTTGTGGATGGGGGAGAGAGCTGTACTTGGGGGAGAACTGTACTAGGTGGGAGGTCTGTACTGGGGGAGATTTGTAGTAGGGGGAGTGCTGTACTGGGGGGTGGGCAGTACTTGGGTTTGAGATGTACTGGAAGGGGATCTGTACTGGAGGAGGAGTTCTTTACTGGGGGAGAGCTGTACTGGGGGAGCGGAATCTGAACTAGTAGGTGGGGAGATCTGTACTGGGGGGAGTATGTATTAGTGGGAAGAAGGGAGATTTTGGCTTGGGATGGGAGTTAAGTTTTTTGGTACACTCTTATCTACTGACCTGCATGTTACACACTCCTGACCCCTGCACTGTGCATTACAGAAACCTGACCCCGGCACTGTGTTAATGAATGTACACTAACCCTTGCACTCTGTGTGGTATGCACTCCTGATCCCTTTGCTCTGAGCGTTATTCCCTGTACTATATACACTATGCTGTGTGATTCATAGTCCTGATGACTGCACTCTGTATGCTGGGCTGTATATGACACACTCCTGACCACTGCACCCTTCATACTGAAAAACATATATTGAGTAGTCACTGACTATGGTGTTAAAGCGATGTTTCAAGGTAGGCTGTGCGCAGAAGTGCAAAAGTAGTGGAAGAGTAATTTTAAGCTTTTTGGATCCATGAACTGTTGCAGATGTAACACAGCGAATATGCTCACTTTTTAAGTCGCTTTCATTGCTAGTGTCATTTTGTCACCAAGGCACCACCTGGTTTTCCTTCTCTGGGTTCCCAAGGCTGAACCCCCCATGCAGAATAAAACATTATGTATGACCTTGCTTGATATATGTTCCCCTGTGTATGTCAAAGTAACATGTCTTATCTGGTATACTAGCCATAGTCATATCCTCAGCAGACGGGCAGCTTCTAAGGGTATTTCATGGTGTTTCATTAAAGGGATTAATAATTGTATGTCCTATTCATCTTGTCTCCAGCATTGATAAATAGGGCTTCTCTGATGTGCAATTGGTGGATATAACTAATTAATTTAGTATTCGTTCACAGTTTTGAGGAACAAGCTGAATGTTGAAATTTCAATTTGGGTAGTTACATAAGGAGGGAAAGAGACATTTTCACACATAACGTCAACAGCAAAATATGGAAGTTGAGCTAACTGTGGGATGGGGGTCTAAACCAAACCTAATACTCGCAATGGCCTTGATTTACTGATTTACTAAAGGTATTAATGGATGTTACCTGAGATCCACTTGGATGAACATTTATTTATCTGAATAGCAGGATCCTAGTCCTCCTAGTTATTAAAATGTCTGCTAAGCATGTGTGGTTCTTTTCTGCTCTCCCCCCAGCAGGCCTGACTCATCTTGGTATAATGATCAAATATCTGATTAGTCATTCTTACCGCATTTTTCTACAGTTCCCTTGCCATTCTAACAGCTTTAATATCATGTCAATTCACATTAGAAAAGATTAACTAGACCTGATTAATGCCAGTTTAACATTTCTACCAGTTTTCAGAATTTCTTTCACCTGTGCTACAAGACATGAGTGCCAGGCACCAACCCATAACTAATCGTTTTGCTGTAAAGGCAAGAATTTTAATCACTGAGATATGAGCATAAAGAAATGCCGCTTTATTCTGCTAATGTTTCACAAGTGCTTAGATATGTATTGATATGATGACAGTTAAAAGGCTGTATTCACATCTGAGTGTTTTATGAACACGTGCAAAAAGCACATGTTTTCGCAACATGTGA
The DNA here is from genome assembly GCA_029574335.1 of Rana kukunoris. Lineage (NCBI taxonomy): Eukaryota > Metazoa > Chordata > Amphibia > Anura > Ranidae > Rana > Rana kukunoris. The sequence goes on from CM056052.1 coordinate 166,713,663, forward strand.
AAAACACGCATTGCATTTGCTGTGCCATTCATTGTTAATGGCACCCCAAACGTGGCAGATACAAGTTATAACCAGTGGCGGCTGGTGCTCAATTTTTTTTTGGGTGTGCAAACGAACGAAAATAAAAACAAAACAATTTCAGCCTTACTGTGCCCATCAAACGCAGCTACTGTGCCATCAATTGCCGCCACTGTGCCCATCAATTGCAGCCACTGTGGCCATAAAACGCAGCCACTGTGCCCATCAATTGTCACCACCTTGCCCATCAATTGTCACCACTGTGCCATCAATTTCCGCCACCGTGCCATGCCATAAATTGTCGCCACTGTGCCATGAATTGTCACCACTGTGCCATGCCATCAAACGCAGCCACTGTGCCATGCCATCAAATGCAGCCACTGTGCCATGCCATCAAACGCAGCCACCGTGCCATCAATTGTCGCCACTATGCCCATCAATTGTCACCACTGTGCCATGCCATCAAACGCAGCCACTGTGCCATCAATTGTCGCCACTGTGCCATGCCATCAAATGCAGCCGCCACTGTTCCATCAATTGTCACCACTGTGCCTATCAATTGTCACCACTGTGCCCATCAATTGTCACCACTGTGCCCATCAATTGTCACCAATGTGCAATGCCATCAAACACAGCCACTGTGCCATCAATTGTCGCCACTGTGCCCATCAATTGTCGCCACTGAGCCATGCCATCAATTGTCGCCACTGTGCCCATCAATTGCCGCCATTTGCCCTGTGAAATGCTGCCATATTGCCCCCTCAAATACCACCAGATTGCCCCCCCTGCCCGGCACTTACCTTTCTCGGATCAGCCATCCTACACTGTCCCTCGATGTCTTCTCCTGCCCTCGATGACGCTTCAGCCAATCAGGTTACCGGTAACCAGACCCGGTGAACCTGATTGGCTGAGACACGTGTCAGTGTTAACCAGGTGATGCACACCCCGTGCGTCCCCTGGTTAACTATTTGGAAGCCGATTACAGCCCACAGACTGTAATCGGGAAGCCTATCAGAGTTCGCTGGCTCTGATAGACACTTCCAAAAACCAACCAACTGCTGTTATTCAGATGGCTGGCACTCACCAGGGGGCCGGCCATCTGAATAGTGGGCAGCAGCGGTGCCGGCGACAATACATAGAGTCATGCAATGCATGACTCTATGTATTGTTTCAGTGGCGGTGCAGGAGAGAGGGGGCACCGCCACTGGTTAAAACACAACAAATGTTTGGTAAAAAACACGCAAAGCTTAGTGTCCAAAAAAGTACATGAGCTTCTTTAGCATGTTTGTCACGTGTAGGACAGCCTATACAAATGAATGGAGGAAGCAAAATGTTACCCCAGCTCCACTGCCAATATAAAAGTCCACGAACTGTGATCCGGTGCTCTAGCCAGGATGTTCAGGCCCCATAAATACAACACTTGAATTAAAAAGGGCTGGCAACTCAGATGCTCTTAATTAAGTCCTTTATTGGTTAAATGGGTACACGGGTACAGGCTATAAGCTGATGGGTTTCGTCTAAGAAGCCTTCATCAAAGCACCTACAAATGAATGGCCTGCCCTATTTGTGGAGCGCAAAACCAACCAAAAAAAGTGTGAAAAAACATGGGTTTATGAGATGCTAGTTGTGAACCTAACTGAAGAGAACACCATCTTTGAGAAATGTGCGGTGTGTGATTTAGTTAACTGTATATTACTGAATAAAAAAATCTAAACGTTTTTTAATATAACAGCTAAACCACAAATTTGCGTAAATAGTAATTTTGCCAAACTGTGGTATTGGGGCTGATGGAATTATTCTTATTACTTGTACTGGCTTCCTATATTTCTTGAGGAGCCCAGATCTTATAGATTCTGGCTCTGTTCCTATTTTTGTGTTCTAGATGTTTCATGTTATATTTGGGTGTTTCCATGTCTCCCTTTCCATTCTTCATAGAGAAAAATAGATTCAAATTCCACAGGGTGAGAGGGTAATGGCTATGGTAGGTGCGCAAATCTAGCTATCCACATGTGCAGGTCTCACCAGTGAAGTTATCAGAAAATTAAAAATGTAATGATTTAAACTTTTCAATACAAGCGTACCCTATCATTTTGTTATTATATTTAGTAATAAAGTAAGTATATGTGACCAGCTTTTTATTTTTATTTTTTTGATTGAATAAGAAAGCAGTGGTTGGACATGCTGGAAAGTTATTATTTTCAATGCAGTTGTAGTGTACATGGTTTAACACTTTCCTATTTTCAGTCAATTAAATCATAAAATATAAATCTAATTACAAATAAAAGATTCAATTACACATGAAAAAAACAAAATCAATGCAAAATTAAAGCGTGTTTGGCCAACATTATTCTCCAGCAACTACTGAAAACTGATGTATTGGGTTTAGGTAGAATGTACTTTAAAGCAAGCTCCTGGGATCTTGGAGACCTTTACTATCAGCTCTCCATAGCATTATGGCATTTTTATTGCCATGTGCAGTATGCTTTTATTTACTTATTTTTATGACCCATTCGAGCAATAACTGCATCACAACCGTACTATGAAATTAATGAGCTGATTCACAATTGTACTTTGAAATGAATAAAAGTAATCAAAGTATTGTAAAACCCCGAGATGAGATGTTTTCAAAATTCTGCACAGCATAGTGCTTACCAGAAAAGCCATTTACTGTACAGGTTTGAGGTTTTTGTTTATAGTTGCAAAACATTACCAATTTACACCTACAACAGAATTCTCTTTGCAGAGATATGATATGATCTTGTCCAAGTATAGACATTGTAAGCTAAAATGTATATTTGTATCTCATGCAAGCCTTGATAAACTTGTTTAAACTTTTTAATGGCATACAGTGAAGGAAACCATTTTACTTTACACATATTTCTCAGAACAGTGCCTGATAAAGCGTATATAACCAGGGCTTTTTTCAGCGGGAACGTGGTGGAACGCAGTTCCGGCACCTCCAGAACTGAATGTATGTAATGCCGGGGTGTGCTGCAAGGTCTATTGATCATGGCTTCTGGGGAACCTATTGTTGCTAGAGTAGATCTATTTTTGCGAAGGAAGAGGGCCTATTGTTGCTGGGGAGTTCTTCTGATGTTCGTGGGGGATCTATGGTTGCTAGAATGGGTCTTATGTTGCCGGGGGGTCAGTTGTTGCTGGGAGGCATGTACTGTTGCGGGAGGGGTCTTTGTTGCTGGCTGCTTGAGGATCTATTGATGTTGACTACTGGGGAATCTATTGTTGCTAGAGGGAAAAAAATCAATGAAAGGTATGACTAAGCACTAGGGTTGTCCCGATACCGATACTAGTATCGGTATCGGGACCGATACCAAGTATTTGCGGGAGTACTTGTACTCGCGCTAATGCTCCCGATGCCTGGCCGAATACTTTTTTTGTATTTATCAACATGTTCTGTGAAAATTCTTTGAGTTTTTTACTACTGCGTGACAAGCAAATAAAACATTTTTATTCATTTTTACTCATTTTTATTATTTTATAATGTCTTCAGTTAAGAGTTCTTCATAATTCTAAAGAAAATATCCTTAGTCTGTATTGTGGTTTGAAAACTGTCACATGACATTTAAAAAAAGTATCGGTATTCGGTATCGGCGAGTACATGAAAAAAAGTATCGGTACTTGTACTCGATCCTAAAAAAGTGGTATCGGGACAACCCCACTAAGCACTGATTGTTTGTGTGAAACGCGTCAGTTTTTTTTACCCCAGTGCTTGCTGTGCTATGTTTTGTAGTGCTTTTTATCCTTTTTACACCAATAAAGGCTACCTTTTTAGGTTTATTTTGGTGTGCGGCTGTCCATGAATTCCTTTCATTGATTTTTTGCCTTGTGCATTGCCAGCACCCACAGTCTTTGAGGAAGACATTGATTGCTTATTGCATCTGCCTGGAGCGACGTCTCTTTTTCTTCATTTGTATCGTGGACTTTGCTAGAGGGAAACTGATCTTGGGGGGGGGGGGGGTCTATTCTTGCCAGGGATGTCTACTGTTGCTGATGGGGGATCTATTGTTGCTAGGGGTGGGTCTTATGCTGCAGGGGGGCAATCATTGCTGGGAGGGATCTACTGTTAAGAGAGGGGTCTAATGTTGCTAGCTGCTGGAGGGTCTATTGATGCTGGTTGTTGGGAGTCCATTGTTACTGTAGTGAATCTATTGTTGCTGGGGTGTACATTGCTGCTTGATCTATTTTATGCCTTTCTTGTTATCATTAACAAATTTCATACAATATACTTAACACCACAACATGATACTTGGTTCTGTATTCTCTAAAAGGGGTAGTACTGGAACCTAGGGATGTTGCTCAGAGGTGGGTAGGGGATGGAGTCCTGCACCTATTCTCTGAGAAAAAAGCCCTGTATGTAACATGCTTTGTTAGGTAGCCCTTGTACACGTATGCACATTCAAACACATGCCTAACTCATGCTGTATTAAAATAAATATAATTTGTTTCCACATGTCACAGTATATAATAAACTGATCAGAGGTCCTGTACTACTGTAGCTGCCAAACATAAAAAAGTTCAACTGCATTATGTCTAAATACCTTAACTCCAGCTGCACATTTATTTTTTGGAGCAAAACATGGAAGACTCACCCCTGCCAAGTAACTCCCCTCCTCATAAATAACACAGTGCCGAGGCTGGAACATTTACTGGCCTTTGCTTGTTGCATCTGACACCAATCAAATAGAAAACAAGAAAGGATACCTCCCAAAGAGGAAGCAATACTGACAAAGGTTCTATTCTAACCCCTCAATAATATATCCAAAACAAAATAAAATGTTTTGGCTGGAGTTGGGCTTTAATATTGTTCTTTAGATGGACACTGGTGGGAAATCTGGACTAGCATGAACACCCAGGGCACTTCAGAGGAGGCCCAAAGCAAGTTTCCTGGTACCTTGGCCTAATGGTGCTGTATTAGCACACTGCTTATAAATCTCCAATACAGAAATCTCTACTCTGGGCTGCTGTTAAATATAAACATGCAGTAGGCTCCCCTTTCCCCTTGCATCACATGTGTTAAATGCTTATCTAGCTAGTGCCTGGCCCCATCCCAGGCAGCAGGGAACATGGCGCACCTGATCACGGGTGGAGTAAGGTAAGTATGCATACTTATTCTTTTCTCCTATCCAAACAAGCATTTAAACCATGCAGAAGGGTGTGGGGTGCACTGCATGGGCACATTGAACATCAGCCTACAGTTGGACTTTAAGATTACTATGAAAGATCAAAGTTGAATTGCTAAATGCTGAATTATTTGTAAAAAAAAAAAAACACAAGTCACATAGCAAGGAAGTATACCACCTACAATACTAATTTTAGTTTCCTACATAGATTTCTAAGTGGGCAGTGGGTAGATAATAAACATTTACAAGATATAGTAAACATATTACAAAACAGAAGTTCTATATTTCTATAGGGAATTTACAGATTACAGGCATACCCCGCTTTAAGTACACTCACTTTACATACACTCGCGAGTAAGGACATACCCACGAGTGTATGTAAAGTGCCTTACAAGTACTGTACAGACATTTTGCAGTCGCAGTAGAAGGAGCTGAAGCTCAGAGAGCATAGCCCGCCCTGTTCCAGTGTGCTCCTGACACCTCCACTACAGCCCCTGGGACCTCAACTAAAGCTCCTGAGACCCCCACTACAGTCCCTGACCCCCCACTACACCCTAGAAGTGAAAAAAGGTATTCTTTCAATTTAAGTACATTTTCGTTTTACATACATGCTCTGGTCCCATTGTGTATTTAAAAGTGTACTGTACGCCATTTGTTATCAAAGTCCACAACGTTGCCAAAACAGCCACTTTGCAATGTTCATGTTGTATTGTTGTACTATCTATGTTAGAAGATATCATGCATTAGATATTAGGCATCAAACCATTTAATATTGCTATAGATGACAATCACTTCACTTATAGCGAAACAACATTTTGCACACAGCTCAAGCTGTTTGCTTACTATACAGTAGACTGTCATATAGCTTCTCAAACTATAAACTACTGTATATCATGTATATGCCTAATCCAACCAACTTCAGACATGAAGACCAGGATGACAAAAAATTTAAATTTCCTGAAATTCTAACAAAAATTGGGAGACTTTGCTAAAATGTTACAATTTTCGTCAAATGCATTAAAGTTAATAGAGAAGATGAAATTAATCTGTTTTTTTTTAGGGGGTTTAAGGGTGCAAAAGCTCCTTTCCCCTATCCCCAGCCTTTTCTTTTGTTAAAAAGTTACCTTGTTTTATCTATTTTTTTTCCACAAAAAGAAAAGAAAACTGCTAAAAAAAAAATATGAAAAAAAATGTAAAGCTACGGTACACATATCAATCAAAAACATACAAAGGAATAAAATACAAACAATAAATAGAAACAACTAAATTACTCTAAATATACTCCTACTCCCCCTCCGCTCTAAAAAAATAACATTAAAATACACCCTCTAAATAAAGAAAAGTTTTTTTGTTTTTTTTTCAAATTTAGCCTAGAAATATGCAAAAATAATTTTGGCAAGATTGCACAGGGGATCCATGAGCAAAAAGCTTTACTACTCATGTGAATAGAGAAAAGAGGGGTGGAAATGATAGGTGCTGTCAAACACTACCCATGCCTCTTATCGACAGTAAGAAAACAGTAGTGGTCAGGGCAGGTAATCAGACTTGTCCAGTCGACTGTTTCCCTGTTGCTGGCCTTCAATGTTTGGGGCTTGTAGAATATATAAAAATTATCACATGATAGTTACCTTAAGACCTCTACAAAGAAAAAAAAAGAAAAATTGGATAGATATATGGGCAAAGATGAGAATCATTAAAGAGGTTGTAAACCTTTGTATTTTTTCACCATAATGCATCCTATGCATTATGGTGAAAAAAACACCATGCACTCTCCGCCCCCCCCCCCCCTTTTACTTACCTGACTGCCAAACTTCTCTGTTGGTGACCCCGCGTTGTTTTCCCCATGGCTCTTCTTTGGATAGATTGATAGCAGCACAACCATTGGCTCCCGCTGCTGTCAATCAAATCCAATGATGCGGCCGTCAGGGCCGGGCCGAGTCATAAACTCGCCAGCTATGTACGCCGAGTGTATGACACGGGAGCTCGCCCACATGGTAACCCACTCGGGAGAGAGCTTCCCAGAGGGGGTTATCTAAGAGAGCAGCCGCGGGTGATCAAAACGAATTGCACAGTGGAGGTAAGTATGACATGTTTGTTATTTGTTTTATTTTTTTAAACGTGAACCTTTATTATCACTTTAAAGTATAACTTAAGGCAAAACTGTTTTAGTTTTGGAGAGAGTTTAGAGCCCCTGCCAGGTTGTTATTTTCTGGTAACCCGCTGACATCCCGAGATTTTTACTTTATTTTGTAGGGTTTTCCTCTCGTTTCTTGCTTTGACTATGCAACAGAAAATATAAGGAAATCTCTACCATGGCACAAAAATGGCAAAAAAAAAATATGGATTATAACCCTCCATTATTTTATCCAAAATGAAATATAAAGTTTTGAGCTTAGTTCAGCTTTAAAGTTCATGTGCACAGTTCTCATTCATTTGTTACTTTGATGAACTATTTTAATGCTTTGTTTTATTGGTGGGAAGGGCATGGCGTTTAAATGATCCAAAGAGTTAAAGTTTGGAAACTAGCTTCTAAAGAAGCATTTGAAGTTCATAGATCAGCACATCCTGGCAGACAATTTTTCATCTTAAAAAGGAAATGAAAGTAAATGTTGACAATTTTTATGCCCACAATATTGGCGTTTTGCTAAGTCTTACTTCATGAATCATAAGACCAGGTGTCCGTCACAAACCGCATGATGGTAACATTTCATTTTTTTATTCAGTTCAATATATACTTTAATAAACATTAAAGCCTACTGTATATACATTATTCTATAGTAATTGCACAGTCATTGACTAACATTTTGATACAGCAACAAAAGTGTGTTGCACTGTCACTTTAAATGATTTATATAGCAAGCGGGGACTAGGAAGAGGTGACATCTTTGTCTCAGTGCAGAAGTGATCTAATTGGTCCCTGTTTACACCTGCGAGACTTTACACAGCAACAGGACTATCATTCATATATATGGGGTCCCTTCACACTGTGTGATTCTCTTCTATGTAACTTGAAAAGAGTCCAGGTGTTTTTTTGTTTTTTGCATCTGCATACTAAAATCAGCCAAGATTAAAAAAAGCAGTATAGAGTTTTTAAAAGAGAAAAAACATTATACTCCTTTAGGTGGATGCAGTATAAGTCCAATGCTCCATCTGTCCTTTGTTGGTTCTAGACCAGCAATGGGCAAACTACGGCCCGCGGGCCGTATACGGCCCGGCAGACCTTTTAATCCGGCCCCCACCCGCAATCTCCTCATGCCGCAATCACCGCTAATTGAGGCCGCGGCTTTGCGGCCTATGCTTCGAGGGGGCTGGAGCGAGGCGAGCGCAGATAGGCTGCGAGCGCTCCACCTCCGGCTGCCTCTTGCCCCGTGGGATTGGGGAATTCCTCTGAGAGGGCAGTGCCACCCAGAGGCGTACTGTGTAAGTGGGGGGTCGGAGTGACTTTTAAGCAGGCAGTGCCGACTGCCGAGCGCCGCGTTACAAAAGGAGGGGGGTTGCGGGAGTGACACCCCTCCTCTCACAGCCACGGGCTGTTGGCTGTGCCTGTGTGCCGAGCACCACTGAGTGAAGCCACTGCTGCCTCCCCCTCCTCTCTGTGTGTACAGAGGGGGAGGGAACCTTCTGTCCATGTGCCGTGACCGTCGCTGCGCTGATCTGAGGTACTGAATGGGGGGGGGGGTGTTTGCACCTGGAGGTGTTTGCACTGGCGGGGTTCTCACTAAGAGGGGGTTTGCACTGAGGCGGGGTTTCACCTGAGGGGGGGTTTTACTAAGGGGGGGTGTCTGCACTGAAGGGGGTGTGAACTGAGGGGGGGGGGTCCGTGTAAGATGCAGGGGGTCCAGAGCTGTGGGGCCATGCCATCAAACACAGCCACTGTGCCATTAATTGTCACCACTGTGCCATGCCATCAAAAGTAATCACTGTGCCATCAATTGTCACCACTGTACTATGCCATCAAATGCAGCCACTGTGCCATCAATAATCACCACTGTGCCATGCCATCAAACGCAGCCACTGTGCCATCAATTATCACCACTGTGCCATGCCATCAAACGCAGCCACTGTGCCATCAATTGTCACCACTGTGCCATGCTATCAAAAGTAATCACTGTGCCATCAATTGTCACCACTGTGCCATGCCAAATGCAGCCACTGTGCCAAGCTAACAAACGCAGCCACTGTGCCATCAATTGTCACCACTGTGCCATGCCATCAAAAGCAACCACTGTGCCATCAATTGTCAACACTGTGCCATGCCATCAAATGCAGCCACTGTGCCATCAATTATCACCACTGTGCCATGCCATCAAACGCAGCCACTGTGCCATCAATTGTCACCACTGTGCCATGCCATCAAACGCAGCCACTGTGCCATCAATTATCACCACTGTGCCATGCCATCAAACACAGCCACTGTGCCATCAATTGTCACCACTGTGCCATGCCATCAAAAGTAATCACTGTGCCATCAATTGTCACCACTGTGCCATGCCAAATGCAGCCACTGTGCCATGCCATCAAACGCAGCCACTGTGCCATCAATTGTCACCACTGTGCCATGCCATCAAAAGCAATCACTGTGCCATCAATTGTCACCACTGTGCCATGCCATCAAATGCAGCCACTGTGCCATCAATTGTCACCACTGTGCCATGCCATCAAAAGTAATCACTGTGCCATCAATTGTCACCACTGTGCCATGCCAAATGCAGCCACTGTGCCATGCCATCAAACGCAGCCACTGTGCCATCAATTGTCACCACTGTGCCATGCCATCAAAAGCAATAACTGTGCCATCAATTGTCACCACTGTGCCATGCCATCAAATGCAGCCACTGTGCCATCAATTGTCACCACTGTGCCATGCCATCAAAAGCAATAACTGTGCCATCAATTGTCACCACTGTGCCATGCCATCAAATGCAGCCACTGTGCCATCAATTGTCACCACTGTGCCATGCCATCAAAAGCAATCACTGTGCCATCAATTGTCACCACTGTGCCATGCCATCAAACGCAGCCACTGTGCCATCAATTGTAGTTTTGTAAAATAACTATTTTTATGCTTTTCTACCTTAAATTAATTTAATGTTACAAATTTAAATTTAATTTATATTAATTTACACATACACACCGTCCATCTACTCTTGGTCCGGGCCCCGGGTCCAATATATGAACCCATCGCAGCCCTAGTGTCAAAAAGTTTGCCCACCCCTGTTCTAGACCAAGAGCTATGCAATCAAAGACCGCTAATTGTTTAAATCTTGTTTTTCACTCTGCAGTGAGCAGCGAGCTTGTGACTGTCAGTCACTGGCTCTTTGCTCTGCCCCTCCAGTACTTTTTTAAAGGGGTTGTAAAGGTACAATTTTTTTACCCTAAATAGCTTCCTTTACCTTAGTGCAGTCCTCCTTTACTTACCTCATCCTTCTATTTTGCTTTCAAATGTCCTTATTTCTTCTGAGAAATCCTCACTTTCTGTTCTTCTGTCTGTAACTACACACAGTAATGCAAGGCTTTCTCACCTGGTGTGGAGAAAGCCTCTTGAGGGGGCGAGCAGGAGTGTGAGGACACCCACTAACACACAGCTCCTTTCTCTATCTGCAAAGTAGAGAGTGTCCTGAAACTCCTGCTCGCCCCCCCCCCCTTCAAGAGGCTTTCTCCACACCAGGGAGAAAGCCTTGCATTACTGTGTGTAGTTACAGACAGAAGAACAGGAAGTGAGGATTTCTCAGAATAAATAAGGACATTTAAAAGCAAAATGGAAAAATTAGGTAAGTGAATGAGGACTGCACTAAGGTAAAGGAAGCTATTTAGGGGGAAAAAAATAAATCCTTTACAACCCCTATAATCTCTGTAAGCAAAACCCCAGATAGAATTATAATTCTATTGCTGCGTACACACGGTCTTTTTTTGTCTTGAAAAAAAACGTTGTTTTTTCTCATGAAAAAAAAGACGTTTTTCAAACTTCATTTTAAAAAACGACGTTGCATACACACTATCGTTTTCTGAAAATGCTCTTGGAAAGCGTGGTTACGCACAACACGTACGGCGGCACTCTGTTCCATTCAAGCTCGCATCATAACTTGCTTCTGAGCATGCGCGGGTTTAAAAACGTTGTTTTAAACATCGTTTTGCCCACACACGATCATTTTTTATGACACAAAAAACGACATTCTGAAAAACAACATTCACATTCAATGCCGTCGCGGCCATCTTGCTGCATCCTACCTATGCCTAGGAAGCTACCGTGTATGCGTCAAAGTCATTTCGAGCATGCGCGGGTTTCCACGGTGACAGGTAAGTATACACACTCTCGGGTTCCTCGGCAGGTTCTCTATTTTTCTCATCAAGATTTTGGCCAGTTTTCTTGACGAGAAACCTGAAAGCCTCGTACACATGCATGGTTTACTCGGCAAGAAAGATCTGCCAGCAGTTTTCTTGCTGGTTTTGGCCGAGTAAACCGCGCGTGTGTACGAGGCTTTAGGGTAGATCTATAGGCACAACTTTTTTTTTTCCATTTTGGATAGAGTGAGGGTTATGACCCCTGTTGGTTTATTTTTGCCATCTGTGCCCCATTGGGGTGATTTACCTTCACTTCCTGTCCCATAGCCAAAACAGGAAGTGTCCTCATTGGAGGATTTCCCATCTATTACTTTTCTGGGGACAACCCAACATTTGGGATTGGCAAAGACAGAAATAAAAAGTGACAGGTGTTCTAATCCACCTCCACTCTGTCCAAAGCTAAAGAAAAAGTTTTGCTCTTAGTTATACTTTAAGACGTAGTAAGGTAGCATGCCAGAGCTTGAACAGCAGCAGTGTTTATATTGTTTATCAGGGAGTGTGTTGAATCTCAGCAGAGAAATCATTTTTCTACACAGGGTCACCAAAGGGTCCATCTTTACAGTATGCAGGCAGGAAACAGGCTTTTCTACTTAGGATAATGAACATCTTTTGTTCTAAAGAACTTGGAATGCATTTTACTTATTCATACTAAAAGTTCAGTTGAGCCCCTGTTAGACATTTTTTTACAACAAAAAAAAAGTGAAAATTAAATCTCCCAAAGTTAGGGAAAACCCCTCTTAGGTAGTTGTCACCAAAACAAGTGTCCCCACTGGAAGATTTCCCTTGTATTCCCATTCTGGGCAGTTAACATTTTTTGAATTTACCTTCACTTTTATTTCCAGTGATAATGGACACCAGGCAAACCGAGAGAGTGAATCTCCCCAATGTGGTCACTCACCACACTATTCAAAATGTCTTTTTTAGATACTATTAATTAATGTCCTTTCACTTCCCATGTTGTTGAACATGAATGATTATGACATGTTTCTTAGTGGTGCAATAACATCTAATAAAGGTTGGGAATGTGTTGTGAGTGGAAATCTATTTATGTTGCACCAAAAGGTCAGTTTGCACCATACAAAATTGATGTGAAGGCTGTAAATCCACCTGCTCACTTTTATATCTGGATGGTGTGGCTGCTTCTCTCCCCATCCCTTACCAATCTCCTTGATGATGCCAGGATTGTTGCAGGCCAACTTAGAATGGATGATGTAGGAGCTTAAAGAACTTCAGCTCGTCAATCTCCTCTGCTTATGTTTTTTTCCGAAGTGCTCAACTCTGAGTACTTTTGGGTTAGAGTTATGATATCCTGGCAATGGTTGAATGAGAAGCAAATCATGGACTATTTCCTTGATTTGCATGCAGTGCAGGCAAAGGAGAAATCAAACGTCTGTGAAATGGCACTTTGTACAAGTAATACAACTGTGCTTTCTACATTTGCAATAAAGGACATGGCAAGGTAATAGCATTTAGTGACATTACAATAACAGCAGCAAGTTTTCCTTTTTGAATGTAACAAAAGACATTTAGATTAGAAAGCAACCCTAGTAGAAAGTTTAGGACCATACAGAACTATTTAGAATAGAACTTCTGTTCTCTTTGTTGTCACCCCATGACATGTGTAACGTAATTAAGCACCGTATATACTCGAGTATAAGCCTGCCTGAATATAAGCCAAGGCAACTAATTTTACCACAAAAAAATGGGAAAACTCATTGACTCGAGTATAATGCCGCGTACACACGGTCGTTTTTTGCGATGAAAAAAAACGTCATTTTTTAAAACGTCATTTAAATTGATCGTGTGTGAGCAAAACGTCGTTTTTTGTCTTAAAAAAAACGACCAAAAAAAAATTCCAACATGCTTGAATTTTTTGTGTCGTTTTTCAAAACTTCGTTTTTTGTTTCACAAAAAGTCACCGTGTGTAGCAAAAACGTCGTTTAAAACAAAGTTTTTCAACCCGCGCATGCCCAGAAGCTAGTTATGAAGCGAGCTTCAATGGAAAAGAGTGGTGAACGTAACCTCGCTTTTTGTGAAAAAAACGATGGTGTGTATGCAACATCGTCTTTGAAAGTGACGTTTCAAAAACGTCGTTTTTTACTTCACAGAAAACGTCGTTTTTTTTCATCACAATAAATGATCGTGTGTACGCGGCATTAGTCTTGGATGTCCAGCTGCATGCCTCACTGTCCTCCACTTTGCCTCACTGTGTCCATGCGCATGCCTCACTGAGCCCATGCCTCAATGTGCCCATGCCTCACTGTGTCCATGACTAGACTTACATTTAACATGAGAGTATATAGAAGGGGTGCCCAGATTTGAAAAATCGGTGCTCCCCGGCCGTAGGTCCCCCAGACAGCAATCTTTGTACACTTGTAGAGGAAGAGTGGGGCTATATGTGTGTCAAGGTTGGGGTCCAGGGGAACTACGGCCGGCCAGTACCCGATCCCCAAAGTTACCTGAGAAATTACCGTTTAACATGGGAGTCTATAGAAGGGGGGCCCGAATTTGAAAAATTGGTGCTCCCCGGGGTTCCAGGGGACCCACGGCCGACCGGTACCGGGGTCCCCAAATTCGGGAGATCAGGCGCAAAAAGGTGACTCGAGTATAAGCCGAGGCGGGCATTTTCAGCACAAAAAAAGTGCTGAAAAACTTGGCTTATACTCGAGTATATACAGTAATGATTAATGTACACCTTGAACTGACATTTTTTTGCTTTGCATCTAAAATACCACTTAATTCCTTCTCATCTATATGTCTATCTTTACACTGGAGATGGAGAATTTAGGGAAGAACATACAAATTCAAATTGAATAGCTAGATGGACTGTACCTGCTTCTACTGGTATTTGCCTATAATCTATAGATGTGAAATCACAGGAAGTTTGATTTTGCTGCCACTTTCCCTTTTGCAAATATTTGTTCTTAGCTGCATAATTTCCTTCCTTATTTCCCACTTCCTTTATTATATTATTAGAATACTTTATTGGTCTAGTTAACCATACCATACAGGGGTAGAGATAGTGCTTGTCAGAAGAGAATACAATTCCTTCAAGCATGGTAATATTAGGTTAGGGAATGGCTGAAGCATTGATGCAGTTCAGAAGAACTTTAGTCTGATTTATCTTTTTTTTTTTTTCTCTGAGTGGGAAAGATCTTAATTTTGTAAGAAGAAAGATAGAGAGGGCGCACTGCTTATAAGATGACCATGTAGAATCCTGTGCTGCTGTGTGAAGCTGGGTGCCCGCCTGGTCCATGTCCAAATCCGTGTAGCACAAAGAAAGAAGAGATGGGTGCACTTCCAGCATAAAAATCCATGGGGCAGATTCACAGAGAAATGGATTATCGTAGCGTATCAGAAATACACTACGCCGCCGTTTTTTACCTTGCTCTACGTGGAATTCAGGTAGATTTTCTACGGTAAACGACGGCGGCGTAGTGTATTTCTCCCGTCGCAATCCATATAGACAAGTAGGGGGCGTGAAACATTTAAATTAGGCGCGTTCCCGCGGCGATCGATCTGCGCATGCTCCGTTCGCAAATTTCCCGCCGTGCATTGCGCGAAATCACGTCGTGACGTCATTCGTTGTTTATGTAGCGTACTTTACGGGCGATCCACGTCCCGACGAGTTACGTAAACAAAAACATTTTTTAAATAAATTCCAAGCGGGAACGACGGCCATACTTAACATGGGCTACGTAAAGTTAGAGCAGCAAAAAGCTGCTCTAACATTACGTATAAAAAAATAGACGAAAACGATTGCGACGCCCGCTCGTATGTTCGTGAATCCCCGTAAAAACACATTTGCATATCCCGACGCATCAAAACGACGCGAACTCCTCCCAGCGGCCGCAAATAGATGGCAGCGTAGATCCGAAGGCTTACGAAGACGTAAGCCTCTCGGATCGAAGCCCGAAGCCGGCGTATCATGGTTTGAGGATTCAAACTAGTGATACGCCGCGCGAAATTTGAAATTACTCCTGTCTAACCCCAGTTAGACAGGCGTAATTGTTTTGTGAATCTGCCCCCATGTCTTTATTGAAAATCCTTTAAAAAAAGAGACAAGACATGCACATGCAGCTCTGGGAAAGTCAGCAAACGCGTTTCACTGCTGCAATGATTAAGCACATGAGTGTGAAAAGTTCTTTTTAGTTTTGGATAGAATGGAGAGGAATTAGAACGTTCATCAGTTTTCATTGATGTCTGTGCCCTTTGTTGAGGAGATTCGCCTCTCTATTTGTCCTGTTTACCATTATCACGGAAAGTGAAAGTAAAAGAAAATCCCACATTTTCGGTTGTCCCCAGAAAAGTAATGGAGGGAAAATCTTTCAATGGGGACACTAATTCTGGTGACTTGGGGGTCCCCATGGAATTCCAGGGATTTCCTCTCACTTCCTGTTTGGCTCTGGGACAGAAATTGAAGGGAAATCTCTGCAATGGGAGAGAGATGGCGAAAAAAAAAAAAAATGACAAGGGTTATAACCCTTCCTTGCTTTATGCAAAGTAAAAACAAAAAAAAAAAAACATTTTGCCTATAGTTTTACTTTAAGTGAATCTTAGCATCACCAAAAGAGTCCGCAATAAAAACTTGAAGGAAGTTTTAAACCTTCCCAACTGTATCGGAGTCAAAGAAAACCCTTTGATTCAAACATCTATATTGGAAATTTTTAAGTTTGGTTAGTATGGATAACATTACTCTTTAATAAACAGTTTAGTTTAATACTAAGGACATTAAAGCAGCAGTAAATATAATACAGTATATTTCAGGTTACCAATCATTAGATGTGATGGCTACATTTGTTTTCTTTTTTTAGACTTTTACTGGCCAGTAACACGCCTTCTGTATTACAGTGCCCTCACTATGGGTGAAGGACCACAGAGGCACTTTTGGACAGCAGCATTGGTAATCTGGAGCAGGGGAGTGTTAGATGGACTAGCAGACTTGGATACATTAACAAACTGAAGCTGAACTTCAACTCACACTTCATATGCAAATACAGAAAACATTTTTTTTCTTTTAGGATTAAGGTTTTAAATACGGTAATAAAAAACAAAACAAAAACATTGTAAGCATCCCTGTGGTACTGTAAATGGTTTGCCTCAACCATGTAACTGCAGGAGACCCTGTTCTGTTGAAGAACAATGACTTACTGTCTGGATCTCCAAGTGAAAATTATTATAATCTGCCCCATTTGTTTATTTTTTTAATTTATACATGTTTTTGTATTTTTTTGTACATGTTTGAAACCTCTTACTATTGGCTGACTCATTACCTCTGCTGGGAGC
Organism: Rana kukunoris; assembly: GCA_029574335.1. Taxonomy (NCBI): domain Eukaryota; kingdom Metazoa; phylum Chordata; class Amphibia; order Anura; family Ranidae; genus Rana; species Rana kukunoris. The sequence goes on from CM056052.1 coordinate 166,730,447, forward strand.
CTATTCCAAGCATCAGCTACTTTTTCAGTAAAATAATACTAAGATTTGTTTTGAAATTAACTCCTGCTAGTTTGAAGTCAACTTGTTGATTTTGGGTTTATATTTAAAACACTGACCTTGGGGGGGGGGGGGACTTTCAGTGCCAAGTCTAGTTAAAGGGGTTGTAAAGACAAAAATATTTTCCTCTTAGATTAAAGTGTGACAGTAGCTGATAAAGTAAAAAGTAATGTTTTGCATTATAACTAGTTTGATCCCTGTTGAAATCGAGCTGTTTTATTCACCTCCACTCCAGAATCGTTATTCTCACTGACTTCCTGGTTTGCAGTGTGCATTCATTCTTGCTACATCACGGCCTAATGGGAACTACAGTTCCTATTAGGCTTAGCCTCCATGCCTGTGAGGGTTAAGAGAGCATCTTCACGCAGGGCTGTAGTCATAGGGAGGGGGTGAGCACATTCTGCTTTCCACCATGCAGATGCTGGTGGAAAGCAAGAAGAGGAGAGACTGGAAATGCCATTTTCAAACCTGGATTACTGTATTTTGGAGGTCAAAAGGAAAAACGAGGTAAGTGATATTTAAATGCTCTAGCTTACAGCAATCACTTGATCCAATAAAAAACGAACCTTTAGTGTTCCTTTAACATATAAAAAATTCCCTTACATCCCCCTTTTTTTCAGAATATTTAACATTTGTTTTGCCTGAAGCATGAACACCTAACCTCCAAAATGAGCTCTCACCGTTAATACTTAAAGGGGAGGTTCCCCTAAAAAGAAACTTTTAACATTGCCTGTGTCTTCTTAATAACATTTAGAATCGGCTGGTAGTTTAAAAAAAAAACACCCGTACATACCATTTTCGGCATGTACTCTCACCGCCGCTTCCGGGTCTGGCGGCCGGGGATGGGAGGGCCTGCTTCATTGACAGGCATCCGATCGACGCATACAGCGCGTCACGAGATGCCGAAAGAAGCCGAACGTTGGTGCGCATGCGCCGTATAGAGCCGCACCAACGTTCGGCTTCTTTCGGCATCTCGTGACGCGCTGTATGCGTCGATCGGATGCCTGTCCCCGGCTGCCAGACCCGGAAGCGGCGGTGAGAGTACATGCCGAAAATGGTATGTACGGGTGTTTTTTTTTTTAAACTACCAGCCGATTCTAAATGTTATTAAGAAGACACAGGCAATGTTAAAAGTTTCTTTTTAGGGGAAACACCCCTTTAAAGGGTCACTAAAGGAAGTTTTTTTTTTGGCTGAAATGACTGTTTACAGGGTATAGAGACATAAAAGTTAACTGATTCCTTTTCAAAATGATTAAAAATAGATACAAATCAATCATATAATGTGCCTGCAGGTTAGTTTCACTTTTGAACTGGCTTCATGTTTCTGTGAAGAAGAAATAGACACACAGAACAAAAACAAACAAATCCAGGGCAGTGTTTTGTTTTTAAAATGAATCTGATTGGTTCTGGAAAGTTTTAGACACACAGTAATGACAGCTCAGACCACCGTGAGAAAGCTCCCAGCACTGTGGTTATAAGGAAACAGACAAGCAGGAAGTGTGGAGAACAGAGCAGGATTACAGCAACTTCAAAGCAAAAACGATCAATAAGGACATGAAACCAGTACTGCAGTAAGGTAAAGGAAGCTATTTAGCTAAAAAAAAAATCCTTTAGTGATCCTTTAACTTGTTACTGACTATTAAAAACTCCTAAAATATAAATGCACTTTCTTTTAAAAGAGAAGTATGGGCAACGCTTTTTTAACCATACTTCTCTTTTGGGTCACAGGACTGCACTTACCTGTGCTATGCTGTGACTCAGAATCAGCCAACAGTGGACCTTGTTGGGATCCTTCCCCAGGTTGAAGCTGCTCTGTGACGTCAGCATACTGTGGGCTGACGTCACAGAGCAGCTTCAAGCCCACAGTATGCTGACGTCACAGAGCAGCTTCAACCTGGGGAAGGATCCCAACAATAATGGTGGGATCCACCCAGATGTCTGATCAAAAGCTGGCTTAGTCCCTCAGCACACAGCTGAGAGCCTGAGCCAGCCACGCCCTCCTTCTACCCAGCCTTGCTAAGGGAAAACCAAGAACTGAGCAATCAGAGGTCATGTGATTTCTCACTTCTCATGCTTAGAGCTGGCATGGGACAGCTGAACATCACACCGATGCTGCAGCAGGGAGAGGAGTATAGATGTGTGTTTTTTTCCACTTCCCCAAACTTCTTTAAAATAAAGAACCACACTCTTTTGTGCCCAGATGCATACTTACCTGAATGTTAGAGCTTTGGCATGCTGAAATGTTGACATCCTGTTGCCGAAATCCATTTCTTGTTGGCCACTCCTGTGAGGTCCATCCCCACAGATCTCTAGTTGGATAACAGCAGATAATGAGATACAGCTCACTGAAGAGAGATGCTTAAACTGATTATTTTAAGTACAGCAACAACACAGCAATCAATCAGAATTCTTGTACTGGCATTATCTTAGTAAATTGGATTTAAAAAAATTGTGCTTAAAATGTAATGTAAATGTATTGTTTTAGTGCACTTCCACAGAAATTAAACTTGAATTGAAATTAAAAAAAAAAACCTTACCCCCCAGTCCAAGACGTCTGCTTTTAAAACCACTTTAAACAGAACTAATAAGCACTTTAACACTGTTTACATTTGATGTTGGGAGGTGGTAAAAACTGCTTAGAAACAAGTTTTTTACTGCCACCAATGGGTTCCACTTTAGGCTGCAAAGGCAGCAGATGGGGATGTACATATGCTTAGGTTCCAATGCTTTGCAATGGGCCAAGGCAAAAATGATATCCACTGTTGTGTTTGGCTGGCAGCACCAACCACTAAGCTCGAGCCATTCAACTGTATCGGGCTGATCTGCAACCACATGCAGTGCAGTCTGAGGAGTAATCCAACACATGTGAAAATGAGCCCCTTTTCTTGTAAATAATACCGTTTTGAAGAAGACCTGATATTTTGTTTGTAGTTGAGGTTTTGCTCAGCTAGTATGTTGCACTGATTCTCAGCACAGCTTTCATATATGAGAAAATGGAAAGCTCCATTTTAATCATGTTATTATTCTGTGCACAACTATGACATGCTGGAAGGACGTATGGCCGCACACAGAAGCTAACATTCTGCAAACTCTGGGGCAGTAGTTAAACGAGCCAAGGGCGTCAGAACCTCTGATCTGCATAGCTGTTTCAGATCACCATCGCAAAACATATATAAGAGGTGGGATCAGTATGACAACGGAGGGAATTACATTTATAAAAACAGGGGTCAGCAGCGGCAGCCTAAAAATTCCACTCCTTTTACCTCTGCTGACAGTTACATCAGTATTGGGAGCTTCCACCACTATTTGCTCCCCCTTTGTATTTCCAATCCATAAATGTAACACAAGTACAGGTATAAAAGGTTTGTCAGCACACATATCTTACATTTTATTTATAAAAATATCTACACATTACACAGCAGTGGTACACAGCCGTAGTCCAGCTGATATATCGTCACTAGGGTGACCAGATTTCCAAGCTGCCATTCAGGGACACACCCCCTCTCTCACCTTGCCCAAAAAAATGTAGCCTCGGGATTGGTGGGGAATTTGGTGGCAGGTTATTTGTCAGATGAATGTGCCACTTGCTACCAGATGCAGTGCCACTTGCCACCCATAGCCTGCCACCAGATGCAGTGCTGCTGTCACTCCCTCTGCATGAACCGCGTGCGTAGAAGGAAAGGAGTGGAGTCACTATCTGGAGAGTGACGATCACACCAGTCCCTGATGCTTGCCGCTGGGTGCCGGAGAAGGAGGAAATGCCGAATTGGCTTGGGACAGCAGCGCTGCACTAGGCGCAGACCTCACTCCCGGCCTCACTGTCTGAGAGTAAATTGTCACTGGTTGCAAGATGTCAGGCAGCACTGGCCCTAGCAACCAGTTCTGGAAATGTAGTTAGTATGGGGTGGCTGTGTTCTCTATTTCATTCCGGAACACTGTATTGTCCGGGAATGAAGGTACCCGGGACCCAGGACCGACATGTCAATTGCGGGACAGTCCCGGGCAATCCGGGACACGTGGGCACCCTAATCGTCACACCTCAGTATATTCACAGTATATCCGTACTTCGGATTTTCGCACACTCTGTAGAGATTTTATACTCTCACTCCGTGATCGGATGCTTGATCTGTTGAAGAGCCTCTGAGAAAAGGATCTGCACATGAAGAAATAGATAATGGGGTCCAGACACACATTGCAGGCTGAAAGAAAAAGAGTGGCTTCCTTGCAGTATACTAAGATTTTGTATATATCCTTATCCAATACTGTATCCAGCTGGCTGAAGAGGAAGGGCAGCCCACAAAGGTGATAGGGCAAGAAACATACAAAAAACACAGCGACAACAACTCGTATGCTCTGATTGTGTCTTCTTGTCCGGCCTGAACAACTGATAAAAGGCTTGCTGGACTTTTGGATGTGGTGGGATATTGAAATGTAACATGCAATTAACACCACCATCACGGTGAAGAACATGATCATATTAATATAAGTAGTCGCTTCATGCCATTTAGCTCCAACCGGGCTCTTGAGTTTTCTGCAGTCACTGACATTATCTGTGGTCGGTTGTGCATTTGTAAGGATAACGTTCGGCAAGGCAAACAAGAACATGGCAGTCCAAACACATATAGACACCATCTTTGTGAACTTGATGCTGTACATTTTTGAACTACCAAATGGTTTAACCACTTTTAGGTATCTGTCGATGCTAATTAGCCCAAGGAAGATAATGCTAATGTACATGCTTGTGTAGAACAAGATGCTGGTGTAGCGGCAAAGGTAGACATTGAAATGCCATGGAGCAATCCCAGAGGTGTGCACAATTTTAAATGGAAAGGACACTGTCATGAGCAGATCAGCAACCATTATATTCTTGAGATACAAAATGAAGCTAGTCTTGTTTCTTATGTGGAAGAATATCCAGACCGCAAGACCATTCAGCATGACACTTGCCAGGAATATGACAAGGTATAACACAGGAAAGATAATTCTTAGGAGTTCTGTAAGAGCTGTAGAGTTACTGTCTTGGTTTGTCATGTTAATGTATTCTTCACCTTTTCTGTCTTCTGTGAAAGAGAAAAAGAAAGAGATTAGGAAAACAAATGTTATAAGTAGGAATTTCAGAAACAGAGCTGGGGAAACAGTTTTTGGCTTTCATCGAACAAATTATTTTTCAACTAAACAGAATTACAGACAGAAGTAGATTTATATGTACAGTCCAATGCAGGGATACATGTGACTGTGAATTGTGAAACCATAGCAAAGTTATAACACGGACGCCTGTCTAGCTAATCTCAATATTAAAAGTGATTGCTATAGTCATACAGAATAGCTTCATAGTCTACATAGCTTTGTTAAGAGCACGGGTCTCAAACTGGTGGCCCTCCAGCTGTTGCAAAACTACAAGTCCCATCATGCCTCTGCTGGAGGGAGTCATGATTGTAACTGTCAGCCTTGCACTGCCTCATGGGACTTGTAGTTTCGCAACAGCGGTAGGGCTGATGGTTTGAGACCCCTGTTTTAGAGGTTCCCTAAATGTAAATACATTTTTTATTACAAATGTATTTACCAAATTCTATTGCTACCTGAATAATCAGAGTATAGCCAGACAGTTCTAAACTCCTGTGCATTTGTGTTGCAGAACAGTCAAATAATCTATATTTTTAGCTACACTTTTAGCCTAGTGCTAAGGCCCAGGGCGGCAGATGAGTAATAGGTATTTTGTACCCACACACTGATACTCTAAAACACATAGCTAAAGGGGAATTATAACCTACATATTACATTCCTCTATAAAGGTAAGCTGGCTAATAATAAACACTCTCTGTATGGCCTTCCATCCATCTATCCACATTCCATACTGTATATTAGGGATGCTTACAAAAAACATTGGGGTCCACCTTTGTAAAGCAATAGTCCATTAATAAAAATAAAAAAACTTTCAACTTCTTGCATTATTACATTTACTATTTTGGAATTTTTATTGTTGAATTGTGACATTTATGTATAATTCTTAGACATTTTATTATAATAAAGTGGCTGCAGGGCAAATTGCAGATATTGTTACATACCTCTAATATGCACATAATATCCACTTCTTAATTGTGTCCAGAGCTGGCTTGCATGCATTTCCTTTCTAGATAGGCCACCTATAGTAGTAGCTGGTCAGTAGGAAGTTGGAGGGTGAGATGGACAAGCTCATCACAATGCCAGGAGCGCTAAGTTTTGCATACTTGACCATATTAGATGAACGATGTAGTGGTGTCTGTATTTTAGTCCTGTACTTACTTTAGCAATTCAAAGTTACTGACACGCAGGTTAGGAGATTTATGTTTGCCTGCACACAGTTTCTGGCAAAAGGCTACTGTAGCACTTTAAGCATGAAGAAGATATAACTGGATGGCAGGCCAAGCTCTCCATCACTGGAGCCTGTAGGTACACAGCTTTTGGCACCGAAAACCATTCTGCTAGGATATCCTCTCTTACAAAATATTTTCTTGTTTTACAGATTCTAACATGGCTTAAACTATTGTGACATTAATGGAAATAGTCAGGCTGCATTATTGGCAATTATCAGGCTGCATTAACGGCAATAATCAGGCTGAATTATTGGTAAATATCAGGCTGCATTAATGGCAATGATCAGGCTGCCATAATGGCTAGGGTTGTCCCGATACCACTTTTTTAGGACCGAGTACAAGTACCGATACCGATACTTTTTATTAAATGTGTCCATGTGTCCCCAAATGCAGCCATGTATCCCCAAATGCAGCCATGTGTCGCCAAATGCAGCCATGTCCCAAATGCAGCCATGTCCCCAAATGCAGCCTTATCCCCAAATGCAGCCATGTCCCAAATGCAGCCTTATCCCCAAACGCAGCCTTGTCCCCAAATGCAGCCTTATCCCCAAATGCAGCCATGTCCCAAATGCAGCCTTATCCCCAAATGCAGCCATGTCCCAAATGCAGCCTTATCCCCAAATGCAGCCTTGTCCCCAAATGCAGCCTTATACCCAAATGCAGCCTTGTCCCCAAATGCAGCCATGTCTCCAAAGAGAAAGCCAAGCCCAAATGTGATAAGCGTATTTCAACCAAGTTCACAATGTAAGTAAAGAAATGCATGCATCCTTCAACTGCCATATTTCCAAGGGTATAAAACATGGCTAAAGCTTGTGAAATATTGTGCATTACCAGGTCTATATTTTTGGACAGGATACACAGATGTAATTATATTCATTTTAATCTTATAGTAATCTGAGTATTGCTCAGAAATAAATACAACAGTCCATTCCAGAGAAGAAACCCAATCAGGCCTTATCAGGATGTAGTATTACTCTGTAAAAACGTACTTGTTGCTTATGATAGATTTGTCAGAAGTACTGACTGGACTGAAGGATCATTTTACTGTACTCACATAAAACTAAGGGTTATTTATCTATAATTATATTAGCTACAGAACATCTAATCTTTTGAAACATACTAATTCTGTAATGGTTTGTAATTTAAATTGAGTGGTTCATGTGTCTACATGTAAGGCACAGCAGATTTATAGAACATTCTTGGCACATTGCAATACTTTTCAGCCGTATATAATCATCCGTTTTTCCCACAGTGGAGGCATATTATTAGAAATCACACTATAAGTTTGAAGCAGGGAAGCTTGCACTGGGATCATGAAGGATTATTTTCAATCAGTTTTTCATAAAAACTTAAGAACCATGTCTCAGGAATGGCTCCGATCCAGCTCCAAAAAATGGGTTAAAGAGACACTGTAACTGTGCTCGCTGCATTCTCCTATGGGGCCAAGAGTCAAACACTTTGTCAGCTATTTGACATATGGTGTGCTTACTTACACAAGATGAATGACATCCTCCCCAGCCCCATGTGACAGTATTTGGAGCTGGTGATTGTCTCAGCACTGCATTCTAGAAGGAGGTCACATGCTTTTACTAACCAGAAAGCACCAGATATTTAGCAAAGGAACCAAAGGTGTTTCAGGGGATCATTGCAAAGGTGTGTTTAGAGAAGGGGGATCTTTAAAGAGGAGCAAAGTGACAGAGTCTCTTTAGAATTTGCTGCCAGTTACTTTGGTTTTGAGAGCCAAATGGCTGTATAGGAAATGAAAGGGCAGGGGGCAACTGCATTTAGGCCCACAAGGAAACCACTGCACTATATAAATACACATAGGACTTCTTTATTCACCAGCTGCACATACTTTGTAGTTAACCACTCTTCTAGATTGATTCTACAATCTAGTACGTTTAAGTTGAATGATACAAAAATAAAAATGTTACAATTGAAATAAAAAATTGAAGATGCCTAACCTGGTTGGTATCTTGGATAGATTTACCTCGATATCTGGTTTGGATATACATCAGCAAAAGTCACAGGCTCTCAATATTACACTCTCTCGCCACGTTCTCTCTCAATTACAACCCTTATTTTCTTTCAAATGAACTACAAATGCTCTTACCTACTTGGCTATTAAATTAACTTTGCATCCTTCATCACTGTTTCAAGTGTACTACCAGGCAATGCTTGCTCATTTAACATCTCTCATGTGCCGCTGGTCGTCGCTACAAGTATCCTGGCTTGGTCGCATTACAGTAGTCAAAATAATGCTATTTCTTAAAATCCTGTACCTTTTTAGAGTGCTCCTTGCAACAGTCCCTCCTCATTATTTACATATACTGCAGCGCCTAATTATTACCTATATATGGGGTTCAGCTAAGCCTATAACTGCCTAAATCGGTTCTTATGCGCTGTAAACTACAAGGTGGCCTTGGCCTCCCTAATTTTTAAACTGGCTCATCTGGCACAATACCACATAGTCAAGGATCCCTCATTTTGGATTAGTTTGGCAGCAGCAGCTTCCAATTCCCCGGTTGTCAATAATCTCCTTTAGCTCCGTCTTAAGGAGTGTAAGTCAATCTCTAACCATATTACAGTTCATTAACTAGGCTTATGGGACAGGTTGAGAATTTAATGTTATTTGCAGTCCCCACATGTCCCGCTGTTATCTTTATTGTGCCATCGTTCTTTCTATCCTGGTGATGTAGCCCCAACCTCTTTTCACATTTGGGGATCCCTGGGACTTTATCGCTTGGGTTGCTTGGTTACAGACTTTTCTTTACATTTGTTTGCATCTCTGCATGAGCAACACCAGCTTCCCAGCTCAGAAGTGTTCAGACATCGTCAAATACAGTAACAATTTTTTTTCGCTTTATTGTACACTAGAGGCCAAACGGATCTTCAATCTCAAATGGTCTTAGAGCACATATGTTCTTCAGACCCTCAAGCTCCTGGTCTGATATCTAAAATATATGTCCATTTGACCTCTACACCAAGTTTTACACTTCCTCTCTATAGCTCACGTTGGGCTGCTGACCTTGATATCCTACTGGAACCAATGGATTGGCAGAATATCTGCCAATCCATTAAATCATTCATAGTTAATATTTTGAGCATTGGAAACCAACTATAAGGTTTTAACTAGATAATATCTAGTTCTGGTTAGAATTTCCAAAATACCCCCTCTTATCCCGCAAATAGTTTTAGTGGCTGTGGAGTGTCACACAAATCTGCACATTTTGGGATCTGACCCATAGTTTCCTCATACTGGACTGAAGTGTTTTGAACACTGTCTGCCCTATTTGCTGTTTCCTTTTGACTTGACCCCACCCTAGCATTATTGAATAAAATCCCACTTATTTGATGTCCTTACAATTTAAATTACTCTTGTACTTGACAACTGTTTCTAAGCGAACCATTGCTAAAGCCTAGAAGACTTCTACTTTGTGTCTCATTGAGATTAAAAATAGAATAACACAATTTATGATCCATAGTAAAATAGAAGCTACCCTGCTTGACCGCGTGCCAAAACACCTTCAAATTTGGCAACATTGGGTTGACCATGTGCCTTCTAATTTTGACCAGTCTTTGTTGGAACCATAGTAAAGTTTCTTAGGACACATGGATTTCCCCCTGTTGTTGAGCTGACATGCATTACAAGGCTTTTGAGAGACTTCCCACAACACTGTATCTCTATTTCTCTGTACTTTTTTTTACAATAGGCTTATTATGGTGCACTCTGCATATAGTTTATTGGAGCTTTTAAGCACAGTTTCTACCCTATAAACAATAATTGAAAGGGATATGGGGAATGGGAAATGATCTAAGTGAAGATCAGAAATTAGGAAAGAGGGTTACTTTGAGCAACAATAAATGATCGAAAAAACAGTTTCTACCCTGCCTGACAGGGTTAATTTGTATGGCCATTTAGGATAGTTTTAAGCTCTACTGATTTGCTTTGTATTGTTCCATATGTAACATTTATACAACCAAATTTGTGAAAACTATTTCCTTTTGAAAACTGAATGTATTCCATTGAGATTTGGACATGCATATTTGTGCCTGACTGCCTGTACACTGATATGTTCTCTCAATAAAACTTTTTGAACAGAAAATAACAATTGAAAGGAAATATGTAATTAGCTTTAATATACAGTATTCTTTAGTCTAATGGAAAAATAATTCCGTGTATCAAATGACTATTTCATTGAACCCTATCAAGTTGATTGAAATGTAGGTGATTTTTACTATAAATATGTAACAATTGTGGCCAGCTTAAAGCTGAACTCTGGAAAGGTATTTAAAGCATGTTGAGAAGGTTAAGGTTCACTTTAAATACAGAGGGCCAGATTCAGAAAGACTGGCGTATTTTTAGGCAAGCGTAACACATCTCATATGCGCTATGGCGCCGTAAGTTAGAGAAGTGGGTACCGTATTCAGAAACAACGTGCGCCCTAAGTTACGGCGGTGTAGCGTATATGGGCCCGGCGTAAGCCCGCGTAATTCAAATGATCAAGGCAGTGGGCATGTTGTATTGAAATGAGCCGTGACCCCATGCAAATGAGGGGCCGAACGAACAGCATTCTATCTATGAATTTTTTCACGTCGGATAGAATGCCTAAGATACGTCAAACACTGCATACGACGTGAACGTAACTTACGCCCAGCCCCATTTACGTACGACTTACGTAAACGACGTGAAATTCGACGGCTGTTCCGACGTCCATACTTAACATTGGCTGCGCCTGATACAGCAAGGGTAACTTTACGCCGGTCGTGCGCCTTACGTAAACGACGTATATCAATGCGCCGGGCGCAAGTACGTTTGTGAATCGGCTTATCTAGCTCATTTGCATATTATATGAGTAAATCTACGGAAGCGCCCCTAGCGGCCAGCGTAAATATGCAACTAAGATATAACGGCGTAAGAGACTTACGTTGGTCGTATCAAGCTAGAATTCAGGCGTATCTTGGTTCCGGAATACAGGGCATTGATACGACGGGGCATCTTTAAACTTACGTGGCGTATCAATAGATACGCCGGCGTAAAGTGTTTCTGAATCTGGCCCATAGAGTGTTGGAGAACAGATGAAAGTGCTATCTAACCAAGCATTTAAGACTTGCAATGTGGGGGGTGTCACTGCAAAGGTATTTTTTACTTAACCTACAGTTCACCTTTACTGGAGAAGCTACAACAATGAGGATTTGGGACTATAACAAAATGATGGCTGTCTGCACACTGCCTTAGCATATAGTGAATGCCTCTTAGTAAAAAATGGCTTCCGTTTGGTCTCATACCCATGGGAAAACCCCCTCTAAGAGCTGAAGACATTTTTTACTAAAAAGAGTTCACTATATGCCAAGGCGGGGTACAAACTGGCACCATTTTGTTGTAGCCCTCGGTGTATTAGAGAAACCAGTATTTAACCTGACCAGCACCTACAAACATTTTGGCTAGTCGCCTAGGATAACAGATTGGGGCATTCAAGCGGTATCAGTTTTATTTGGTTTTTGGTCTACTACATGAGGATTTGGGCTTTTATATAATGTTTATTTGGAAACTACACATTAAACACGGGGTGCCATCGTGACAGTGGTTTTGCAAAATGCTATAAGTTTTCTAAAGAGAGTTATGTAATATGTACTCCATGCATTGTATAAAACAGAACTGCTTGGCCTTGTTCATATTTACCAGGTGTTTAGGCTTGGATAAACTAGCACAAAGTACACACTATATTCTGTACTTCTGTAGTGTATGCTTTTTTCACAAATGGGCTAACAATGCATACAGTCAAGACAGTGACAACATTGCATTCGTTTTAATTTATTTAGTCTCGGGGAAGTCATGTTACAACCCATCTGGGCGTTGCCTGTGTCATTATGATTTTGAGTGTAGGTGGCATATTGTGCTGGCAGTGAATGGTAATGTTAAGTATAGACTAAGAGGATGCAGTATGTGTGCCTGCTAGGAAAATCGTTCATTGAACTTATTTTACCTAGTTATTAATATACATTTCTCAAAAAACAGAATAGTAATAATAACTCTATGTACATTGAATTCAAGTTAACATTAAAGTTGTTTCTTGTTTGTACAGAAAGTTTAAGTGGAACTGATATGATTTACTTTAAGTTTTAGTGCATGTACATTCCCCACATTTCTTGTCTTTCCATTACAGAAAAGTTGAAACCAGTTTTTGTAACTCTTTTTCATGGTCAGTGGTCAGGCTCAGAGACCAGCATCTATAGCAGTATGGGGTTACAACTGATTAGCTGTATAAGTGAACAAGCAGGTCACCCTGGCGGATGATGCAGGCTCACTTGAGGTGCATGGTCTAAGTCAGTGGCGGCCCGCCCATAGGGGCGCCCGGGCGCCGCCCCCCCCCCTCCCTGTAGGCAAAAAAATAATAAATCTTTTTTTTTTTTGGCCCCTTTAAGAAATACACTAAAAAAAAAAAAAAAATGTATTTAATGCACTCTGATTGAGCGCCGGCCACCACTGCCCTATGAAGCGCCGTGTCACTGCAATCTAGACATGGCGCTTCATTTGCGGGCTTCTAGCTTTCCTATGGGCGCATTGGAAAGCGCTGGTATGCTTCCCGTTCCTTTCTATGGGCGCCGGGAGCATTACTACTTTGACTTCCGGCGGCATTTCGAAAACCGGAAGTGACATCAGGCGGCAGGTTCTCTGAAGTTCACACAGCCCGAGCGGAGCTGGCGCTGGTAAGGTAAGCCAGCCAAGTGAATCCACATGATTATTTTTTGTATTTGCTTTGATTGATCGCCCCATTAGGTCATCAGCCTGATCCCCACCCATCCACCTTGGAGCATGTTATTGTATTTAGACTGCTGGGACTTGTAGTTCTCCATCTTCTCCTGGGGCTCATGGAGAAGATGGAGATTGGAGAACTACAAGTCCCAGCAGGTTATACATACAATAACAGGCTCTGAGGTGGATGGGTGTAGATTGCATGCACCTATCAATCCGGAGGGGGGGGGGGGGGCAGGATCAGATAACACTATCTGATCCTGCCCCCCCCCCCCCCCGGATTAATAGGTGCATGCAATCCACACCCATCCACCTCGGAGCCTTATTGTATGTATAACCTGCTGGGACTTGTAGTTCTCCAATCTCCATCTTCTCCATTAGCCCCAGGAGAAGATGGAGAACTACAAGTCCCAGCAGTCTAACTACAATAACAGGCTCTGAGGTGGATGGGTGGGGATCAGGCAGTGCACCGCTGATGACTTTGGGGGTGAATATAAAACCACATAAATACCTTTTTCCCTTCAGATTGATACTCCTTTAAGTGGCCGATCCACTGCCCATGTGTGGTGTTATCTGATCCTGCCCCCCCCCCTGGGATTGATAGGTTCATGCAATCCACACCCATCCACCTCAGAGCCTGTTATTGTAGTTAGACTGCTGGGACTTGTAGTTCTCCAATCTCCATCTTCTCCATGAGCCCCAGGAGAAGATGGAGAACTACAAGTCCCAGCAGGTTATACATACAATAAGGCTCTGAGGTGGATGGGTGTGGATTGCATGCACCTATCAATCCGGAGGGGGGGCGGATCAGATAACACTATCTGATCCTGCCCCCCCCCCCCGGATTGATAGGTGCATGCAATCCACACCCATCCACCTCGGAGCCTGTTATTGTAGTTCGACTGCTGGGACTTGTAGTTCTCCAATCTCCACCTTCTCCATGACCCCAGGAGAAGATGGAGAACTACAAGTCCCAGCAGGTTATACATACAATAAGGCTCTGAGGTCGATGGGTGTGGATTGCATGCACCTATCAATCCCCAGGGGTGGGGGCAGGATCAGATAACACTATCTGATCCTGCCCCCCGGATTGATAGGTGCATGCAATCCACACCCATCCACCTCAGAGCCTGTTATTGTAGTTAGACTGCTGGGTCTTGTAGTTCTCCAATCTCCATCTTCTCCATGAGCCCCAGGAGAAGATGGAGAACTACAAGTCCCAGCAGTCTAACTACAATAACAGGCTCTGAGGTGGATGGGTGGGGATCAGGCAGTGCACCGCTGATGACTTTGGGGTATGATATAACACCACATAAATACCTTTTTCTCTTCAGATTGATACTCCTTTAAGTGGCCGATCCACTGCCCATGTGTGGTGTTATCTGATCCTGCCCCCCCACCCCTGGGGATTGATAGGTTCATGCAATCCACACCCATCCACCTCGGAGCCTGTTATTGTAGTTAGACTGCTGGGACTTGTAGTTCTCCAATCTCCATCTTCTCCATGAGCCCCAGGAGAAGATGGAGAACTACAAGTCCCAGCAGGTTATGCATACAATAAGGTTTTGAGGTGGATGGGTGTGGATTGCATGCACCTATCAATCCCCAGGGGTGGGGGGGGGCAGGATCAGATAACACCACACATGGGCAGTGGATCGGCCACTTAAAGGAGTATCAATCTGAAGGGAAACGGGTATTTATGTGGTGTTATCTGATCCTTCCCCCACCTGCTCATAGGAGTTTGTGCTTGGGCTCTGTATGTGTTACATTTTAAATTACATAATAACAACATTGATTTTTGTGGTGTTTGGAGGTTTTAAATGGACTGGTTTTGCCTTTTTGCAATCTGTTTTACGTACAATTAATCCTATATATTTTGATAGCATACTGTCTGGGGTCACTGTATACCAATCTTTTGGGAATCTGCCCACTTGTTTGGGAAATTGTCTTTCTGGTATGTTGATCCACACATGGCCTTGTAAAATGACAGATGCAATATAAGTCACCTGGAGATTCCCCTTCATTAGGGTGAGTCACCTAATCTGATCATGTAATAGATATATGCTTATTTGCCTTGAACTGCATACATGTGTGCTTGGTTGCATTGGACACCCATCCACCTAGGAGCCTTATATTATAACATGTTGGGACTTGTAGTTCTCCATCTTCTCCTGGGGCTCAGGTGCATGCAATCCACCATCTATGGGACTACAATTACCAGCAGTGAGAAAAACTGGACAAAGATGGTGGGGATAGCATGCACCTGAGCCCCAGGAGAAGATGGAGAACTACAAGGAGGATGAGTGGTCATGCCTTGTTTTTTTAATGCTGGGACTTGTAGTAGTGTTGTACTTGTAAAACGAAGAGGCTGGAGCCTGGAGGAGTGTGTCTGTCTGCCCTGCCACCCTGTGTTAGTCTGGGGGGGGGGGGGGTTGATTGCTGTGTCCATCACCCCCCTGACATGTGTATAGTGTAGCACTGTAGCTGACCTGATTTGGGGGGGAGGGGGGGTTGCAGAATGCTGATATGTGCTATGTACAGGTTGCTGATATGTGCTATGTACAGGTTGCAGAATGCTGATATGTGCTATTTACAGGGTGCAGATACTGTATGTGCTATTTACAGGTTGTAGATATGTTCTATGTACAGGGTGTAGACATGTGCTATTTACAGGGTGCAGATATGTGCTATTTACAGGGTGTAGATATGTGCTATGTACAGGGTGCAGATATGTGCTATTTACAGGGTGCAGATATGTGCTATGTACAGGGTGCAGATATGTGCTATTTACAGGTTGTAGACATGTGCTATGTACAGGGTGCAGAAATGTGCTATGTACAGGGTGCAGATATGTGCTATTTACAGGTTGTAGACATGTGCTATGTACAGGGTGCAGATTTGTGCTATTTACCGGGTGCAGATATGTGCTATGTACAGGGTGCAGATATGTGCTATGTACAGGTTGCAGATATGTGCTATGTACAGGGTGCAGATATGTGCTATTTACAGGTTGTAGACATGTGCTATGTACAGGGTGCAGATATGTGCTATTTACAGGGTGTAGATATGTGCTATGTACAGGGTGCAGATATGTGCTATTTACAGGGTGCAGATATGTGCTATGTACAGGGTGCAGATATGTGCTATTTACAGGTTGTAGACATGTGCTATGTACAGGGTGCAGAAATGTGCTATGTACAGGGTGCAGATATGTGCTATGTACAGGGTGCAGATATGTGCTATTTACAGGTTGTAGACATGTGCTATGTACAGGGTGCAGAAATGTGCTATGTACAGGGTGCAGATATGTGCTATGTACAGGGTGCAGATATGTGCTATTTACAAGAGGTTGTCAGCAGACATGTGCTATGTATGTACACAACAGGAGAACATGAGGGTGCAGATATGTGCTATTTACAGGTTGTAGACATGTGCTATGTACAGGGTCAGGATATGTTACTGCTATGTACAGGGTGCAGTACATATGTGCTATGAAATACAGGGTGCAGATATGTGCTATTTACAGGGTGCAGATATGTGCTATTTACAGGTTGTAGACATGCTATGCAGAAATATGATCTACAGGGTGCAGATAATATGTGCTATGTACAGGGTGCAGATATGTGCTACTTGTACATACAGGGTGCAGATATGTGCTATGTACACAACAGGGTGCAGATATGTGCTATTTACAGGTTGTAGACATGGGCTATGTACAGGGTGCAGATATGTGCTATGTACAGGGTGCAGATATGTGCTATGTACAGGGTGTAGATATGTGCTATTTACAGGTTGTAGACATGTGCTATGTACAGGGTGCAGATATGTGCTATATACAGGGTGCAGACATGTGCTATGTACAGGGTGCAGATATGTGCTATGTACAGGGTGCAGATATGTGCTATGTACAGGGTGCAGATATGTGCTATGTACAGGGTGCAGAATACAGATACAGCGGACAAAGTAGGTGGATTATATAAGGGGTGTGGTTTACAAGAAGTAGGAGGGGTCAATCGTGGAGGGGCGGGGTCTTGCACCCCCCCATCCTAAAACTTCACCAGCCGCCACTGGTCTAAGTACTAATTGGTCTTCCCCAGCGCCCCTAATGGTGGTTTTGCTGCATGTTAGTACCAGGTCGCATTACTCAGGATTGCCCCTCCAGGAGGTGAGCAAGCCGGTGTCCAGTTGCAGATATTGCAGGTAGAGATCAAGCGAAAGTGTAGTCAGTAAACAAGCCAAGGGTCAGTAACAAGTGGCTGCCGGTTGGGATCAAGCATAACCATAAGCATAGTCAAAGGAACAAGCAAAAGATCGGTAGCGAAGAAGTGACAAGAGCGAGGTATTGGCTGGAGAGAGCACAAAAATCTGACAAACAGGACGTGCAGAAACATGGCTTAAGTCAGGACTTAACTCATGGGAGGAGTAAAGAGTTCAAAGTCCACAAGAAGCAAAACATAAGGCAAGGTTGTCAAACCAATGAGGCACTGACATTCTTCTCCATTCTGTTCAAAGCTAAGAGTATAGTTTTTGTAGGAGTTGGGCTCAAAGTAGTGTGTAGACATTTGCAATTGCTATAATGAAATTTATAGTTCAGAATAGTACCTTAATCAAAAGTAGTAGCAAAAGCAAATTAAATCCTAAAGCATACAGCATTTAGGAAACAATTTAGTTTTTTTTTCTATCTGTTATTTATAGATATAGATATACATTTCTTCATACAGAATACTTGGCAGAAAACATGAAACGGTTGTGTTAATTAAACAGGCCTTTTCCCTATTTTGCAAATAGAACACCTGTTATAAACACAATCTGAAAGTTCTGACATCACACTTTACAAATTATGCGCCATGACTCCTGGGCACAATTTATACCATGTGGGTACTACGACATATATAATAAACTCCATAAGCAATATCTGTCAGAGCTTTCCTGCAACCTGTGAAATTGGAATGCCGTAGAGAAATACACATTAACCCTACTACTGACATATTGGTACAAGGAGCCATTGCCTGTTAGGAATCATTTGACAGCAGTTATTATGATTTCTTACCAGGTAAATGGCTGCGTAGATCCATTCTTGAAATCTATGGTGCACAGGAAAGAAGGATCGCTTTTCGTCAGCTCTAAGGAGCGAAGTTGTAAATAATATTACAAGTTAGATGGGATGTAATATGGATTAGTGTTACTTTTAAAGAGTAGTTATGTGCAGCTAGTTTTAGTTTACAAATAGTCATAGAATGTATATGATTGCACTTTTTTTATTAAGCCGTTGAAAAGTTACTATACCCACAAAGTTTATTGAAGTATTGAAACTTGCATTCAAACAGAACATTCATACAAGAGTAAAGTTCCTAACACTTAACATGTGGACAATCTCTCCTCCCATAACAAGCCTTGACTAGCAGTGACTGCTGGCCTATAAACAATGGTTTACCAGAAAAATCCAGGTGATAAAGACTGCATCATGGGTGGGCACCTCAAATCTAGGGATTGTAATCTGTTGTCACTGAGAGATGTAACCACTTGTTGTCAGTCATCTCATAAATCAATGTGTTTCAAAACAGGTAATTGTCAACAGCTTTGGAAGGAGATTAAAGTTTATGTACTGCCAAAACTTTAGAAAAGAGTTAATACCCCTGTATGTTTATTTTTTGATGCCTTTGTCCTGTTGAAGAGGTTTCCCTTCACTTCCTGTCCTAAAGACACAACAGGAAGTAAGAAGGAATCTGTGCTAGTTGAAGAATTACCTTCTCAAACAGTTGTTGCCAGAACATGTCCCACATTTAAAGAAATATTGAAACCTCTTATTCTGGCAATCACTCGAACATTTTTGACAGAGACAGTGACTCTGTGACAGAGGCTTCTAGGGCACATAGAGAGAATCTCCCCAGCTGGAACTCAGACATGAATAAAAACTCGAATAAGGGTTCTAACTCTTCTTTTTGGATACACTTTAAAAAACTTGCGTACCCTTGCCCTAAAGAAGCCCATGAGGACAGAAGTATAGGATCTTCAATTGCTGACTAGGCTCCAGGGTCATTACCGTTATCATGGATTCCTAACATAACAAGTGACTGACTTAGGGCAAGTCTTTTTTATAGGAATCATTATGTTTTAGATGTCACTGGCTTTGTGCTTATTCAATGTAAGTGGTTCACTAGGTGGATTGGAATGACAGTCTTGGAACTTTCACCTTTAAAAACAATTCAGCATTGTGAGCTCCTGTATTCATGTCCTTGCAAGTTCCCTTTAAGTGGGAGTCTTAAAGGGATAAAGCCATTTAAAATGTCCCCTATAGTTTTTCTCAATACATGTACGGTATGCATCTAACTGTGCAAATTAATAACCTTGATTTATTTGTTTTTTAATTAAGTTTAACATTATACAAAATACTCATACTTTACTCATAATCTCATTCATAAAATACAAATTCCAGCTGGTAAAAAATAATTGGTTCTTGAAAGCAGAATTAGTTTCCCATTTCTTTTGCTTGTGCATTACAGGGGTTGTAAAGGTAAACAAAAATCCTCTAAATATCTTCCTTTACCTTAGGGCAGTCCTCCGTCACGTACCTCATCCTTCGATTTTGCTTTTTTTGTATAATCAAGTTTATTGCCATTTTTACATACAACACATACAAGACATGTCCAACAGCAATGATGTAGGCAAAGGCCAACTTAGACCACACAGGGTCATACAAGCACCAGTATCCCAAAGGGACCCGTTAAACAGATAAAAACATAAACAAACAAACAATGCTATATCAGCGAGCACCAAACATAGGGCTCGTAATCTGCACCGTATCGGGGAAAATATAAGATCTTAGCGGGTGATGCAATGACGACCAGTCATGAGGGTGTAGGCGACACATATAGCATTGAGGTTCATCTGCGGACAGCCCCACCATCCGAAGATGGGCCCGCAGACCGCCCCCAGAGGTTGTTAAAACACGTGGGCCCATGGTCCACGGCCGGGGCAGGAGGGGGGGCACAATGGCCTCCATCAAACCAACTCCCACTCCCGCCCGCAAACCAAGGGCGCCAAATGCGGCAGTCAGAGCCTTCACACGAAACCACCAGTGTCCCCATACAGGCTAGGGACAGGTTTGTGCGCCCTGAGGCTCCGTGTGGCCATGTCAACCCACAAACTCTCGTTAGAATACCCGATCGGTTTCTTGCAGCGGCAAATACAACATAAAACATGGGATTGGGGGAGGAAGAAAAAGAGAAGAAGCTGTGTTAAAGATGGAGGATAGGAAAAGAGGAAAGGGGTAAAAGTCAAACAAAGAGAGTCCAGGTGTACCTGCAGTCCAATAGGGAGCTGAGCGGTTCTCCACGCTGAGCACGGCACGCCAAGGTCGGTCCAATCAGAGGTTTGGATCCATGTATATAGCCAGCAATAGGGAAATGATTTTATCTTCTAGGTGTCTATGAGCCTGCAAGTCCTAAGGAAGGGGTCTGACAGCTCCAGTATGGCGATGTCTAGACTGAACGGGACAAAGGCAGGATCAGAGGCGTAATCTGACCAGGACGTCCATATGCTGTGGAACTGATCTCTAGTGTCATGGCAGGTCGCTCTCCAATCCTCAGCTTCCCTGACTGCATTCACCCCATTGATCCACTCCTCTCGAGTAGGGATTCTGGCATTTTTTTTCCAGTGGAGAAAGCGCCTGGCTGCGTTAAGCAGATGAGGCAGCACACTTTTCTTATAGTGTCGGAGGGGGTCGGGGGGACATGCAGCAGGAAATGCATCGGGGAGAAAGGAACCTCTGTTCCGGTCACTATCTTAATTTGGTCGCGTACGTCTTCCCAGAAAGGTTTAACCAAGGGGCAGTCCCACCATATGTGTAAAAGTGTTCCTCTGTGCCCGCAGCCGTGCCAGCACAGCGTGGACGTAGAGGGATAGATTTGGGCCATGTCCGCAGGGACCCTATACCAATGGGACAGAATTTTAAAGTTTGTTTCCTGCGTCTTGGAGTCAATAGAGGACGAGTGAGCTAGGTGGTACAGGTGAGTCAGTTGCACATCGGTGAATGCTATCCCCAAGTCAGTTTCCAACGTCTGATGTAAGCGGGTTTAGGTTGTGGCAACGCCGAGCTAAGAAGTCGGTAGAGTTCTGACACTAGGTGGGAGCTTCTTCAGTGAACAAGCGTTCGAACGGGGTAAGGGATGAGGGATCTCTAATCATGCGTCCATGTATCTCAAAGAAGTGGTGTATTTACCTATTTTTCCAGAAGTTCATGCATGAGCCTTGACGGTCAACTGGGAAAGCTTCGTAATTTAGGAATCTACCATTTTTCATGAGTTTTCCACAACTAGCGTTGCCATCATCGACCCAGGATTCAAAAAAAGCCATTTGCTCACCCGGGGGAAACCATTGTAAACCACCCAGGGGGGCCAGCGGGGACACAGGGGGGGCCAAGTTGAGTTCAGCATTAGTCCTGTCCCAAACAGACAGCACATGGGATGTCAGAGGGGAAGTCGTGTCGGACAACCCCCTGTGTTCCCGCGACAGCCCGGGCGCATAAGACAAATTTCTACCCGCCAGGCTCTTCTCCAAGGGTACCCAGAGCTTCGAATGGGTATGGAAACGCCAGTTGAGAATCCTCTGTAAAGCTATTGCACAGTAGTATTGTCTAACGTCTGGGACCCCCAAGCCTCCGCTACACTTCGGGCGTCGCAACACCCTCAGAGCAATTATGTATTTAAGTGCATTCCAGATGAAAGCGGACATCATGCTGGAGATACGGTCAAAGAATAGTTTGGGCAAGGATATCAGAAGCATTTGTAAGTAGAAAAGTATGCGTGGTAGGACAGTCATTTTTATGATATTCACCCGACCGAGCCATGTGAAAGCTGAGCGAGTCCATTGCAAGAGGTCTTTTTTAACCGTGGCCAGTAATAGGGTGCAATTCGCAGCATAAAGGGCATCAAACCTGTCAGTGAGTAGTATTCCCAAGTAACGTAGGGACGACGTGGTCCAGGTAAAGGGGAAGGAGGCCTGGAGGTCAGCAGCCAAACGGGCGGGAAGACAAATGGGGAGAATCTCCGATTTTGTTAAATACATTTTAAAGTTGGACAGAGATCCAAAGAGCTTCAGCTCCTTCATCAGGTTGGGCAACGATATCAGTGTGTGCGATAGGTGGAAAAGGACATCATCGGCATATGCCGAGAGCATGTGCTCCGTATCCCCAACCCTCAGGCCCCTAATATCCTGATTGGCTCGCACAGTTCGGAGCAGGGTTTCCAGAACCAGAGCGAACAAGACCGGCGACAGGGGGCACCCCTGTCGCGTACCGTTCCGGATTGGGAACCTAGAGGAAAGGGTTCAGTTTACCTTGACCTGAGCGCAAGGTGAGGAATACAGGGCCAGGATTGATGCCAACATTTGTGGGCCTAAACCAACCGATCGCAGTACCTCCGTCATCGATTTTGCTTTTAAATGTCCTTATTTCTTCTGAGAAATCCTCACTTCTTGTTCTTCTGTCTGTAACTCCACACAGTAATACAAGCCTTTTTCCCTGGTGTCGAGTGTTGTGCGAGTAGGTGAGTCAGGATGCTCTCTAAGTTGCAGATAGAGAAAGGAGCTGTGTGTTAGTGGGCATCCTGACTCTCCTGCCCCCCTCACCCCTCAAGGGAGGGGGCGAGCATGACACTCCACACCAGGGAGAAAGCCTTGCATTACTGTGTGGAGTTACAGACAGAAGAACAAGAAGTGAGGATTTCTCAGAAGAAATAAGGACATTTAAAATCAAAATCGAAGGATGAGGTAAGTGAAGGAGGACTGCACTAAGGTAAAGGAAGACATTTAGGGGAACATTTTTTTACCTTTACAACCCCTTTAACCACTTTAGCCCCGGGCCTGTTTTTCAGATTCGGTGTTTACGAGACTAAAACATTTTTTTTTGCTATAAAATTACTTAAAACCCCCAAACATTATATATTTTTTTTTTCTAACACTCTAGAGAATAAAATGGCAGTCATTGCAATACTTTTTGTTACACCGTATTTGCGCAGCGGTCTTACAAGCGCACTTTTTTTGGAAAAAATTCACTTTTTTAAATAAAAAAATAAGACAACAATAAATTTGGCCCAATTTTTTTACATATTGTGAAAGATAATGTTACGCCGAGTAAAATGATACCCAACATGTCACGCTTAAAAATTGCGCCCGCTCGTGGCATGGCGTCAAACTTTTACCCTTAAAAATCTCGATAGGCGATGTTTAAAAAATTCTACAGGTTGCATTTTTTGAGATACAGAGGAGGTCTAGGGCTAGAATTATTGCTCTCGCTCTAACGATCGCGGCGATACCTCACTTGTGTGGTTTGAACACCGTTTTCATATGCGGGCGCTACTCGCGTATGCGTTCGCTTCTGCGCGCGAGCTCGTCGGGACGGGGCGATTTAAAAATTTTTTTTTTTTGTTTTCGTATTTATTTGTATTAATTTTACCAATTTTTAACACTAAAATAAAAAAAAATAAAAAAATTATCACTTTTATTTCTATTACAAGAAATGTAAACATCCCTTGTAATAGAAAAAAGCATGACAGGTCCTCTTAAATATGAGATCTGGGGTCAAAAAGACCTCAGATCTCATATTTAAGCTAAAATGCAAAAAAAAAAAAAAAAAATTTTTAAATGTCATTTTTCAAATGACATTTAAAAAAAAATGTCTCTTTAAGACGCTGTTTGGAACTGACGTTTGACGTCACTTCCGCCCAGCAGAGCTACGGGGATGGACGAGGGAAATGTTTTCCCTCACTCGCATCCCCGCTGACCAGACGAGCGCACCCGATCGCCTCCGCCGCTACCGACGGCTCCGGTAAGCGGCGGAGAGCGCGGGAGCGCAGCGGGAGGGGGGGGCACGCTCGTCCGCTACCGATAACGGCGATCTCGCGGCGATTCCGCCGCGGAGACCGCCATTATCGTTTACCCGACCGCCCACAGAAGAGATGGATATCTCGGTTGTGGCAGCAGCTGCTGCCGTTACCGAGATATCCATCCTCAAAGTGCCGACGTATACCTGCGGTGGGCGGTCGGAAAGTGGTTAAAGCGGAGTTCTACCCAAAAGTGGAACTTTCACTTAAACCACTCCTCCATCTGGCATGTAATTGTTTTTTTGGGGGGGTGGGGGCTTCAGGAGGAGTGGGACGTTCTGTCCCATTTCCTCCTTCCACCCAGGGACCACTTAGGCAATACGTCATATCGCCTACGGCGGCCCCTCCATGTAGGCGATCGCGTGGGACATGTGACAGGTCCCAGGCGATCGCCTGTCCAATCGGGTAGCCCACCGCCGCTCGCGCATGTGCAGCGAGTGCCGTCACGGCTGGGTGCCCACAGTTAGGATGGAGGCGCTGGTGGAGAGGAGGGGGGAGGAGCGAGACTCCGGGCGGCGCGGGGCTGTAAAATCGGCTAAAGGTAATCCTCCATGTCTTTTATCTTTACTAATCATGGCAAAATGAATTCTCTGCTTTTTATGCTGCCATATGAATTTAAGTATCATCTTCTCTATTGTCTTAAAGTATTCTTGTGGGACATATATTGGGAGCACCTGAAACTTATAAAGCACCTTTGATAGGATTCCCATCTTAATGATGTTTTTACGTCCTATGCAAGATAGTGGTCTCATTGAGATTTTCCTTATTTCTTCTTTTATCTCATTTAATGGAATATAATTTGTATGGTCTATATCAGTGATGGCAAACCTTGGCACCCCAGATGTTTTCGAACTATATTTTCCATGATGCTCATGTGGTCTGCAGTGTAATTAAGCATCATTGAAAATGTAGTTCCAAAACATCTGGGGTCCCAAGGTTCGCCATCACTGGCCTATATCTTTTAAAGGTGCTGTTAACATTATTCCTAAATATCCTATTTTTTTCTGCCATGTAAATGGGAATTCTCCTTTTAGGTTTTGTTCCTCTTTCCTATCCATATTGATATTTAAAGTTTCAGATTTTGTAGGGTTAACTTTTAGATTTGATAGTTCTCTGTAATAAGGCACTTTCATTATGTTTTTTTATCGTTGTTCTAGGACTAGACACATACAACAGAATATCGTCTGTATATGCTGCCACTTTATGTTCCTCTTCTCATATTCTTATTCCTTTTATGTCTACACTATTCCTGATAGTAGCTAATAAGGGCTCCAATGTAAATACAAACAGAATAGGTGAAAGGGGACACCCCTGTCTTGTTCCATTAAACATTTCAAAAGGTAATGATAAGGTCCCATTTACCTTTACTGCTGCTGTTGGCTGTTTCAATAATGTTTTAATCCATTGAGTCATTCTTGGGCCAACCCCTATTTCCTCTATTGTAGCTAACAAGTCTACCCTTTCTACCCTGTCAAATGCTTTCTCTGCATCTATTGCCGGTAATAGATCTGGGGGTCCATCTCTTTAAATTTTGTGTATTAATAACAGAGTTCTTACCCCGTTATTTCTTCCTTCCCTACCTGCAATGAACCCCACTGGATCTTGAGGCTAATACTTTAGCATAAAGTTTTGTATCTGCATTTAATAGTGATATTGGTCTGTAGCTAGCACATTGTGTTATATCCTTTCCTTCTTTTGGTATCAATGGCAGTGATTCTTTCCTTTATTTCTACCCCTTCCTTAATAGCATTCCAATAGGAGAATAGTTTTGGTACCAGTTGATCTTTAAACTTTTTATAGTAAATTGCAGGGAACCCATCCAGTCCTGGGCTCTTTCTTGTAGCTGTCTCCTTTTAGTGCAATACATATTTCTTCCTGTGTTATAGGTCTCTCTACATCTAATAAACTTGATTTCTAATAAGTAAATTTTTAGTGAGTTTATTGAAATCTTGTACAAAAAAAATATGTAACATAAAGGAGTAGGTAACAGTGATATGTCATGAGTATATTAACAAATATTCATTAATATATTTTGATATTAAACATTAGTATCACTTTTTACATTAGTAAAGAATACATGATTGAACAAATCATTGTAAACATGCATATTTCACAGGATACGTGTGTGGTTTCAGACACTAAAAGGGTGTTTAAAGTAATGTGTAAAAGCAGTAACTACTTAAAGTGTTTTGGAGGGTGAGAAATCAAGACCTCAGTTATTGCGGTTAATTTATTTTTAACTTCACTTGTAACTGCTTTAATGTCAAAACACAGTTTACATTTTGCAAACTCAGCTTGTTTTTTACCATCAGTTTAATAATACGTTTTCCTTTTGCCCCTATTGTTTAGACTACAGGCAATCAGAACACTCCTCTGGAAACATTGGGGTAGATTGACTTACACACGATCAGACATGTCCGATGAAACAGGTCCGAAGGACCGTTTTCATCGGACATGTCTGAAGTGGTCTTTTGGTCTGATGTGCGTACACACCATCGGACCAAAATCCCCTCGGACCAGAACGCGGTGACGTAGAACACACCGACGTGCTGAAAAAAGGAAGTTTAATGCTTCCAAGCATGCGTCGAATCAATTTGACGCATGCGCAGGATTTTGGTCCGATGGTTGGGTGTACTAACCATCGAACCTGTCCGACGGACAGGTTTCCAGCGGACAAGTTTCTAAGCATGTTTAGAAACGTTTGTCTGCTGGAAAACTGTCCAATAGGCCGTACACATGATCAAACATGTCCGCTGAAACTGGTCTGCGGACCAGTTTCAGCGGACATGTTCGATCGTGTGTACGCGGCCTAAAGGTAAATAGGCTGTTCACTTTACGAGAAATTTGCAAGTGAATTTGCACTAAGCTCAGTGAAAGTGGTGAAAATTCACTTTGCAAACAATTCACAATCAGATGAAAGGAAAAAATATATATATTTATTTTTTTGCTTGCACATGTCTGGATAATGGAGGTCAGCAAAGCTTCAGCTCATTTACTAAGCTTAGAAAAAATATCCTTGCAAAGTAAAAACTTCCTTACAGAATGAACAGCCTATATGTCTTTAGTAAATCAGCCTATATATTTCAAATGGGCTTACACCCTCTCTATGTACTTTAACCCCCCCCCCCCCTTCCTGAAGTTTCCTGGGATACTCACATAATGCATCCCAGGAGGCTCCACGGAAATCCCAGGCAGATTGCATATGTGCAGTGGTGCATTTTTAGAAGGCCACGTGCAACAACCCAGAAGAAAGACCTGGCTCCCAGCTGACATTAGCATATAAAATGGCAGTGTGGAACTCGGCGTCTGGTTTCACCAGACAACCCACGGATTTAATGTAGAAAAAAAAAACAATGGCTACAAACACAGTGTAGATACAGTGTGTGTGGTTGTGTTTATATACAGTATCTCACAGAAGTGAGTACACCCCTCACATTTTTGTAAATATTTTATTATATCTTTTCATGTGACAACACTGAAGAAATTACACCTTGCTACAATGTAATGTAGTAAGTGTACAGCTTGTATACCAGTGTAAATTTTTCGTCCCCTCAAAATAACTCAACACACAGCCAATAATGTCTAAACTGCTGACAACAAAAGTAAGTACACCCCTAAGTGAAAATGTTCAAATTGGGCCCAAAATGTGCATATTTTGTGTGGCCACCATTATTTTACAGCCACTGGAGTCCTCTTCCACTCCTCCATGATGACAACACAGAGCTGGTGGATGTTAGAGACCTTGTGCTCCTCCACCTTGCATTTTAGGATGCCCCACGGCTGCTCAATAGGGTTTAGGTCTGGAGACATGCTTGGCCAGTCCATCACCTTTACCCTCAGCTTCCTTACAAGGCAGTGGTCATCTTGGACTTGTGTTTGGGGTCATTATCATGTTGGAATACTGCCCTGCAGCCCAGTCTCCGAAGGGAGGAGATCATGCTCTGCTTCAGTATGTCACAGTACATGTTGGCATTGATGGTTCTCTCAATGAACTGTAGCTTCAATGTGTCGGAAGCACTTATGCAGCCCCAGACCACGACACTCCCACCACCATGCTTGACTGTAG
Source organism: Rana kukunoris (assembly GCA_029574335.1). Taxonomy (NCBI): domain Eukaryota; kingdom Metazoa; phylum Chordata; class Amphibia; order Anura; family Ranidae; genus Rana; species Rana kukunoris. Next base: position 166,758,560 of record CM056052.1, read on the forward strand.
GCAAGACACACTTGTCTTTGTACTCCTCACCTGGTTGCTGCCACAAACGTTTGACACCATCTGAACCAAATAAGTTTATCTTGGTCACATCAGACCACAGGACATGGTTCCAGTAATCCATGTCCTTAGTCTGCTTCTCTTCAGCAAAGTGTTTGCAGGCTTTCTTGTGCATTATCTTTAGAATGACAGCCACGCAGACCAATTTGATGCAGTGTGCCGCGTATGATCTGAGCACTGGAAGGCTGAACCCCCACCCCTTCAACCTCTGCAGCAATGCTGCCAGCACCCATACCTGTATTTCCCAAGGACAACCTCTGGATAAGATGCTGAACTCGTGCACTTAACTTCTTTGATCGACCATGGTAAAGGCCTGTTCTGAGTGGAACCTGTCCTGTTAAACCGCTGTATGGTCTTGGCCACCGTGCTGCAGCTCAGTTTTAGGGTCTTGGCAATGTTTTTATAGCCTATGTCATGTCATCTTTATGTAGAGCAAAACATTTTTTTTCAGATCCTCAGAGAGTTCTTTGCCATTAGGTGCCATATTGAACTTCCAGTGACCAGTAAGAGAGAGTGAGAGCTATAACACCGAATTTAACACACCTGCTCTCCATTCACACCTGAGACCTTGTAACACTAATGAGTCACATGACACTGGGGAGAGAAAATGGCTAATTGGGCCCAACTTGGACATTTTCATTTAGGGGTTTACTCACTTTTGTTGCCAGTGGTTTAGACATAAATTGCTGTGTGTTGAGTTATTTTGAGGGGACAGCAAATTTACACTGTTATACAAGCTGTACATTCACAACTTTACATTGTAGCAAAGTGTTATTTCTTCAGTGTTGTTACATGAAAAGATATAATAAAATATTTACAAAAATAGGGGTGTACCCACTTTTGTGAGATACTGTATACTTTCTCTACACTATATTGTCAGAAGTATTAGGACACCTGACTTTTCACACACATGAGCTTTAAAGAGGAAGTAAACCCTCTAAAAAAATTCCTAAAAAAAACCTGCAAGAGAAAGGCATAATGAGCTAGTATGCATAGCATACTAGCTCATTGTGAATTACCTGAGACCGAAGCCCCCGCAGCGGTCTTGGGTAACCGCCTCCGTCGCCGTCATGATACCCGGACCCGGATGTCACTCCTGCGCATACGCGCAGGTGCCGCTACTAACGGCATAATTGCCATTAGAGGTTGCACGCTCAGTGCACCTGCGCCCGATGTCTACATATGTAGACATCGGTGCCGGTATTTTCTGAAAATATCTCCTAAACCTTTTAGGTTTGGGAGATATTTGTTGCACCTACAAGTAAGCCTTAATCTAGGCTTACCCGTAGGTTAAATGGCATCCTAGTCTTAGTCCGTAGGGTTAAATATTAAGTGGGCCCACCCTTTGAAGCTATAACAGCTTCAACTCTTATGGGAAGGCTGTCCACAAGGTTAGGATTGTGTCTATGGGAATGTTTGACCATTCTTCCAGAAGTGCATTTGTGAGGTCAGGCACTGATCTTGGATGAGAAGGCCTGGCTCACAGTCTCTGCTCTAATTCATCCCAAAGGTGTTATATGGACCTTGCTTTGTGCACTGGTGCGCTGTCATGTTGGAACAGGAAGGGGTCACCCCCAAACTGTTCCCAACAAGTTAGGAGCATGAAATTGTCAAAAATGTCTTGGTATGCTGATGCCTTCAGAGTTCCCTTCACTGGAACAAAAGGGCCAAGTCCAACCCCTGAAAATCAACCCTACACCATAATCCCCCCTTCACCAAATTATTTGGACCAGTGCACAAAACAAGGTCTATAAAGACATGGATGAGCGAGTTTGTGGTGGAGGAACTTGTCTGGCCTACACAAAGTCCTGACCCCAACCTGATAGGACATCTGTTGGGATGAATTGGTGTGGAGACATCGTCCACATTAGGACCTGACCTCACAAATGCACTTCTGGAAGAATGGTCAAACATTCCCATAAACACACTAATAAACCTTGTGGACAGCCTTCCCAGAAGAGTTGAAGCTGTTATAGCTGTAAAGGGTGGGCCGACTCAATATTGAACCCTATGGACTAAGACTGGGATGCCATTAAAGTTCATGTGCATGTAAGGGCAGGTGTCCCAATACTTTTGGTAATATAGTGTATATACAGTACATGTGTATATAATATATATATATCATTTTTTCAGGACCATTATCTACCAATTACAACAGCTTTCAAACTGTTTTAGATTTTCTTAACTTTTAAAACGATCACTGCAACCTAAACCAATGGTTTCTATATTTGTATTGATATTCTAATGTGTGGACTCAGCGGTGGTTATTTACGAAAGGCAAATCCACTTTGCACTTCAAGTGCAAAATTCAAGTGCAAAGTGCACTTTGACGTGCAGTCGCTGTAGATCTGATGGGGAAGTGCAAGGAAAGTAAAAATATTTTTTTTTAGCTTGCACATTATCTACTTGAGCCCCGGTCAAAAGACGGCCTCAAGGTGGCTCTATAAATCCGGGAGGACATCTTTTGACGTCCTCACGTCCTCTGGCCACTGGGGGGGGGGGCGCGCTCACCGGTGCGTCCCCGAGATCCCTAAGCGCATGCCTGGCGGCTGCGATGTCTGCCAGGTACCCGCGATCGGCAATGACAGAGCAGGGACGTGGAGCTTTGTGTGTAAACACAGAGCTCCACGTCCTGTCAGGGAGAGGAGACAGGTGCTGTGTCCCTTGTACATAGGGACACAGCATTGGTCACCTCCCCCAGTCAGTCCCCCTCCACACACAGTTAGAAAACACCCAGGATACACATTTAACCCCTTCCTCTCCCCCTAGTGTTAACCCCTTCCCTGCCAGTCACATTTGTACAGTAATCAATGCATTTGTATAGCACTGTTCGCTGTATTAATGTGAATGGTCCCAAAAATGTGTCAAAAGTGTCCGATGTGTCCGCCGCAATATCGCAGTCCTGACAAAATAATATTTTCAGAATTCTATCCCTTATTTTGTAGCCACTATAACTTTTGTGCAAACCAATCACTATACGCTTATTGCGATTTCTTTCTTTTTACCAAAAATATGTAGAATACATATCGGATATCGGCCTAAACTTTTTTTTTTTTTTTTAAATGGGATATTTATTATAGCAAATACTAAAAAATATTGTGTTTTTTTTTTTTAAATTGTCGGTCTTTTTTTGTTTATAGCCCAAATAAGAAAAAACGCAGAGGTGGTCAAATACCACCAAAAGAAAGCTCTATTTATGGGAAAAAAAGAACATCAATTTTGTTTGGGAGGCATGTCGCATGACCGCGCAATTTCAATTTAAAGCGACGCAGTGCTGAAAGCTGAAATTTCGCCTGGGCAGGAAGGGGGTATATGTGCCCAGTAAGCAAGTGGTTATTGGATGATAAAATCAGCAGAGCGTCCCTTCATTTCAGATCTACCCCTCAGATTTACAGCGACTTTCAGTGCAATTTCAAGTGCACTTTTCACTTGTAGTTTGCACTTGTAGTGCAAAGTGTATTTGCCTTTCGTAAATAACCCCAAGTGTGTGTGTTTGCTTTTGCATTTAAAATCTGGTTTACAGTACCTAAAATCGTTAGACGATTGCCTGTGTGTATGCAAGCATTCCATTTTCGTTGCATTAGTGAAATTTGAAACAATCTGAAAAAACACCAACTTACATTTAGCATCTTCTATGAATGTCAGTATTAATGATTCACCCTTACTAAATTGTGATTTTTTGTTTAGACAGTGAATTTTGTTGAACAATTTTTAATTATAATTTTATCCATAAAGATGGTGCAAAGATTACATTAATTTACCAATTTAGATTGTTGGGAGTACAGTAAACCTGTCACTAAATTCATACAATTTGAGTCCTCTCTGTCCATTAGCTTGTTAGAATGGAGCACACTTACAGCCAGATCAGCTTTATAACACTGTAGTGAAATGTCCTCTTATTCTAAACATCCAATAATGTTAAATGTTGGTGGATAAAAGCACTCCAAGACATTTAATGACAGTTGCCCAGTGTCACCATTTTAGGATGGACCAGACGACAATCTCTCATCTCACATCAGTTACTCTGCTAAGGCTGCCAGGGGAAATAGCAATTGGATTGGTTAGAGTGTCATAAAGTTATAGAGGACCACATCAAGTGTGATGTTCTGTGGGAACCTTGCATCTCTAGTTTAGGGACGGGGACAAAATAAGTTAATTGCCCTGTATATTTTGCCAGTTTTGCCAGTGCTATGATTTCTCTGCACTGCCAGAAGATACAGACACCTGCAGATGGGCATCTTCAATTAATAAAAGAATGCTTTCATCATGTCCATCATCCCTTCACAAATTGTCTACAATATAAGGAATGCAGCATTGTATAGTACATGATAAAATGGTGAATGAGACCTACCTTTTCCTGCTACATGGGACTGCTGTCAGTATGCATCTGTGCCTGATATGTGAGAAATAAAGTATATTTACAATGTAGGGGGGGGGGGGGGGGGGTTGTATGCATAGAAATAAGTCAGGGCAGAGCACATGTGTAGCTCTTAATTGATTGTTCCTCTCATGTCTTTTGTATTTCTAACAAGTCTAAAGCAACATGTTTCAACAAGAAGGCAGCAGGATACGTTTGAATAAAATACCTGTCAACAGGACGTTACAAGATTGTTATTTTCCTGTGTACAAACTCAAGGAAAAAAAAAACCCATAATGATACGTGATGTGAATTACTAGTATGAGGTCATATAAATATGATGTTATTTCAGCAAGTCAGTTTAAGTAAAAGCAACAGACAGTCAGTCTACAGCACAGATTAATGTAAGATGACAGCACATCCCTACCACTTACTGTAAAAACCTAGCTTAATCTTGGTACATTATAGACCACTGACTACCGCAGGCAAGCCACAACAGTGACATTTAAATGAAAGGTAGTTGATTATAAAAACGCTTAGACTGTTGCAAGTAGACAGGCACAACCTGTGGATACAGTGGCACTACATGTTCCAGCATGGAAGTAAAGCAGCGTATGGCTCTAGGGTGTATCCATGTGAGTGTTTTATTGTTATACAATATGCTTATAAGTGGAACCCCATGCAACTCAGCTAGACTTGAGAAAAGGTTAATACGTGCCTATGCTGACTTCAATTATTATGGCTGCATGTAGCTATATTGCTAGGTTCTACTTTTAAGCTCTTTTGCTTTAGATTAAGGATGAGCTCTGCGTTCGATTAGACGAGATTCAAACAAAATGGGTCGTTTGCGCCAAATTCGAGTGACGTGCAACAACCCATAACTCACTGCGGCATTGCGCGCTGATGATTGGCCAAACATGCACTATGACCCTGCATGCTTGGCCAATCACAGCATGCAAAAACAAGGGAGAGCCATAATTGGCCAAAGCCAGGGTGGCTTTGGCCAATTATGGTTAAGGGCTTTAGCACACGCCCCACACTATTTAAGGCCGCCTGCTGGGCGGCCTTGTGTAGTGTGTTCCAGCACTAAACAGAGATCAGTCAGAGAGACAGAGAGATAGTCTTTTTATATAGATAGATAGAGCAGGCAAGCTAGTCAGTTTAGCTTAATTTACAGTGTGTAGAGGATATATATACATCCCTAGGAGTTGTACATATATTTATACACTGTATAGCTTAGCTAGATCATTCCCTCCTAATTTACTGGCAGGCAGGTGATTGTGCTATTTAAAGACGTTATCACAGGTATAGACACCCATCAGGTACAATATTTAAAGCAATTTTTCCTTTTTTTTTTATTTAACCACTTAAGACCCGGACCAATATGCTGCCAAATGACCAAAGGGATGCGATTCGGCACTGCGTCGCTTTAACAGACAATTGCGCGGTCGTGCGACGTGGCTCACAAACAAAATTTGCGTCCTTTTATTCCCACAAATAGAGCTTTCTTTTGGTGGTATTTGATCGCCTCTGCGATTTAAATTTTTTGCGCTATATACAAAAATAGAGCGAAATTTTTGAAAAAAAAAACAATATTTTTTACTTTTTGTTATAAGAAAAATCAAATAAACTAAATTTTAGTCAAACATTTAGGCCAAAATTTATTTAGCCACATGTCTTTAGCAAAAAAAAAATCGCAATAAAAAAAAATTTGCTACCTAGCGGGAACAGCGACACTAATACAGCGATCAGAAAAATGATCGCTTAGTGACGCTGGCAATAGGGAGTGAAAGGGTTAACTAGGGCAGTGATCAAGGGGTTAAAACTTTATTGGGGGGGGTACAGGGCTACCCTGAACCTAACACTAACTGATTTTTACACTGCCTGTCACACTGACACTAAATACAGTAATCATACATGTATGATTACTGCATTCAGTGACACTGTGACAGGGGGGGGGGGGGGGGGGGCGATCGCGGGGGTTAAATGTATTTTTTGTGTAGTGTAGGTGCAGTGTAGTGTTGTGCAGACTTACTTGTGTTGTGATCTCTCCTCAGCGGTGATTGAAAAAAACACAGAGGGAGAGATCACGTCGCTTCCTCCTTCCTGTGTTTACACAGGAGGAGGAAGTGCACTGCAGGGGGAGCGCGCGCATTGGCTGAGAGCGATCCGGAGGGGGCGGACAAAAACGAATAGCCGCCCCCTCTTGTCAGATCGCTCCTGCAGCCGCGCGGACCGCCGCATGTACGGGGGGCGGACCCCCGATCCCCTCCAAGGCACCAACGTATATATACGTTGATGTGCCTGTCGGTGCCATTCTGCCGACGTAAATGTACATGCGCGGGCCTTAAGTGGTTAAGCATCATTAAAATCACTGCTCCTGGAGCAGTGATTTTAATGATACTTAAATTAAAATTAAAATTAAAATTCCTTTAAATATTGTACCTGCTGGGTGTCTATGGTTTGCCTGTGAAAACGTCTTTGAGAACCCGGGTCTTGCCCCAGGGAACATGTATCAATGGAAAAAAAGTCCTGCTGTTGGAAAAGACGTTTTCCAACAATAACTTGAATATTGGTCTTTCTAAATGTTTGCACGAACGGTCGATCTGTTCGAACGTTCTGGTGCGAACCGATGGTATGAGGGGTGTTCGGCTCATAACTACTTTAGATGTTCAGTGTAGAGCTTTCAGATTAAGGCTGGGTTCACACATTGCAAATTGGATGTGGGTTTCTTAGCATTTAATTTGTATGTCAGGAGATTGTGAGTGTCTCTCTATGTAGACGGTTCACACATCTCCAGAGCAGCTCTGGTGCGAATTGCACAGGAGTCCTGAGCGGGCTGAAAGCTGACCTAAAATGGTGAATGGAGACGCACTGGTCCCCTGCTGTGAGCCGTTCTGTGCTGCAGTGTGAACCCAGCCTGAAAGTATAACTAAAGGCAAAACTGTTTTGGGGTTTTGTATACAGTGCAGAGTGATTGCAACACTTGTCAGTTTTTATTGCTGTCTGTGCCCCCATTAAAGAGATTCACCCTCTTTATTTGTCCCGTTTCCCAGTAGCGTAACTAGAACCTTCAGGGCCCCCGATGCAAGAAACCACGAAGGGCCCGCCTGACCCCCGAACAGAGCACCTTTCTCTGAGTCTAGTGGCGGAACAACAGGGCCCGGTCACAAGTGGGTGGCTGACTATAAAGGAATCAATTTCTCCATTTGAAACAAAAATAAAAGGTCTGCAGTCACCAGTGATGCACCTCCATCCCTATATACATATACAGAAAAAATCCCAAGGACGGCTGGTGCTCAAAATTTTTAGGGTGACGCAAGCAAACGGAAAAATTTTGAAAAAAAAACATCAATTGCAGCCACTGTGCCCATCACTTGCAGACACTGTGCCCATCAAACGCTGCCACTGTGCCCATCAAACGCTGCCACTGTGCCCATCAAAAGCTGCCACTGTGCCAATCAAATGCTGCCACTGTGCTATTAAACGCCGCCACTGTGCCATTAAACGCCATCACTGTTACCATCAAATGCAGCCACTGTGCCCATCAAATCCTGCCACTGTGCCTATCAAACTCTGCCACTGTGCCATCAAATGCCACCAGTGTTTTCATCAACTGCTGCCAGTGTGCCTATTAAATGCAAGCCAGTGTGCCATCAAAAGCTGCCACTGTGCCCATCAAAAGCTGCCACTGTGCCCATCAAACGCCCCCACTGTGCAAATTAAACGCCCCCACTGTTCCCATCAAATGCCGCCACTGTGCCCATCAAATGCCGCCACTATTCCTATCAAATGCTGCCACTGTGCCTATCAAACTCTGCCCCTGTGCCATCTAATGCCGCCAGTGTTTCCATCATATGCTGAGAGTGTGTCCATTAAATGCGTGCCAGTGTGCCATCAAAAACTGACACTGTGTCTATCAGACGCTGCCACTGTGCCCATCAAAGTCTGCCACTGTGCCCATCGAAGTCTGCCACTGTGCCATCAAATACCGCCACTGTGCCATCAAAGCTGCCACTGTGCCCATCAAACTCTGCCACTGTGCCATCAAATGCCATCACTGTGCCCATCAAATGCCGCCAGTGTGCCCATCAAATGCTCCTGGTGTGCCCATTAAATGCTGCCAGTATGCCATCAAATTCTGCAACTGTGCCATCGAATGCCGCCACTGTGTATCACCCCCGCCCGCTCGCCACCTGCCTGGCACTTACCCTGTCTCGGTGGGGCAGAGGGTGACGGCCACAAGCGAGGTCCTCCATGCATCTCTTGCCGTCCTCATCTCCCGTCCTCTCCTCCTGATTGGCATCCAATAGTGGTACTTATCGTTTCAGCCAATCAGGTGACGGGTAACAGACCCGCACACCTGATTGGTGGAGAGGCATTTCAGTGTCAGGGAAGTGAATATAAATTTGCTTTTCTAAAACCTGGGTGGACTGTAAGCACCAAGCATGGCACTTAAAGTTCACGTTCACCTATTTTGAAGCCTATAAGAGCCTATGTCTCTAATGAGGTGCTTTAAAAACACCCCCTCACCACTGTAATTCAGGCGGCAGGTGCCCTAAAAGGGACAGGACACCTAAATATGCGAGTGGCAGCGGTGGCCATGGATCTATCGATTGGCCATAGAGGGGGTGGCTGGAAAGAGGGGGCAGCATCTGTGTGCCCTTATGGACGCACCGCCACTGACAAACACATGCACACTCAAATACATACATATGCACACACACATGCATACATATGCACACACACATGCATACATACACACATGCATACATATGCACAAACACATGCATACACATACATACTGTACATGCACATAGACACATACATGCACACATACAGTAGATAGTCGTATAAAAAATGTCAGACCTTTACCTTAGTCTTAGACCCCTCAGGGGTCGTATGGCGATTTGCCAGGGGTCACTGAATCCTGGGCTGTTCCTAAAGTCCACACCACTCTCCTAGCCTTATCGCGACAGAGCCAGAAACACAGTGAGTAACACTACTTGTGATTATAGTTGCTATTAAAAGTCTCCACTACAGTTCTCAGATCAGCAGATGACTGATCAAGAGCACCTAAGTTGGCTGATCAGAACTCCCCCCAGCACTGCCACTGATCCCACCCCCCCACCAGCACTGCCACTGATCCCACCCCTCACCAACACTTCCACTGATCCCACCCCTCACCAACACTTCCACTGATCCCATCCCCCACCAGCACTGCCACTGATCCCACCCCTCACCAACACTTCCACTGATCCCACCCCCCACCAGCACTGACGCTCATCTCATTCCCTCCACTAAGAGAATGAATACAAATAGAGAATACATGGAAAGGAGAGAAAAATAGGGAGGAACAAAGAAAAAAGGGAGAGAAAGAATAATAGAAAGAACAAGAAGCTAGAAAGAGGGATGGGACGAAAAAAACAAAAAAATTAGGATATAGAGAGATAAAAGGGAAAGAAAGAAGAACAACAAGGAAGAGTGTTACATCCTAAAATGTACCATAAGGGGTTTTAATACTGTACTAGTGGATGGGACCCAAGGAGCACTAAATGTCCGTGGGTTAGGGGCGCAAATTACTTGGCCTACCTTGAGTGCTGACAACCCACGCTACGAAAATAATTTTGCTGTTAGGGGTCCCCACAACTTTGGAAAATGTATCAAGGGGTCACGGCACTAGCACGGTTGAGAACCACTGCCTTAGCTCTTCCTGCTGGGTACTGCACTGTAGGAGGAGACAAAGAGCACAGCACACATTGTGCTTTCACTTTAGGTTAATGTGACGGGCTCCCAACAAAGTGCAGATTACCGTTTGACTGATGATCGGAGAGCTTGTCTCAGCCGTCCCTGCTGCTCCTCCTATCTAAGAGTACAGGGGGCCCTCAAGGTCTCAGCGACCCCTATAATTCCGCCACTGCCGTTTACCATTACCATGGAAAGTGAAAGTAATAAGAAAATCTGAAATTGGGTTGTCCCCAAAAAAGTAATAGAAGGGAAATCTTCCAACAGGGACACCAATTGCTCTAGGAAATTCCCAAAGGAATTCCCTTAATTTTCTGGGATTTCCTTTCACTTCCTGTTTGGCTATTGGACAGGAAATGAAAGTAATTCTCTGCAATGAAAAACAGATCGCAAAAAAAAATCTGACAGGGATTATTACTCTCCCTTACTCTGTCCAAAATGAAAAAAAATCTTTTGCCTATAGTTCTACTTTAAAGCGGCGTTACTACTAAATATTTTTTCTATTTTTTGGGGATAAATATTGTTTTTAGAATACTATTTTTTAAAACACTCACGTATTGTGGATTGATTGCCGCTCCATTGACGATTTCTAATCACCGGATATATTATTCTATCCCTGGCATGTTCCATTTTTCTTGTGGGCATGTGAAGCCCACAAGCACTATATTCCGGGTTTCGGTGTAGCTGAGCGACCAGCATGCACCGCCTGTTCTCGCGCATGTGCAGTATGTACGGCTCGCAGCACCGTACACTTCCGATGTTGCCATCACAATGGACGTCGTCGTCGGAAGTGCCCAAACCATGATAAGCCTATCAAATATCGTGATAAAACGTTCTGCATCTGCAGAATAGCACTTCGCAGGACACATGTCGCCCAAAAATAGTTCAGGAGCTACTTTGGGGTGACATGCTCCCCGGGATGTAGGTTGCTGCGATTGCAGCACGTTTTATCGTTCGTCAAACGTGGCAGACCCACACCGCGATTTGAGGTGTCATTCAAATGAATGGCATCTCAAATGCCTGTTCCACGATTTGTCAATCTCACATCAGCGCTGTCAAATTGTGAGTAGATCCGTGGCAGATCTGCCCGCGATTTAAAACGTTGTAGTGTTACTGCAGCCTAACAAATTGAAACCAAACTCCATCTAAAACCTTCTAAACAGTTACAGCAAATAGTTTTTTCTTTTAGGGCTCTTTCACACCAACGGACTATATGTTCGTATTTCATCCATCCGTTTTCAGATGAAATATAGACATACATGTATCCCTATGGGATAGCGGTTATCAGCGGATGAAGATCTGCTGACACCCGATCTCATCATTGTCTGCTATGCTCCGATTCTGCAGACAGAGGAAAATCCTACTTTTCCATCCATCTGCAGATCGGATGAACATGGACAGGCGGTCCGCGTTTATCCGATCCCCCCATAGAGGAGAGCGGAGATCTGACAGGGCGGTCCTGTCTTATTGTGTAGGGACCGCCCTGTCATCTGCCGGCCCAGCGGGGATCAACAAAGCTTGGTTTTCGGGGTCCCGTACGTGGCTAGGCTCCCAAAAAGTCCCACACATGTGGTATCCCCGTACTCAGGAGAAGCAGCAGAATGTATTTTGGGGTGCAATTCCACATATAACCATGGCATGTGTGAGCAATATATCATTTAGTGACAACTTTGTGCAAAAAAAAATCAGTTTGTCATATTACCGCAACTTGTGTCAAAATATAAAATATTCCGTGGACTCGACATGCCTCTCAGCAAATAGCTTGGGGTGTCTACTTTCCAAAATGGGGTCATTTGGGGGGGGGGGGTTTGTGCTATTTTGGCATTTTATGGCCTTCAAAACTGTGATAGGTAGTGAGGAGTGAAATCAAAAATTTGCGCCCTTATAAGTGCTGAAGGCGGTGCTTGGTTTTTGGGGCTCCCAAAAAGTCCCAAACATGTGGTATTCCCTTACTCAGGAGAAGCAGCAGAATGTATTTTGGGGTGCAATTCCACATATAACCATGGCATGTGTGAGCAATATATCATTTAGTGACAACTTTTTGTAAACATTTTTTTTTTTTGTCACTATTCAATCACTTGGGACAAAAAAAATATTCAATGGACTCAACATGCCTCTCAGCAGTTTCCTTGGGGTGTCCATTTTCGAAAATTGGGTCATTTGGGGGGGGGGGGTTGTACTGCCCTGCCATTTTAGCACCTCAAGAAATGAGATAGGCAGTTATAAAATAAAAGCTGTGTAAATTCCAGAAAATGTACCCTAGTTTGTAGACGCTATAACTTTTCCAAAAACCAAACGCTTATTGCGATTTTTTTCACTAAAGACATGTGGCTGAATACATTTTGGCCTAAATGTTTGACTAAAATTTAGTTTATTCGATATTTTTTACTTTTTGTTTTAAGAAAAATCATTTTTTTTCAAAATTTACGGTCTTTTTCCGTTTATTCCGCAAAAAAATAAAAATCGCAGAGGCAATCAAATATGATCAAAATAAATCTCTATTTGTGGGAAGAAAAGAAGGCAAATTTATTTTCGGTACAACATTGCATGACCGCGCAATTACCAGTTAAAGCAGCGCAGTGCCAAATTGTAAAAACACCTTTGGGCATTTAGTAGCATATTGGTCCGGGGCTTAAGTGGTTAATACCGCTTTAATAAACATAGTGTCTTGTTTTTTTCAGATTTGTCTGTCATACTGATAGCATTCAGTCGTTCATTTTCGATAAAGCCCCATGCAAGCTATATATCGCACAACACCAATATGTAAGTGTGTACCAGGCCCTGTTTACTTCTCTTATGTACCAAGTACAGTTCCTCAGACACAAGACCATGATTCTGAGATGACTGATAATATCCACTACAGTGTACATCCCCCTAACATATAGTGGGAATTTAAAACTGCATTATTATTGCTATTTATGTTTTTTTTTCCCTCTAATTTTATAGTTGAGTAAAGCACCAGTTTCTAATCGTTAGAACCCTCTTATCTGTGTTTTACAATGACTCTGAGTTGTAGAGTGTTGGGAGTTTTGCGTCTGGCTTGCTATGCCTTATTTGAATATCATGCAAAGAGAGTCATAAGACAGTAGTGGAAGATTAACCAATTAAAGTACCTAGAACTGTCTGTTTAGCAACTTTCATGAATAAAGCTTTTTCAAAAGTTCTTATTCCTATGTTCTTTCCATGCTTCTGTTTTGTAAGACATGATACTTGCAAAGTGCAGAATGCTTTCTATAAAAGTGGAGGTACATCTAAATGTAATAACTGTTACAATAAACATCTAAAAAGAATACGATCTCAAATGCTTAGACAGGCCATTTTACCTTGTTCTGGAGAGCATCTGATCTTTCCATTGTAGTGGCAAAACCTGGTGGAGTTACCTCTGATCTTGAATCCAAGCCCATAACATTAAATGAATGTGAGATTCAAACTGCAAAGATCGTTTTCATCTAAAGGAACAAGGAGCATGAGATTAAGTCTCTTTGGGCACCTGCTGGGAGAGTCTAAATTTTTTATCCATAAAGAACCTGCGTATCTCATTAATGGGAATGACTCATTGGGAAGTGTAAAGAAGACTTATAAATTAATAGTTCACTTCAAGTCTAAACATCTCCTTCAGAAAAAAAAAAAGTCTCTCGAAAGGTGTGCTTGTCATTAAATGGATTATTGGGCGGATGTTGGCAGCATAATGGGCTCAGAGGTGTATATGAAATTGGCTTGCAACTTGTCATTAGCCTTGTCTTCCTTTTGAAAGCTTCCGTATACCAACATTTTATAACCAAAAAAATTAAATACTTGTAGTACATATTTATTAAGAACTCCAAAATGATTTGTGGTTCTGCTGCATTTTCCAGAACAGGCAAAGAGTATGGACATAGGAAAAATCCATTCATTCATAGCATTTTGTTTTGTAGTGTATTCAAGGAAAACCTGTATGCTGAATTATTAGTCTATTGACCTGAATATTGCCACTTAAGTCAGCGGGAGTACTTTTTTTAAAATGTATGTTACACCAGCATTTCATAGTTCTGATATTTATCTGTTGTACTATGTACTTACTGTATATTACAAAGTATCCTGTTCTCTTTGTATTGCTTTCTTTCTCTGAAATACCTAGTGATCCGGCCACTCCCTCTGCTTTCTTATTTCAATCTGACCACACTAGGCATGGAAGGGTACCCACCCCACTGTGGTCAGTTTCCTCTTTGCATTCTATTAGGGAGCACAGCCTGCCTGCACTCTATTGGACAGACTCGTGCTGACACACCCTCTTCACAGCTGTTCACTGGGAAGATCAGTATACTGCTTTTTTCTACTGCTGACACCCCCCCTCCCCACAGTGTATATCTAGATCTAAAACTATCTACCTATCATATATATATATATATATATATATATATATATATATATATATATATATATATATATATATATATAGTGTATTTGGTGGGAACAAGTCATCAAAAATTGAAATTTCACTCTCCAAAATCAACAATAATTATTTTTAATCCCCATGCTGATATCAGTAGTAAATAGGTAAACAGGAAAGTACATATTTACTTGCTTTAAACTTTTTTTTTTTTTTTCTTCAGTTACTTCCTGATTTCATGTCCAACATTCTATGATTCTTCAGGAGGGGAGGAGATGAGAGGTTTTCTGAGCTAAGCATGCATGCTTTAGCTAAGGCCAGATAGATTCCAGGAACTTAAAGTGGATGTTAACCCACTCTCATCCTTTCTAAACTACTGCCATAGTGCTGATCTATAAGGATATAGATGCCTCCTGCATGTATCCTTACCTGTCAAATGTCTCCCCTCTGTCTGTTATAAGATCTGAAAAACTGCAGATTCTGTGGGTAGATCTGTTGTCTGGAGCTTGGTGGGTGGAGTCATGATGTCAGTAGAATCCCTGCCCTCCTCTATACTCCCCTTGTCAACATGCATTTTTTCCTATGTATTCCTTAAACTAAATTCTGGTATGATCACTAACATTCAGTCAAAATCCAGAAAAGTAACCACATGAGCAGGGTCAGGAGCCAGGCCAGTAGTCATACACGGAATATCAGCCAAGGCTGAGGCAGCAAGCAGGGTCAGGAGTAAGCTGCGGTCATACACTGGTAAACAGGCAAACGCTTTGTCCAGAGGGGCAAGCCAGAGATCATACATGGATAAGCAGGCAAAAGCGGAGTCAAGGGAGCAAGCCGAGGGTCAAAGCCAGCAATGAAGACAAGACTGGTCAAATGAAAGCCAAGTCAGTAACAGGAAATCCACTAAAACCAATAACAGAAACTCAGGAACACACAGGGAACTGAAGATCAACCAGAAACTAGTGGATCAAGCTACTGACTTTAAATAGGCCACTGAGTGCCAGATTTGGTCACGCATTGCGTGCACCTTGGCACATTAATCTTCGCAGAAATTTGCATGCATGCAAATTTGCATTGGCAAATTCCTATGTGCCAATCTGCAATTCCGGTAGGCATTAGCAGATGTGCCAGTTCTTCTGTGAACCGTTCTTTGACTCTCCCACTCTAGAACACAGCTCAGCTTGAAACATTAAGCAGGTCTTATATATTTCAGTTTAAACATCTTGGCCAGAATCAACTAGTTATTATACACGGCACTTAGGAAACTCTGGAAAGCAGAGACTGTTAATACAGCCTATTATCTGTCTGACTGGACTTGGTGACCTTACATAGAATACAAATAAACTACCCAGAGTTACATTTTATACACTTTCCAAAACCCTGGCTATGACTGAACTACTTTAAAAACAAGTATAAAAGATTAACCATCAGTTTGATACTAAACACACATATGCTGTAATGTACAGCAAGTGAATAGGTCACATAACATCTTCTAGGCAATATAGGCATCTGATTAATGTCTTGTCTGGTCTTTATCAAATCCTAATTTGCTTACATTCAATATTATGTTTAATGTTGGATTTAAAAAACTATGTTATCTGAAAATATTCTGTTGGCAAAATTCAATTTATCCAGCAGGCACTGCAAGTTTCTTAGGGTCACTTTTTTAGCCTGAGCCATCTCCCCAACTATACCAAGTCGGCATAGGTGTGCGCACAGGGTGTGCCAGGTGCGCCTGGGAACACCCTAATTACCCTGTGTGGAGAAAATTCCCTCTGTCTAGACCCTTGACAGTTCACCAAGGCCCTCTAATGGGGCTTACAAAAATGTAAAAAAATTATAAAAATATAAACTACTGACACCTTCCGCTGCCACTAATCTCTGCCCTACTGACAGCGTCTGTATAAACACATGCAAATATGTTTGAGCTTTGGAGTGCACACCCTAATGCAATAGGCTGTGCACACCTATGCAAGTCGGAGAGTTCTGATATTATCTCCACCTACCAAAGAGGCGTCTCTGACCTGAGAAAGTGGAAGATGCAGCTCTGCCAGAGCCATAAATCCTAATATGCCTTCTGCCTGAAGGCCTTATTGCTATCCTTTCTCCTGCTGCCAAGAAAAGCCCCCACCTCATCATCCTCTCTCCCCTACCTGTGTAGGCAGCCATAGCTGTGTGTGCAGGCTGTTGTATTAGGATGTGCACCCCAAACACAGATGCTTTTTCACTGCATTTACTATCCAGATGCACTGGATAGTAAATGAATAGACTTCCTGTTCATTCATTAAACTGAAGCATAGTAAACACATGGGGGGGGCAGGCAGTAGGGGGAATCGGCCTCACACAGAGTGATTAGGCTGTGCCCACACACTTGGCACACCCCTTGCACACTCCTATGCAGGCAGTCCTATGTGCATTGTAGCTCTCCCTCTCCTTCAGGTCTCCTCCTTTTGTAAGGGAAAGGGGGTGGGAACCCAGACTGAAGCACTAGTTTCAGTGCGAAAAGCGTCAGCAGTCAGGTTTTATTTTATTTTGCTGTGACTTGTAGTGCTTTCCTTTTAATAAAGGCTACAACTTGTTCAGAGAGCGGCTGTCCAGACACAATCTTTGTTCCTGCTCCTCCTTTTGTACATGCTTGGTTGGAAGAGAACCTTTTTACACTGCAAGCTCTCACTACCACAGTTAGTTCCACACCCTGCCTTCTCATTGTTCTGTCTCCCTAGTGAACCCTGGTCACTTACCCACCACAAATTATGTAAAGCGGGCAAATGACAATCTTCCCAGACCCTACACACCTTTCTCTCTCGGTCAACCCAATCTTATATATGCCCCTTACTTAAGGGCTGCTCCGCTCAGTGCAGTCTTTTTTTGAAGCTATAATGAGAAATTGTGTGAGAACCCTCAAAGGGAAGCTTCAATTCTCTGCCTTCTGGGCCAACCAGTTGAATCCGTGAGTTAAATTACTGTCCTAGAAGTAGTATGTAGTTCTGGAGAAAGGCAAATTTCCTTGGAGGCTTTTCCTTTAGATCTTACGCCATCAATGCCCAGGCCAGGCCGCCAGGGTGTACAGTATGTTACTGTATGCTTTGTAATAACAAACTTACCTTTGTGCTGGTAATTTTTGACCTACTTAAGTATTGAAAGTTGTAAATCTGTTGACTTTCTCACATGAGCACATGTACAAAAAAGTTCAGAACATGAAATAATTGAATTCTTATTACATCATCTGAAAAATCAGAGAATCTGGTATAAAGTTCTATCTGGCTTGTCAGGGGACATTGTCACATATGATATAGAAGAGACAACACACCCGGTGACACAAGTGAAGTTTGATCCTTTCCCTGTATTTGTTTTACTGGATTTTCTTGATAAACCTGTAGAGTCATTTAATTAAACTTGTGCCTCATATTAAAGGTCATATAGTGCAAAAAAAATGTAAATATTAGTTATTAAAGCCTAACACTAGTAATTTTTGTCCACTTTCAATAGAATGAGAAAGAGTTACATTTAGGGGTTTAGTGGCAGATCATTTGCATATAACTAATAATAATTTTACTAATATTTCAACAGTACAATGGAAAAAATTGCCTTTTTTTCCTAAAGAAACCTCAACGCATGGTTTGTGCACTTTCAGAAATGTTGCATACACCTTTTCTGGTGCCCATTCTAATGAATAGGCAGCCTGAACACAGCGCATGTTAATGTGCACATGCTAACACAGAGCAATAGTGGGACCCCAGGCTAAAGCATGACTCCTATTTATGGACAAGGTTAAACTGCAAATTGATTGCTTAACCGCTTGCCGACCACCTCCTGTAGAGATACGTCAGCAGAATGGGATGGCTGCGCAAAGCAACGTACCTGTACGTGCCTGCTACAAACTCAGTGACCTTGCCTGCGGGAACCGCGGACTCGATGTCCGTTGGTATCCCGCGATCATGTCACGGAGCTGCAGAACAAGAAGAGGCTATTTGTGGTGAAAAAATTAACGTAAATTTTGTTGGGGTGCAACGTTCACAAACGAGCAATTGTCAGTTAAAGTAAACTCTAAGGCCGCGTACACACGATAGGTCAAAACCAATGAAAACGGACTGAAGTTCAGTTTCATCGGTCCAAACCGACCGTGTGTACGCCCCATCAGTCTGTTGTTCTCCAGTCCAAAAATGTAGAACTTGCTTTAAAATCGGACCGATGGACGCCTACCAATCGGTCAAAACCAATGGTTAGTATGCAAAAGCATCGGTTAAAAACCCGCGCATGCTCAGAATCAAGTCGACGCATGCTTGGAAGCATTGAACTTCATTTTTTACTGCACGTTGTTGTGTTTTACGTCACCGCGTTATACTTGATGGGTTCTTGAACTGATGGTGTGTACGCACATCAGACCATCAGGCCGTTTCAGCGGTGAACCGATAAAGGTCCGTCGGACCATTTTCATCAGAAGGACCGGGCGTGTGTACGCGGCCTTACAGACCACTTTGACCTACAGGTAAGCCTAGATTAAGGCTTACCTTTAGGTGCAAGAAATATCTCCTTAACCTACACAGTTAAGAAGATATTTGCAAGAAAGACGGCACCGATGTCTACGGTGCATGCGAGCCCCAGACACCGGCACAGAGGCACTGAGCATGCCGCTAGTGAGTGAGAAACTTATATAGCGTAACACATGCAAACTGAATCACCTCTGGGCGCTTAGTATCCCTTCCTTAAGTAAGCCTCAGAAGATGTGGGTTTTGATTTTTCTTCTGAAGGCCAGGTGGTTTACCTCCAGCCGGATGCTGGTTGGTAGAGCTTTCTATAATCTGGGTCCTTGGACTGCAAATCTTCTTTCTCCTTTGGACTTGTATCTGGCTTTGGGTATCTGGAGTAGATTTTGGTTGGTGGATCGCAGAACGCGATTGGAGTTGTGAGCTTTTAGTTTTTCGCATAGATAATGGGGAGCATTTCCTTGAACACACTTATGTGTCAGACAGAGTGCCTTGAAAGTGATTCTGTCTTTTACTGGTAACCAATGAAGGTATCTCAGTGAAGGTGAGATTGATTCCCATGTTTTTTTCCCAGTCACAAGTCTAGCGGCCGTATTTTGAACGACTTGCAGATGAGTGATTTGGTATTTGGGGAGTCCGAGATAAAGGGCATTTGCATAGTCAAGTCTGGAGTTAATAATTGTACCCACCACGACTGCTATGTCTTCTTTTGGAATAAAGGGAGTAAGTCTGTGTAGTAGGCGCAGCAGATGGTGGGATCCGCTGACTACTGACCCTATTTGTGCATCCATTGTCATGTAGGAGTAAAAAATGACTCCAAGACTTTTAACTTTGGTGCAAGTGGTGATAGTTTTACCCAGAATGGGCGGCGGTGTCCATGTTGTTGGGGGATGATTCTTTCGCTTGAAAACAGGAGAAGAATCATGCCGTCACTACCGCCGCTCAGGGTATCATAGCGATGACGGAGGAGATGTCCGAGGACCACTGCGGGGGCTTCGTTCTCAGGTAAGTAATTCATGTGCTATGCATACTAGCTCATTATGCCTTTGTCTTGAAGGTTTTTTTTTAAGAGGTGGGGGGGGATGCCCCCCCTCCCGCCGCCATCCGGTGCTTCTCCGGGCTCTCCCGTGCCAGCGGCCAGCGTTTGCAGCAAACCATAGAGATGACTGGTGACCAGACGGTCACAGTCATCTCTATGACGGTCGGAGGACCGGGTGCGACGTTATGACGTCACGCCCGCTACCCGGAATGTAAACACAGCCGCAATTGCGGCTCAATGCATTAGATTGGTGAATTTTTTTTCACGATCTAATGCTTTCCAGCCTGGCGGAGAGATGCGGGGTCTTATTGACCCCACATCTCTCCATAAAGAGGACCTGTCGCACACTATTCCTATTACAAGGAATGTTTACATTCCTTGTAATAGGAATAAAACTGGTCAAAAAAAAAAATGTAAAAAAAGTGTAAAATAAATAAATAAATAAATAAAATAAATAAAAAGATAAAATTATTTTTTAAAACGCCCCTGTCCTGGTCGCTAGCGTGCAGCAGCAAACACGCATGCAAGCCCCGCCCACATATGTCAGCAACAATTCTAGCACTCGATCTCCTCTATAACTCAAAAATAGTAACCTGTAAAAAAAATTAAAGCGTCGCCTATGGAGATTTTTAAGTACCGAAGTCTGGCATCATTCCATGAGTGTGCGCAATTTTAAAGCGTGACATGTTAGGTATCTATTTACTCGGCGTTACAACATCTTTCACATTATACAAAAAAATTGGGCTAACTTTACTGTTTTGATATTTTTTAATTCATAAAACTGTTTTTTTACCTAAAAAAAGGCGTTTGAAAAATTATTGCGAAAATACCGTGCAAGAAAAAAAGTTGCAATGACCGCCATTTTATTCCCTAGGGTGCCAGAATACGCCCGGTGATTAAGTGGTTAATTGGGATGTTTGAGGGGTGCTAATACCGCTGCTCAGTGGCTGGTTTTTACCACCCCACCCCCAGCTTACTTTCAGAAAGAGACCAAAATGAGAATGTATGCAACATGTTAATTCCTTCATATTATTTTCACATTCTCGTGTTTTCTATCCCACGGGTTGGTTCAATTTACATCAAGCTTATTAGTTTGTTTTATTGGTATTTTGTAAGTAATACTCAGTTCTGTAAAAGACAGACAGCCATTAGTTGTGAGGTTCCAGGGAGTGTTTATTGAGGAGAGATGAACACGGAGTCATAACATATGTACAACACTAAATAAGAAAAATAGTCATTCATTAGAAATAAATATTTAAGTAGTAATCTCATGTGGAACTGTACTGCTATAAAATATTTGTAAATGAAACTTTGTATATGCATGTGTTCCAAATATTATCTGATGATAAATCTATTGTGAGATCCAATACTGAACCGGTACAAATACACAGCATAGTGAATTAGCCCTTCATAGACACAGATTCCTATTTTATCTTATCTAGTGGATGGTTCCGCCTAAAAATGCCTCTTTTAAGCTGATATGTAGTAATGTAAAGCTGCGTTTAGCTGACACGTCGCCATTTATTAGATGTGGTATGCTTTTGATACTGATGTAAACTGTAGCAATAGTGCTGTATAAATGAAATACACTAGTTGCTATACTTAGTTATTTTTTGCAGTGCAATTTGAGCTTATTAAAGGTATTGGTACAAGTATCAGGGAATACTTGACCGAAAGTATTAGTACCAAAATCAGCATAACCCTAGTTGTTGTTATTCTCTGTGTGTGCCAAATAAATGCATGTCACCTAATATATGCCAATACTTCCTAAAGAAGAAATAAGACGCGGGATACACCTGGTTTTCAAAAACACTCAAACCCATATGCTAACAACACCCAATTTTTGAAGGAAGCTCAAATCATTTAAAGAGGAGGTTCACCGAAAATATCAACTATATTCTCAATCAATCAATGCACTATTTAAATCAATAAAAGCCAGATGACTGTTTTTATAAATAGATAAATACCATATTATTTAGATTCCAATTTAGACTTCCGGGATTCCCCTCCCACGTTTCTAAGCCTTTCCCCGGTGCCGCAATGCAAGTTGGGACTTCGCTGCAATGTATTCTGGGAGCACAGTATAGTGCTTCCCAAGATACATTGTGTAACACTGTGCATCTCGAGGAAATGCTTGCTTGTGGGCTTCACAATGCCCACAAGCAAAATGAAGAATCACAGGAACGGATTTTATAACTCAGTTTTTCAAAAGAAAACGGACAGCGGATAATTGAAGACTAAAGAAGTGAGTGTACCTTTCAATTGTTAATCCCCATAGAATGCTCAAAAAAAAAAAAAAAAAAAACATTTGCTGTGGAACCCCCGCTTTAACCTCCCTGGCGGTATGATTCTTTCAGATTTCAGGTGCTGAAAGCGGTACCATTATTTTGCAGGGAAATTTGGTGTTTTATATTGTACAGTAGGCCTGTAATTCTTAGGAATAACTCACTTAAATCTGACCAAACAAGAGTCTAGTAGGCATCCCTGGTATGAATTAAAAAAAATAAATAAAATGATCAATTATAATATAATAAATAATTATAAATAATTATAACAAATAATAATATAATTATAATAAAAATTATTCAATAATGTAATCAACTCAAAATCACTGAAATTTGCTCAGTTGCAGAATTTTCGCTGTCATTATTTTTTTTATTTTTTTTTATGATGAATTTCCCCACAAATCGCTATCGCTCAATTCTTCAACTGCCATGGTAATGCACATGTGATCAGTTATGACACCAGCTATTGGATAATCTGACAGCTTGGGTGAGAGTACAACCAATGTAAGAGATACATTTCCAGCACATGCCCAGAATATAACTGTTTATTGAAACTGTTAAATTGATGGGTTTACTTCCGCTTTACCAACTCTGGACCAACCACTGCACATATACTGTGGCAAACAGATGTACCTGTATGACAGTCCATGCATGAGATACAGTGACCATCCTTAATTGTGGTACAGATAGGCAGAACGGGGGCCTGCCTATGTAAACAAGGCAGATCCCTGTTCTGACAGGGGACAATACTGCGATTGAATGACTTCCTATCTGAGAGTTGCTGAACAGCGATCTCTGTGTTGTCTCAGTAAGCCCATCCCCTACACAGTTAGAACACACCCAGGGAACACAGTTAACCCCTTGATCACCCCCTAGTGTTAACCCCCTTCCCAGCCAGTGTCATTTATACATTGATGAGTGCATTATTTTAGCACTGATCACTGTAATAATGTCACTGGTCCCCAAAAAGGGTCACTTGGGGTCAGATTTGTCCACCGCAATGTTGCAGTCCTGCTAAAAAATGCAGATTGCCACCATTACCAGTAAAAACAATAAAAAAACGAAAGAAGTTAATAAATCTATCCCAAAGTTTGTAGACGCTATACCTTTCACGCAAACCAATCAATATACGCTTATTGCAATTTTGTTTACTAATAATAAGTAGAAGAAGAATTATTGACCTGAACCGTTGAATACATTTGTTTTTTATATATATATTTTTTGGATATGTATTTTAGCGGAAAGTAAACATTTTTTTTTTCAAAATTGTCAGTCTTTTTTGGTTTATAGCAAAAAATAAATAAATTGCAGAGGTGATTAAATACCACCAAAAGTAAGCTCTATTTTTGGGAATAAAAAAAACATAAATATTGTTTGGGTACAGTGTGGCATAACTGAGCAATATTCAGTTAAAGAGATGCAGTGCCGTCTTGCAAAAAATGGCCTGGTTATTAACCACCCTGGCGGTAATCCCGAGTCTGGCTGGGGGGGGGGGGGGGGGATTCCAGTACCATTAGTGGTATCCCCAAGCCAGACTCAGGATTGTATCACAGTATCCAGGCAGGGAATTACTTGCCTTGTCCCCTGGATCCTGCAATGTCTCCCCGTTGTGTGAGTGAGCTGTCTCCTCGCTCAATTCACACAGTGCCCAAGTGCCGTCTAGCTCCGTTCCCTGCGACGTCATGACGCACAGGGGCGGAGATCGGCGCCAAATTCAAAAAAATAAAAACAGACTACAGTACATAAAAAATAATTACACACCCCCTTTGTCCCTAGTGGTCTGTCCAGTGTGCTTTATGCACTTTTATATAATAAAAACTGTTTTTTTCTGCCTGGAAACTGTAGATTGTCCATTGCAACCAAAAAGTGTCCCTTTATGTCAAAAGTGGTTTTAGAGCAGCTAGAAAACAGCGATAATAAATTAGAATCACTTGCAGAATTGAGCGATAGCGGTTTGTGGGGAAATTCGTCATCAAACACTGAAAGAAATGACAGCGACAATTCTGCAACTGAGCACATTTCAGTGTTTTTGATTTGATTACATTATTGAATAATTTTTATTATTATATTACTATTTGTTATAATTATTTATATATAATAATAAATGATTTTGTGTTTCAAACTTTATCATACCCGAGATGTCTACTAGATACTTGTTTGGACAGATTTAAGTGAGTTATTTCTAAGAATTACAGGCCTACAATATAAAACGTCAAATTTCCATGCAAAACAATTGTGCCGCTTTCAGCACCAAAACTCTGACATAATCATACCGTCAGGGAGGTTAAGGGAGTAAATCCTTCCGGGGCTGAAGTTGTTAAACAGGAGAACCTACAGTAAAAAAAATATTATTTTAGAACATCCTTGTGTGTGGAAGTCTCATGATTTTGGTGTTTCATTATCTGAGTACATTAGCGTTGCTTCTCAAATCTTGCTAGCAGATTGGACTGGAGTACATATTTTTTCTATTTATTGAGAAGTTGAGTATATTTGACTATGAGTAAGATCAGTACAACATTATGTATTTATGATTGCACAAAAAGAAAACAGACATAACTATTACACTTAGAAACCACAACTAATTTATATGCCTAAACTATCAGGATGTGCAGAAAGCATCCTCTATTCATGGTCAGTAATGTAGTCATGGGCAGCTCTTTCATCTTCCAAGGTGCTGGCAGGCCACAGAAAACTGCCTTTTTCTTCAGAGACAAAAGAAGCCTAATTAGTAGGGGGTTCCACATGTGAAAAAAAGCCCACCGATGCACAGTACATTACAGTATTTTGCCTGTGAGGAAGGAAGAGCCACTCACCTAAGCCATGACTTAGGAGCAAGATTGCCTACTGTTCGGAGGTCTATGGTGTAAAGGTTCAGAAGGATGTGGGAAGACGGTTGGACTAAAATGTAATAGAAATAAGAAGAAAACATATACAACCACTTTTTTAACATTCTTATCTCTAAGCCAAATGTAATCTTGTTTTGGTCTACATTGTTGACTCGTTGAAGGGTGTTTCCTGGCTTGAGTTTCCTGGACTGCTAAATCCAGGTATGAGTTTTCTAAATGGCTTACAGAGGACTACATAGATGAAAGGGTCCATGAATACATTGGTGGCAGCAAGCCACAAAGTACTTTCTTTAGATAGGAATAAATTTCTGTCGATGTTACAATCTGTTATGATTCCACCCTGGCTAAATGTATAGGGTACCCTCGTAAAATGGTAGGGCGCAAAGCACAGGAAAAATACAATTACTACAACAAAAACTTTGGCTTTGGTGTTCTTTCTTGTAGCTTTGTCTTTACTGTGAGATTTTACATAAGATTCATAAACCTTTTTGCTTATTATTGTATAAAAACCTGTCATGGAAATTAAAACGGACCAAAAAATCAATTGGCAGATGTAACTGACAGCTTTGTGCCATCTTATGCCCAGTGGAGTTTTGAGGTTAGAACAGCGGTTTACATTTTCAGGTGTTGCTTTTATGCTGTTTAGCAACATGTTAGGCATTGATAGTCCAAATATGACGATCCACACAGACAAAGATATCCATTTAGCTATACTAAGCCGATTCATGCATCCTCTTTTGTATGGTTGTACAATCTTAAGAAAGCGATCCAATCCTATGAGTCCAAGAAGTATTATATTGACGTACATAGCCGAGTAGAATACTACTGCTGAACAACGGCAGACAAAGACTTTCACCTGCCATGGTGCAAGTTCTGAATCTGTAACTATCTTAAAAGGCAGTGCCAGGGTCATAATTATATCAGCTGCCACAGTATTTTTAAGATATACAATAAAAACACTGTTGGTAGGGACTTTGCAAAAAATACAAACGGATAGGCTGTTCATGATAACTCCAAGACAGAATGTAACTGTGTATAGAATGGGGAAGACGACTCGTTCCATTCTGATGCCCCCTGTACAGTTTTTGGACGATGATGTGCTATCAGAAAAGTTGAAAATATCAGAGTCCATGGCTGTAAGAGAATACATTATCATATATTAGAATCACACAATATACATCAGTTTTCAGATTACTACTTAAAGTCATTAAAAAACAAAAACAAGTACATTAAGAACAGCTGAGCAAATGTGCCGAAAAATACTGTGTTCTTTCTAGTGGGGATTAAATTATAATGACACAATCCAATGTATATACAAATGAGTTGCCACCCTCCAGGAACTAACAATGCAAAGGTTTACAAACGTTTTAAAAGTTCCTCGATCATAGATAGCTATACAGGCATACCCCACTTTTAAGTACACAATGGGGTTTATTTACTAAAGCTTGAAAGCGCAAAATCAGGCTCACTTCTGCATAAAAACCAATGAGCTTCCAGGTTTTATTACCAAAGCTTAATTGAACAAGCTGGAGTTAGAAGCTCATTGGTTTCTATGCAGAATTGAGCCTGATTTTGCACTTTTTAGCTTTAGTAAATTAACCCCATTGTGTACTTAAAAGTGCGGTATGCCTGTATTAAAGTATTGGGACGCCTGCCTTTATACGCACATGAACTTTAATAGCATCTCAGTCATAGTCCATAGGGTTCAATATTGAGTTGGCCCACCCATTGCAGCTAAAACAGCTTTGACTCTTCTGGGAAGGCTGTCCACCAGGTTTAGGAGTGTGTCTATGGGAATGTTTGATTGTTCGTCCAGAAGCGCATTTTTGAGGTCAGGTTGGTACTGATGTTGATGAGAAGGCCTGGCTCTTGGCTGAGAGGTCCGGACTCTGTGCAGGCCAGTCAAATTCCTCTACCCCAAACTCGCTCATCCATGTCTTTATGGACCTTGCTTTGGACACATATGCACAGCCATGTTGGAAAAAGAAGGGGCCATCCCAAACTGGGAGCATGAAATTGTCCAAGATGTCTTGTTACATTGATGCCTTCAGAGTTCCCTTCACTGGCAAAGCTCAACCCCTGAAAAACAACCCCACATCGTAATCCCCCCTCCACCAAAAGATTTGGACCAGTGTATAAAGCAAGGTTCATAAAGAGAATGATGAGCGAGTCTGAGGTGGAGGAACTTGACTGGCCTGCACAGAGTCCTGCACTCAACCAAATAGAACACATTTGTGATCAATTAGAGCAGAGACAGCGAGCCAGATCTTCTGGTCCACATAAGTGCCTGACCTCACAAATGTGCTTTTGGAAGAATGGTCAAACATTCCCATAGACACACTCCTAAACTTTGTGGACAGCCTTCCCAGAAGAGTTGGGAGCTGTTATAGCTGCAATATTGAACCCTACAGACTAAGACTGGGATGCCATTAAAGTTCATGTGCGTGTAAAGGCAGATGTCCCAATACTTTTGGTAATATAGTAAAGATAGATAGATAGATAGATAGACACAGATGGGGGTAACTGTTTTGATATCCTAAACTTGTAGCTCACATTGAATAACTGCAGTCTGACAGAAATAAAATAAACGTCTTCACTTATAATCCAAAGGGGTGTAAAAGGGGAAATAGAGAAGCACTCTGCATGCTGCAGTGTTGTTCAGGCAGGGAATGAGGATGGTACATTCTGCCCAACATCACCTGGATATTAAAAACCTGGAACATGGTTAAGGCATCATGAAGGATGGCCTCCAACTTTTCACTTGCCCTAGAACAGAGCAGTATCCAGGTTTAATGCCTTGTACACACGATCGGAATTACCGTTGGGATAAACTCAGATGGATTTTTCCGACGGAATTCTGTTCAAGCTGTCTGGCATACACACTGTCATACCAAATTTCAACCGTCAAGAATGCAGTGGCGTACAACACTACAACGAGTGAAGTCAAGTTCAATGCTTTCCAGCATGTCAACTTGATTCTGAGCATGCGTGTTTTTTTCTCCGTCGGATTTCCATACAGACAAACGGAATTTACAATATAATTTTTTTTCCGTCAGAAAAAAAAAGAGAACATTTTCTCTTTCTAAAGCCCCATACACACTATCAGTTTTCTTGCAGGTTTTCCTCTTCAGGTTTACCAAAACCATCTAATATGAGGTCAAACCTTAAGGTGGCGTACACACGACCAAGTTTCTCGGCAGAATCCAGCAAGAACCTCAATGGGAGACGTATTCTGCCGAGGAAACCGGTCGTGTGTACACTTTTCGTCGAGCAACCCGTCAAGGAACTCGTCGAGCCAAAAAGAGAGCAGGTTCTCTATTTCCTCGTTGTTCAATGGGAAAATTTGGCTCGACAAGCTTTTTGACTGCCGAACTAGGAACTCGACGGGCGGAACGATGAGTTTCGCCCGACGAGTTTCTCGGTCGTGTGTACGCCGCCTAAGAGTTTCAATTTGTATGCAATCAGGCAGGCCCTTGTACTGCATGGTTTTGGTAAACCTGAAAAGAAAAACCTGCAGGAAAAATGGTAGTGTGTATGGGGCTTAAGTCCGTCAGAATTTTCGAAGGAAAAACTCAGATGGGGCACACACACGGTCGGAATATCCAATGAAAACATTCTGTCTGACTTTTTTCATGAGAAATTCCGATCGTGTGTACGAGGTATAAGTAACAGCAGAAGAAGTTTTCAGAATCTGCCTGACCCCCATAAACTGTAAATTTACCCTTAAGTCCCAGAGGACCCTTTGTGCAGCGGTACTCTCTGCACAATGCTATATTCTCCTCTGATGTGAGCTAAAAATGGTGGGTGAGTTATTACTTAGTCTGGGTTTTTAATGCCAGTATATTTGCTATAGAGGTTTTTTACTGTGGTCTTTCATATACATAATAAATTACATATGGTACTATCACTTTTACTTCAGAATTCTGACATGCAGCAATTCAAAATGAGTTAATTGTATGTTTCACACTATAAACACATTCATGACTCAGAAGTCACTTTGTCTTGGATTAGGTGATCTTGATTCGAACAGGGTTCCTACCGTACTGCAGTGTTTGTGCTCTGTGTAAAAATATCCGTTTTTTAGTTAGAGTAGAACATCAGACAAAACCTTTTGTTTTTATCTTTCAAATATAGGGGAGAGAACTAGTACCTCTGCATGGTTTTTAATGCTATCTGTAAGCCCAGTGGTACAAATTCCCAAACCTTCTGGTCTATCTGCTATATATCACTGGGAAGGAATTATGGCAATTCTCTTTAGTTGGGCTCAAGATAGACAACAATATACTAACTTAGTAGAATTGGCAAGAGTTAGGACCTATTTTTTTATCTTTGCCTTCCAATTAAGCTTGCCATACATGGATTTATTGTTTTCACATATTATTGATTATTAATGACAGAAATGGTAAAAAAAATTGTCGATCAATGATCAATGCAAATGCGCTGTCATTTTTTTCAAACTACTTACAATCGATTTCCCTACTGTTTAGAAAATAATTTGATTACACAACAAAATTCCGACATGACGGATCTTTCTTTTAGCATAAAACTTTGCAATTCAAAAATCAAAATGCGACCACTAGGGCCGCCTACACACGATCTGTCCATTCGATGAGAATGGTCCGAAGGACCGTTTTCATCGGTTAACTGATGAAGCTGACTGATGGTCTGATGTGCCTACACACCATCGGTTAAAAAAACTTTCGTATCAGAACGCGGTGACGTAAAACACGACGACGTGCTGAAAAAAATTAAGTTCAATGCTTCCGAAAATGCGTCGACTTGATTCTGAGCATGCGCAGCTTTTTAACCGATGCTTTTGCATACTAACGATCGGTTTTGACCCATCGGTCAGGCGTCCATCGGTTACATTTTAAAGCAAGTTCTCTTTTTTTTGACCGATGGGGCCCACACACGATCGGTTTGGACCGATGAAACGGACCTTCAGTGTGTACGCGGCCTAACAGTTCACCAAGCAGCAAGTGGGGAATAACTTTCTTACAGGGCCACAGAAAGTGCTAAATATCTGGCAATCATTTCTAAACCTCCTCAGTTCTATCTAACTAAAAAAAAAGACATTTGGGCTGATGTCCCATGATTAAGAATCTGAAAAGTAAACTTGTTTTAATGTCATTTGCCACTTTCAAGTCTTGTGTTTACCACTTTCCTTGCTTGTCCATCTTACCTGTGAAGTTGAAAAAATCGTCTCTTTCCGGCGCTATACGGCACCTGGGCACAGACCTAAGAGCTGACTGCGCAGGCGCCGTATATAGCCGAGTCCTATGGCTATGGCGCGTCACGCCCTCTGAAAAAGCCGAAATAGAACTCGGCTATAAACGGTGCCTGTGCAGTCAGCTCCTAGGTCTGTGCGCAGGGGCCGTATAGCGCCGGAAAGAGCCGAGTCCTAAATCGGCTATTTTCGGAAGGCGTGACGCGACATAGCCGCGCCATTCACCCGCGGTGGAGAGAAAAGAAAATTCTTCATTTAACAGTAACTAGAGCAATTAAAATAATAAAAAAAAAATGGATGCTATGGGACAGAGTAGTTTTAGGGTGAACCTCCGCTTTAAGGTCTCTTTGACACTGACGGACTGATCGGATCAGCCTGTCAGTTTTTTAGATGGACCCAATTGGACCATCCATTGCCCTTTATGGAGAAGCGGATGTCAACAGACATGTGTGAGTTGACACCCGCCAACATCCATTCCTATCTGCTAAAAACAGACAGATGGGGATCCATTCCCCATCTATCTGGCGGATCAGATCAGATGACTGGGATGGAAACGGACAGGCGATCCATTTCCATCCAACAACCCATAGAGGACAGCGGGCTGTGTCTGCTCTGCATCAGTGGACCCCACATCCAATCACTGGCAATATTTTGCCACCTTAACCTCTGCAACATTTCCAGAATTTTCCCCTTCTTGACTAACGACACCACAAAACAACTTATTCCCTTCTTGGTTATTTACCACCTTGACTACTGCAACTTCTATTATGAATGCTACCGTTAGCTTAATACAGCTTACTAACCGATCCGTGACTGCTGCCCCTCTGTACCAATCTCTTTACTTGCTTCCACTAGCCCAACGTATAAAATTATAAATGCTATCCACAATGTACACAGCCGTCCACAACATCTCCCTGAGTTACATCACCAACCTCATCTGCAGATATCACCCAAATCATCTGCTCTGCTCCTCCCAAGACCTCCCGCTCTCTAGCTCCCTTGTTACCTCCTCCCATACTTGCCTCCAGGAATTCTCCAGAGCCTCTCCCATCCTCTGGAAGTCCATATCTCAGTATGTCCGGTCAGCTACTACCCTGTTCACCATAAGGTGATCCTCAAAAACTCTCTTATACAGGGAAGCCTTCCACACCACCATCTAAGAACGGTACCCGTCAGATCATCCCCCACAGCTATTACCTTTTGTACTAACTCCCCCTCTGTTCAGATTGTAAGTTCTATGAGCAGGGCCCTATTATTCCTTCTGTATTGAACTGTTTTGTAATTGTGCTGTCCCACACCATCGGTTAAAAAAAACGTTCGTATCAGAACGCGGTGACGTAAAACACAACGACATGCTGAAAAAAAATTGTAATTGTGCTGTCCCCCTTTGTATTGTAATGCATTGCAAACTGTTGGAACTATATAAATCCTAAATAATAGTAATAATAATGTCCTAAATATTCATGTAAATCGGTCTGTTTGCCTTTAGTAAATTAAACCCAATGTCTTCGTTTTTTTCTTGAGAGTTACTTTACCAATTACTTTGAAAATACATATCACTTATCCCTAAATCATTTTAGTAGTTAGGGATCTGTCATTTTGTAACCCTATTGTTTCTTTTACTGCTTTGGGTATTGTCAGCTTTGCTTTAGGCTACAGGAAAACCAGAAAGCAAAGTACAACAGTAATAAAAAGACGATAAAGAGGAAAAGAAGGGAGGGCAATACATGGTCAAAGAGTTTTCTTACCAGCTGTTTTTCCTTTATAGTGTTCCCAAATTCGCTTTCTCCTTTTTCCTGTTCTGTTTATGATTCCTGTCAGTAAAGTAGATCAGCTTCTTCCATTCTATTTGATGAATTGGGTATATTCCATTTCTTGGTAGAGTTGAATATGATGCCGTCTTTGGTGGTTCTATTTGTACATCAAAGTGGCTATTACAGCAATGACTGTGTTGTTAGAATAATTTCCTGTATTGAATCCTCGTACTGTGCAACCAAAAAATGGTAAGAAGTGTGGTAAGACTCGACTACTGTACATTTACATTGCAGACCAGAATCTTAAAACCAGATTATTGTTCCGGGTCATGTGGGGTAATTAGCACAATGGGGAGTGATGGAATCTATCATTTTAGCACTTATTACACACTAAGCTACAAAGTAACATAATAGAAGAAATGTTCTTATCTCCTGGGGTGAGCCATACCATTAATGATAGTCTGTCACTAATGGAAACATCAATTTAAAAAAAAAGCTTGGTGTTTGAAGCTTTCCTTTCCTGAGATCACTTAGGTACACTAAAAGGACCACAATAGAAATGCATTTTGGGATGTTTGATTTTTCATTTACTTGAATACAAAAGTGTAGTGTTATTTGCAAGCCTAGCTGCATGTTATGGAATCAGACATTCTATGCGCACATTATTGTGCTGAAACAATGTGAGACTTGATTATGTTACTATATCTGCCCTTTTTATCTCTACCACCGGAAGCAAATGTACAAACTTCATGCCATTAAAGTGATTATAAAGGAATGTTTTATTTTTATTTTTATAACAAACATGTCATACTTACCTCCACTCTGCAGCTCGTTTTGCACAGAGTGGCCCCGATCCACCTGTTCTGTGGTCCCCCAGCGGCTCTCGCGGCTCCTCCCTGCATCAGATAACCCCCTAGGAAAGGTGCTTTTCCCCCTGCGTCATTTGATTTAATTTACAACAGTTGGAGCCAATGGCTGCGCTGCTATCAATCTATCCAGTCAAGAGCCGAGACCCCGTGGAGAGATAGACGGCACACCCCAGCGAGGTAAGTTCGGGGCTCAGGTAAGTAAAGGGGGGGGGGCTGGGGAGCCAGTCACTGCAAGGTGTTTTTTCACCTTAATGCATAGGATGCAATAAGGTGAAAAAAACACAAAGGTTTACAACCCCTTAAAGCTGATCATACACCATGCAACATTCGCTCCATCAGGGGCACTGTCACCACTTTCCCACTCAAGATCCTTTGCGTGAAAATTTGAAGAGCAAGATGGAACATTTTCAGCTGAACTGTGGCTGCATTCACCTAGATATAACTGCTGTATGGATATTATGACAGCCATGGGTGCCAGCCATCAGAATACAGTAAAGTCCCTTTCACATGGGTCCTTCCGATAAATGGAATCAGCTTTCTCAATGGAGGATCTCTCCGCTAATCCCTGCTTAGCAGGAGGTTGACATTTCCGTGTCCACTCCACTATGCAGAGCAGATATGGACACAGTCCCGCTCTTCTCTATAGGGCAATCGGATAGAAACAGACTGCCTGCCATTTCTATCCAATGCCATCCAAGCCAATGGATGGATGGGGAATAGTTCCCCTATCCATCTGTTTTTGGTGGACAGGCAGGGCTATCTTAATGCATGGGCACCCATGGGCATTGCCGAGGGGCCCCAGGTTCATGGGGGTCCCATGGTAATCTTGCATTACATCATACTTGCCAACTGTCCTGGATTTGCTGGGACAGTCACACTTTTTACTAAGCTGTCCCAGGATCGCTGTGTCCCAGACTGGTCCCAGAACCTGTACAGGCATACTCCACTTTTAAGTACACAATGGGGTTTATTTACTAAAGCTGGAAAGTGCAAAATCAGACTCGCTTCTGCTTGGAAACCAATAAGCTCCCAGTTTTTTTTTACCAAAGCTTAATTGAACAAGCTGGGGTTAGAAGCTCATTGGTTTCTATGCAGAAGTGAGCCTGGTTTTGCGCTTTCCAGCTTTAGTAAACAAGCCCCATTGTGTACTTAAAATTGTGGTATGCCTGTACTGTGCCCTCCTGCCTCCCCCGTACTGTGTTCTTTGCGTTGTCTTGTCTTTGTTTAATGACATGTTTTTTTTTTATTGTTTAACCGCTTGGCGACCGCCACACGCACTTACACGTCGACAGAATGTCACCGTTGGGCAAATGGGCGTATATGTACGTCACCTTTAATTTGCCGGCCATGCGCGACCCTGTCGTGAGCTCCGTCAGCGTGCCCACAGGACCCACGGACTCGAGGTCTACCAGTGTCCCGCGATCGGGTCAGCATCTCCCCGTTCTTCCTAGTGACATTCTTAGTTAATATTCCAATCGCACACCTTCCTGGATTTTAAATGGACAATAAGTGCAAAAAAGGGTGCTGAAGCGATCATCAGCTGGGAACTGGACTACAATCAAACGAACATATTCGCCAGCACACCGCGGATCGTATAAAATGTCCAAAGGTTTAATGAAGTGAAAACATTACAAGGATTGCAACGTTTCGAGGCTGCGCAGGACCTCTTCGTCAGGCAAGTGATAATCGTCTGTTCCCTCTCAACGGGAGCAGCGATCAGTGACGTGTCACAGCAAGCCACA
The DNA here is from genome assembly GCA_029574335.1 of Rana kukunoris. Classification (NCBI taxonomy): domain Eukaryota; kingdom Metazoa; phylum Chordata; class Amphibia; order Anura; family Ranidae; genus Rana; species Rana kukunoris. The sequence goes on from CM056052.1 coordinate 166,793,334, forward strand.
CCCCCTAACAGTTAGAAGCACTCCCTAGGACACACTTAACCCTTTCAGCGCCCCTACAGGTTAACCACTTCACTGCCAGTGCATTTTTATAGCACTGATCGCTGTAAAAATTACAATGGTCCCAAAATGGTGTCAAAAGTGTCCGATGTGTCCGCCATAATGTCGCAGTCACAATAAAAATCGCTGATCGCCGCCATTACTAGTAACAAAAATATATATATATTAATAAAAATGCCATAAAAATATCCCCTATTTTGTAGACGCTATAACTTTTGCGCAAACCAATCAATAAACCCTTATTGCAATTTTTTTTAACCAAAAATACGTACAAGAATACATATTGGCCTAAACAGAGGGAAAAAAAAATATTGCTTTTTTTTTCAAAATTTTCGCTATATTTTTGTTTATAGCGCAAAAAAAAAAAAAATGCAGAGGTGAACAAATACCACCAAAAGAAAGCTCTATTTGTTTGGGAGGCCACGTCGCACAACCGCACAATTGTCAGTTAAAGCAACGCAGTGCCGAATCGCAAAAAGTGGCCAACCAAATGGTCCGGCACTGAAGTGGTTAAAATCAATTTTATTGAAAGCACTAATCAATATATGCTTTATTCTATTAACTATTTATACTTTGGTGTGTAAAATGGGGCAAGCTGGTAGGGGGGGGGGGCAAAATATTACTTTGCCCAGGGGCCAGTGATGCTATTGAGACCACCCTGTGGACAGGATCAGATTGGATGGTGGCAGGTGTTAGCGGGCATGTGTCTGCTGACATCCGCCGCTCCATAGAAGAGACTGGAGGGTCCGATCAGGTCCTCCTGAAAAACTGACATGTGCTACTGATCGTAAAGCTTGTGTGAAACAAGCCTAAGGGCCCTTTCACACGTCCGCTCCGCCTGTCCGTTCATTACAAGTCCGCTTACGGACTTGTAATGAACCCCTATGGGAGCGGATCCGTTAGCGGATGATGCATCCGCTAGCGTCCGCCAGATCCGCATCCGTTTTTTCAGACGGAAGAATGTCCTATTTTTCTTCCGGCCGAACGGATCGGACGCAAACGGACAGACGGTCCGTTTCCATCCGATTCCCCATAGGGGATAGCGAAGGAGAGACAGGGCGGGCCCTGCACAGTGTGCGGGGACCGCCCTGTCCGCCCGACAGCTCAGCAGAGACCCCTCGCTGAGCCGACGGACACACGGAGCGGACCGCAAAACTGTAAAGAAAAACTTGTCCATCTGCGCTCTATAGCTGAATGAAGAAAAGCTGTGTATGGCCAGCTTTAGACAGGAAGTGCTCTGGTATTAGACTTATTGGGATTGATTTTAAAAGCAACTGTTCAGTTTAGCTTAATTGGCCATATACTGCTTGAATGTAGGCACATTGCTACTGAATTGGGTGAAATGTAAGCCGTGGTTGGCCCCGTCGGTCCAAAAATGTTCATCGAACAAAGAGAATTTTCACCACATTTACTAAGCTAAGTGAAAATTCACTTTAAAAAATGTAACATGTCCTACTCATTTAGTGAATCAATGTAGTAATCCAATTAATGCATGGAGCCAGGACTGGTGAAGCAGGGGGAAGCGAAAGTTGTGTGTACAACACATGAGAGGTTCATTGGCAGTTCATAGAACAAACATGGAATGGAAATCGTAGTAACCAGTAACAACTGTATTCTAGTTGAGAACTGTATTTTCAGTGAAAGATGATCTATTAGTTGCTATGGGATAAATTCCTACAAAAAAAAAAAATAGCTTAGAATTAAACAGCTGCTTGGTGTTTTGGGCAATTCACTAACATTACGATCCCTTTGTGTAACACAAAGAGCGACAGTGAACCTGTCTGGGGAAAATAAATGGGCTGCAATTTCTTACCTTCCTAAAAATGTTCAAATGTATTTATTTTTGTGGATTGTCGTGTAATCCAAAAACCAGACACCATTGGGAAAAAAAAAATGGAGTGTGAATAGAAATTCACCTTTAGCTGCCAATTTCTAGTGGAGGGGTAGTTAGAAATTTGATTCCAATTCGCAACTGGTTAAAAAAAAAAATACTAAATTCTGACTGTTTGTGTGACCACCACACCAAATGTTCTGTGCATTAGACCCTATAATTAGAAGAAAAGCAAACAGAACAAAGATAAGTTTGATAACGGGAACATTACCAACTTTACACAAAACTAATATTCTATTCTATGGATGGACGCCAGTGGGCTGCCCATTTACTCTTATCTAATTGGGGCTTCATCTGGGAGATTTTCTCATCACAGCAATGGAGTTTCTCTATAGATGGAGCCCTTTTCCTAAGGTTCAGTGTAAAATAAGACTCATGTAATGAGGATAAAATAAGACTCAGGTGATGAGAATAAAATAAGACTCAGATGATGAGAATAAAAAAAGACTCAGATGATGAGAATAAAATAAGATTTAGGTGATGAGGATAAAATAAGACTCATGTGATGAGAATAAAATAAGACTCAGAAGATGAGAATAAAAAAAGACTCAGATGATGAGAATAAAATAAGACTCAGAAGATGAGAATAAAATAAGATTTAGGTGATGAGAATAAAATAAGACTCAAATGATAAGAATAAAATAAGACTCAGGTGATGAGGATACAATAAGACTCAGGTGATGAGGATACAATAAGACTCAGGTAATGAGGATATAATGCCCCAGACCCCTTATCCTCTACTGGGGCAAATAGATGAATTGATCCCCCTGAACATAGTACAATGCATATAATCGGCATAACGAATGTACATACCTCTTTACCATTATCCTCACATATGCTGGTGCCAGACAGCCGATTGCTGCCAGACAACATTGTACACGGGTTTGTTCTCTTTGTTTTCATATTACTTCACTGGTAAACTTCTCCATTCTCAGCTTCCTTTTTTTCATGTACAGTATAATCCTCATCGTAGTTAATGTGTTTGGTAAGTAATTTGTATAGTTACTACAATGACTTTTTTCATATCACACTTGTGGGAGAATACTTCCAATGTGATAAAAGATCATTGTTGCAATTTTCCAGTGTATGTGTGTCAATATTAATAATGTCATAAAGCGTTTTTGCATAAAATCAGCAACCAATATACAGAACTGGCGCCATGGAGAGGGATTATAAGGCGATGGTGCTGATTTACTAAAGGCAAATAGACTGTACTCATTGCAAGTGCAGATGTCCTCATTTTCTCTTAGTGAATGTGGTGAAGCTCTGCTGAGTTCCATCATCCAATCATGTGCAAGCAGTAATGCTGTTTTAGTTCCCTTGCACCTGATTGGGTATCCTTTACAAAGTGAAGCTTCACTTGGCTCCGGGGGAAATCAGCGCATCTATTTGCACAGTCTATTTGCCTTTAATAAATCAGCCACAGTGACTCCACAAAATTGTTCAAGTGCTACCCCTGCTTCATTTATTTCAAAAAGCATTTTCTATACAATTTTCTTAATTACGTTGGCATCATTCACATTGCAATATGATGTACACTCTCCTCTCTATACACCAACAATTATTTGGTACTAGGACTCCTTGTAGCCTTATGCTGCGTACACACCATCACTTTATGTGATGGAAAAAAATTACGTTTTTAAAAACGTCAATTTAACCACTTGTTACCCGCCCACCGTCATATGACGGCGGGCGGGTAACTCCATTGTCCTGACTGCACGTCATATGACGTGCAGTCATAGAAAGCCGCTAGGGGCGCGCGCGCGCCGCCGGCGGCGTGCGCGCACACCCGTCGCATCACTAAGAGCCCCGTGCGTGTGCCCGGCGGCCGCGATGGTCGCCGGGCACACGCGATTGCCCAGTAATTGAGCTGGGACGTGGAGCTCTGTGTGTAAACACAGAGCTCCAGGTCCCTGTCAGGGAGAGAGGAGACCGATTGTGTCCCTTGTACATAGGGACACAATCAGTCACCTCCCCAGTCACCCCCCCTCCCCCCACAGAACACAAACTAGGAGAAACATTTAACCCCTTCCCCGCCCCCTAGTGGTTAACTCCTTCCCTGCCAGTTACATTTATACAGTTATCAATGCATATTTATAGCATTGTTCACTGTATAAATGTAAATGGTCCCAAAAATGTGTCAAAAGTGTCCGATGTGTCCGCTATAATGTCCCAGTCCCGAGAAAAAATCGCAGATCGCCGCCATTCCTAGTAAAAAAATAAATAAAAAAAAATCATAATTATGTCCCGTATTTTGTAGGCAATATAACTTTTGCGCAAACCAGTCACTATACGGTTATTGCGATTTTATTTTTTACATTTTTTTACCAAAAATATGTAGAAGAATACGTATCGGCCTAAACTGAGATAAAAAATGTTTTTTTTTTTTTAAATGGGATATTTATTATAGCGCAAAAAATAAAAACCGCACGGGCGATTAAATACCACCAAAAGAAAGCTCTATTTGTGGGGAAAAAAGGACGCCAATTTTGTTTGGGAGCCACATCGCACGACCGCGCAATTGTCAGTTAAAGCGACGCAGTGCCGGAAGCTAAAATTTTGTCTGGGCAGGAAGGGGGTGTAGGTGCACAGTAGGCAAGTGGTTAACAAATCAGCCACAGTGACTCCACAAAATTATTCATGTCCTACCCCTGCTTCATTTATTTCAAAAAGCATTTTCTATACAATTTTCTCAATTACGTTGGCATCATTCACATTGCAATATGATGTACACTCTCCTCTCTATACACCAACAATTATTTGGTACTAGGACTCCTTGTAGCCTTAGGGAGAGGTGTCTGAGCTTGGATGCAGCTGACTGCATTTAGGCTCAGAAATGTTTCCATAAGGCCCCTTTCACACTGGGGCGGGGGCGGCGCTTTACCGTCAATTTCGTGGCACTATTTGGCCGCTAACGGGGGGGGCGGTTTTACGGTGGTATAGCCGCGGTGCCCATTTATTAATTGATGAGGAAATTTGATTTTAAAAAATGTTTCTATTGGGTATGTTTTATAGCAGAAAATATATATATTTTTTTTACATTTTTTAACCACTTAAGACCCGGACCAATATGCAGGTAAAGGACCTGGCCCCTTTTTGCGGTTCGGCACTGCGTCGCTTTAACTGACATTTGCGCGGTCGTGCGATGTGGCTCCCAAACAAAATTGGTGTCCTTTTTTCCCCACAAATAGAGCTTTCTTTTGGTGGTATTTGATCACCTCTGCGGTTTTAATGTTTATACACATCGCTCATTCACCACTCCATACCCGCGCGAATCTCCATACCCATATATCGGTTTGTGCACTAGCTTCCGTGGGGGGCATGAACTGGTTGGACAGCGGGGGAGCCAGTCAGCGGGTCCGGCAGGGATCTGCCAAAGTAAACAAGGCTGATCTCCATTCTAACTGGGGATCACACGGAGATCTGTCTTTCTGTTATGCAGAAAGACAGATCTCTGTGTTATCCCAGGCAGCCCATCCCCCATACAGTTAGTAAATACACCCAGGGAACACAGTTAACCCCTTGATCACCTTTGCTGTTAACCCCTTCCTGCCAGTGTCATTAGTACAATGTTAGTGCCTATTTTCAGCTTTGATTACTATAATGTCACTGGTTTCAGAAACAGAGTGTAAAAAATGTCAGTTAGGTGTCCGATCTGTCCGCCGCAAGGTCACAATCCCACTAAAAAAACGCTAATTGCCGCCAATACTAGTAAAAAATAAATAAATAAAACAAAAAAATCTTATAAAAACTATCCCCTATTCGCTATTGTGTAGGTGCTATAACTTTTGCACAAACCAATCAAAGCCTATTGAGGTTTTTCTAACCAAAAATTTGTAGCAGAATCCATATTTAGAATTTTTTTTATTGGGTATGTCTTATAGCAGAAAATTAAAAATATATATTTTTTTCAAAATGTACGTATTTTTTTGTTTATAGCGCAAAAAAAACAAACAAAAAAAAGATTAAATACCACTGTAACGGTCACCACCGCTTACGACCTTCCATCCAACCACGACAAGCTTATCTGACACACTGCGACAATCTTGCATACACGATCCATATCCATTCCCATAAACAAGACGAGACTCAAGCTCTGCACTTGCTTTCAAAGATATGACAATTTATTGGTATTTTCTCAGCTTCTTATACAGTTTCAAGCATAATGCAGTTCATCACAGGACAATGTAGTCCCCACCCCCCTATTCACTCACTGAGGATAATTCTTTAATTGGTAGCTAGACATGACGGCACCGCATCATCAATAGTGTTCAATTAACCTTGAATAATACACAGCCATCTAGTTGAATAAGTTATCTAGACAGCTTTATCACACAATGGCAGAGTCTTGTGAGAGTGGGTGCAATCAACACCTTCAACGGAATGTCTTTACAGTGAATAGCCAACACCTTAAGATATTTCAATAGCCTATTATACAAAGGTATGACTCACTGTCTGGTTCACCTGGTCATGTCATCATGAACTCCTTGTGATATCTCAGTCCTAAAATGAAGTATTAATAATGTCCCATCTGTAATATATGAATTATGATTCTTTGTCACCCTATGGCCCTAGTGGACATAAGTTGACCCTAGACATAGGAATATCTCAGTCTGTCACGGTGCATTCCGTTACATCTCTCCCCTTTCGGTGGGAGACGGACACAGGTGGGAACCCCAAACGGGTTGACTCCGAAGTCCGTCAGTAGTTCCAGTCCTCCAATGCTGGTATCCATACTGTACCCCAAATAAATGGCTCCAAACTGAGCATTACTCACCCCGCCAACCTCTGCCTCTCTCAGAGAACACGCCTGCCGCTGGGGAGAAGACAGGGTGGCTGGGCCCAGTTCATCATGTTGTTGGGGATCTGGGCCAACTGCCCCCCCTTCCTGGGGTATACCAGTGGAGACTGAAGTCCCATCCACTGGTGCTTGGTGAAAACCCCCCGGTGCTTGCAAAGCAAAGCTGACATCCTCCTGTCCCAGTCCTGTACCATTTTCTGGGGTTGTGCCAGTGGAGACTGAAGTCCCATCCACTACCACAGGGTCCCCCTCTTCTGCTAGTTGGGAGCAGAGGCATGAGGCACCCTGCTCTGTTGCCAGTGATTCAGCTGGGGGTAAAAGCTTTACCACCTCAGCTTGTTGCTGGAGAGAGGGGCCAACCGCCCCGGCTCTCTGGAACTCCACACCATCCGCTTCGGTTTTAGGGATGGCAATCTCCATTTTTTCCACTGCCGATTCATCAGCCAGGAGTTCACAGTTGTCATCTGAACTTCCCTTATAGTCCCAGGCAATGGGAGCCCCACCCTGCTGCTGAGCCGAGTCTAGCAGCTGTCTGTAGGCGACCTCCAGCTCCCTTTCTTGAATGGCCAGAAATTCTAAATCTTCCTGTGACCAGTGGCCTCCCGACATATTCAATTTTTCCTCTCTGTGCTCCATTATGTCCTCCAAGCGCCACTCCCGATCATCCCCGAAATCTGGATCACTGGACATCCTCCAATACAATAATCCCAGGCCATCATAGTCATGGCCTTCTGTGTGGCTGTCATCTGCTGGCCATGGGCACTCTTGGGCTACATACCACTGGAGGGCTCTGTAGCTTTCATCCAGCTGCATCTCTGCCCGGATCAGCCTGCTTAACTCAGCTGTCCACTCCTGCTTCGGTTGTTTCCCCAACAACAGCATTCGTACGTCATACTGCGGCCAGTACCTTGCATAGATGGAGGGCAGGACCTTTCCTTGGTTTTGCTGCTCCCGAGCTAACGCTTCCTTCCAGAGTTGGCACCGAATCACATCCGACCATCCCACCAGGACCTCCTCTGATACTGGTCCTCTATGCTGTATCCGCATCTCTTGTAACCTTCTTTGGAATTCCTCTTCCATAGAGACTGGTATCTGCACCTCTCCTCTCTCTTTAGATGGTGCTGCTGTGACTTCAGCTGCTGCAGCACTTCTTCTCTGTAGCAAGGTGGCATTCAGAGCCGCAATAACTCGGTCCCTGATCTCCGGTGGAGGGTTAGGACCATAATGTGCCAGTCTTAGGTTAACAGCCTGATCAAAACTTTCTTCCTCGGGTGTCCTGTCCGTTACGGCGGGCCTTTTAGCTCTATTCATTTCATCCAGTTCTGCGATAATGTCCCTTTTCTTACGGTTGCTGGCCGGTCTGCCCCGGCTCTCCAGTAAGTCCATGAGGGAAGAGAGCTTCATCCGTTCATACACCGTCTCCATTGTCATGTGTCCTTGTAGCCGTCCTTCTGAAGATGGAATCATCCCACCGCTGCCACCAAATGTAGCGGTCACCACCGCTTACGACCTTCCATCCAACCACGACAAGCTTATCTGACACACTGCGACAATCTTGCATACACGATCCATATCCATTCCCATAAACAAGACGAGACTCAAGCTCTGCACTTGCTTTCAAAGATATGACAATTTATTGGTATTTTCTCAGCTTCTTATACAGTCTCAAGCATAATGCAGTTCAATACAGGACAATGTAGTCCCCACCCCCCTATTCACTTACTGAGGATAATTCTTTAATTGGTAGCTAGACATGACGGCACCACATCATCAATAGTGTTCAATTAACCTTGAATAATACACAGACATCTAGTTGAATAAGTTATCTAGACAGCTTTATCACACAATGGCAGAGTCTTGTGAGAGTGGGTGCAATCAACACCTTCAACGGAATGTCTTTACAGTAAATAGCCAACACCTTAAGATATTTCAATAGCCTATTATACAAAGGTATGACTCACTGTCTGGTTTACCTGGTCATGTCATCATGAACTCCTTGTGATATCTCAGTCCTAAAATGAAGTATTAATAATGTCCCATCTGTAATATATGAATTATGATTCTTTGTCACCCTATGGCCCTAGTGGACATAAGGTGACCATAGACATAGGAATATCTCAGTCTGTCACGGTGCATTTTGTTACAACCACCAAAAGAAAGCTGTATTTGTGGGAAAAAAAAGGACATCAATTTTTTTTGGGTACAGTGCCACATGACCATGCAATTGTCAGCTAAAGTAACGCAGTATCACAAAAAAATGGCCTGATCTTTAAAGGGGTAAAAACTTTGGGGGCTGAACTGGTTAAATAGGTTGAGCGGTCGGTGCTAATCACGTGCCCCAGTCATTCCAGCTGCAAGTATATGCTGATTCTTGCCGCTGCAATCCGTTGGCTGCAGGTAACCGTCCATGTGAATGTGGCCCAATTTTCTTCAGAATACACCTCTCCCTTACTAAAATCAAAGCTATAACACAATGGGGGGATTTACTAAAACTGGAGCACACAGAATCTGGTTCTGCTCTGCATGGAAACCAATCAGCTTCCTGGTTTTAATGTTAAAGCTAAATAAAAAAAAAGGCAGTCTTCAACCAGATCAATGCCGCGTACACACGATCGGATTCTCTGATGGTCTAATATCCGATAGATTTTTTCTAGGGTTGTCCTGATACCGATACTAGTATCGGTATCGGGACCGATACTGAGCATTTGCGCGAGTACTTGTACTCGCGCAAATGCTCCCGATGCCAGATTCAATACGGAGAGCGGAGCAGAGCAGAGCAGCTGCTGGGTGATGGGTGATCTGTCTATCAAACTGCCCAGACAAGGGGGAGGGGCTATGACGTGGCGCGGCGGGGAACACACAGCTATTCAAAATAAAAGCTGTATGTTCCCCGCACTGATCATCTAGGTGGCGGCGGCGGCGGGGGAGGAGGGCGTTGGCTTTCTCTGTGGGGAGTGGGACATGGCTGAATTACTGGGGGGACATGGCTGCATCTCTGGGCGGACATTGCTGCATTACTGGGGGGACATGGCTGCATTACTGGGGGGACATGGCTGCATCTCTGGGGGGACATGGCTGAATTACTGGGGGGGACATGGCTGAATTACTGGGGGGACATGGCTGCATCACTGGGGGGACATGGCTGCATCACTGGGGGGACATGGCTGCATCTCTGGGGGGACATGGCTGCATCTCTGGGGGGACATGGCTGCATCTCGGGGGGGACATGGATGAATTACTGGGGGGACATGGCTGCATTACTGGGGGGACATGGCTGCATCTCTGGGGGGACATGGCTGCATCTCTGGGGGGACATGGCTGCATTACTGGGGGACATGGCTGCATCTCTAGGAGGACATGGCTGAATTACTGGGGGGGACATGGCTGAATTACTGGGGGAAATGGCTGCATCTCTGGGGGTACATGGCTGCATCTCTGGGGGGACATGGCTGAATTACCGGGGGGCATGGCTGAATTACTGGGGAGACATGGCTTCATCATTGGAGAGACATGGCTGCATCTCTGGGGGGACATGGCTGCATCTCTGGGGGGACATGGCTGAATTACTGGGGGGACATGGCTGCATCTCTGGGGGGACACGGCTGCATTACTGGGGGAACATGGCTGCATCTCTGGGGGGACAGGGCTGCATCTCTGGGGGGACATGGCTGAATTACTGGGGGGACATGGCTGCATTACTGGGGGGACACGGCTGCATTACTGGGGGGACATGGCTGAATTACTAGGGGGGGACATGGCTGAATTACTGGGGGGACATGGCTGCATTACTGGGGGGACATGGCTGCATCTCTGGGGGGACATGGCTGCATCTCTGGGGGGACATGGCTGAATTACTGGGGGGGACATGGCTGAATTTCTGGGGACACATTTAAAAAAAAGTATCAGTATTCGGTATCGGCGAGTACATGAAAAAATGTATCGGTACTTGTACTCGGTCCTAAAAAAGTGGTATCAGCACAGCCCTAATTTTTTCATCTGAATTCCATTCAAGCTTTCTTGCATACACACTGTCAGACCGATCGTTCAAAACACGGTGACGTAAAACACTACGACGAGCCGAGAAAAATTAAGTTCAATGCTTCCGAGCATGCGTCAACTTGATTCTGAGCATGCGTTTTTCTCCGACGAAATTCCACACAGACGATCAGAATTTCCCATCGGATTTGTTTTTATCAGAAGAATTTAAAACATCGGAATTTCCGATGAAACAAAGCCATCTGAAATTTTTCATGGGAAAATCAGATCGTGTGTATGCGGCATAAGAATGCCATGCTTTCTCATGATGATGTCTGTGATTTAGTGATGCCAAGACTAGCCAGACAGTTCAGAACAGTCCGCCTAGAAGGGGGAAAAGTTGTAAAATCACACAGTTAGAGCATTTTTATCTTTAAATGTATATGGAATAAATAAAGATTTTTTTGTGTTTGTACGGTTCTTTTTCATTTACTATTCCATGTTTTATATTAATGAAAAAAATTGATTCCTCATGATTTTTTGTGGGAAAGGAAATTGACATTATAATTTGAAAAATATGAAATTGCTATGACACATCACATAAACTATCATTAGAAAGGAGAGTCCTTGTAAAGTTTGTTTTACTTTTCATCACAAAATAGTTTTCTTTTTACAATAATTACATCCGTTTGCTGTCAACGGAGCGCCCTCTGCTGGAAGCAAAGCATAAGACTCTCTTTACAGTCATTGATTTTGAGTCCTCGAAGCATCGCCGACTTATGCAAGCTGCAAAGAGCAGGCAAACTTCACTTCTCTGAGACCCTGTTTAGCTTTACAATAGTTATTTTGTTTCATGTAAATATCTGCAGCTTATTACTTCATTAAGTGATAAATGGAAACCTTTCCCGAAAGAAAAATAAACGTTTCCTTTGTTGTATCTAATTCTGCAAATGCTAGTTGTCCTGTTGTCCCTCTGGTTTCAATACTTTGAGTCACTAACCCAGAACTTTTGACTTTGTTGTGACTTTCCTGGTCTGCATACTTCAGGTAGGTGACTCAAAAGCTATTGAATGTAAGGCAACCAGTATTTATACGTTTTGACGTGAGACAAATATATTAGTTACAACCAGGGCCAGGGATGGACTGGCCATTGGGACTACAGGGAGTTTCCCGGTGGGCCGATGGCTCAGTGGGCCGGCTTCAGTGACAGGGGACCGCTGCCCCCTCTGCTCCTCTGTCTCTCCCTCCCCGCAGTGCTCACCTGGGGGGGAACAGAGAAGCAGGGGGAAGACCAGAGGAGCATGGGGGATAGACAGAGGAGCATGGGGGAGGGGACAGACAGCTGACTCAACAGCTATGGCCTGGGAGTTTCTCACTTCTAATCTTGTCCGATAAGGGGGGGCACCAAACTGATTCTTTGCCCCGGTGAAATAATGTCTAGCTTCCCCACTTGTACTGCCTATAAGAGTACCAGTACCAGCCGTTCTACTCTAATAAAATAGAATGGCTAGTGGCAAGTGAAGGGGAAGAGGGTGCTTGGGTGGCCGGGGGGGGGGGGGGGAGTTGTACGGCCGCCATGGGATAGACCTCTCAAAGTGGGCCAGTCTGGATGAAGTCCAGGGCCAAATTTCTGTCCCAGTCCAGCCCTGACCAGGGCTTTTTTAAGCGGAAACACGGGGGCAGCGCAGTTCTGGCACCTCCAGCACTGCATGTATGTAATGGCAAGGGGTTCTGGGGTGTGCTGCAGGGTCTGTTGATGCTGGCTGCTGGTGGATCTATTGTAGTTGGATCTGTTGTTGCTGGGGAGGGCTGTTGTTGCTAGCAGGGGATCTATCTATGCTGGGGGTGGGTCTCATGTTGCTGGGGAGGTCAGTCGTTGCTGGGAGGGATCTTTTTTTGAGGGAGGGGTATATTGTTCCCGAGTCTGGCTTGGGGTGGAATTTCAGGACCAAAAGGGGTATCCCCGAGCCAGACTCGGGATCGCCTCGCAGAGTCCACAGGCACAAGTTACTTACCTTGTCCCTGGATCCTGAAATGCCTCTCCGCTGTGTGATCGAGCAGGTCCTTGCTTGATTCACAGTGCCGAATGCCGCCAAGCTCCGTTCCGTGCGACGTTACGACACACGGGGGCGGAGATCGGCGCCAAATTTAAAAAAGTAAATACACACAGTACATACAGTATACTGTAATCTTATAGATTACAGTACTGTATGTAAAAAATACACACCCCCTTTGTCCCTAGTGGTCTGCCCAGTGCCCTACATGTACTTTTGTATAATAAAAACGGTTCTTTCTGCCTGCAAACTATAGATTGTCCATAGCAACCAAAAGTGTCCCTTTATGTCAAAAGTGGTTTTAGAGCAGCTAGAAAAAAAGTGATAACAAATTAAAATCACTTGCAGAATTGAGCGATAGCGATTTGTGGGGAAATTCGTCATAAAAAAATTAAAAGTAATAATTTTTATTATTATTATTATATTATTTGTCATAATTATTTATATTTATTTATTGTATTATAATTTATGATTTTGTGTTTCAAATTTTATTATACCCAGGATGTCTACTAAACTCTTGTTTGGACAGATTTAAGTGAGTTATTTCTTATAACAGGATTACATGCCTACAATATAAAACGCCAAATTTCCATGCAAAATAATTGTACCACTTTCAGCACCTAAAATCTGAATTAATCAAACCGCCAGGGAGGTTAAATGCAAGCTGCTTGGACATTAGAGCGACCCACTGTCTTTAGTACTTTGAGTCACCTACCTGGAACAAGTACTCCTATCAAGAGTTCTGATCTAACTTAAGCCTCATACGCACAATCAGACTTTCTGCAGACTTTTGTCCAACAAACACGAAACTACGTGGTTTTTCAGCTCTTTAGTGTCACCTTTTAGGCAACTTATGCTAATGTTGTGAGCATGCGTGTTTGTACTTTGGCATTGTGTCCGACGGACTTGTATACACACGATCGGATAATCGGCCAACACATAATTGTTGGTGGACAATTTTAAAGCATGCTATCCCACATTTGTCTGTGGAAAATCGGACAACAATTGTTCGATGGAGCGTAACAAACAATCGGATTTTCCGACAACAGCCTGTTATCACACAATTCCTATCGGATAATCCGATTGTGTGTAAGAGGCTTTTGAAGGAAATAATTTTGTACTCGTGGACTGTGGCAGTTCTGTGCCCTGCCCCGTTGTGAAAGGAGCTAAAGGGGTTGTAAAGGTAAAAATATTCCCCCTAAATAGCTTCCTTTACCTCAGTGCAGTCCTCCTTCACTTACCTTATCCTTCGATTTTGCAGATAGTCCAAGGGAGGGGGCGAGCACAACACTCCACACCAGGGAGAAAGCCTTGCATTACTGTGTGGAGTTACACTTTAATGGCATCCCAGTCTTAGTCCGTATGGTTCAATATAGAGTTGACCCACCCTTTGCAGCTTTAACACCTTCAACTCTTCTGGGAAGTCTGTCCACAAGGTTCAGGAGTGTGTCTATGGGAATGTCTGACCATTCTTCCAGAAGCCCATTTGTGAGGTCAGGCACTGATGTGAATGAGAAGGCCTGGTTTGCAGTCTCCGCTCTATTTCATCCCAAAGGTGTTCTATTGAGGTCAGGACTCATCCATGTCTTTATGGACCTTGTTTGTGCTCTGGTGTGCAGTCATGTTGGAACAGGATGGGGTGATCCCCAAACTGTTCCCACAAAGTTGGGAGCATAAAATTGTCCAACATGTCTTGGTATGTTGATGCCTTATGAGTTCTCTTCACTGGCCAAGCTCAACCCCTGAAAAACAACCCCACACCATAATCCCCCTTCCACCAAATGATTTGGACCAGTGCACAAAGCAAGGTCCATAAAGACATGGATGAGTGAGTTTGGGATGGAGGAACTTGACTGGCCTGCACACGGTCCCGACCTCAACCCGATAGAACACCTTTGAGTTAAATTAGAGACTGCGAACATTCTTCACTTCTGGAAGAATGGTCAAACATTCCCATAGTCACACTCTTAAATCTTTTGGCCAGCCTTCCCAGAAGTGTTGAAGCTGTTATAGCTGCAAATACTAGGCCAATTCAATATTGAACCTTACTGACTAAGACTGGGGTGCCATTAAAGTTCCTTTTCCATATAAAGGCCAGTGCCCAGAGGCTTAGCTTGAAACTTGTGGGCCCAGATTCAAAAGTTGACCTGGGACCCCCCCTCCAACTACCACCCACCACTTTTACCGTATGTGCAGATACACCCACCACACGCCAAGATACTCAAAGTGGCTTAAGAGTTTTGAGTTCCCAGAGTTCCTTCCTACATCAGAGGACAGGGATCACACTGGAGAATCAGAGGACAGGGATCACCCCTGGCAGGTGACTTGGCAGAGCTCCTTTCCCATCCCGGCACTGTATACAGCTCCTCACCCCCCCACACTACACAGGGCTGAAATCTCATTCCTTTACACACAGTCTGTCAGCCTTCACAGGGTATATCTGGCTTTTATGTTGCCATTCTGACCTGTGAAATTCTCTGGTGGGAGTGTAGTTGCAGTAGGCAGATACACTCTGTGCATATCGTGGCTGACTGGCTGTGTTGTAAAGGAATGTGATTTCAGCCCTAAGGAGGAGGAGCATTATAGAGTGCTGTAATGGGAAAGGAGCTCAGCATCCAGAGCAGAGGGGGTGTTCAGGGGGGGGGGGCTCAACTTAAATCTCGCGGGGCAAAGCCATGTTATAAAATCTGGGGCTGCTATCAAAGCAACCTGGGCTTCCATAACACCTCAGCAGTGCCTCCATGCCAAGCTGCATTGATGCAATAATTCATGCAAAAGGTCCCCCAACCAAGTATTTAGTGCATACTATACTGTACATTGACATACTTTTCAGTATTAAAAATCCTTTTTTTTTTTATTGGTCTTATGTAATGTTCACATTTTCAGATATACTGAATTTGGGCTTTTCACTAGCTGTAAGCCATTATCATCTAAATTAAATGCTTGAATTATATCACTCTGTGTGTAATGAATCTATATAATATGAGTTTCACTTTTTGAATTGCATTACTAAAATAAATGAACTTTTTCGTGATATTCCAATTTTTTAGATGCACCTGTGTATATATATATATATATATATATATATTTATATATATATATATATATATATATATATATATATATATATATATATATATATATAGTGATAGCTCCTTTGGCAAATAGGCTGTTTACTTTACAAAGG
Source organism: Rana kukunoris (assembly GCA_029574335.1). Classification (NCBI taxonomy): domain Eukaryota; kingdom Metazoa; phylum Chordata; class Amphibia; order Anura; family Ranidae; genus Rana; species Rana kukunoris. The sequence continues at coordinate 166,809,299 of CM056052.1, forward strand.
AATTATCCATTTGCAAAGGATTTTTCCCTTAGATGAAGCTCTGCAGAAACAAAAGCGATCAAGCTCTGCATAAATGTATCATCCAATCAGGTGCAAGCAAAAATACATTTTTTTTCCTTGCACGTGATTATGAATTGTTTGTAAAATTAATTTTCACCATATTCCCTAAGCCAAGGGCACATTCCCTTGCATAGCAAACATCCGATTTGCCTATGAAGCTCAAAACACATGTAATACAGGATATTTGCATTTACTATTTGACGCACATAAAAAAGGTACAATGTCCCATATGTTCAAGGCCTAACTATTGGACAGTTATTATTTCCTCCCACAGTAGGACAGTACAAAGAGCAATGATAAAGATTTACAGCTCATCTGAGAATTGTTCATTAAATGTGGTCAGGGATTTCATTTGACAAATCCAAAGCAATTAGAACAAGGCACTTTACTGATGAAAAACGTCTGATGGTTCTGTGTGTGGTGGTAAGACTGAGGTGAAAGGACATAATGGACTTGGCTTGTTCCTCTTCTGGCACCCAAATCTTGGCTCTAAAATAAAAGCTGTTGCTGCAATCATTTTTCCAACAGTAAAGGATAATTATAGAACAATGAAGTCATGTGTGCTGTCGAGAGGAAGTTGGCAAATTGTTTTTAAAAATCTGTTCATCATCACAGTAAACTAGATAAAGAAATTCTGTTGTTTAATAAATAAAACAGATAGCAATTACTTATGAGAATGTGTATATTTGAACTTGCTTGAGGTAAGCACTGAGCACGGATATGTAGTACAAGTACCCCCCGTGTTAGCAGGGCCAGATTTGTTTTTCCCTTCCCATAAGCCAACGTCTTGCCCTTTCCCATGCCCCATTCAAGTAAACTGGCCAGCCTCAGAACACTTAGACCCCTTTCACACTGAGGGCGTATTGCATGCGCTATAGCGTTAAAAATAGCGCCCGCAATCCGCCCTCAAACAGCTGCTCCATTGTCTCCAGTGTGAAAGCCCGAGGGCTTTCACACTGGAGCGTTGCGCTAGCAGGATGGTAAAAAAAAGTCCTGCTAGCCATCTTTGGAGCGGTGAAGGATCGCTGTGTTTACCAGCCCTCCACCGCTGCTGCCCATTGAAATCAATTGGACAGCGCGGCTATATCATCAGCGAATTGCGGACAGTTTTAACCCTTTCTCGGCCGCTAGTTGGGGTTAAAAACGCCCTGCTAGCGACCGAAATCCGCCACAAATCCGCCCATAGCCGCAGCCTAAAAATAGCGGCATTTTACCGCCAACGCTATGGGCGGCTCAGTGTGAAAGGGGTCTTATAGCTGATAAGTGGAGGAAAACTGATATCCTGGTTAGTTTGCTTCTAAGACCCTGAGTGGGTGAACTATCCTTAGTATATACTGTAGTACACTGTTCCACCAATATCTGACAGGTAAGATGGCAGTCTGGATCCTTTTATTCTACCTGGGAATGTGTTACACCCCTGGTAGCTCTTGTGGCTTTAGGCTACAGCCTATGTTGGCTATATAGAAATCCAGCACTGACTGTTGGTGGTGCTTGGACTAGCCCGGGAGTTTATTTAAGGCTAGTGTTCAGGGAATTGTGTATCAGCCTATCCTTCTCTATTGGTCATATGGACTACTACTGAGTAGATCTAAATGTAAATATGAAGTGCTATTACATGCTGAATAGAAAGTATACTGACATCTTTTAGGCTAGATTCACATCTGGAAAAGTGATTCCCGCTGCAGGTCCTCACCTGTTCCCCCAGTTGCAACCACCCGCACAGACAAAAGTGACTAGGTGTCCCGGGAGCTGCACATCAAGTCAAGACCTGCTGTATGATAGTGAATAGCAGTCTCATCTTAGACCCCGCCAGGCCATGCTCCCAATGTGTTTCACTCCGGCCACAGGTGCTAACTCATGGGAATGGAGTCTCCAGGTGGAAGGAGGCTGTAAAATGCATCATTGGCCACCACTCAGTGAAAGAATGAATATCAGGTGTGTGAAGTGGTTGTGAAGGAGATTTCTCATCAATATGGTTTTTAAGAGTTAGTAGAGGGGGTGGGGTAGAATATTTGTATTTTAGCCTTATCATCACACTCCTGCACGTGTTTCTTTACACACAGCCTGCAAGAGACTTGCCTTTTCAGACTTCTTTGCAACCAGATCTTGTATGGTTGCTTTGTGTATGCACTTCCTTAAAGGGGTGTTTCACCCAAATGTAATGTTTATTAAAAGTCAGCAGCTAAAAAAAGTGTAGCTGCTGGCTTTTAATAAACATTCACTTACCTTCTCCACGTTCCAGCGACGCGCCGACCGGGGCTCCGCTGCTCTCCCCCCCTCTCCGGCCGGCATCCTCATTGCGACTGTGGGCACCCAGCCGTGACAGCCTTCGGCTTCATGGCCGGGCACCCACTGCGCATGCACGAGCCGCACTGCGCATGCGCGCGCGGCCCGCCGCTGATTGGACAGGCGATCGTCCAGGACCTGTCAGTGTCCTAGACGATTGCCTATGGTAGGGGCTGCAGTAAGGCGATTAAACCTAATCGCCTTACTAGCCCCTCGGCGGAAGCAGGAAGTCGGACAGGAAGTCCCACTCCTACTGAAGCCCCCACTCCCCCCCAAAAAAAATTACATGCCAAATGTCCATCACCTTTACCCTCAGTTTACTTACAAGGCAGTGGTCATCTTGGAGGTGTGTTTGGGGGTCATTATCATGTTGGAATACTGCCCTGCAGCCCAGTCTCTGAAGGGAGGGGATCATACTCTGCTTCAGTTTATCACAGTACATATTGGCATTCATGATTCCCCCAATGAACTGTAGCTCCCCATTGCCGACAGAACTCATGCAGCCCCAGACCATGACACTCCCACCACCATGCTTGACTGTAGGCAAGACATACTTGTCTTTATACTCCTCACCTGGTTACCGCCACACATGCTTAACACCATCTGAACCAAAAAAGTTTATCTTGGTCTCATCAAACCACAGGACATGGTTACAGTAATCCATGTCCTTAGTCTGCTTGTCTTTATCAAACTTTTTGCTGTCTTTCTTGTGCATCATCTTTAGAACAGGCTTCTTTCTGGGACATGATCTGCGTATGGCTGACAGGCTGACCCCCCACCCCTTCAACCTCTGCAGTAATGCTTGAAACACTAATGTGTTTATTTGCCAAAGACCACCTCTGGATATGACGCTGAGCATGTGCACTTAACTTCTTTGGTAGACCATGACGAGACCTGTTCTGAGTGGAATATGTCCTGGTAAACCGCTGTATGGTCTTGGCCACCATGCTGCACCTTAGTTTCAGGGTCTTGGCAATCTCCTTATAGCCTAGGCCATCTTTATGTAGAGCAAGAATTCTTTTTTTCAGATCCTCAGAGAGTTCTTTGCCATGAGGTGCCATGTTGAACTCCCAGTGACCAGCATGAGAGAGTGAGAGCGATAACACCAAATTTAACACACCAGCTCCCCATTCACACCTAAGACCTTGTAACACTAACGAGACACATGACACCAGCAAGGGAAAATGGCTAACTGGGGCCAATTTGGAAATTTTCACTTAGGGGTGTACTCACTTTTGTTGCCAGCGGTTTAGACATTAATGGCTGTGTGTTGAGTTATTTTGAGGGGGACAACAAATTTACACTGTTATACTGTACTGTACACTCACTACTTTACATTGTAGCAAAGTGACATTTATTCAGTGCTGTCACATGAAAAGATATAATAAAATATTTTAAAAAATGTGAGGGGTGTAGACACTTTGTGAGATACTGTAGCCTTGGTTTACACCCGCATACAAAACCACGCTGGATGTGTGCAGGTGCATAATGGCACACCACATGCATTGGAATTGCACCTGCACTGGAATCTGCACTGTACTTGCAGTTCCCGTGCGGGCTGCGATTTCTAGAATGCTGCAGGGACCTTTTCCCTGCATTTCAGGAGGCATGGGCTGCCGTGTCTGCACAAATCAAGGTTCACAGAGCCAAATCATTGTGAACTTAGATTTAAACAAGTGAAATAAAAAATTTGAGCGTTGGTCATGTATATTCCTGTTTCACAGCAGCCATATTTGGTACCTGTCTTATTTAGGGTAAATTCACACCAGCTGCTGCATTACAACTCAATGGCTGGTGTGTGGTGGGATCACACAGTGACATTTTATTAAGTTCTATTGGCCACCACATAACGCAAGGTCGCGCATTTCCTTACTGCTGTGAAAAAAGTATACATTTTCATACTGTGCTTCTTTTTGGTGTATACCACTGTAACATGGTGGTGTGAAAATATTGTCAGATGGCGCAAGGAGAGATAGATAACAGAACAACCTTGGCAAGTAATCTAAATGTCAGAATAAGGTGACTGATTATTCATCAATATATATACAGTATATATATATATATATATATATATATATATATATATATATATATTTAGCAAACGTTCATGAGCCCAGAATTGATCCAAAATAACACTTTAGCGGCAGCAGTCCCAGAAGAGCAGAAGCATACTCTGTGCATAGGTAGACAAAGAAAAAACAAGGAAAAACCTCTAATGCACCGGACGATGACTACATCCACGCTTTTATATATATGCCTGTTATCCACCCAAATGTGTGAGTAGCCACTTGGCTGTGTCTCTTTTTATTTTAATTTCTCCTATTAAAACGTTACTGCACTTAGATTGGGCACATCCTTGTTTTTTCTTTGTCTAACTTGGTGGTGTGAACTGGCCAGGTAGCAAGCAGACAAGACATTTTGCCTTGTGTTGCTGTGGGACTGTACTGAAATAGCCGCCTAATGCAGTCATACCTCACCTGGTTTAAATCTACCTTCAAAGACAGTCACTGATTGTGATCGTTTTCTTCAGAGTTTAAGATAGAGAAAGTTTCCTTTCATCGCTTGCATCATATACTCAGTAAGGATGGTTTGAATTCCAGGAAAAAATCATTTATGGGAATCTTTTTATGATGTTCTTTTGCGGATCACTTTTTTCTCATATGGTAATGTTCGTAAAGAACACTTCTTCAGATCTTAATTATTGTGTACTGCAATACCGCATGTATTCCTTAAACATGTTTAGGGCCCCATATTCTCTTTGCATTCAAAGTTTAATCTGATTGTCCCAAAATGTTTTATAAAGTCAGTATAATGTTGAAGTGAAGGCAACTTGTTAAACTTTTATATATGTATAAAGTACAAATTGTTCACTGTGTCCCATTGGTGCTCCCTTGTATCCCAGGTCCAGGCTGTACACAGGTCTTGACTTCTGCCTCCCTGCTACCACCATTACTAGTACCAGTGTTAGCAGGGCCAGGTTTGAGATTAATCTCTTCCCGCGTTCAGAACTAGGAAAGTGTGAATATTACCCATGAGGTCCTGCTAGATCACTTTAGCCTGGCCCTTTTTGCATTTTAATGTTTTCCATAGCTATAATTGTCTATACCGTCTAAAATCCAGCAATACTTTGTCTCACCCTGCTCCGCACATGCTCAGTTACTATCTATTTTCAGGCATTTTTAGGCACTGCCAAGTTTGTAGAGGCCAATCTGCTGACAGCCTTAGGCCCCTTTCACATTGAGGCGTTTTTCATGCGGTACAGCGCTAAAAATAGTGCTGCTATACCGCATGAAAAATCATGCCCTGTAGTGTTCAATGTGAAAGCCCGAAGGCTTTCACACTGAAGCGGTGCGCTAGCAGGAACGCTCCAAAAGTCCTGCTAGCCGCATCTTTACCGTGGTATAGGAGCGGTGTGTTCACCGCTCCTATAGCGCGCCTTCCCATTGGAATCAATGGGAAACCGCGGTAATAGCGCGGTAATACCGCCCGCAACGCGGGCGGTATTAACCCTTTTTCGGCCGCTAGCTTCTCGCTGGATTCTGCCGAGAAGCTTGGTCGTGTGTACGGGGCCTCATACTTTTGTTTTATCTCTAGAGCATCTCTTACTGCCTTCAGGTAACTAAACCTGCATTACCCAATATTCCAACAACTGAACCATCCCATAATATCAGGTTATGTTGACTGTCTTTGCTTTTTAAAGTCGCTGTACTGAAATGTGACCTTCCCAAATTATCATGAAAACTTGTTTCTCATGTCACCAGATCTATGTATGTTGAGGAGCCCAGGCAGATGGTCCTGGACGCACACAGAAACCTGTATGTTGTAAGCAGGCTTTGGAATGACAGGGTAAAAAGTGATGATGATCATCATGTAATTCTGGAAAGCAGATCTTCCAAAAACAAAACATAGACACAGATAAGCGGCTATTCTTGTGGCTTGTTTATTGCTGAACAGTTTTTGAAGTTGTTCCAACATTTATGAGTGTAAATATTTATACTGTTTTCAGTAACACATACTGCTATGTACACATAACATAACATTCCACTGTCAGCCATTGCACACTGTTTTTCTTCTGAGTTTATTTATATACATATACTAATAGGGGCAGCTGGCTTTTTATTTTTTATAGGGGCAGTGGTGTATAAGACCAGGAGAGATTCAAACTGCTGCTTTGGCATCAATGGTGCATGCGCCCAGTTTTAAGTAGCACAGATGTATAAATCCAAAGCATAGTGTCTATTTAGCAAATATAAAGCCAATCCCTTGGGTATTAGTGTTAGACAGGGGCACTGAAGAAGAATACAGCTATAGAGCACTTTAGTGTCTTTGGGTCGAGGGGTACTGTATGTAGGTTGCCTGTGAATATCTGATCATTACCATCATCAATAACTGGTAAAGTAGCATTTTAATAGTTACATATCATAGGGTATGCATTCATTGGCGATCATCCAGGTTTTTTTTCCAAGTGGACTTTTGCAGTATATAGTTTTGGAATCTCTCTCTTTCTGGTAGAAATCAAAACTCTAGATAGTTTTGGCACATCTCTCTTCCGGAAGGAATTAAAGCCTAAGATAGTTTGACACCTCTCTCTTCCAGGAGGAATCAAAGCTCTAGATAGTTTGGCACATCTCTCTTCCGGAAGGAATTAAAGCCTAAGATAGTTTGACACCTCTCTCTTCCAGGAGGAATCAAAGCTCTAGATAGTTTGGCACCTCTCTCTTCTGGAAGGAATCAAAGCCCTAGACAGTTTGGAACCTCTCTCTTCCGAGAGGAATCAAAGCTCTAGATAGTTTGGCACCTCTCTCTTCTGGAAGGAATCAAAGCCCTAGACAGTTTGGAACCTCTCTCTTCCGAGAGGAATCAAAGCTCTAGATAGTTTGGCACCTCTCTCTCCTGAGGGGAATCAAAGCTCTAGATAGTTTGGCACATCTCTCTTCCGGAAGGAATTAAAGCCTAAGATAGTTTGACACCTCTCTCTTCCGGGAGGAATCAAAGCTCTAGATAGTTTTGGCACATCTCTCTTCCGGAAGGAATTAAAGCCTAAGATAGTTTGACACCTCTCTCTTCCAGGAGGAATCAATGCTCTAGATAGTTTGGCACCTCTCTCTTCTGAGAGGAATCAAAGCTCTAGATAGTTTGGCACTTCTCTCTTCCGAGAGGAATCAAAGCTCTAGATAGTTTGGCACCTCTCTCTTCTGGAAGGAATCAAAGCCCGAGACAGTTTGGAACCTCTCTCTTCCGAGAGGAATCAAAGCTCTAGATAGTTTGGCACCTCTCTCTTCTGAGGGGAATCAAAGCTCTAGATAGTTTGGCACATCTCTCTTCTGGAAGGAATTAAAGCCTAAGATAGTTTGACACCTCTCTCTTCCGGGAGGAATCAAAGCTCTAGATAGTTTTGGCACATCTCTCTTCCGGAAGGAATTAAAGCCTAAGATAGTTTGACACCTCTCTCTTCCAGGAGGAATCAAAGCTCTAGATAGTTTGGCACCTCTCTCTTCTGAGAGGAATCAAAGCTCTAGATAGTTTGGCACCTCTCTCTTCCGAGAGGAATCAAAGCTCTAGATAGTTTGGCACCTCTCTCTTCTGGAAAGAATCAAAGCCCTAGACAGTTTGGAACCTCTCTCTTCCGAGAGGAATCAAAGCTCTAGATAGTTTGGCACCTCTCTCTCCTGAGGGGAATTAAAGCCCTAGATAGTTTGGCACCTCTCTCTTCTGGTAGAAATCAAAGCCCTAGATAAATTGGCACCTCTCTCTTCTGGGTGGAATCAAAGCCCTAGATAGTTTGGAACCTCTCTCTTCCGAAAGAAATCAAAGCCCTAAATAGTTTGGCACCTCTCTCTTCTGGGTGGAATCAAAGCCCTAGATAGTTTGGAACCTTTCTCTTCCGAAATAAATCAAAGCTCTAGATAGTTTGGCACCTCTCTCTTCTGGGAGGAATCAATTTTTCAGTTTTCTGTGCTTTCGTTATCGTTTGTTAAAATGAAAATACCTGAAATTCGGACGAAAATGCATTCGGACGAAAACGAATGCACATGTCTATAAAGCAGTATTAAACCCAAAATGTACTACAGTATATTGCAACTTACCAATCATAAAATGCAGTGGTTGTATTATTTTTATTTTATTTTGCTTTTTTCCCCTCTGTTTTCACCTGGTGATCTGGCCAGTAAACACCCACTGTATTTTTGAGAGACAACTCTGGAGGAATGAGCAGAGGAGGAATAGCAGGCAGCAGCATTGTCAGTATTGGGAGAGGGGAGTGATAAATATATTAGCATACTTAGAGCCACAGATAAAGTGAAGCTGAACTTCAGCTCACACTTTATAGGCAGTTACAGCAAACCGTTTTTGCTGGACCAATAAATAAAAGCTGGTGATTTTAATCACCCCTGCCAATGTTAAGTCATTTGACTCAGCCATGTAAACTGATACATTCTGCTGGACAGCTTGTGCTTTGAAAAACAACAGACTTGCTGGCTGCATTACTAGATGAAAATAGAAGGAAAAATGGCTTAAAAACGAATTCAGCCATCATAACTAATAATTTGTAAGCTGAAATATAATAAATGTTTGCTTTTGGGTTTAATACTACTTTATTTAAATCCTTATTAAAGTGGTTGTAAACCCCACTTTTTTCACTTTTACCTACAGGTAAGCCTAAAATAAGGCTTACCTGTAGGTATAAAGAATATCTCCTAAACCTGTACGGTTTAGGAGATATTCCCCTCGCAATGCGCCGCTGATTGCAGGGGCGCATGCGCAGGGGAATCCACTGCGAAAGGACCGGCATCCGCCAGACCCTTGCCGGATTTAAATCTCCCGCGCGCACGTGCGGGAGTGACGTCGTCGCTCCAGCCAATCACAGCGCTGGAGCGGCGATACCCGGAAGACACGCCGGAGCAAGATGACATCTCGCTCGGCGTGGACCAGGTAAGTGTTCTTCACCTCGTTCCGAGGTAAGTATTTCATAATCAGCTAGTATGCGGTGCATACTAGCTGATTATGCCTTTTGCCTTGCAGGTTTGAAAAAAAAAAAATTATTTATGCGGTTTACAACCGCTTTAACAAAACAATTTGGAAGCTTTTATTGCTATTATTGCTCGTAGTCGGTTCTGGATATGTACAAATATATATTACAAAAACATATGCATGTATTTCCAAAGCAGCTGCAAAGCATGTAGGAACTTATTGAAGCTCGACATTGTCCCCATATCAATAAAGTGGAACCTTGATTTACGAGTAATGTGGTTAACAAGCGTTTTGAAAGACAAGCAACTTAATTTTTTTAATCCTGACTCGGTTTGCGAGTGTTGTCCCACAAAACGAACAGGAATCAATCCTCTGCGGTGTGCAGTACCGCATTTGGCCAGAGGTGCGGGGGCTCCGGTGACCCTCTGAATGGTTCGGAGCCGTTTAGAGCTGTATGGAAATACTTAGAATCACTCGGAAACACTCAGAAATACTCTGTTCCCGAGTGTTTCCGAGCCTTTCCGAGTTCAGCCGAGCTGTCTCCGAGTATTTCCGAGTCTCTCTGGCACACCCCACCTCTGGCCACATGCGGTATTGCATGCAATAGAAGTCAATGCGGAACAAATTTATTTTTGTTTCCATTGACTTATATGGGGAAACTCGCTTTGATATGCAAGTGCTTTGGATTACAAGCATTCTCCTGGAACGGATTATGCTCATAATCCAAGGTTTCGCTGTATTTCCAACCGCATATTCTGTTGTTCACCGCTTAAGGACCACACACGACATATATACATAGAATGGCACGGACAGGCATTAACACATACCTGTATATCACGTACCTGTACGTGACCCTTTAAATGCCTGCTGTGTGGTCGGAAGCGCGTCGGCGCGCTCGCTACCCTGCCACCTTTCCCGTGAGTCGGAACCCCGGGTCCCGACTCACAGAGGTATAGAGCGGGGAGATGCTTGTGCAAACAAGCATCTCCTTGCTCTGCCTAGTGAGAATGACACTGATCTCGGCTCCGTGCCCTCAGAGCAGAGATCAGTGTCATGTGACACAGAGCCCACCGCCCCCTACAGTTAGAAACACAATGCAGGGAACTCTTAACCCCTACAGCGCCACCTAGTGGTTAACCCCTTCACTGCCAGTGTCATTTTCACAGTAAACAGTGCATTTTTATAGCACTGATCGCTGTGAAAATGGCAATGGTCCCAAAAACTTTTCAAAGGTGTCCGATTTGTCCGCCATAATGTCGCAGTCACGAAAAAATCACTGATCACCGCCATTACTAGTAAAAAATAAATAAATATTAAAAATGCCATAAAACTATCCCCTATTTTGTAAATGCTATAACTTGTGCGCAAACCAATCAATAAACACTTATTGCGATTTTTTTACCAAAAATATGTAGAAGAATACATATTCGCCTAAACCGAGGAAATTTTTTTTATATATATTTTTTGGGGCTCTTTATTATAGCAAAAAGTAAAAAAATATTGTATTATTTTCAATTTTTGTTTATAGCCCCAAAAAAAAAAAACGCAGAGGTGATCAAATACCACCGAAAGAAAGCTCTATTTGTGGGAAAAAAAGATGCCAATTTTGTTTGGGAGCCAAGTCGTACGACCGCGCAATTGTCAGTTAAAGCGACACAGTGCCAAATCGCAAAAAGTGGCCTGGTCTTTGACCACCCAAATGGTCCGGAGCTGAAGTGGTTAAGGGGTTCTTGAAGTTAGCATGAAACTATTTCCATAGTGGTGCTTTTAGTGGGTTATGTCGGTGTAGTGACTTTTCTTTATTGATAGGCTCACTTTAAGGCAAACCTGTTGAACCATGTGAGGCACAAGCAAACACATCTGTCTAAGGCCTCGTACACACGGTCGGACATATCCGATGAAAACGGTCCGCGGACCATTTCCATCGGATATGTCCGATCTGGAGTTTGATCCGATGGCGTGTACACACCATCGGATCAAATTCCCCGCCGGCGGACGGCGTGGTGACGTGTCGGTGACGCGGCTGTGACGTTGACGCCGCCACGTCACCACTACGTCACGCACCAGGAAGTAAACACTTCCGCGCGCATTCACAGGATACGACGCATGTGTGGGAGGATATGTCCGCTGGTTTACCGTACTAACCAGCGGACATATCCGACGGACAGGTTTGTAGCGGACAAATTTCAAAGCATGCAAATCTGTCCGCTAGCCCATACACACGAGCGGAGATGTCTGCTAAAACGGTCCATCGGACCGTTTTCAGCGGACATATCCCCTCGTGTGTACGAGGCCTTACACATTCAATTCCAATAAAGCTCTAGGTCCTATATTCAGCAGCAAACCCCGATTTCTGCTAAATTCTAGTTTCTGCTTTGTTTATATCATATCGCTGTGATGCTTTAACACTTGTACCTAAAGAAAGACAGGCCTGCCTTTTCTTGAAAATAGTATGAAGTGAGTTTCGGAATGACCTGCAGAGAAAGAAGTAGATGAAAGGGTCGAGGCATGCATTTAGAGATGAAAAGAATAATGTGCTCTCTTTAACGTAGAAGAGAGTATTCTGTGCTGAACACATGAACACATCCCGTGTCTGACTTATGGTGTATGGGATCCGAGCAAAGTGGTACGGGACAAAACATACGAAGAAGACACCAATAATAATAAAGACTTTTACATTCACTCTTTTTCTGGATTTCAATGGTGCCCTTCGTGTTCTTTTAAAGGACTGGACGAGCTTTCTGGTTATAAGAAGGTAACACACCACTATGACAGCAAAAGTAACCCAGAAAATAATCTGACATATGAAGCTCACAGTTTCATGCCAAATGCGGCCAAAATCAGACTTGAGGTTTATACAGTTCCTGACATTTTTTTGCGTCTTTACCTTGTTGGTTAAAATCATATTCGGTAATGAAAGGGAAAACATTATTATCCATATTGCAGCCGACAAGATCTTGGCAGAACGTGGGTTTGTTGCACAAGAGTTTTCGAACGGTCTGGACGTTTTTTTGTATCGATCTATAGTTATTAGACCAAGGAAAATGATGCTGATGTACATTGTAAAGTAGAACACCACTGAGGTATAGCGACAAGCAAACCCCTTTAAAGGCCAGAGCCCAAGTCCAGCATCACCAAGAATCTTGAATGGGAATGTCATAATCATCAGAGAGTCAGAAATCACCGAGTTCTTTAGAAAAATGATGAAGTTTGATTTGCTTGGTAACTGAAAAAACACAACAATTGCCAAACCATTCATTATTGTCCCAGCAACGAAGAGAAATGAATAAAGAACAGGAAAAAGGACTTGGTTGATACGGTTGTCTCTGGAACAATTCAAATTCTTAGCTAAATTTGTAACGTTGTGTCGTGTAAAGTCTATTATGAGTTCTCCGAATCCTACAATAGAAAGAAAACCGTTATTTAGTTAAGCAGCCCATACGTGACAAACGTAGTGTAAGCCCATAATATGGAGCACAAAACTATTCCTTATTATGGAATAATTGCTAGATTTGCTTTTTATGTTTTATTTTTCATGTTTAATTGAGATTTGTAAAAAGCTTGTCAGATATGAAAGAATTGGACAGAATTTGCAGCAAAAGAAGAACTTTATAGCAAAGGTTGCCAGTATTGGAACATATGTGTATTATCATGGACCAGTCTTCAAAGTCTAAGTTAGGGTGCGGCATAACCTCCCTGGCGGTATGATTCTTTCAGATTTTAGGTGCTGAAAGCGGTACCATTATTTGCAAGGAAATTTGGCGTTTTATACTGTAGGCTTGTAATTCTAATGCCCCGTACACACGATCACTTTTTGTGATGAAAAAAAATGTCATTTTCCTTCATGAAAAAAAATGACATTTTTCAAACTTCATTTTAAAAAATGACGTTGCGTACACACCATCATTTTTGGAAAATGATGAACAAAGTGATGGCACTCTAAAGGGGAAGTTCTATTTGCCTTGAGGCTGCTTTTAGCTGGTTACTTGTTAGTAAAAGACGATTCCTGCTTTTTTGTCTGTTACAGCGTGATGAATGTGCTTACTCCATTATAAATGGTAGTTTTACCTCCCATCTCCTAACTTGCTTCTGGGCATGTGCGGGTTTAAAACGTCATTTTTTACGTAGTTTTGCCCACACACGATCATTTTTTATGACACAAAAAATGACATTTTAAAAAATGACATAAAAAATTCGAGCATGTTCGAATTTTTTTTTGGTCATTTTTCAGAAGACATAAAATGACATTTTGCCCACACACAATCATTTTAAATGACATTTTTAAAAATGTCATTTTTTTTCATCACAAAAAGTGATCGTGTGTACGGGGCATAAGGCCTCGTACACACGAGCGGCCAGATTTGTTCAAATCTCTCCATCCGACAGATTTGAACAAATCTGTCTGCTGGGATTTTGGTTTGCTCGCGTGTACACACGAGCAAACCAAAATCCCCGCCAGCAGACGGCGTGCTGACGTGTCGGTGACGTGGCGGTGACGTTGACGCCGCCACGTCACCGCACCAGGAAGTAAAACACTTCCGCGCATGCGCCGAATCCATTCGGCGGCGGTGCGGCGGCGGTGCGGGATGACATGTCTGCTGGTAAGTGTACTAACCAGCAGACATGTCGGGCGGACAGATTCCCACCCGATAGATTTCAAAGCATGCTTTGAAATCTGTCGGGTGGACAAATCTGTCTGCTCTGCCGTACACACGATCGAATCGTTTACCGCTGGAGTCCCGTGATTGGTCCCCGGAGCTGAAGAACAGGGAGAGGTGTGTGTAAACACACCTTCTCCATTCTTCACAGTGGCGCTGTCGTTGATCATCTGTTCCCTGATATAGGGAAAGGCAATCAATGACGTCACATGTCCAGCCCCGCCCCCTACAGTTAGAAACACATATGAGGTCACACTTAACCCCTTCAGCACCCCCTAGTGGTTAACTCCCAAACTGCAATTGTAATTTTCACAGTAAACAATGCATTTGTATAGCATTTTTTGCTGTGAAAATGACAATGGTCCCAAAAATGTGTCAAAATTGTCCGATGTGTCCGCCATAATGCTGCAGTCACAAAAAAAATTGCTAATCGCCGACATTAGTATTTTGTAAACGCTATAAATTTTGCGCAAACCAATTGATAAACGCTTATTGCAATTTTGTTTACCAAAAATATGTACAATAATACGTATCGGCCTAAATTGAGGAAAAAAAAATGTTGCTCTATTTTTGTTTATAGTGCAAAAAATAAAGACCGCAGAGGTGATACCACCAAAAGAAAGCTCTATTTGTGGGAAAAAAAGGAAGCCAATCTTGTTTTGGAGCCTCGTCGCACGACCGCGCAATTGTCAGTTAAAGCGACGCAGTACGGAATTGCAAAAAGGGGCAAGGTCCTTTACCTGCGTAATGGTCCGGGTCTTAAGCTTTGACAAAGGATTTGCAGAGCTTTCAGCAAGCTTTGTTGAAGCATTTAACCACTTGTCGCCCAGCTCACGCACATAGTATATATATATATATATATATATATATATATATATATATAGTATATATATATCATGGATCGCCGGCGGACATCAGGTACGGCAATTCGCGTAGTGCTGCCAACCTGCTGGTAGCACTACACTAATCGCCATACCTGATGTCCGCCGACGACCCACGATTGCCTAGTACAGAGGCAGAGCTGGGATATGCCAGTGTAAACAAGGGGACATGTCAGAGATCCTCTGTTCCTAGTGATTGGGAACAGCGATCTCTGTCATGTCCCTGGCAGCCCATCCCCCTACAGTTAAAACACACCCAGGGAACACAGTTAACCCCTTAATCACCTACTAGTGTTAACCCCTTGCCTGCCAGTGTCATGCATACACTGATCAGTGCATTTTGATAGCACTGATCAATGTAATTATGTCACTGGTCCCCAAAAAAGTGTAATTTGGGATTAGATTTGTCCACCGCAATGTCGCCGTCCCGCTAAAAAATGCAGACCGCCACCATTACCAGTAAAAACAAACAAATAAATAAAAGTCCATAAATCTATCCCATATTTTGTAGACG
Source organism: Rana kukunoris (assembly GCA_029574335.1). NCBI lineage: Eukaryota > Metazoa > Chordata > Amphibia > Anura > Ranidae > Rana > Rana kukunoris. Next base: position 166,824,667 of record CM056052.1, read on the forward strand.
TGATAACTTTTGCGCAAACCAATTGATATATACGCTTATTGCGATTTTTTTTTTTTATCACAAATATGTAAAAGAATACATACTGGCTTAAATTTATGAAGAAATTCATTTTTTTAAACATTTTTTGGGGATATGTATTATAGCAAAAAGTAAAAAATATTGTTTTATTTATTTTTCAAAATTGGCGCTCTTTTTCTGTTTATAGCGCAAAAAATATGATCAAATACCACTAAAAGAAAGCTCTATTTGTAGAAAAAAAAAGGATGTCAATTTTGTTTGGGTACAGCCTAGCACATTACCGTATCGCAACAAATGACCTGATCATTAAGGGGGCAAATCCTTTCGGGCTAAAATGTTTTAACGCAGGGGTCTTCAAACTATGGCCCTCCAGTTGTTCAGGGACTACAATTCCCATCATGCCTAGTCATGTCTGTGAATGTCAGATTTTTACAATGTCTCGTGGGAAGTGTAGTTCCACCACAGCTGGAGGGCCGTAGTTTGAAGATCCCTGTTTTAACGTATCATTCAGCTTCAGCTCCAGTTTGTAAATGCTAAACAGAGATTCTAATGGGAGTGTTGATGTCCACTTTAGGCAAGCTGCTAGCAGGCTTCAGCAGGCTTTCAACAAGCTTCAAGAAGTTTTGAAGCTTGCTAGCAGCTTGTTTAAATTGACACTTAACACTTCCATTAGTATCTGTGTTCAGCATTTACAAATTGGAGCTGAATGGTACTTTAAAAGCTTTAACAAAGCTTGCTGAAAGCTCTGAAAATGCTTTGTCAAAGCTTACTGTTCACACTGCTCTTATACAAGCTGAAGCCGTGTGAAACAGACCTTCGAGTGCAGTGACAACAAGAGATGGCAATGATAGCAATGTAGCACAGCACAACCTGTGGTACTTATACTGCAATGCAGGTCTGATGACACAAACAGTACCATGTGTGTTGGGATGCTGTTCTAAATGAATGGCACTAGACATACCACAGCACAAAACACATGGTTTAATGTGCATTACCACAACATATAGGTTTGTAAGTGACTTAAGAGAAAAAATTAGCACTTAAGCAATAAAGGCTGTACCTTGTGTTTGAAAAAAAATAGGTATTTGTGACCTTTTGTTATATTGTGCATTTACGGTATATATGAAAAGGAAAAAAAAAGGTATTTGTGTGATTGTGGTCACTGCTTGTTGAAATGAAAATAAGTAAGTAAATAACAATGCGGTGTAACCAGACTGAGCGTTACATATTCTGAGAAGCAAAACTTATTTTTTTAGAACATGGAATTTCCCTTAAGTTCCATTACTATTTCATCTTATTGTCAATATATTAGCAGCACTGGGCTCATACACATCAGTATTTGTGTTGCATCTTTTTTTTTTTTTTTTTTTACCAAAATGTACCAAACTTTATTATACAGAAACAATAAAAAAAAAAAAAAATGTCAAAAAGCTGTACTGCAAAGACGAGATATAAAACTCAATAAAACAAAATGCAGTCATTTTTTATGCTTGACACCAAAATAAAGGTTTAGCAAAGTCAGCACATGCAAAATGTGTTGCATCCAATTTGAAGTATTCACATTACAAAATAAAATTAGGTTACTTTCTGTGATGCTGGACTATTTATTAATTTATCGTATACATGTTATTGTGTGTATTTTTGTAATATGTAACTACACATGAATATTCCATTCCCAGTTAAATAAATTAATTTGTTCAATAAGTCATCTATATGGGACTTAAATTTTGTTTTTGGAAACTGGGGACTTATATGATTAAAAAGAAATGTAAAAAATCTACAACAGATAATGAGCACTTATCTTCCTTTGCACAGATTACTCACCACTACATTTTTATTTGTTTGGCACAGATTTGTACATTGTTGGACTTGTGGTTATTAAATAGACTGCTCTGTAATTTACAGTCATTGAAATGCTGTTGGTGTGATTTATACAGCATATATTTGGTTCATATATGATCCTCTGAATACCAGTAATACTATTTTTAATGGGTCTGTTTACATTGTGCTTTAAAACATTGTCGTTCTGTAAAAACCTGCAACTTTAGCTATACAAAATTAAATCATTGGTAAATATATATATATATAATTATGGACAGAGCCATTTTGCTATAATATGGAAAAAGATAACAGAATCGTATTGTAAACTGACTAAATACAGCAATTCTAAGTACAGCATATATTGTTAGTATGATAAAGAAGGTTGATGTGTTATAACAAATAGGTACCTAACTTACAAGCAGTGAGTACTGTTTCAGCAGCTTCCAGACCTAAAGTTTGTAAGTAAGTAATATATTACCTGAATATTCCATGATTCAGTTACTTGCCACTTATGTTTGTAGAGTAGCAGATATATCGGTCAGAAAGCTGGCATCATCCCATGCATTTGCAAACAGAGATCAACAAGATAACGTTTTTTTTTTTTAATTTTCCCGTAAAGCGATCCACATCTTGGAGCTACGGCAGTAGAAGTATGGAGCTATTTACTTGTACTATTCAGAATATTAGAACGATTAATTATACCGGATGCATTTTTCAGTTTCTCTTCTTTAACAGAACATTAATACTTCTGCTTTTTCTTAGCCTGAAAAAAGAGAACACAGGTTCTGTTAATATTCTAACTATGCATAAACGTATGTGTAGCACTAACCCTCGTAAGAGTTGCAAATGCCAGGGTTCCCCACTGGTGCACAGCCAGTCACACAGCATTTCATTCTCGCATCCAGACACAGAAAACAATCTTTTGCTTGGTTTTGTTGTTTTATTAGGGAATAATTGCAGGCATACCCCACTTTTAAGTACGCAATGGGGTTTATTTACTAAAGCCGGAAAGTGAAAAATCAGGCTCACTTCTGCATAGAAACCAATGAACTTCTAACCCCGGCTTGTTCAATTAGGCCCGGTAATAAAACCTGGAAGTTCATTGGTTTCTGTGCAGAAGTGAGCCTGATTTTGCACTTTCCAGCTTAAGTAAATAAACCCCATTGTGTACTTAAAAGTGGGGTATGCCTGTACTTGGATGGGGTAAAGATTATGGGATGCCCAACTTGACAATATTAACAGAACCAGGGAAAACATCCTCCCTATTTACAGCTTTACTCCTTCGTCCTGCACAAATCTTGATCCTTTGCACAGCTCTGCTGGGCTCACTCCTTTAGGAGCTAACAGTCTTTTTGTTAGCTTAGCAATAGCACCTTACATGCTAAGAACTCTCAGTCCCTTGGAAAAGTAGTACATGTGGAGTGAACTGCTTCTTGAAACACTTTCAGTGCCCTTGTAGACACTGATCCCAGCTCGAATTCTTGCAGAAATGTTCGCCCACCTGCCTGCCACTTTGCCAGCCCACCTGGCTGCTTCTTCTCCCCAGTTCTTCTGAGTGACACGCTGGAGATTCTCCCAGGGCAAAGCTGATAATTTAAGCACACCGCTGTCTTCAAGAGAGACCCTGCTGCATGTGGCAGTCTCTTTCCTTATCTGTCCCTGCACCGTGCTGATCTACTCACTGTGTCTCCCCTTGCTCCTGCTGCCTCTCTGGACAGCCTCCTCCAACTTGTCCTGTGGTAGGATCCTTACAAGCCAGCCACCTGAGCCCCAGCCCAAGGTAGAGCCCCCCAGTAGGGTTCCCCTTAAGGACCACCGACATATTCCCTCAGCATTGCTTCTCCATCTTCCACCCAACTCCCTCTTAGCTTCCACCCACTAATTTCTAGAATATTCGCCAACATTCTAGAACCAGGGGGAGGCACCAGAGAGCTACCTGGATAAGTCATCCAGCCCTAACCTCTAATAACCCTGACTCAGATTCCATGGCTCAGGCTTAGCCCTGGGTCAGACTATAGTTTACCTGCACTACCGCTAGTAGCACAGCTACATATGTATGTCAAAAGATAAAAAGGGTGCTGTGCTTTGTGTATTCAGACTACATAAAGACATAAGTTTACGTCAAAATATCAAGATAATGGTGTGTCCGTCTTTGTAAAGTATATCTGTCCTTATCAATAATATTACAAAAAAAAGGCTTCAAGTTTTATGTAAGTATAGCAATACAATTTCTAAATGCAGCCATGCAATTTTTTTTAATAACTGTTCTTTTGAATGCCAGACAAAATGATTTATTTTAAATTCTGTATTGATTATAGGAGGTTTAAAAGTTTTTCAGATTTTTATCTCCTGTTTTGTCAGATTTTTATCCTGGTAACTAGGGTTGTCCCGATACCGAGTATTTGCGCTAGTACTTTTTTTTTTGAGTGCGGGGTGGAGTGCGGAGCACTCAGAGGGACCATGGCTGAACTCAGAGGGACCATGGCTGAACTCAGAGGGACCATGGCTGCATTTGGGGACATGTGGCTGCATTTTAAAAGTATCGGTATTTGGTATCGGCGAGTACACGAAAAAAAGTATCGGTACTTGTACTCGGTCCTAAAAAAGTGGTATCGGGACAACCCTACTGGTAACCCTGCTCACATGGTCAGAACTTCAGGGTAACCTAAGAATTTAGTTCTCTCAGACACAGAAGGTGAGGAAAAATCTTGCAGCGTTACAACTTTTTCATGTCTCTTGTGACAGGAAGAAAAATGCACTTGCTGGGGACAAAAACAAGAAGTCCTCATACATGCTGGGCATAAAAAATGCTGCTCATACAGTTTATTACTCAGCCTGTATAAGCAACTCTGTTGGCCTATTTGTCCATGCACATTTGTTTTTTTTTTTAGGTATATTTGCAGAGGAACATTTTCAGTCTGAAAAAAAACCCCATCGCAAGTGCGTTTTTGAGAGGAGTTTTCAGGCAGTAAAGATGCTTGATACGCCTAAACACAGCATTTAGGAGAGTTATGCATTTTCAAGTGTACATTGATTATAGTGAAAAATTAGCTGAGGGTAATGTTTTGGAAAAAAAATGCCCATAAAAAACAAATGCCCATAAACACGCATTAACTCTTCTACAATACGAGCCACTGAGAGTTTTTTTAAGCTGCTTTTCCTGCTAGAGGTTCTGGCATTTTTTCAGCCACCTAGTGTGCATGAAGCCTTGAAGGGGTTGTAAAGGTTTGTTTTAAAAAAACAAATAACAAACATGTTATACTTACTTCCTCTGTCTAAGGGTTTTACACAGAGTGGCCCCGACCCTCCTCTTCTGGGGTCCCCCAGCGGCGGTTCTGGCTCCTCCTCTTTCGAATGCTCCGACGGAGAGCTGCATTCCATGGGGGCACTTGTGCCCTCATGGAATGGCAAAGCTTGAGTGGTGAAAAGGTACAAATGCCTCTTAATTAACATTTACATCATTGAGTCACACTTATTTCCTAACCAAAGCGCATCAAGACCAAGACTGATTTAATGGTAACAGAGATCCGCATTTAAGCGCAATGGCTTAGTCTCAACATACAGCAACATACCGCATTGGCGCTCTGCTGATCAATTTCTGTGTACCTTATGGAATCTACATTATCCCCAATACCAACTTGGGAGGAGGCCAGTTTAAGTTTATATAAAGCCATTTTTTTTAGAGAGAGTAGGGAAGGGTTAGAACAGCTGCAATGTTTTTATTGCTGTCGATGTCCCTGTGAGGGAAATTTATTTTCTATTCATTCCAGCGACCACTGTCACTGAGACTGAAATCCAACATTTTGGAAGGGGAAATCTTCTAATGGCACTTGCTCTAGTGACAACTGTATTTCTCTAACTTTGAGAGATCTCCTCTAATTTTCTGTTGTGCTTTAAGAAAGGAAGTAAAGAAAAGCTCAGTAATGGGGAACAGACATTAAAGATAAAAAATACAGGGGTTTTAATTATTCCGTGCTCTATCCAAGATTATGAAAGAAGGTGTGGCTTTAGATATACAGTACTTTAACTTACTGCTTTGTTTTTTGTGGATTGTTGAGAGAAACCAGCACAGCCAGAGGAAACAAATCTAGACACTTGTAGGACTATTTAATAATAAAAAAAGAAATGAAAGTTCCCCACCAAAGTGGTGAACATGACGATATTGACAACCACAGTTTTTGTTTATTTTTCCAAAAAGTAAAAGATGGAACCTGATTAATACGTATGTGCAAGAACAAAAGAACATGGAGACATGGGGGGATTCAAATGTATTATTCAGAGCTGCAAGGCAAGATTACTAACCACTTGGTCACTTTGCTTTTGATTCACTTTCTAGAGAACCAACCAGATTTTGCCATTTCTAGCCTGAGCTCTGGTTATAAATATTTAGAATATAGGCAGGATTAAAATTCTTAGAACCAAAGTTTAAAACCCAGATTAAATCACGCTGCATTGGTGCTGTGAATCTAGCCTAAAAGAGAACTTTTCTCTTCCTCTTCCTTCAATACAGGGTGAGGAACCACCTAAGCCAGTGATGATGAACCTTGGCACCCCATATGTTTTATAACTACATTTCCCATGATGCTCTAGTATACCACAGAATGCATGAGCATCATGGGAAACGTAGTTCCAAAACATCTGGGGTGCCAAGGGTTGCCATCACTGACCTAAGCCATCACAGCTGAAATAAAAGTGTAGGTATAGCCACATTTTTTTTGTAGAGTTAGAACCTCTGTAGTTTCTATTGCTGATTGTGTCTCCAACAGGTGGTTTAATTTTCTCTATTTGTCTTGGTAGCCATTGTCACTAAGGCAGAAGGTGATGGGAAAAGATTTGTACAGTTGTCATCTGAACAGAAATAAAAAATAAATCCTTCATTAGGGAGACTTGTTCTAGTGACAGCTGTCTAAGTGAGGATTTCCCTAACTTTGCAACAATCATCTGGTTAAATTTCCAGGTCAGAAAGTGAAGGAAAATCTCTCGCAGATAAACCAAAAGAAAATCAACAAGAGTTTTAACCCTTCCCTACACAATCCAAAACTAAACAAAAAGTTGCCTTTACACACACTTTAGGATATGTAAGACATTTTTTAATAATAGGTGTGTGTGGATGTTCAGAGTGGAGTGTGGAAGACTGGAGAGTGTTTTAAAGTACCTAACTGATTCTGATATCTACCAAGTGCCTGGCTGGGGGTAAAGTCTTGCTTCCACTGCTCTCTCAATCCAACTTTTTTCACAGCAGTTCCCTTTGCAGGACTAAAGCAGCCAAGCCGCCCGAGCCAATCCTTCACTAAGCAGCGATGCCCAGCTCCAGTCACTGTCAGGGGCAGGCGAACCTTAGTAATCCTTTATGTTACTGGCCGCTTTCTGTATATGAATTCATCAGGTAGTGTGCGGGTATTCCGAAACTTCCTTGATGCCGCAATGTCTCCTGGGAGCTTTTGTCATTGTTCCTAGCAGACATTGCCGAGGTATGCAGCGAGTTATCGTGGGATTTAGAAAGAACTCGGAAAAAAACATGCGGTTTAGTAATTATGCATATGAGCGTATCATTTTTTTTTTTGGTGGGGGAGTGGATCTTGGGTGGGAGTTCCCACACTTTTTTCCCCAGGACTTGACCCCTGTCTCAATCATATTATTAATCCTAAAGCAGACCACAGATGATTCCATTTTTTTTCCTTCCATCATGGATGGAAGGAAAAGAAGTCGCTCAATTTCCCCATCAACATGTAGCCAGGAGCTGGCTGTTATGCCTGTAATTCAGAGACATTTTGCCATATTATTAATGTGGGGTTGGCTCCCTTTTGTGTTGGCTGGACTCTAGGTGCCATTTTCTTTTCTTATGACAAAACTCAGAGCAGAGCATCATGGGATGTGTAATTCAGAACACTGACGTTTCCATTCCAGTGGGACTGGCTTGAACTACGTTTACCAGATTGCTGGAAATAGAAGAACAGACTGTTGGGAGAGGATATAAAAAGGGCTGGAGCGACCTATATCGCTCTCTTGGGACGTTGGTGTTAATCTGCCAGCAGGGAGCTCTGTGTCACTGTGAGCTGCTGTTGATTTGTGGCCTAAACAGTGGGGAACTATTCAGCTGCACTCAGAGGGATCTCTGTGGACAGTATTGTTTCTTTCCTCCAAACCAGAGGCTGTTCCAGATTATCCAGTGACGCCTGCACTTCAGATCCGGGTAGGCCGCGGCGTGGTGTGGTGGACACCAGACACCATTTCCCAGAGCCAGGATCCAGAGGGAATTCTTGAAAGAGTCTCATTCATCACCTGCATTGTTCCAGCAGCTTCTGTATCCAATGTCGTGAGCGGGTATAGCCCATTTACATTCTTTAGAACACTGCATACAGACATCATCTATTCCGCTCAGTTTTCTGGTATTTGTGGTGCCACTGGAAGCCAGTTCATATATTATTTAGAACACTGTATGCAGACATCCATGCCCTTTTCACATCCGTACTACTTGTAATCTGATCAGTTAAAAGCATACAGGAAAAGTCTAAAGTAAATCAAGGATACACTACAGATCCATAAAATTAGTTATACCCTATTGTTAAAGGAACACTAAAGGTTCGTTTTTTATTAGATCAATTGATTGCTGTAAGCTATAGCATTTAAATATCACTTACCTCGTTTTTCCTTTTGACTTCCAAAATACAGTAATCCAGGTTTGAAAATGCAACTTCCTGTCTCTCCTCTTCTTGCTTTCCACCAGCACCTGCGTGGTGGAAAACAGAATGTGCTCACCCCCTCCCTATGACTACAGCCCTGCGTGAAGACGCTCTCTTAACCCTCATAGGCATGGAGGCTAAGCCTAATAGGAACTTTAGTTCCCATTAGGCCGTGATGTAGCGAGAATAAACGCGCACTGCAAACCAGGAAGTCAGTGAGAATAACGATTCAGGAGTGAAGGAGGTGAATAAAACAGCTTGATTTCAACAGGTATCAAACTAGTTATAATGCAAAACATTACTTTTTACTTTATCAGCTACTGTCAGACTTTAATTTAAGAGGAAAATAACCCCTTTAAGGATCACTTTGATCACATTATAACAGAGCTAGCTGAAGACATCTGGATTTTCAAGAAATAGCACTTCAACTCTTTTTACCCTCTCTCCATCTTCTCAAGTGACTAAAGTTGTTTTAGCACAGAGGGTCTGTTCTCACTGCTCTGGAACTTTATTTAAAGGAGCTGAGTCTCTTATTATTGATACAGTTGGGGTGATGGTGATGGAGGATTTGCAGTCGAGACAACCAGTGGGGTACCGAGTCTATTAGCAGCCCTTACGAGGGTAGCGCTACAAACACAGTCTGTGTTGATGGGGGGATGCCTCCTGTAGCGCTATTGTGTTTTGCTGGGGGGAAGGGGGGCATACACAGGAAACCATCCCCTGGCAAGCAGAACACAATAATTACTGCTAGCTGTTATAGCCACCTGCCTGTAAAAAATTCAACAGGCTGGTTGTACCCAAGTTGATTGATGGATTAACTTAGGTACAATTAGCCAGCCCATTCTTGGCTGGTGGCTGCTGAACCGGCTAAATTTAGATCTATGTATGGCCGACTTTAGGCCGCTTGCCTTGGTAAGTAGATAGGAAGGTATATTTCAATATTTAAGTTTTTTTTTAAGGCAAATTGATGTCATACATTCCAGGACTTTTTGTGGGCATTATTTTCCTTAATCTAGAGGAAAGGAGGACAGACTTTCTAAGCTAAGCACACCATCCTGTCTGTATGCCTAAACTAAGGGCACATGGATTCAAGGGAATAAATGATACAGGAATCATCTGCCCTTACTCAAGATGGCAGTGACTAGAAATGCTAGGGGGTGTTTTTTTAACATGATTTTTCAACAAAATTAAGTATTTGGACATGGATGGATGGAAAATTTGGCTTTCCATGTTAAAAATAATTAAATAGCATATATACTGTTAAAGTATAACTAAAAGTAAAACTTTTTTGTTTTGTTTTAGATAGAGTGGAGGTGGATTAGTACACCTGTAATGTTTTTATTGCTGTCTATGCCGCCTTCCCTTGTTGGGGAGATTCACCTTCTCTATTTATCCTGTTTACCATTATCATTGAAATTGAAAGTAAACCCCAAATTCCCAAATTGTGGGTTGTCTCCAGAAAAGTAATAGAGGGAAAATTATCCAATGGGGGTAAAAGGTCTGGTTGCCGGGGGTGCCACAGGGGATCCACTTAATTTGCAGGGATTTCTTCTCACTTCCTGTTTTGGCTATGGGACAGGAAGTAAAGGTAAATCCCCCCAATGGGACACAGGTGACACAAGTTAAATAGGGATTATAACCCTCCCTTACTCCCTAAGTTCTGCTTTAAGAATTTTTTTTCCTGAAGCGTATTAAAATAATATGTTAGGAGCTTGGAAATATTACAAGCTTGCCATAATACAACATTTTCATCTAATTCACAGACTACATTGTCTTACTATGTACTGAGCTGCTAGAGAGTAAATAGCATCTGTTATGAGCTGATGTTTACTCTGCATGTTTACACTAAAACAGTTATTAATCTAAGCAAATATCCTTTTATATAATAATCAGTTATTATATAAATATTGCTGCATTTGGAAGTCCTGGACTATTAATGGGCAAGTCCATTAGCTAATTGTTTGCTCTTCAGAAATAAGATGTTAGCTTTTAATGTACTGTATCAGTAAAAACACCTAAGAGAATTATTGTAATAGGAAAGGTGTTTAGAAGTTAAATCTGTGTTGTGTGCTTAACATGATATATGCAATGTACAAAGATAGGGTAGATGATTAAAACTGTAATACAATTGCAACCATTTAAATTACATTCTAAAGATATAGCAAAAAAAGAAAATGTGAACATCTAGGTCAAAGAAATTGGTTGGTTGATATTATTTTTGTTTGGTGTCCTGCCAATCTACATACAATATGTAGGGTTTACATAGTGCTGTGTCATCATTGAGTTTCAAATTGTTGCTGGATGACGTGATTTAAATGCATATAAATCATAAACATTTACACTGTTTTTTTTTTATTTTATTTTTTAGTAAATACAATTTTCTTGTTTTCCTTTATTATTATTTTTTTATTTTATTTCAATGGTGGAGATCTAACCCTGCCTTGAATGTACGGTATAATATTTTAATGATCGCATAAGATTACATCTGCATTCATTCAATTTCTAGATGAGGAAATAGTAGTTTATTTTATTTTATTGATTCTCCATATATATTGCAATATGCATCTATTGGTGCTGGCTGTCATTAGCACAACGATGAACAAGTCAGTCATACAGATCATGGGCTGCTACAAATAAAGGCTGAGGCAAGTAAGCTATGTATTTACGAAAGCAATAATAACTTCATCAATTACATTTTTTATTTAATCACTTACCCTCCTGAAGATTTACCCCCCTTCATTACCAGGCAATTTCTCACAATAAGGCATTGCGTTACTTTAACAGACAAATGCGCAGTGGGGCGATGCTGTACCCAAACAAAATGTATGTCCCTTTCTCCCTAAATAGAGCTTTCTTTTGGTGCTATTTGATCACCGCTGTGTTTTTTTTTTTTTTTGCGCTATTAACCAAAAAATAACAAATGACAATTATGAAAAAAATAAAAAATAGATATCTGAAAAATCTAATTTCTTCATTAATTAAGGCCAATATGTATTCTGCTACGTTTTTGGTAAAAAAAAAATCACAATAATATTGATTGTTTTGCGCAGAAAAGTTATAGCATCTACAAACTATGGGATATTATTATTTATTTTTATTTTTTACAATTAAAGGCAACGATCAGCGACTAATGGCCATACACATGATTCGAAAGTCGCAAGTAGAAATTGAATAGTGATGTGATGTGTTGTAATGTATTTGTATTGTATGTTTGGACGACAACTATACTGACTAAACAAAAATCGTACGATCTGGTATCAAGCTTGCCCAATATTAATAATAATGTTGGATGAACTGCCGTGATCGATCTCATAAGTAGTGTACACACGATCCGAAAATTGTACGATTTTTTCTTTGAACGGCAGTTTTCGTCCAATATTTGGATAATTTGTACGGGCCATTATAGGGGGACTGAGATGTTGCGGTGGACAGTCGGATACTAACTGACATTTTTGACACTTTGTGGGAACCAATGACACTAATACAGTGATCACTGCTAAAAATATGCACTGTCAGAGCACTAATGACACTGGCTGGAAAGGGGTTAAACATCAGGGGCAATCAAAGGGTTAAATGTGTGCCTAGCCAATGTTTGTGCACTGTGTGGGAGGTGCTTTTACTAAGGGAAGGCACTGATCCATTATCCTGCTTTGCAGGAACACAAGATCAGTGCCTTCCCTACTGACAGAACAGTGAATTGCCTTGTGTACATAGGCAGATCAACACTGCCTAATGATCGGCGAGTGATGGCGGACATCGTGTCTGCGGTACCTGCGGATCAGCTCCTGCTGTGGGTAAGCACAGGGCGTCTCCCGCGGCACGCAGGTGCGCCCCAGACCTGGAAGTGTCAGATCATGTACCAGGTACTAGACATGTGCAGACTGGAATATTTTGTTTCGTTTTTTTGTTTTCGTCTGGAAAATAAATTTATTTAGTTACTCCCGAAAATAGTTTTGATTTATTTAGTTTTTCATTGGGGAATAGCTTTCGTCCAAAAATCCAATAATACTTGGTTTCTGTCGAATGGTCAAAGAATATTCAACGGAACTTCAAAAATGTACGCCGAATTGTACATTAAAATGTACGAGTGCACTATATCTTCTCCGTCGAATCTGCTTAGCACTTTCGATATACACCATAAGCCTTCTATTCTCTATAATGTCTAATCTATTCTCTATAATGTCGAATCTATTTTCTCATAAATCGAAATCTATTCTCTGTAATGTCGAATCTATTATTTCTATAGTGTCGAATCTTTTCTCTATAATGTTGAATCTTTTCTCTATAATGTCGAATCTTTTCTCTATAATGTCGAATCTTTTCCCTATGATGTTGAATCTTTTCTCTATAATGTCGAATCTTTTCCTTATGATGTCGAATCTTTTCTTTATAATGTCGAAAAGTACTGTATGTGTGTGTATATCAGGTTCGATAGACAGATTGCTATTCATTTACTGTATTCAGTCAGCGTCGAAGCTCTCTATATCAAATTTTTACCGCAACGAAAACGAAAATAAAGCATTTTTTTTGTCGGATCTTTCGTTTTTCATGTCTTGCGCTTTCGTTATCGTTTGTTAGTACGATAACGAAAATGCATTCTAACGAAAACGAATGCACATGTCTACCAGGTATGTGATCCACCGCAGAGCAGCCGCCCTGCAGTATGTCTACAGAGGGCGGCCTGCAAGTGGTTAATCAAATTAATGTCAGAATATATCTATAGTTTTACTACTTCTAGTTAGCAAAGCACATGTTCGCTCATCTTGTGGAATAAGGCAAAGCTGTGTTCATTTTGAATATAAATGAGTGTTTATTGTGAACATAGCTTCTCCAGATTCACTAAGCCAAATGTAAATTCACTTTATAACGATAAAACATTTTTTATCGTTTTAATAAATGAATCCTTAAGAGTTACAAACATTACTGCTCTACACACTAGTGAAAATCTGTTGTACATTATCCTCTAAGGCCGCGTACACACGAGGGGATATGTCCGCTGAAAACGGTCCGATGGACCGTTTCAGCAGACATCTCCGCTCGTGTGTATGGGCTAGCGGACAGATTTCTCCACCCGACAGATTTCAAAGCATGCTTTGAAATCTATCCGGTGGGGATCTGTCCGCCCGACATGTCTGCTGGTTAGTACACTTACCAGCAGACATGTCGGCTCCCACCGCCGCCGCGCCGCTGCCGAATGGATTCGGCGCATGCGCGGAAGTGTTTTACTTCCTGGTGCGGTGACGTTGCGGTGACGCCGCGGCGTCAACGTCACCGCCACGTCACCGCGCCTTCCGGCGGCGGGGAATTTAATCCGATGGTGTGTACACGCCATCGGATCAAACTCCCGATCGGACATATCCGATGGAAATGGTCCGCGGACCGTTTTCATCGGATATATCCGATCGTGTGTACGCCGCCTAAGAGTAAATATTGAGTCTAGATTAATGTGTTATTATATTAAAGAAATAACACAAGTAGGCTAATTGTCTAAACCAGTATTTCAGGACTTAATGACTGTCTCCATTTGGCAAGCTTTTTCATGACGTCATTTCATTTCAATTCAGTGTAACTCATTGTAGAGAGTAATGATACAGTGTAATATCAGTGTAATATCATAGAAGTCATTATTTATAAACATTATATTGGCTATTTCCATTCTATATTCTGTTGCTGATTATCTTGAAATTGGTGAATTCTTGCAAACTACCACTATTGCGGTACCCGTACTGGAGGCAATTATTATGGTATCTCCAAGCTCCCCAAAAATGTACTATAATGCAGTTTGCCAATTCTTCAATGTGATGGCTGCGTTCGTTTTTCTTTTTCTTTTAATTTATTTTCACCTGGTGATCTGCCCTTGCTGCCCTTGATACACTTGCTGTCTTAAGCTGACCATATATGGGTCGAAGTTAGGCAGGTAAAGCAGGAACCAATTGAATTTTAACCCATGTGTTGACAGTGTGGTTGTACAGAAGTCGATCAACTACTTTGCAATCACCTTGTCAAATTTTCTCCACCCAATAGGTGCTGCAAGCTATAGCCTACAACCTTGATCAGTATATTTTGATGTCAGGAAAGTCTCATCGCTGTCAGGATACAATAGATCAGCAGGGAGGATTCCCCCATTCACACTGAGTGTGTAGGGGAATCAAGTTAGTTTTGTTTTTTCAACCTGCTGATTAAACAAATGGACTCATCTATGGACTGCATTAAGCCTAATAGACATGAGTAAGGGTACAATCTACCCAATATCCATTCACATGGTGGGGAGGAGGCCTTGTTAAAGGGGGCTTCCAGATTCTGATAATGCCCCCGCCCACAGACCCCAACAGCCCAGGGTTGTCAGGAAGAGGCCCTTGTCCTCATCAACATTGAAAAATGGCAAAAAATCATATTTTACATTGTTGGATCTTAACAAGGTTCCAAGTAGAGCTTCAAAATGCAACAAGAAGTTTAATCGTTATTTTCAATTAATTGCATGCTCAAAAAATGTTTTGTCTCCCTTACATTTCTTCTTGTTGCATGTTGAAGCTCTACTTGGAACCTTGTTAAGATCCAACAATGTAAAATATGATTCTTTGCCATTTTTCAAGTGGACTTAAACTTTTGATCAGGACTGTATATTATTATATTATACAGGATTTATATAGTGCCAACAGTTTATGCAGCGCTTTACAAAATGAAAGCAGACACAGTTATAATACAATTTGGTACAAGAGGGCCCTGCTCATTAGAGCTTACAATTTAGGAGGGAGGTTCAATTGATACAAAAGTAATAGCTGTGGGGGGTGAGCTGACGGGGAGCGTAAAAACACAGTGGGGTTGATTCTTCTAAAGGCAAATCCACTCTGCACTACAAGTGTACTTAGAAGGGCTGTTTTTTATTACCCTTGCATGTCTCCCTCAGCTCTACAGCGACTGAACTTCCAAGTGCACTTGTAGCACAGAGTGGATTTGCCTTTAGTAAATAACCCCCAGTGTAGTGGTTAGAAGCAGGATAGACTTCTTTAACCGCTTAAATACAGGCAACTTTTACTCCTTTCCTGCCCAGGCCAATTTTCAGCTTTCAGAGCTGTCACACTTTGAATGACAATTACGCAGTCATGCAACACTGTACCATTTTTTTCCACACACATAGAGCTGCTTGGTTTATATTTTTTTGCTAAAAAACAAAAAAAGACCAAAAGTTTTGAAAAAAATATGCTTTTTTTAATTTCTGTCAGTAATATTTGTGAGTAACTTTTCTCCTTCACTGATGTGTGCTGATGAGTCTGCACTAATGGGTACTGACAGGTTGCACTGATGGGTACTGACAGGCTGCACTGATGGGCACTGATGAAGCAGCTCTAAAGGGCACTAATTAGATCACACTGATGAGGAGGCACTAATAGGTGGCACTGATGAGCACTGATAGGCAGAACTAATGGGTAGTGGTAGATGGCACTGATGGGCACTTATTGGTGGCACTGATGGGCACTAATAGGCGGCAATTATGACCAATGATAGGTGGAACGGATAAGCGGCACTGATTGGTGTCACTGATGGGCACTGCTGATGCTGCACTGATAATCAGGAAACTAATTAACTGTACAGTCTTAATAAACAAAAAGAAGAAAAACTCTGCGCTAAACCCAATAACAAGTTAAGATAAAAAATGAAAAAAATCCTAAAAAAATTAGGAAGTGAAAAATGTAAAATTATGTGAAAAAGGGGAGGGAATGCTGCTGCTTATGAAAGCCTAAATACATAAAGCTCAGAACACATACAAACAGAAAATAAGCGTGCAATCCAAATATCAAAGTGCAATAAGTTTAAAGTGCTAGTGCATATGAATAGTGCATATAAATAGTAACTATAATAGGTAGGTATAAGTGTATCAATGCACACAAAAATAGTATAAATCAAACACAGTGTTGTCAAAATAACCAAGTGTTAACTACCCATAAAGCAGGGGGGGGGTAGTACAAACAATATGAAGTGAAAATCAAGTCACAATAAGTGAATTGTTAACAGCAGGACACTCCTAGGGATCAGTTCACCGATCGATGCAATATCTGGAAGATGCACAAATCTTATTCCCAGCCAAAGATGTAAAAATACTGACTCTTACCCGACAAGGTGGACCTCAGTTTTAAGGAGGTCAAAAAGGCATGTGCATCAGTCTGCCGGCCCAGGTAATGGTAATGGGTCACTCAGCCCAGGGAGAGGTGCTTCCGTCTTGCAGATGTTTCTGCTAATTTTCTATAAAACCTCATGCACTCAGAAGCAGTAAAGGAAGTAACACATATCTGAGCACAGCTTCAGTGTGGTTCTTCTTGTGCATGCACTAAATCACACTTATACCTACCTATTATAGTTACTAGTTATATGCACTATTCATATGCACTAGCACTTTGAACTTTTTGCACTTTGATATTTGGATTGCGCGCTTATTTTCTGTTTGTAACTGTACAGTTTCCCCTGCAAGGAGATGTGATGATTGGCTCTCCTCGTCTCACACTCTTGTGAGGTGAAGAGAGCTGATGAACGGAACTTCCGTGTTTACATGGGACTGGCTGTGATTGGACACAACCGATCACATGGGTAAAAAACGGTGTCATTGGCTCTTTACCTAGATCGTGTCCCTAGGACAATGATCGCCACGCTGCCTGTCCCCACTGTGAAATTGTGGCGATGTTATATGACGGCACCCCAGAACGAAAGGAGATCCCGCCCACCGTCATTTTACTATACATGGGCGGGAGGTAGTTAAAGAGAAGGGTTTTCAGGGATCGTCTAAAGATGGATAGATTAGGAGACAGTCGGACAGATTGGAGTAGGGAGTTCCAAAGGATGGGAGAACCTCAGGAGAAATCCTGTAGGTGAGCATGAGAGGAGGTGACAGGGAAACTAGAGAGCAGGAGGTAAGTATCACTTTAAGCTCTCATTAAATATAAAGCAGCCAGGTGGGGAAGTTGTTTTTGTGATATCCTCACAAAAGATGCAATTATACCTAACTAAACTAAGGCCCCTTTCACACTGGTGCGGGAGGCGCGGTTGCGGTATAGCGCCAGCTTAAAATGGCGGCTCTATACCGTCGAAATTGCCGCAGGATTTGGCCGCTAGCGGTGCGGTATTAACCCCCGCTAGCGCCCAATAAAGGGTTAATACCACCTGCATTGTGCCTCTGCAGAAGCGCATTGCGGGTGGTATTACCGCGGTTTCCCATTGTTTTACATCGCTCCAAAGATGCTGCTTGCAGGAGATTTTTTTCTCTCCTGCCAGCGCATCGCCTCAGTGTGAAAGCCCTCGGGCTTTCACATTGAGAAGGCTGGGCAGGAATTTTTCAGGCGGTATAGCAGCGCTATTTTTAGCGCTGTACCACCTGAAAAACTCCTCAATGTAAAAGGGGCCTACGAATATGCCAAAATCCTTCTAGTAACAATATATAGTAGTTTTTTTTTAACAAAGTAGAACTAGATTTTGTGGGAAGATCAGAGTCACTGGGCCAGATTCAGAAAGAATTAGATTCCCGCAGAGTATCAGATATACTCTACGCCACCGTACTTTACCTGGCTCTAGGAGGAATTCAAAGAGATTTTGGCCCGTAAGGTACGGCGGCGTAGTGTATTTCTCCCGGCGGAATCAAACTACGCGATTAGGGGGCGTGAGGCATTTAAATTAAGCGCGTCCCCGCAGCGATCGAACTGCACATGCTCCGTTCAGAAATTTCCCGCCGTGCATTGCGCGAAATCACGTCGTTACGTCATTTTTTTTTTGAGTAGCGTCGTTTACGGACATTCCTATTCCCGGACGACTTACGCAAAAAATAAAAAATAAATTGAAAGTCGACGCGGGAACGACGGCCATACTTAACATGGGCCGCGTAACGTTAGACCAGCTAATAGCTGGTTTAACTTTACGTAGCGAAAAAATGACGTACACGATTGCGAACGACGCTCGTAACTTCGTGGATCGTGGAGCTCATTTGCATACCCCGACGCTGAAAACGACGCAAACTCCACCCAGCGGCCGCAAAAAGATTGCAGCATAGATCCGAAGGCGTACGAAGATGTAACCCTGTCAGATCGAAGCCCAACGCTGCCGTATCATGGTTTGAGGATTCAAACTAGTGATACGGTGCGCGTAATTTGAAAGTACTCCTGTCTAACACCAGTTAGACAGGCGTAATGGCTCTCTGAATCTGGCCCACTGTCTCTAGTAGTTTCAGTGATCAATATATCAGTGGTTGGAAAGAAGATATGATTACAACACTGAGATCTGATTACCACGTTTCAGTGCTAGATTTAGATTTAATGTGACTTTATTCATTTGTTTATTCATTTAATAGCATTTAATATTTTAATGTAGTTATATTTGAACTTGCAGGAAGCATCAACAAGTCATGAATGTAATCAGAGAATGATTCTCTTGTATGGAGTGGGAAGAGAGAGAGATGAAGCTAGACGTCAGCTGAGGAAAATAACCAAAGACCTCCTGAAGATTCTCAATACAAATGGCACAGGTGACTCTGCTGGTAAGTGAAATGCTTAAGGGTCCTTTCACATGTGCGGACCGTTCGTCCGTTTTTTAGACATCCGTTTACGGACCGCAATGCTTTCCTATGGGTCCTTTCACACGCATCCGCTAACATTTGTCTCCGTTAAGCTCCGTTTTTTTGAACGGAAGAAAACCCTGTTTTTCTTCCGTCAAAAAAACGTAACGGATGAAAAACGGATGTTAGCGGACTATCTGTTTAACATCTGATCCGCTAACATCCGTTTTTCATCAAAATATGTAATAAAAATAAAACGGATGAAAAACGGATAAAAAAACGGACGAAAAACGGATGAATACGGATGAAAAATGGACGAAAAACGGATGAAAATCGAATGAAAAAACGGATCAACTGATGATAAAAAACTGATCTAAAAAACGGTCCGCACGTGTGAAAGGACCCTTACTTTATGTGGTACAATTATCTGCATGTGTGACACAAGGGAAAGGTTTTTGTATAAGCAGTAACCTAAATGCAAATAGATAAAGCCAAATTCCAAATATGTACCCCACTAGACTGTGTACTTACACTCACCGGACACTTTTTTAGGTACACCTTGATAGTACCGGTCTGGGTTGGACCCCTTTTGCCTTCATAGCTGCCTTAATTCTTGGTGGCATCAATTTAACAAGGTGTTGGGAACTTTCCTCAGAGATTTTGGTCCATAGTGAGATGACCGTATCACACAGTTGCTGCAGACTTGTCAGTTGCACATCCATTGTTTAAATACCAAGGTTAAAGGCCATGGCTTTTAAACAATGCTAAGTTGGTACTAAAGGGGGCGGAAATGTGCCAAGAAAATATCCCCCTCACCACTACACCACCAGCCTGAAACATTGATAAGGCAGGATGGATACATGCATTCATGTTGGACAAAGGAGGAAAGGGGGATACATTTTGGTGCAATTTCTTACGTGGAAGTGATGAGAAAGAACACTTTCTATGTTATAAGCGTACAAAAATAATTTATTCATTTATTACATAAAATTTAGACAGACACAAAAATGTATTTAAAAGACAGTTGTTAAATTAATTGTGTGGATACCAAGGGACATCATCAGGTG
Source organism: Rana kukunoris (assembly GCA_029574335.1). Classification (NCBI taxonomy): domain Eukaryota; kingdom Metazoa; phylum Chordata; class Amphibia; order Anura; family Ranidae; genus Rana; species Rana kukunoris. The sequence continues at coordinate 166,844,790 of CM056052.1, forward strand.
AAAAATAGGATGGTCTTGATGCAAAATCGCATGTCCCTACATGTTTCGCGGACTTCCGCTTCCTCAGGGGAAACAGAGATATATAGATTGAATATCGCTGTTTCCCCTGAGGAAGCGGAAGTCCGCGAAACATGTAGGGACATGCGATTTTCCATCAAGACCATCCTATTTTTCACCTGATGATGTCCCTTGGTACCCACACAATTAATTGAACAACTGTCTTTTAAATACATATTTGTGTCTGTATAAATTTTATGTAATAAATTAATTAATTCAACATTTTTTATTAATGCAGCCAAAAAGTTTTTGTTCTTTTTGGTTACAGAAAAGTTTGGCTTCACACATAACTTATATTACAACTTAAAAGTGCATTGAACTTTTTACATCTGAAAATGCTCCCCTCCCTTGTCTCTTCTGTATTAAATTGTATTGTCAGAAGCGGTTCTAGGCTTTGTAAGGCCATAAGCAAAACTTATGCCGCGTACACATGATCGTTTTTTGGCTTTTTAAAAACGACGTTTTTGAGCATGTAGAAAAAACAATGTTTTTCCAACTTCATCATTTAAACGTCGTTGCCCACACACAGTCGTTTTAACATAATGCTCTAGCAAAGCGCGGTGACGTACAACACGTACAACGTCACTATAAAGGGGAAGTTCCATGCGGATGACGCCACACTTGGGGCTGCTTTAGCTGATTCCTCCGGTTTAGTAAAAGACGAATCGCGCTTTTCTGTCTGTTACAGAGTGATGAATGAGCTTACTCCATTATGAACGGTAGTTTTACCAGAACGAGCGCTCCCGTCTCATAACTTGCTTCTGAGCATGCGTGGGTTTTTCACATCATTTTAGCCCACACGCAATTATTTTAGCCCAACCCGAAAAACTACAGTTTAAAACGTCGTTAAAAAATGCAGCATGTTCGAAAAAAAAATATTCAGAACACAAAAAATTATGTGAAGCCCACACACAATCGTTTTAAATGACATTTTTTAAAAACTATGTTTTTTTTTTCATGCCGAAAAACGATCGTATGTACGCAGCATTAGACACAGAGGCCCCACTCATGCCCATAATGGGTAAAAAAAATTCAAGCAAATAAAAATGGCTGCAGAAAGTTGTATAGTAGCACACAGTGATTGAGCAGAGGTACCATATTTATCGGCGTATACCGCTGAATTTTTTGCCCTTAAAATCAGGGCAAAATCACGGGTGCACGATATACGCCGATATTCGCTTCCCGCGCTGTGTTTGAATCCGCTGCCGACATATACCGAGCGCAGTACACTCGGGTATACTCAGCCAGGCTCGGCTTCTCTCGCATAACCGAGAGAAGACGAGAGGAGCTAAACGTGGCCGAGCGTACTGTGCTCGGTATATCTCGGCGACGGATTCAAACACAGCGCGGGAAGCGGGGATCGATACTCGCTTCCAGCATTGTGTTTGAACGCGGCCGCTGACATATACCGAGCGCAGCACACTCGGGTACACTCGGCCACGCTCGGCTTCTCTCACATAACCGCGAGGGAGGCTGAGCCTGGCCGAGTGTACCCGAGTGTACTGCGCTCGGTATATGTCGGCGGCGGCCAAACACAGCGCGGGAAGCGGCGATCGGCACAGAGACCAGCGTGGGAGGACACCAAGATGGACGCCGGACCAGACAAGGCCGCCGATGGACGCCGGGCAAGACACCAAAACTGTAAGGCCGCGTATACACGGAGGGACATGTCCGCTGAAACATGTCCGACGGCCAGGGAACGTGGTGACGTGGCGGTGACGTTGACGCCGCCACGTCACCAAACGAGGAAGTGAAATCCTTCCGCGCATGCGTCGAATCCATTCGACGAATGCGCGGACAGTTTTATCCGCTGGTTAGTGTACTAACCAGCGGACAGATCCGACAGACAGGTTTGTAGCGGAAAAATGTCAAAGCATGCTTTGAAATTTGTCCGATGGACAAACCTGTCCGCTAGCCCGTACACACAATCGGAGATGTCTGCTGAAACGGTCCGTCGGACCAGTTTCAGCAGATAAATTCGATCGTGTGTATGCGGCCTCAGTATTAAAACATTTTTTTCCACGAATGTCAGGCTAAATTAGGGGTGCGCGCTATACGCCGGTGCGCGTAATAGGGCGATAAATACGGTAAATTAGGCGGCCGCGAGGCCCTTGTGATAGCGAGGTCTTAGGCGACCGTCTAATTTGCCTAATTAAAGACCCGCCTCTGGGTATTGTAATTGTGCTGCACCCTCTACATTGTAAAGTGTCGTGCAAACTGTTGGCGCTATAAAAATCCTGTATAGTAATAATTAAAAAAAAAAACGAAATGTCCTGATGTGTTAAATGACTAGACAGACATGCTTAATCATACAAGTAATATTTATAGATGTGCAATCCATTTGTGTGTATATATTTATACTAACATCTATGTTTTGTATGAACTGGGATTAAACGTGGTGGGAGTTGATAAATCTTAATAAAAGGTATCATGAAGTTCAATGATTTATCTTGAAGTTCAATGATTTTGCTTTGTATAAACATCTATTATAATAATAAATCCAATGTTTTCACATAACAACGGCTGCGCAATTGCACAGAATCACTCTGTGACTGTACTATAGAATCTTCTGGCGTTATAGAAACTATTATACAGATCAAAACTAAATATAGGAAAACTGAATGAATACAATAAAAAAAAAGAACATTGATTTCCTTGTTGAAAGTGACTCCTTTGCTATTTGTTAGTATAATGGAGGCGACATTGGTGAAACTTGAATTGATAGCAAATATTACATTACAGAGTCTAATCTCCACCACTGTATGTTTACTATAGAAGTATCCACATGTTCATGTGTTTATAACAAAAAGGCAAGCTGCCAAATGTGATTACCAAGTGCCAAATTTCCATTACTGGAAGAGTAAAAAGCCTTTCAGTGATAAGAATGGTTGCATATTTTTTTACAAGCCGCATGGTCTGGGCATCAATTAAAAAATAACTGAGTAGCATGAAGCGTAGATTTGGAAAAAAGATATAATTAGTGTTTGGATGCACCTTATACCTTTTGTCGGTTGTAGAGATTTGGCAGAAAGGATGACAACATCACTTATTTCTGTAACAACTATCCTGCGCCTTGAAAATCACGTAACAGACAGTGTTTATCAACAACCCAGCTTACATGACCCCTAAAGAAGAGGGTGTGGTCAAATGAAAAATCGCCAGAGGGAAACCTGTTCCTATATTAAAAAAAAAATACACATTTTCTGTCATTAATAAAAAAAATCTGCATTTTTTTTTCGCTTGAAAACATATTTTTTTCTCACACGATATTTGAGCAGCAGTTTTTTTAATGCAAATTTTTGGAAACTATTATTAATTTTAGTACACACAAACACAATATAATACCCAATTGTTTTGCTAAAATATAAAAGATTATGTTACGCCGATTTAATAGACACCAAATATGTCTCACTTTAAAATTGGGCAAGCCTGTGGAATGCCAGCAAGCTACAGTACTTTAAATTATCCATAGAGGACACTTTAAGACCGGGTTCACACTATAGCGAATTGGATGTGTGATTCACCGCATCCAATTCGCATGTCAGGAGATTGTGACAAAAGAAAAGCACACATTTTGAAAAAAAAAAACACAATATTTGTTATTTTGCTATAATAAATATCCCAATTTAAAAAATAAAAATAAAAAAAATGTCCTCAGTTTAGACCGATATGTATTCTTCTACATATTTTTGGTAAAGAAAAAACGCAATAAGCGTATATTGAGTGGTTTGCGCAAAAATGATAGAGTCTACGAAATAGGGGATAGATTTTAGGCATTTTTTTTCCTTTACCAGTAATGGCGTCGATCAGCGATTTTTGCGTCACAGACAAAATCAGACACTTTTGACACTTTTTTGAGGCCATTGACATTTATACAGCGATCAAAGCTAAAAGTAGCCACTGATTACTGTATAAATGTCACTGGCAGGGATGGGATTAACACTAGGGGGGCAATCAAGGGGTTGACTGTGTGTTCCCTAGGTGTGTTCTAACTGTGAGGGGATAGGACTGACTGGGAGAGAAGACAGATCGTTGTTCCTACTTTTTAGGAACACACATTCTGTTTCTCCTCCCCTAAAAGGAAAGGGATTTGTGTGTTTACTCACACAAAATCCCCGTTCCTGCTCTCGTGGCAGCAATCCCGGGTGGCCAGTGGGGATCGCGCTCACCGGCTATGTGCATAGGTTCCCCTGCCATGCAGTGGATCTTAAAGCAGCTGCAGTATATATACGGCGATTTGTGCAGCAGAGCCATTCTGCCGCCGTATATATACAGGAGCTGGTCGGAAAGCAGTTAAAATATGTATTCTCTGATATTATAATCTTTCCCTTGAAACGGTTATAAGTAAGGCTATAGAGTCTTGTGTAAATACTTGGGACCCCAAACCACACACACACACACACACACACACACACACACATATATATATACAGTATTTATAGGGTTCATAGTCTAGGATTGCATTGTATGTAATTTGACAGTTACCATTTTGACCCCTTACATTTTTTAATGTTTTAGATTTATCAGTCTATAAGATGTGTTTATACATCAGTCCTATTTGATAGGAATGTGAGATGTAGATGTGAAATGAATGCCCAGTATCAGTTCTGAGAAATACAAATATGTTTATGTTGCACATAGTTGGAGATGACGGACATCGGACAAGGAGGAACAAACAAGAATCTTTCCCATCTCTGGAAAGTACCTTTTCTCGGCTGCAGCATCTATCATATTTTGATCAACATCAAGTAACGTCACAGGTATTTTACTTCCTTATAACTCCATATACAGCGGTGTTGTAATCCAGAGCAGCTTATATACTAAGTAACAAGTCCAGTGTAGTCAAGTCCTATTATATATGTTATATATGTATTGTTGCAGACTGCCTGCACTAAGTACAAAGAAAGTACCATTCCAAATGTATTTATTATTATTATTATTGGTCATAAACACTGAGTAATATGTGGCATAGACTGTCTTAAAGTGGTTCTAAATCCTCAAGGTTTTTTACCTTAATGCCTTCTATGAATTAGGGTGAAAAACCTTCTGTGCTGCAGGAGCCCTCCAGCCCTCGTTATTCTTACCTGAGCCTGGTGCGATCCAGCTTTCGCTGCTATCTCCCTTCTCATTGGGCAGAGTGATAGCAGCGGCAGCCAGTGGCTCCTGTCAATCAAATGCTGTAAAAGGGAGCAGGGGGCAGGGCTAATTTGCCTGGTTTGTGTCAATAGATGCAGACTGGGCAGCTTGGGAGCAAGCCTGCATGAGTGCCCCCATGGCAAGTGGCTTTTCATGGGGGGCACTTGCTGAAGAGGAGGGGCCTGGAGCACCATAGGGGGGTCCCATAAAAGAAGGTTTGGGGTTTCTCTGTGCAAAAAAAAAAAGATTTACCGTTCTGGAACACTATCTAACCCGCAGATTCTGCTCGCTCTTCCTGCTTAGTTCTACACCTCTTCTCTTCCTTTCTAGTCTAGAATGTTTCCCTCCTTCTCCCCTTGCTTAGTTCTGCACTTCTCTCCTTCCTTCTTTATCCTGTTTGCAGTGGCGGCTGGTGCTCGCAAACAAACTGAAAAATGCAACCCCAATTCACCATTAGAGTCCCCCTTTTCATTAGATGTCCCCATCAGAGATTTCCTTTACATTAGATGTCCCCATCAGAGTCCCCCTTTACATTAGCTGCCCACATCAGATTACATCAGATGTCACCATCAGGGTCCCCTTTACCTTAGATGTCACCATCAGAGTTCCCTTTATATCAGATGTCCCCATCAGAGCCCCACTTTACAGCAGATGTCTCTATTAGAGCCCCCTTTACATTCGATGTTCCCCTCTCCCCCCCCCCTGTACTCACAACTGTCACACAAGAATCATCCACCTTCGGACCTGCAGGGATTAGTCAGAGAAACCAGAAGTGACAACGCAGAACCCACCAATCACACACCACAGCAGAGAACAATGCTATAGAGGTAGTGTTCAGGGTGCAGAGCTCAGCGCCTGAGGTCTTTCTATAGGAAGCCAATAGAGCTTCTTGTTTTCAATCACGTGATTGCAAACATGTCATGCTTCCCATAGCAGCTGTGTGTCTGGTGCCCTGCACACACTTAAAGGGCCACTATTTTTTTACAATGTTTATGATGAGTAGCTGGGCCTCCTATGGCGGGCCGCCACTGCCTGCCTGTCTGCCGCCTTTTTTCTCCTCACCTTCTCCTCCCACCTCCCCACCCCTTTCTATCCCCCCTTCTTCTTTTTTCGCTTTAGAAACCTTCAAAATGTGTTTCTTTTGTATTTACATGTGCTTAAGGCCGCGTACACACGATCAAATCTATCTGCTGGAAACGGTCTGCCAGACTGTCCCAGCAGACAGATTCGATCGTGTGTACGGGCGAGCAGATGGATTTGGCCAGCCGGCAGATTTTAAAGCATGCTTTAAAATCTGTCGGCTGGGAATCCGTCCGCCCGATATGTCTGCTGGTTAGTACGCTAACCAGCAGACATATCTTCTCGCACATGCGTCAAATGGATTCGACGCATGCGCGGAAGTAATTTACTTCCTGGTGCGGTGACGTGGCGGCGTCAACGTCACCGCCACGTCACCGCGCTGTCTGCTGGCGGGGATTTTGGTTTGATCGTGTGTACAGCGATCAAACCAAAACGGCCAGCAGAGAGATTTGTTAAAATCGGTCTGTCCGACCGATTTGAACAAATCTATTTGCTCGTGTGTACGGGGCCTTACTGTCTTGCTCCCCTGCATGGGATCCTTTTCCTTTGTTTCCTCAAGCCTGTATCTTAGTATTAATTTTTCTCAAAAAAAACTATTGTACCTGAAAAAAAATAAAGGTTTAATGTCACTTTAAAGATCTACAGGTGGCAGATAACCCCTGTATGTATGGTATAGAGTCCACTAAAACAATACTATTTAAAATTATCTATAAACGTAAATGGGGAAAAAGGGCACATATGGAGCACTTAAAATTGTAAACTCTTATGCCGCGTACACACAATCACTTTTTGTGATGGAAAAAAAAACGATGTTTTCAAAAACGTCATTTAAAATGATCGTGTGTGGGAAAAACGTTGTTTTATGTCTTCAAAAAAACGACCAAAAAAAAATTCGAACATGGTTGAATTTTTTGTGTCGTTTTTCAAAACGTCGTTTTTTTGTCATAAAAAGTGATGGTTTGTGGGCAAAACGACGTTGAAAATGACATTTTTAAACCCGTGCATGCTCAGAAGCAAGTTATGAGACGGAGCTTCAATGGAACAGAGTGCCGTCGAATGTGGTGTACGTCACCACGCTTTGCTAGAGCATTTTGGAAAAACGATGGTGTGTATGCAACGTCGTTTTGGAAAATGAAGTTTGAAAAACGTCGTTTTGTTTCGTCACATAAAACGTCGTTTTTTTTTCATCACAAAAAGTGATCGTGTGTACGCGGCATAAAGCAAACAGAGGTTCATAAAGTGCATTGCCTGTCATTCTGACTGCAGCAGCACCTGTGTCCATGTCAGCAATATAGTCTTGTATGTACCATATAATATACTGTGAAAAACTTGATGCCAATTCAGGTGTACAGATGAACAGAGTTACAAAAACAAAAAACAAAAAAAACAAGCAATCTCAAATTATATTATTAAGCTATATGCATAAAAAATTTGCACTTTAGTGCTGTCCTGTACTGGAAACAAAAAGGACAGATTTTGCAGCATTTTATTAGTATTAGTTTAAACATTACAGTTGCAGCAAAAATTACATTTCTGAAGAAAAAAAAAAAAAACAAGCAAACAAGTCAAATCACATTTAAAATGACTCTCGGTTTCAATCGAATGGTGTGGGTGTCTCCCCTCTCCAGTCCATACCAGGCCCTTTCATGCCAAAATGAAAAAAAGGCATGGGGGTCCCCCCAAAATTCCATACCAGACCCTTATCCAGGCATGCAGCCCGGCAGATAAGGAAAAGAGGAGGGACGAGCAAGCGGCTATGACCCCCCCATCCCAAAGCACCTTGTCTCCATTTTGATGGGGACAAGGGTTTCATCTTCAACTGTGGGCAGTTTTTCCTTTTCTTTCAACTGGCAATTTTTTTTTCTGTTCAACTGTCAGCAGTGTAACCCATTGACAGCTGATGACTCATCGGTTGTTAAGGATCCCAGTTTACCGGCCCTGCTTCTTAATAACCTTAATAACCAGCTTATACTGCACCCTGATTGGGCAAAGCTTTGCCCAATCAGGGCATAAAATGGACCATGCAGTGCAGAGTCCATTGCAGGGCATTCAGCAGGGCAAACACCTGCCAAACATGCTACACATTCAGGTGTTGAATAAACAGGCTGAACACTACTTATGACCTTAACATTATAAATACCTTTTTAGCTGCTTCATGCTAGCCTATTGTGTGGTCTGATCTGTCACCCACTATGTCCATTGGACACCGGGCCAGTGTCAAGTACCATGGGAACACTGTGATTAATTATAGTTATCACATGAAAGTTGTACACAATTAATGACTTTCTTTCATAGCTATTCATTTTGTACTATGGTGCTGATCACTGTGATTGGTCATAGTGATCACATGGTATAGATAGGGTAAATCATAGCACATCTGTACCATGTGATAGCTGTGGCCAGTCACAGCTTTACAATAGTACACAATGAATAAATGGATGTCATTCATAAAAACGATTGCTTATAATAGTGATCACTACTGTTTTAAGCAATCATAGTGTGTAAAGAAAAAAAATAATCCTGACCACTCCCCAAAGTAATACAGTGTCACTACGGTAACCAAAAATTTCAAACAAAAACATTGTAAGAAAAAGTTAAAAAAAATTCTCTACATACAGTCTCGGATGACAGTATGTAAAACAAAAATTGTGGGGGAATAAAAGTAATTTTTTTTTCATTTTCCAAAAAATTGTTACAAATAATTCCTACAGACTAAATAATAGACACAGATTTTTTTATTTATTTGTTTGAACCAAAGAAATGTCACAGAATACATGTTGGCCTATATTTATGAAGAAAGATTATTTGTTTGCAAAATATTATAGGCGACACAAAGAAAAACTTTTTTTTTTTTTTCAAAATATTCTGTATTTTTTTGTTTGTATAGCAAAAAGTAAAAAAAAAAAAAAACAGCTAACCTATTAAATACCAAAACAAGGAAGCTCTATCTGTCTCAAAAATATATACAACTTTTATTTGGGTACAGTATTGCATGACTGAGTAACTTTACTTTAAAATCTACAAGTGTTTTGTTTGGGAATGTAAACTGATAAGAACATTTACTTTATTAAATTAACAGTTCTTTATTAAACATTACCAACAAGGAAAAACGTATTCTATTAATATAAACATTAGATAACTATATAGACGATTATTTAATTATTTACATATTTTATAACTGTGCTCTGTGTCATTATATTCCTAATGCCTGGTCTTCCTTGCACATGCCCAATATCTACTGCACTAATGAATTTCAAGTTATAATGTAAAGATATCTAATGTGTTACCACTAGTAGTCTATTTGGTATCTCACTGCCCCGAAAATTTGACCTTGGGGCTATTATCCCCTAACAATGAAAAGATGCAGTGCATTACCTACAGGAAATTGGGAACTGACGTAATAGTGGATATGCTGGAAAATCTCCTATTAACCCTTGTATTTACTTTAATGATGATCATTTTTGAAGCTCTTTCATTGTTTGGAACACTTAAGCTGGCCATACAAAGACAGATTACTGTATATACTCGAGATAGGCCAAACCGAATATAAGCAGAGGCACCTAATTTTACCACAAAAAAATGGGAAAACGTATTGACTCGAGTATAAGCCTAGGGTGTCCATCTTCATGCCTCACTGTGCCTCACTGTGTCCATGACTAGACTTACGTTTAACATGGGAGTATATAGAAGGGGTGCCTGGCTTTGAAAAATCAGTGCTCCCCGGCCGTAGGTCCCCCAGACAGGAAACTTTGCACACTTGTAGAGAAGAACTGGTAGTTTCGGCTTCGGGGGACCTACAGCCGGTCGTAACCGGGTCCCCAAATTTACCGGATAAATTACCATTTAACATGGGAGCCTATGGAAGGGGTGCCCAACTTTGAATTGTAGCAAAATGTAGCGTTTCTTTCCCACTGGCATAAAAATATTTCTTACCAATAGTCAATGTAATATAATGCAGGGGGGAGATTTACTAAACTAGAGCACTCAGAATCTAGTAAATCTGTGCATAGTAGCCCAGGGTTCAAAATGTCAAGTCCTGAGCTACTAGCCAGGCCTCAAGAGTTACTCGCCACCAGTTGCCCCACCTAATTCATACACTGTCCTGCTCCTAACTGCACCTGTAAACACGCCCTCGTAGATTATCTCATGGAATGACATGTTTTATGCAGAATCAAGTTACAAAATTAAATATTACCAACAACAACTTTAACAAAATGGGACAGGGCACTGGGGGCAGACCAGAGGAACAGGGCACTAGAACTGGGTCTCTTCCCCATTCTCTTGCTGTCTCCTCTGCAACTCCATCCATCCTCTCTCTCTCTCCCCCTCCCATCCTCTCCCCCTCCCTCCCTCTCTCTCTCCCCCTCCCTCCCTCCCTCCCCCTCCCTCCCTCTCTCTCCCTCCCTCCCTCTCCCTCCCTCCCTCCCCCTCCCTCTCTCTACCTCCCTCTCTCTCCCTCCCTCCCTCTCCATTAGCAGGAACCTGTGTGTTCGGCTCCACGCTTGCATGTCCCCACTTCCCCCTTTTATTCAGGCTGGCAGTGAGGTGAGGAGCTGCAGCACAGTGGGAGGGAGTACATTCCAGTGCTGAGATCCACACAACTGCACAGCCATTGACACCATAGCACAGCACGCATTGAGACCAGTCTGTTCACAGTGCTCACGCTGAACTGTTGGACACTTACATAGAGCACAAGGAGAAGAAAACTGGAAGGCTGCCGCTCTCATGTCAGGGCAACTTTCCGTGAGCGCTGCACCAGAGTGGTAATTTTCGCAATACTCCACCTCACTCATTACTTTCTGCTCTCCAGCTACATTGGTCCCATGGCTTAATGAGAATTGTAAGGAGAGCACCTGTGTACTGCTCTGCCTGTGCGCGGCTCACCAGACTACTTTTCCCGAGCATGCACCTTTCCTCTTCGGCCGTCAATCTCATCGGGACTCTAAGTGTAGGCACAGATTGGAGGGAGATTGGTCATGCAGCCCTGTCATCACTCGCCCCCAGCTTAAATCCACTCACCAAATGCTAGTAGGCGAGTGGAAATTTTGAGGGCTGTGGTAGCCAATCAACTACTAACTTAGGCTTGTTCAGTTAAGCTTTGACAATAAAACCTGGAAGCTGATTGGTTTCTATGCAGAGCTGTGCCAGAATTTGCATGCTTCAGGTTTATTAAATCCTCCCCAATTGTCCATAAAGTCTTGTGTCTATAGAGAAACCTTTTCTGAAACAGAATTTGAATGAACTGTTCTGAGCTAATGAAATTGTTAAATATATGTACATATTTGTATTTACACACGCATAACTACTGTTAAGCCATGTACACATGATCGGTTTGTTCGATGAAAAAAGACCGATGGACTGTGTCTTACTGTGCCTCACTTTGCCTCAGTGTGTCCATGACTAGACTTACGTTTAACTTGGGAGTATATAGAAGGGGTGCCTGGCTTTGAATTGGTGCTCCCCGGCCATAGGTCCCCCAGTAAAAAAGAACTGGAACAACATGTGTGCCAGGTTTCGGGTCCAGGGGACCTACAGCTGGCCGTTACCGGGTCCCCAAAGTTACCGGAGAAATTTAACATGGTAGTCTATGGAAGGGGTTCCCTGATTTTGAAAAATCGGTGCTTCCCGGCCGTAGGTTCCCTGGACAAAAAACGTTGCACACTTGTAGAGAAAGAGTGGGGCTACATGTGTGCCAAGTTTGGGGTTCCCAAAGTCCAGGAGATCAGGCGCAAAAAGGTGGCTCGAATATAAGCTGAGGGGGGCATTTTCAAGAAAAGTATACCGCTCTGAAAAACTATTAATCCCCGTTGCTTCCGTCCCAACAAACCAAGAGGGTGCTGGCTGTGCACAATTTGCATTGGATAAAAGAAAAATCCTGGACCGCCGCGCTCCTCAAAAAACAATGTCTTTATTCAAAACATAAAAAATGACAAAAATTCTATTGGAAAAAACAGCCAAAGTTCATGCAGTCAAAAAAAGAGTGGACAAGGAAAAAAGGCTGACATGTTTCACATTGTGTGATGCTTACTCATAGCATTTTCAGCACCAAAAAATGTGCTGACAAATTTGGCTTATACTCAAGTATATACAGTATTTATTAAATATCAGAAATCTACCAGGTTTTCAAGAGATTTCTAAAGTAGCTGTGTCACCTCCTCACAATTTCCTGCACTAGGTGTACGTTGAAAGGACCATCCCTTGTTCTAGTGGCATCAGAATGACTCTTAATCTCTCAGGGTTTCTCTGGCATGCTGGACAATCTGTGACCAACTCAGTGGCTATCCTAGTTATCTCTACAAAAAAAACATGTAGCTTCTGTCTGGTTTCATAGATGGAAGAACAGTACAGCAGAGATCCAGCAACAACAGCAGAGCTTGACAATCACTTGAATCTAAAGTCGATGTTTAGGGCTGACGCGTTTCAGGGGCGTACCCCTTTCCTCAGAGTTTGGTGGTCTGCAGTGCTCCCTCGCCATGAGGGAGCACTGCAGACCACCAAGCTCTGAGGAAAGGGGTACGCCCCTGAAACGCGTCAGCCCTAAACATCGACTTTAGATTCAAGTGATTATCAAGCTCTGCTGTTGTTGCTGGATCTCTGCTGTACTGTCCTTTTAAGCCTGATTTTAACTCCACATTGTGAGTATAATGATTGATTTTAAAATTTTAATAAAAATTCATTTAGCGGTATCACACTAGGTCGGTGCGCCCTCCATCTTTTTCTTTTTCCTTAGTCTTATGAATTCCCACGATTCTGAGGAGGGCTGCAAGACTCTGGAAGCTATCGTCTAAATGAACTCAACTCATAGCACCTTTCAAAAAAATACCGGAGCGCAGGAGACTTTTGTTTTCGTTCATAGATGGAAGAGTCTGTTACACATTACTGCTAACAAAGTAGAACTGAAGCCAAAATATTTTTTTCATTTTGGATGGAATAAGGGAAGGTCATAACCCTTGTCTGTTCTTTTTTTGGCCATCTGTATCCCATTGAAGAGATTTGCCCTTCACTTCTTGTCTTATAGCCATAACAGAAAGTCAGAGGAAATTCCTCTAAAATAAGGGAAATCCTGGTTGTCACCAGGGTCACCAGAACTAGTGTCCTCATTGGAAGATTTCCCCTTAATGCCTATTCTGGTGACATCTTAAAATTTCTAATTTTCTTTCCCTCTTGGTGATACCAGTCAACAGGACAAACGAGTAGGGTGACAGAGATACAAACAGTAATAAAAACCTAACAGGGGTTCTAATCCCACTCCATTCTATAAAAAAAAATAAAAATCTTAAGTCATACTTTATGAATTATTACAGTTAATACATGTATGACTAAAATGCAATATATATGAATACATCTTACATAGCTTGTGATAGGAACATCTAGAGACAGACATATGAATTTCTAGAGGACCTCAACAAATCATTGAATTATTGCCTTATGTCTAAGTGATGATAAGCAAAACATATCCTTAATTAGGGAGAATGAAATGTACTTACGTGTGCACAGTGTGAGCTTCTATTGTGTATGATAATTACTTGTTGAGAAATGACGCTTCTCCTGGTTGTGTCCCCAGATATCTTGCAATGTGCTGGAACAAATTACAAGCTTCGCTTCAGGAACTTCTTACCACCTTCCTCTGGCTCACCATGTCCAACTTATACTTGATTTAATGGAGCCGGCTCTGAATATCAATGGTCTCATTGATTTTGCTGTACAGGTACCTAAGTATTCTCTGAAGTTAATGTTGTTCTTGGATGAATGGAGGTACTAAAAAAAAAAAAGGATTGTTCTAAGGCAGTAAATAATACTAGGCTAGCACTGGAGTTTGTCTTACTTAAACAGACTGTGCCTGGAGCCAGACATTAATCTCATTGTGCTCCCATGCAAATATTACAGTGTGGTAGCTAGCTTGTGTTCTTTTAGATATTGTGCACAGGCGTGGAAACTTTAGGCTATCTGGCTGCTGGTAATGGACCTGCTAATTTTATTGGATTCTGCTAAAACAATTATACATGCTCATCAAAGCAAACAATATGCCTTTTACTAATTTGTTATGGCCTTAGGAGTTTTTACTTTGTTAGAATAATGATCAGCAGATAGCAGATGCATCATTTGGTTAATTTAATAAAGTAGTCCTACGACCTATATTGTTGTGAAAAGTGCTGTAACCCACAGCACCTAGATGTGACCTTCTGTTAAGACATGCAGATTATGCGCAGTGAATGGCTCGTTTTAGGCCTTCTTTGGCAACAATCAGTGTGTATATGGGCAACTGTCAACTTTTTCACCTGATACAGTGGCTACTTAGATATTGCTTAGGTGGGAAAGAATATGTGGTCATTCCTAGGCTCAGCTCAGGCTTTTGACTGACTTGTCATGTGCCCCATGTATGCAAACAGACTGTAAGTTATCTCTAGACCATTTGTTCATTACATAACTGCACAGCAGGAGCTCACCAAAACAACCATCCACACTATGCATTGTGTTAATGTATAGGCATTAAATCAGATGTTAACACACATTAACTCAATGCTCAGCTCTGAATAAACCCCAAGGCCATTCACTGAAAGGAAATCATAGTCCAATGGGTAATAATGCCCACCCCTTTCTCATGACAACAAGCCCAAAACTTCATGATATGTCTTGTATTTATGCTATAACAGCAATACATTTGAATAATCCCCATCCCTAAGTCTGTTTAGGCGTATGAAAATCCTAACAATGAATTTGTTTTATACACTCCCCTTTGGTGGGTTAAAGTGGAAGAAAAGGCAAAACCTAATTAACTCTAAACCTACTCTCAGCCACATTCTAAGCATAATCTATATATATATATATGTAAAAAAGAGATTGTTATGCTTACCTGTTCTGCAGCCACTCCGGCCTGGTCTTCAGTGGTGCCCTCTGTGTGCAGCAGAAAGCCAACAATGGCTGTGAAATGCCTGGAAAGTGATGTCACCCATAGAGCTACTATGCTTCCTAGGCTTCCATTGTCGGCTGCCTTTTCTGCACACTGCTACATACAGAAGCCGCTGCTGACAGCATGGGACCGGACCGAAGTGGCTGCAGCTGCAGAACAAGTAAGTATAGAGATGTTTTAGTTCACAGGGCTAGATAGATTAGGCTTAGAATTTGGCTGAGAGTAGGTTTAGAGTTAGTTAGGTGTTGCCTTTACTTCCACTTTAAATATATACCGGTAATTGAAAGAGTTTTGTTATAGTTGTTTAAAAGTTCAAGCATTATCTGCTGACCCTGACAGAAATCCAGTAAGCTCCCAATTTTCTGTGGCACTGAAATCTCAAGCAGTCTTATCAGCCCTTTCCAGTTTAACTCAGTAAACTACAGGACATCTATACACACATTGGGGGTTATTTACGAAAGGCAAGTCCACTTTGCACTTCAAGTGCACTGAAAGTGCACTTGGAAGTTCAGTCGCTGTAGATCTATGGGGACAGACAAGGAAAATAAAAAACAGCATTTTAGCTTACACATGATTGGATGATTAAATTAGCAGAGCTTCCCCTCATTTCAGATCCTCCCCTCATATCTACAGCGATCTACAGCGACTGCACTTACAAGTGCACTTTCAAGTGCACTTGCAGTGCACTTATAGTGCAGAGTGGATTTTCATTTAGTAAATCAACCCCATTATGTCCTAGGACAGTGATGGAGAACCTTGGCACCCCAGATGTTTTGAAACTACATTTCCCATGATGCTTCATTACACTGCAGAGTGCATGAGCTTAATGGAAAATGTAGTTTCAAAACATCTGGAGTGCCAAGGTTCTCCATCACTGTCCTAGGATAACAATGTTTCATAGATACACTCCAGAGAGTAAGCATTGTCAGTCTAAGTAAAGCCAGGATATTACTGGCAAGGAAAAAAAAAAACTGAAAAAGAGAAAACAAATTCAGCCCCCATATCTAAGGATTGGTAAACTGGTACTGACATATTGTTACCAGAACTTCTCAAAACATTAAATTGGGCATCTACTAATAGAAGACTCCCTACTTTCATGACTGAAGCCACTCTTATTGTCCTCCATAAGGAGGGGAAAGACCAAATGGAGGCTTCCTCGTACCGTCCCATCTGCTATGCACCGATGCCAAGATCTTGGCCAAAGTGCTGGCAACTAGGCTTAACCAATATTTTCAAGATCTCATACACCTCGATCAATCAGGTTTTATTCCCAATCGGTCAATCAGTATTAATATTAGGAGAGTGTTCTTGAATATGCAAATTCCGACAGATAGTGCGGGTCCAGAGCTATACTAGCCTTGGATGCTGCCAAGGCTTTTGATATTCTGGAATGGGACTATCAATGGAGAGTACTAGAGACATTTGGCTTTGGCCCTTTGTTTATTAGCTGTGTGAAGCTTTTTTTATAATGAGCCAAGAGCAAAGATCAAAATCAATAACGAATTTTCAGAACTGTTTAAACTAAGAGGGGAACGCTCCAGGGCTGCCCTTGTTGTTTGTCCTAGCGATGGAACCATTAGTCCCAAGATAAACCACTGATCTCTCACTGCCTCCTTGCCGCTCCACCCTGGACCTCCACTGCCTAGTTTGACTTTGTGACTTCACACGTTCCTTCAGACGGTTGCCGCACACCCACACTCTGACATGTTTTGTCATTAAGACTTAATCATGGGATCCGCCGCAACCAATACACTCGGTTTTGGTACAGTTATTTTACGAGTTTTCTGTGATTTAATGCTCACGTTTTCTGAGATTCATGTTAGTGCAATAATTGAAGTGTTTACAGTGTGTTATTAAAACAGATTTTTACGATATCACGATATTGGAGCTTTTTTTTACATATTTGCATGTGGAGCAATCTGACAGTCATTTGGTTGGAATCTGGAAAACCAGCTATACCTATCTGTGAGACTTTGTTTACATTTACACGCCAAACACAAGAGTGTGAGAGTCGGTTCACACTAGGGCGACACAACTTCCAGCATGACTTTCAGAAGCAACTCCAACACGACTTGAGCATGAACCACAGGGCGATCTGGGGAGATTTACAACACAACTTGAAGTCGTCTCCAGGACATGAGACATTCCAGTGGCCAATAAAACAACAATCAGCTCTGGGAGAGGGAGGGGTTTGCCTGAGAAATGTATGTTATCTTCCTGGAAAGTAGCTTCAATTAAGACAGTGATCAGACTTGGAAGTGACTTCCATTGAAATCAATGGGTACAAATCGCCTAGAAGTCTGATTGAAGTTGTACAGGAACCTTTTCTGAAGTCGGAGCAACTTAAGTAGTGTGTATTAACACCGCTCCCATTCACTTACATTGTTTTTCTGGACAGCGCCACTTGGGACGACTTGAGACGACTTCAAGTCGGATCCCAAGTCGCCCTAGTGTGAACCGGCTCTGAGGCAACTTGCTGTGGTGAGTTTTGCATCTGACAGGAGAGGAATCACCAACCACTGGGTGTGGTGGAAGATTAGAAGAGATCTTATGCACTGGACTTTAATGATACATTGTTTTGACTTGATACAATGGGCCAGATTCAGGTAGATGGGCGAATCTTGAATTTGGAGTAACGTTTCTCATTTACGTTACTCCGCCGAAACTTTAGGAGCAAGTACTGTTATTCACAAAGCACTTGCTCCTAAAGTTGCGGCGGCGTAGCTAAAATGAGCCGGCGGAATTCAAATTGGGCGGGTAGGGGGCGTGTATTATTATAACTAGGCGCGATCCCGCGGCGAACGTACTGCGCATGCGTCGACTGTCAGTGCGCATGCTCCAAATTCTGTCAGTGAACGTCAATGACGTCAATCCCCATTCACGGACGTTTTACGCAAACGACTCGAAAAAAAAATTTTTCGACGCGATGACGACGGCCATACTTAACATAGGATATTCCACTAGGGGGCTTCTTTATCTTTACGCCACGTATCTCTTACGGAAACGTCGGAAAGTCACTGCGTCGCGCCCGAATACGATCGTGAATTTCCGATTCCCGCTGATTAACATATTCTCGGCGTTAATCAGCGGGAACGCCCCGCGCGCCATTTTTAAAATTGAAGTTCCGATACGACGGCGTAATACAATTACGCCGTTCATATAGGAACTCCAACTCGGCGTTTCTTGTTTTCTGGTTACAGAAAACAAAAACGCCGGCTCAAAGTGACAGTTAGGCTGGAGTATCACTGATACTCCAGCCTAACTCTACCTGAATCTGGCCCAATATATTTTTTTTTTTTTAGATATTTTTAACTTGTCCACATAATCACTTATGTCACAGGGTGTAATTCTTGAAAGAAATTATCACTATATAGTCTGGTAAACACAGGCACTGTTTAGTAGTATCTTCAGCGCTACTGATTTTTTTTTTTTAGATTTATCACTTTTTTCACATGTTTATTGATTTATAGTGTCTGCTTTTTTTAGGGTTTTTATATATATATTTTTTCACAAGCGCAGTGGTGGGAACATACTGTAGGAAGGGTGGATTCATTTGGTTACCATTTACCTCAGCAACGTACATGTATGTTGCCAGCTTGCTTCCAGGTTTGGGGTGCCCATACATACCTATTGAATCGGCTGATGTCGCCCAACATTTAGCCCATGTGTACTAGGCTTCTGACGGGAGAGGAATCACTGAACACTGGGTGCAGTGGAAGATTAGAAGAGATCTTATGTACTGGATTTTAATGATACATTGTTTGGACTTGATACAATATTTTTAACTTGTACACATAATCACTTATGTACGTTGCTGAGCTTGCACCTGTCACCCACTTGCAGTATGTTTGCTGTGAACGGTCAGCAGGAGGTTGAAAAGCAGTGACAGCTTGACTAGAGAAGTCTGTCTCCTGCCAGCACGTTGCAGAGAAGGCTCCTTCCTTATGTGTGGAAGCAGAGGTCTGACACACCCCCTTGCCGAGTCAAAGCCAGAGCTCTCCAATAAACAAGGAGCATGATCTTGTTGACTAAAGAGGTCTGAGCACTTTTTATATAGAAGGTGTGGTGGACCACGGCCCCAAAACAAAGCGCAAGTGTCCGTCTCAGGCTTTTCTACTCAGACTTTGGCTACTTTATACTAAAAGCACAGTGTAGGACACTTTTTTTTAAATTTTTTATCAGCTGTAATGTGTTTAGCTGATATAAATGGAAAGTTCAGATCGGCTTTAACAATTCAAATTCACAGTAACTTTCAGTATCAGCTTGAGTTATCAAAACATGCCAATCACACTCAATTACAATAAGGCCTCATTCACATACATTGTGAACTGACTGTTTGTTAAAGTGGTTGTAAACCCATACAGACCACTTTAACCTACAGGTAAGCATAGATTAACGCTTACCTATAGGTGCAACAAATATCTCTCAAACCTACACAGTTTAGGAGATATTTTCAAAAAAGACTGCACAGATGTCTGCGGCGAATGCGCGCCATAGACAATGGCGCAGGCGCACTGAGCGTGCCATTAGTGAGGGTGATGACGGCTCCCACACGCATGCGCGGGAGTGACATCATCGCGGCTCCGGCCAATCACAGCGCCGGAGCCACGATACCCAGAAGTAACTTGGGTATCAATGGCGGCGACGGAGGTGAGGAACGAGAGTCGCTTTGGGGGCTTCGATCTTGGGTAAGTAATTTATAATTACATACCGGAGAAAAACTGAGGGAGAAGAGAAACATTGGAACACTAGTCAGTACCAGTTTGCAAAAGTGTATTTGCTTTGGAAGAATAAATCACCTCTAATGTTGGGTGTTCTACTTGTGTGGATGTTGCTGCATTATGTAAAACTACTAGAATACTTTTTACATTTTAGAATGTGGTCCCTCAAGATTGTCCATCATTTTTATGACTGAAAAAAGTTTTAAAAACACTGATCTAGTGTGCCACACTGTTGTGATGCATGCTGGCACTTGGTCAAAAGTGACACTTCTACACTTCCACATACCAGCCCATAAAAATACTCTGCACACAGCGTATTTGCAGTTACACAATGCTGTTCATGTAATGTTCACGTTCTTAAATGTAATCTAAAACCAATTTGTCTCATGTTTTTCAGCTGCTAAATGAACTGAGTGTAGTGGAAGCAGAATTGCTGTTGAAATCCTCAAACCTTGCAGGAAGTTACACAACGCGCTTATGTCTGTACATTGTAGCGGTGCTAAGACGATACCACGCCTGCCTAATTTTAAATTATGAACAGACAGCACAAGTTTTTGAAGGGTTTGTATTATTTTATTTCGTTGCATGTTTGTTTATATTGTTTTCAAATGCCCCCAACCCAAACACTAAAAATGTAGAGAAATATATTTTACGGTTGATTTACGAGAACTAGAGAGTGCAAAATCGCATAAAAACCAATCATCTTTCTGTTTTTTTTTTTTTGTCAAAACTTAAGGGATATGTTCACCTTTTAAAAAACAAAATAATAAATGCCCATCTTTTTGCTTGGACATTGTAAAGAATTGCACTTGCGATCAGCAGATCGCAGGAGCCATGCAGGACTCATACATACTTGTCATTGTATCTGTCTGCCTGGACCGGCGAGCAGATACAGATTGACAGGAAGAGCGAATGAACTACCAACAGTGCCATAGTATTTAATTGAGAACTGCAAGGCAACAGCCGCAAAGGATGCGGGTACTTTTCCATTCACAGAACTCTGTAAAATAAATGATGTGGCTCGGACCCACACTTTTTGGCCCTCCTGGCCGGGGGTGCGTTCTCCTGCAATCCTGGGTACATTAGGCATTCACAGGATAAATAAGTGCATGCCCCAAAATTCTGCATTCCACTGACATAAAAGGCCTTTTATGCCGCTGTATTTACCTAAGACAGGGACCATGAATTGTTATGGGTGGTGGCGGATATTTGTGGCCTGTCATGAAGAATTTGAATCAAACATGGTCTACTGGTCACATGTGTTGAATTCCTCCAAGATCCATGACTCATTCGTTTTTAGAAATGTGAGGTAGTCAACACTGTTGTGAGCTAGGCGAGTGCGCTTATCGGTCACGACCCCCCCCTGCTGCCCTGAACATCCTTTCGGACAGGGCACTGGACAAGGGGAAAGCCAACAGTTCCATTGCAAATTGTGCAAGATCTGACCAGAGGTCAAGCCTGCCCACCCAATAGTTCAGGACTTCTCAGTGCTTCCACATCGGCCGTTAACCCGATGTAGTCAGACACCTGTTGGTCTAGGCATTCCCTGATGCTGGATCCGGAGGACAGCTGTTGATGGGTCGGCTGAAAGAATGATCTCATATCATTAGTGATGAACACATCTTCAAACCGCCCTCTTCTTGCAGGCGCTGTTGGATTGGTACCCACAACTGTTTCTCTGTGAGTGGAAATTCCTCTGCCAGCACACACAAAAGCAGAATGCAGCATTTCCCGAAGCAAGGCCTGGAAGTGCTGCATTCTGATAGCTCTCTGTGATGATGGTAACTTTTCCGCCATGTTTTGTTTGTACCGGGGGTCTAAGTATGTTGCCACCCAGTACTGGTCCTTGCCCTTTATGCTTTTTATACAAGGGTCCCTTTTAAAACACTGGAGCATGAAGGCCTCCATTTGCACTAAACTGGAAGCGGTGTAGTGGCCTGGCTCCTGCTCATCATCCAGAATAATGTCGTCCTCGTTCTCCTCCCCCCATCCACGGACAACACCAGGGATCCCAGAAAGGTTGAAAGCATGCTCTTCTTGCTCCTCCTCATCTGCCCCGGCACCATCCTCCTCTGACTCCTCTTCAGACTCCCATTGTTGACTTGTCTCAGGTGGAGTAGCCCCCCTGGGAATTCATCCAGCATTGCGACTTCCTCATCTTCCTGCTCCTCAATGGCTTGATCAATGACACAACACAATGCACGCTCCAGAAAGAAGGCGTAAGGTACAATGCCACTGGTGGCACGCTGGCTGCAACTGACCAGTTTGGTGATCTCATGAAATGGCCACAGAAGTCTGCATGAGTCACGAATGAGCAGCCACTGGCGCGGTGATAAAAAAAACAAGCTCCCAGAACCTGTCGTGCCACAGAGTTTGTACAGGTAGTCGTTAACTGCATGTTTCTGCTGGAGCAGCCTATCAAGCATATACAATGTTGAGTTCCATCGCATCGGGCAGTCACAAATAAGACGTCTGATGGGCAGGTTGTGTCGCCGCTGAATGTCAGCAAGGCAAGCCATGGCTGTGTAAGATCTTCTGAAATGGGCCAAGATTTTCCTGGCCTGCCGCAAGACGTCCTGGACCCCAGGGTATTTGGCAACTTATCGCTGCATGGCCAAGTTCAGGACATGTGCCATGCATGGCACGTGTGTAATTTTGCCCTGTTTTAGCACGCTCAGCAGATTGGCACCGTTGTAGCACACCACTTTACCAACTGTCAAATTTAGACACTGATCTGTCTGTGAACGCAAAGCTGAAAGGAGTGCAGGACCAGTGTGGCTCTTGTCTTCCAGGCACAACAGACGCAGCACAGCATGGCAACGTCTCACCTGGCATGTCGAATAGGTTCTGGGGACCTCTCCCTATACCGAAAAAAAGTATATTGTAAGTGCATTACACCCCTATATACTTCACACTAGGACTGTTACTGATCAAAATTTTTGTGTTCGAATAATCGTTTATTTTTTTAATCGATTAATCGACTAATTTTGATTAATTATAACGCACATACAGATCCAACTACTTTTAGCTGATCTCCTTGCAGGCTGATTCCTAGAGCAGCTACCAACCACTGGAAAATGTATAGCAAGCAGGATACAAAAAACACACAAAGACAGCGCTCGATGGGAATAGCATTAAAAATGTTATAGTCTTCAAGTAGGTAACCAAATAATATTGCACTGAAGATAAAATCGATGTAGCTACATAAACTGTACAAATGGTGCGAGTAATACCAAACGGTAGCAAAAGCAGTCCTTAAAACATGTAGCTAAGTATGATACTGGTATAAAAATGTGTACAACGATACCACTGCTGAATCCAGATGAGGAGAGGTTAACATCAGTCCGTCGGCCTGTAGATGTCCCGTGAAGGGAACTATCACAATTCCCAGTGGATGGTTGTAGAATCCCAGGTTGATAGAGAGAAGTGTAACAACCCTTGCGTGTGGCAG
The DNA here is from genome assembly GCA_029574335.1 of Rana kukunoris. Taxonomy (NCBI): domain Eukaryota; kingdom Metazoa; phylum Chordata; class Amphibia; order Anura; family Ranidae; genus Rana; species Rana kukunoris. The sequence continues at coordinate 166,868,146 of CM056052.1, forward strand.
ATAGTAAGGTCCCGCCGGCATGCACAGCAAAGGAGCCCTTCAGATGGACACGACAAGCCCCGCCGGTGTCCGTGACGTCACCGGATCTCCGACGGAACTCCCTGAAGGCCCAGAAGCCGGCAGAGAGGTGAGTACCAATCAAAAGAATTTGAATCTCTAATTATGAATAGCCTTTGATAACAGATAAGAATACCTACGATGCAGGGCCCTGCTAGATTGTATTGTGTCTATTGATATTTTGGTACATTGAATAATGTATAGGTAATAAAAACTGGCACATTAAACAGTTTACAGTACAGACATAGTTATAGCATCATTGATATGGTACCATATGATGTGCCTATTTTATGTTTTGGACCCTCTAGATTGTGTCGTTTTTACCTTTTTGTTTTGTTACAGTTGTGTTATTCATACATGGCCTAATATTATATTAGTTAAATATTCTATACACATTTCTTGATTGATGCGCCACACTCTATAGGTTGCTTTTGTAGTTTTTTTTTTTTAACAAAATATCATAGACTGCTCATATGTCACAAAAAAATAAAAAAAAATTAAAGACTGCTGACATGTAACAATCCTGTTTACTAGTAAGTGGCCTGCATGACGGAGTATGAGGTGCAGGCAGGGGAGGGTGTGCAACAGTAGTTAGATGTACCACTGAGTCACCAATGAGCAGAACCCTGGAAGAATATATATTGTTATATTATTTGTAAATAATAAAAAATAAAAACAAATGCATTATATACTCACAACATACACCTAATATCAGCATTGCAATAACAATTCAATCAATAGTTATAATTAACAATCCATTATAAGCTTACTTAAAAATTCTGTTTTCATGCTGTGAGTTCATTTTGTCTGCTGGCCATCTCTTTCCACAACTTTCTGGAATCCCCTACATGCTTTGCAGCTTCTCCTCAATTTCAAAGGACTACATATCCCATAGTACCTTGCATGCAAGCTGTGATTGCTGTACTGACTCTGCCTCCTGAAACTCCTCCTCTTAGCACCTCTGTAGTTCAGAAGGCAGTCTCTGTGAATTTTGTTACACAGCAGTGCCTACTCACAGGGCATAGTGAATACACAGAATTCAAGGAGTCAAATGTGTGAGGATCTTCAAAGTATGTTTACAAACTTCAAGATTGTTCAGACTTATAGAACTAGATGAGAAATAATTAGAAATAACTAGAAATAATTAGTACAATGTAGAACTGAATGTGGAAATGAATATATGAGTTTACATTTTGACCTTAGCTAGACTTTAAATCTTGGATAATGTCAATAAGTGTGCTTTTAAAAGTTATTCCTAAAATGATCTAATATGTTCTAATTTTAGATTGTGTGGTGTAGTAAAGCATGTAGTCAATCCATCAGAATGCTCCTCTCCAGAAAGATGTATTTTGGCCTATCTGTATGATCTGTACACGTCATGTAGTCATATAAGAAGTAAATTTGGAGACCTTTTCAGGTGAGTAATATTTGATCCATTGTATACATATTATCTCTGTACGGTGTTCTGAGAGCTTCTATAGAAAAATAAAAATGCTGATGTCAGCAGTTTGGCAGTTTGTGCCTTATCAGCTTGCTTGGGTATATCTCTATTTTCTATAAGATTGTGGTTTACAGATACGTGTGCTTCTTCAAACTCCATCCATTTCAAAAGCTAATATATAATGCTGATCTAAAGCAGACACAGACATGCTAATTTTGCAGATGATTTGATAATAAGTAGGGCACAGGTCCTTAATTGCTGTGTTCTGTAAATCCTGTTTATCCCTGTGCTCTGTTCATGTCTGTGTAGAATATGTGTATCTCTCATCAGCCATTAGTAGATTCATTGACTCCTCTTCTGGTTTTCAGCCAGGGCTTCCGTTCAACGTTTCAGTCAGAAACTCTGCACCACTTTCTGTGTCATATTGTCCATAGACATGTTTTAGATATTGAGTTACTTAATGAATACCAAATGTGTCTAGTTCTGTTTGTTGGATACCTTGGACTTTATTAAACATGTCCAATTTAAATTGTTTGTAGCAGTTAACTCCTTGTCTGTAGTAAACCTGAGTAATGTCGTTAACAGTATTTTCCAGAGGCTTTGTTTAAATATCTAATGATGGTGGCCAAACAACAGCTGGACCTAAGCATTCATTTATTCATTCTAAAAAAAAGAAAGGAATGTAGGTGCACAAGTAACTTAATCCACCAATCTGTCATTCTGTTGCAACATAGGAAACAATGCACCTTGACTGAACACTGATTATACATGTTAGTGGTCTGTGTCTCATTATTGTATCACCAATCAAATGTTGGTTTCCTCTATGCAGCCCACCATGTACCATGTTGTTTAATTAGGTCTGCTCTGTGTGCACTGCTGCTGCCAGTCTGCATTATAGCTCCCTCTGTATCAAGATAACTTGAGAGGTTTCTGGATGATAGGTGTGGAGTTATGCAGATGGCAGTATGAATATTGATGCAGCCCCAGCCCATCCCAGAAATAGATTGCTATGGACCATTTTATTCTGGGCAGTTATTTTATCATTTGTTTTACAGTCAACACCTAGTGGAAAACTTGCCCACATAATTGCCATGTCCATTTTTTTTAATTTTTTTATTTCACATACATTTTACCATTATTTGTATAATATTTTATTTTATAAAAAAACTTAATACAGGGGATTTTTCACAAAATATTAAGCTTTCCTAATAATAATGCTTACTGACTTTTTACTTGTTAAATGTCTGTCCAACCTAATTTTCATATGTGTTCATTTGGCAAAGGTCATGGTCAGGTATACTGTATGTCTCAACTACTCCTAATGATTCGTGAATCAAGCTGAAAATAGATAATGGATTAGCAGTAAAATGATGCAAGTGGTAAATATAAAATGGAGCCTAATGCATAATAATCAGGTCTAATAAACTATTTAACAAAATATTTTTATTATAGGACATTAAAAATAAATAAGATACATATAAGGCACTATACATTTTTTTAACTCAAGCAAATCACAAATCCAAAGCTTTGCTGAAGAATTGCTCCTCTTATACACCAGCAATCCGGGTGCTGGTTACTGCATTCAGTCCCTACTCTCCATCAAAGATATAAAATAATGTAACAGTCAAACTCCAAGCTCATCTTGCCATGTTTATTAGTGACCAACAAAATGAGTGCATATAACATTGTCTCCATCTGAACACCAACCTTAATTGGTGCATTTCACCACTTCTCCTATCCTTGTGAGCAAACCAGGAGTTTTTTTGGGGGGGTAGAGACACTGTTGTATGTAGTTATCTGACAACAGGTAAATACAGCAAGAGATGATACATTTTTTAAATATATTTTAAAGAGAGGTGAAAACTATTGAAAACAAGAAAGTAACAGAAACACAAACCAAACATATTCTGTAAAGTAATATATTGTGATCTTCCCATTCGTAGATAACAAAGAAAATAAACTTAAGTAATTTTGGTGCTTTGTGTATTATTAGTAAAGTAACATAGTAACAAAAAGATCAACTCTAATGTGATTACTGTTATGAAATATAGAATGATCAATTTTCTGACTGTTGGTTTATTTATTAAATCCATGAATCTACAGCAGTTATCTAAACTGTACACATATTTGTATTTCCACTGAAAAGATTACATAGACTGCAATGGCCAAATATCATGCTTTCTAATGTTGGGCTCAATCATTGCACTGCGATTATATTCTGCTGTATGTCAACAACAGTTTCTCTTCTGTATGGTACTAATCAATATCACATCAAATACACACCATTGATTTATATATTGTCATATAAATAGGCACCATTTGTTTATATATTTATCCATTTATCTTTTCAGTAGCGCTTGTTCCAAGGTAAAGCAGACAATATACAGCAATGTACAGCCATCCAACTCTAATGCACTGTGGGATCCAGATTTCATGGTGGACTTTATAGAAAACCCATCAGTGCACAATATTAATCACTTAGTGCTGGGGAAGATTCTCAGTGAGAATGCTGCTAACCGCTACAGTTTTGTGTGCAATGTCCTCATGAATGTATGTATGGGCCACCAAGATTCTGAGAGGTAAATATCATGTTTTATATAAAAAGCAGACCTTTCAGTGATTGTGCCTGTCTCTATTAATACATTTTTGACATTTTACAATATATAACATAATAATCCAAAAATGTGGTCCATGAGCTCCAGCCAAGTGATTTTGCCAGTGTTTCTCAATTCCAGTCCTCACGCCCCCCCAACAGGTCAGGTTTTCAGGATTTCCATTATTTTGCACAGGTGATTTGATCAGTTTCACTGCCTTAGTAATTCCCACAGCCTTTTCATCTGAGGGAAATCCTGAAAACATGACCTCTTGGGGGGGCGTGAGGACTGGAATTGAGAAACACTGGTCTAGGCTAAGATGCTGTCATCAGTCTGCTGCAAACAGGATAAGCATTTCTCCAGTCTCCTCTTCTCCTGTTATCAAATGCAACTTTGTAACAAGTCACAAGGAGGGGAGAGGCTTAAAGTATAACTGAAGTGTAGCACTCACCTCCAAGGGAACTGCAGGATTTTTAGGTCCCTCTGCCCTACACCAGTGCCCTGCCCTTAGGTGGATCCAAGAACACTGACATACCTGAACAGTTTAAAATGGGCTTTATTTAAGGTAAGATCAGACAAGGAGAATAACACTAGAGCATATACAGTTTGATCAGGGTGCAGTGCTCTTTTCCTAACAGGGTAATTTGTGATCCACTGCACGAAAAAGCACAGCCCCCCTTTGGCCCCCAGCTTCTGAAAAAATCAACAGAGGAGTATTGATTAGACATGTGCACACTGAAATATTTTGTTTTATTTAGTTTTTCGTAAAAAAAATGTGTTCGCCCAAAAATCCAAATTAAGGTTGAATCTGTCATTGAAGGCTTATGGTGTCTGTCTGGTGTCTGTCTGTCGATTGTTCTAAGAATCTTTAAAAAAATAAAAATAAATATTCGACTCTTCATGTCTCTCTATGTCAAATCTTCATGTCCCTCTATGTCAAATCTTTGTCTCTCTATGTCGAATCTCTCATTAAAGGCTTATGGTGTCTGTCGAATGTTCTAAAAAAAGGAAAAAAAAGAAAAAGATTCGACAGGATCTTTAAAAATAAATAAAAAAATTGGACTCTTCATGTCTCTCTATGTCGAATCTTTATGTCTCTCTATGTCGAATCTTTTCTCTCTATGTCGACTCTTCTTCATGTCTCTATAATGTTGAATCTTTTCTCTCTATGTCAAATCTTTTCTCTTTATGTAGAATAATATTGGACTAATAGAGTTAAGGTTAGGCAAATTCGACCGCAACAAAAACGAAAATAAAGCATTTGTTTATGTTGGATCTTTCAGTTTTCGTTCTCTGTGCTTTCGTTATCGTTTGTTAAAACGATAACGAAAATACCTGAAATTCGGACGAAAATGCATTTGGACGAAAACGAATGCACATGTCTAGTATTGATACAGGGTGGCTAAAGCTATCTAACCGCTGAGGAAAATCCAGATGGATCCCGTGGAGCAACTGGACACCAGAACAAATGGACATTGGAACAACTGGAACACTCTGGAACAGCAGATTAATACATGCAGCATGTGGTATACTTTTCTCTGGCACCTGCAGCCAGCAGATCTGCCCAGCTGCCCTTTCCAGCCAGTCGCCCAATGACCTCTGAGCCCTGTACACCGGCTCCCAGCAGTTGTCCGAGCCCTTGATTCCTGGGCTCCAGGCAATTGACTCCAATGCACATTCAGTCCTTACTTACCCAGATAGCCACCTTTTAGCTGTTGGTCTTGACCACAGCATGTAGTTGGGGCAGTTCCTAGCACACTGTCAGGAAGCATGAATCAGACGTACACAGATATACTGTAAATGAAAGAAGAAGGTCTTTATTAAAAACCAAACAGCAAGGTTGTCAGGGCATTAGAGCTGCCCGTTCGCGGCCGTTTACCGTGGGTGCGCGCATGCGTGGCTCGGGCGCGCGCGTGCACGTATTAGGCGCGCGCGTGCGCGGTATAGGCGCGTGGCGCGGGCGCGCGCACGGCGCGCACGGACACGCTCTCCATCCGGCCAATCAGTGGCCTAGGCGGGCTATTTAAGCCAGCCTCTTCCCCCTGTCTGGTTGCTGGCTTTTCACAGCTTCTAAGTGAATCTGATACCTACGACCTTTTGATCCTGATCCTTTGACCTTTGGCTATTGTTGCCGGACTGCTGCTGTCTCCTGCTCTTGACCTTGGCTTGAACTATCGGACTTCCTGATCTCTCCAACCCTCCTGACCACGGCCTGTTTCCCGGATTCATCTTCTGCTTGTTCCCAGCTCCAGCTATCTGAACTTCCGGACTATCTCCGTGTGCTTCCTCGGCTGACCCCAGTGACCTGCTTCCGGATCAGTCTCTGCTCCACGGATCCAGTCTTCATCCACCTGTCGGTACCGGTGCCTCCCGGTGCATCCGTCCCCTTGTACCCACTCCAGGGGGTGGATCGCGCTAGGTCGCAAAGAGAGCCGCCCTCAGCATCTTGGCCTTGGTGAGTTTATCTTTAACTACCGTGATAGTACAAGCCAGCCAGATGTCCGAGGCCGACAGGGCGCGCTCTCCTTTCGAGACTCTTTGCCTACAAGTCTCAGCACTAACCGACGCAGTACAGAAGTTGCAGGACGGATACGTACAAATGGATGGTCGCCTCCAACAAATGGCTGTCACGCCTGGACCCACGGCCCCTCCCGCGGCTCCAGCTATGGGAGCATCCACCTCCCAGTCTTCTCCAGGACCAGCAATGGTTGTTACTCACCCAGAACCTCGCGTCCCAACACCTGAGCGATTCTCTGGCGACCGCAAGAAATTCCGGGCGTTCAAAAATGCCTGCTCACTGTACCTGGCCCTGCAACCTAGAACTTTCTGTTCGGAAGCCGTGAAAGTAGGCTTTGTGATTTCTTTACTCACGGACGAGCCACAGGCTTGGGCACACAGCCTACTGGAACAGAAGAGCCCAATACTGGACACTTTAGACACCTTCTTTAAAAACATGTCTGAACTATATGATGACCCCCTACGTTCAGCTACGGCCGAAGCTACTCTCCACCAGCTGAATCAAGGGAGGAGACCAGTGGAGGACTTTATTGCGGAATTCCGAAAGTGGTCTGCTGACACAGGGTGGAATGAGGCCGCCCTAAAATATCAATTCCGCCAAGGTCTCTCAGAGTCCCTCAAGGACGAACTAGCCAGAATTGATCCACCTGCTACTTTGGAAGCTTTGATTCAATCAGCTACCCAACTTGACAGACGCCTACGTGAGCGACGTTCAGAACGCTGTCAAGCCACTCGTCCCAACTGGACCCCACCAAGGTTCCCTCCAGCTCCTCCGCCTCTCCCGGTTCCGCCCGCTTTCTCGCTTCAGGATCCTGAGCCCATGCAACTCGGGATGGTCCGGGCTCCCCTCACGCCTGAAGAGAGGCAGCGTAGACGCCAGTCAAATCTGTGCCTGTATTGCGGTGGAGCAGGCCACTTCCTCCGCACTTGTCCCATTAGACCCAGTAAGTCTAGACCATCATCCACCTTCAATTACCACATTACCAACTTACCTCAGACTTATGTTATCCTCTTTCTCTCCCTACAGCTCCCGGAGGGGGCGACCCGGCTACCGGCCATCGTTGACTCTGGGGCCTGCAGCTGCTTTATGTACTCCGCCCTGGCCCAGAAGCTGCAGATCCCTTGTCGTCCTAAGGACCTCCCCTTACAGATCCATGTGGCAGACGGCTCACTCCCCCGCTCAGGACTTGTTACCCACGAAACCCTACCTATTCCTGCTGTCTCGGATACCGGACACCAAGAGTACCTGTGCCTAGACCTTATCCCGTCTCCTCTGGCCCCCATCATCTTGGGGCTTTCATGGCTACAAGTGCACCAACCCAGTATAGACTGGTGCGAAAAGGAGATCAAATTCCCCTCAGTCTATTGTGCCCAACACTGCCTCATACCTACTAAACCCGCTTGTGCTACCTTGATGACAGCGTCAGAAGACCTCCAACACGTTCCCGCGGTTTACTCAGAATATAGAGACGTGTTTGACAAACAGCAGGCAGATCGCCTTCCTCCGCACCGGTCATACGACTACCCTATTGACCTGTTGCCTGGTTCTAAGATCCCTTTCGGGAGAATTTTTCCTTTATCAGAGACTGAATTAGTAGCCCTTAAGGCTTACATCGACGAAAACTTAGAAAAGAAATTCATTCGTCCTTCCTCTTCCCCAGCCGGGGCAGGAATCTTCTTCGTCGAAAAAAAAGATGGCTCCCTCAGGCCTTGCATCGATTATCGGGAGTTGAATAAAATAACCATCAAGAACCGGTATCCGTTACCCCTGATCCCGGAACTGTTCCAGCGATTCCGTTCAGCCCGGGTCTTCTCCAAACTCCACCTCCGGGGTGCCTACAACCTTATCCGAATCCGGCCCGGAGACGAGTGGAAGACAGCTTTCAGGTCAAGGTTTGGCCACTTTGAATACCTGGTGATGCCTTTTGGGCTCTGTAATGCCCCTGCCACATTCCAGCACCTGGTAAATGACATCTTTCGCCAATTCCTGGATGACTTCCTGGTCGTCTATCTAGATGACATCCTCATTTTCTCAGTATCCCTTGAAGTGCACCGGGTCCACGTTCAACAAGTCCTGGCCATCCTCAGGCAACATAAATTATATCTTAAAGCTGAGAAATGCGAATTTGAAAAGACCACCATTCAGTTCTTGGGCTTTATCATCTCGACCAATGGGATATCCATGGATCCGCAGAAAGTCAAGGCAGTCCACGACTGGCCAGCTCCGACCGACAAAAAGGGGGTACAGCGGTTTATTGGCTTTGCCAACTTTTACCAAAGATTCATTGCCGGCTTTTCATCCACTGTGTCCCCTATTACCAGACTAACCCAGCAGGGATGTTGTTTCCACTGGTCCCAGGAAGCACAGGAGGCATTCACAAAGCTCAAGACCTTGTTTTCTTCCGCACCTGTTCTAAAACACCCAGACCCAACCTTGCCCTTTATCTTGGAGGTGGACGCCTCGGAAATCGCCATCGGAGCAATCTTATCGCAGAGACAGGGACCTAAATCTCTGCTACACCCTGTAGCTTATGCTTCACGGAAACTAAGCTCTCCGGAAAGAAACTATGACGTCGGTGACCAGGAATTACTGGCCATTAAGTTTGCCTTGGAGGAATGGAGGTATCTCCTGGAAGGTGCCCTTCACCCCATTCTGATTTTTACGGACCATAAAAACCTGGAATACTTGCGATCCGCCAAACGCCTAAGACCAAGACAAGCTCGCTGGGCCTTGTTCTTCACCCGTTTTCAGTTCCACATCACTTTCAGACCGGGGTCTAAGAATGGGAAAGCAGATGCCCTTTCCAGAATGTTCACCGAAACGCCCGATCCGCTGGAGCCTAGTACCATCCTAACGCCCAAGAACTTTTTATTAATTTCTCCAATTGACCTACTGACCTCTCTTAAAAGGGCCTCCGACCAATGCACCGACCAACTGGCACTCTCCCTGGAGAAACAAGACGGTCTACTGTGGTCACGGGGCAAAGTCTTTGTACCTACAGAAACAAGGCAATTGGTGTTAAGCACATTCCACGATCACAAGCTGGCAGGCCACTTAGGAGCACGGAAGACCGCGGAGTTGATCGGACGCTCTTTCTGGTGGCCGAAATGGAAATTAGACTGTAAGACCTACGTGTCTTCTTGTACCCGCTGCCAGCGTTGTAAGGGTCCGAACACCAAGTCCTGGGGCCTACTCAAACCTCTTCCTGTTCCGGAACGCCCCTGGACAGATGTTTCAATGGATTTCATTGTAGATCTGCCTCCCTCCGAAGGCTTTACTACGATTCTAGTGGTAATTGACCGACTGTCTAAGTTAGCACACTTCCTGCCTATGATTGGTACACCCTCCGCGGCTGAGACAGCCAAAATTTTTTTTAAGGAAATCATAAGACTCCATGGGGCACCCAAGAGCATCGTGTCAGACAGGGGTGTGCAATTTACTTCTAAATTCTGGAGGGAGCTCTGCAAGTCGCTTGAAATTAAGATCTGCCTCTTGTCTGCCTACCACCCGCAGTCCAATGGCCAGACAGAGAGGACCAACCAAACGTTGGAGCAATACCTCCGTTGTTTTTGTTCATCATCTCAAGACGACTGGGCATCTTTGCTACCGGCGGCAGAGTTTGCCTACAACAATTCGGTTCACTCGTCTACTAACCAGACCCCGTTTTGGGCCAACCTCGGATACCATCCTTCCTTCCTTCCGGACGCCATTCCTGAAATATCGGTTCCAGCTGTCCAGGAACGCATAGTTGCCATGCAACAAAACTTCCAGAAACTCCAGGAGACCATGCACCAAGCCCAAAAGAGTTACAAGAAGTTTTTCGACAGGGGGAGGAAGGACTGCCCGAACTTCGAAGTTGGTGAAAAGGTCTGGTTATCGGCCACAAACCTCAAACTACCAATCCCTTCCCGGAAACTTGGCCCTAGGTTCATTGGCCCATTTAAAATCAAGCGGAAGATCAACCCTGTGGCTTTCGAACTAAAATTACCGGACTCCTACAGGATCCATCCTGTCTTTCATGCATCCCTGCTCAAGCCTTGCATACCAGACACCTTCCCTGGAAGAGAAGAACTCCCACCGCCTCCGATGGTGATCGAAGGTGAAAAGGAATTCGAGGTGGAATCCATTCTGAGTTGTCGAAAGAGGGGGAGGCAACTTCAGTACTTAATCAAGTGGAAAGGTTATCCTCCTGAGGACAATTCCTGGGAGCCTTCCAGAAATTGACATGCCCCTCGGCTGATCCGAACTTTCCATCGAGACCACCCGGAGTTGATGAACAGTTTGGGCGTCCGGAGCCCGCCCCTTGGGGGGGCACTGTCAGGGCATTAGAGCTGCCCGTTCGCGGCCGTTTACCGCGGGCGCGCGCATGCGCGGCTCGGGCGCGCGCGTGCACGTATTAGGCGCGCGCGTGCGCGGTATAGGCGCGCGCGCGGGCGCTCACGGACACGCTCTCCATCCGGCCAATCAGTGGCCTAGGCGGGCTATTTAAGCCAGCCTCTTCCCCCTGTCTGGTTGCTGGCTTGTCACAGCTTCTAAGTGAATCTGATACCTACGACCTTTTGATCCTGATCCTTTGACCTTTGGCTATTGTTGCCGGACTGCTGCTGTCTCCTGCTCTTGACCTTGGCTTGAACTATCGGACTTCCTGATCTCTCCAACCCTCCTGACCACGGCCTGTTTCCCGGATTCATCTTCTGCTTGTTCCCAGCTCCAGCTATCTGAACTTCCGGACTATCTCCGTGTGCTTCCTCGGCTGACCCCAGTGACCTGCTTCCGGATCAGTCTCTGCTCCACGGATCCAGTCTTCATCCACCTGTCGGTACCGGTGCCTCCCGGTGCGTCCGTCCCCCTGTACCCACTCCAGGGGGCGGATCGCGCTAGGTCGCAAAGAGAGCCGCCCTCAGCATCTTGGCCTTGGTGAGTTTATCTTTAACTACCGTGATAAAGGTAAAGTCCAAACAGATGATCAACAGCCAGAAGGGTCCTCCGCCGGAGCCAGGGTCAATAGCCATGAATGGAAGTCAGCCAAGCCGGAGTCAGTAGCCAAAGGGTGGTGAGACGAAGCCGGGGATCAGGAACCAGAAGGAACGTCCGTAGGAGCCGGGTCAGTGACCAAAACAGCAGCACGATCACAGGAGGGTATAAGACAAGGACCAAACAAGAGAATGCTGCAGCAGCCGTAGTATATATGTGCTGAGCATCCAGCTCCTCCCACTGGGAAGGAGGAGCCGCAGGATGTGGGAAGTTACAAGAAGACCAGAAAGCAAGATGGCCGCCAGCACATGTCAGTGAAAGAAAGGCTGCAAGGAGGTAAGACCATGACACACACTTGGTCCCCATACACAAGAATGGCAGTCCTCAGCCTTGTTGGTCCTGATACTCTCCCCAGGTACCTGGTCCCTATGCAAGTCCTGGAATTCTGTGCCATATAGATAGTGGATGGAGCTTAAGTTGTGTCCATTCAAAATCCTCCTAGACTTCCCAGATGATCAGAAGTACTCCTGTGACCCAGTTACTAGGGGAAGAACCTCTTTAGTTTAGTGCAATAGCCAAAGACAGCTGTCCTCTCCCCTTGAACTGTCCAAGCAGGGAGAGGAGAAATAAATGTATTTGTGTAGTTCCTTTAAACGCTGTTGAACAACTCTTAAAAGAGCCCAGCCAGTGCTACAGAAGGCCAGACCTTATTTGATTTTAGAGGGAGTGAAGAGGGATTAGAAGATCTGTCAGGCTTTTTTGTGGCTGTCTTTGTCCCCACTAGGGGGACATACCCTATCTACTTGTTGACCACAAGGGATTTCCCTAACTTTGGAGACATTTCCTTTCACTTCCTGTTGTTGGACAGGAAGTGAAGGTAAAATCTCCCTAGAAAAAAAAGACCTCATAACCCTCCCTTACTCTATCCAAAATGAAAAAAACGTATTGCTCTCAGTTCTACTTTAAGACGGGGTCTAACAGTTGTGAACATTACAAAGAACTGGGGGAATGCTTCTTCCTGCCTATGTAACTATATCATGCTTTAAAACCTAACCTAAACGAATGGGTCTAATGCTCAGAAGTTGTTTCGACATTTGTTCTTTGGTGATCCATATTATCAGTATTGTTTCTGCAGGATCTATGATATATCGAACCTGTGTGCTGAACTTACAGCTTGCTGCACTGTTCTCAGCTCGGAATGGCTGGGTGTACTTAAGGCTCTTTGCTGTTCCTCCAATCATGTGTGGGGATTTAATGACTTACTCTGCAGTGTGGATGTAAGTATTGGTCATATGCATAACCGTTTTGGTAACACTGTTATTCAATGTTTGTAACCACCCTAACATTATACACTGCTCAAAAAAATTAAAGGGATACTTTGAAAACATATCAGATCTCAACGGGCAAAAATCTCATGCTGGATATCTATACTGATATGGACTGGGTAAAGTGTTAGGAATGAAAGGATGGCACAACATTTGAAGGAAATTAAAATTATCCACCTACAGAGGGCTAAATTCAAAGACACCCCAAAAAACAAAGTGAAAAAATTATGCAGCAAGCTAGTCAATTTTGCTGAAATTTCATTGCAACAACTTAAAATGGTCCTCAGTAGTTTGTATGGCCCCTACGTGCTTGTATGCATGCCTGAAAACATCAGGGAATGCTCCTAATGAGATGACAGTTAATATCCTGGGGTATTTCCTCCCAGATCTGGACCAGAGCATCACTGAGCTCCTGAACAGACTGACGTGCAACCTGGCGGTACCGGATGGACCGACACATAATGTCCCAGAGGTGATATTTTGGATTTAGGTCAGGTGAGCGTGGGGGCCATTCAATGGTATCAATTTCTTAATCCTTCATGAATCGGCTGCATACTCTTGCCATATAAGGCCGGGCCTTGGTGATGAAGAAAAGAAGAGAGGACGGCCGCACTCCAAGGATTTTCAAACGAAAAAAGTTGTCTTTATTGTAAATCCAAAAACATGTACAGTCACCACAATCACAGAAAACAGGACATCCGACGCGTTTCGCACTCAATCAGTGCTTAGTCATGGCTACAGTATGGTGCTAACACAAAAACATTTATACTAAACCCCAAAATACCAAATAAAGCATGTGACTCCCTTCAGCCTATAGCAACTTGAAGTTAATTAGTTGTAATAGACATCCTGAATGGGTGTAATCAGAGTGTCAAGTATGTGCAGGCTGGAAGTCAACACTAACATAAGAAAGGTAGCCCTCTAAGTTAGTGTTGACTTTCAGCCTGCACACACTTGACACTCTGATTACACCCATTCAGGATGTCTATTACAACTAATTAACTTCAAGTTGCTATAGGCTGAAGGGAGTCACATGCTTTATTTGGTATTTTGGGGTTTAGTATAAATGTTTTTGTGTTAGCACCATACTGTAGCCATGACTAAGCACTGATTGAGTGCGAAACGCGTCGGCTGCCCTGTTTTCTGTGATTGTGGTGACTGTACATGTTTTTGGATTTACAATAAAGACAACTTTTTTCATTTGAAAATCCTTGGAGTGCGGCCGTCCTCTCTTCTTTTCTTCATCACCATTGCTATTTGCATCGCCAGCACCTTGGTAATCCAATCATCCTTGATCGTCTACAGGTCTCACCTGGAGCGGTGATTCCCTTTCTTTTGTCTTTTTTGGATAAGGCCGGGCCTTGTCGTGTACCAGGAGGAATCCAGGACCCACTGCACCAGCGTAGGGTCTGACAATGGGTCCAAGGATTTCATCCCAATAAAGCATATATAGCAGTCAGGGTGCCATTCTATAGCCTGTATAGGTCTGTGTGTCCCTCCATGGATATGCCTCCCCAGACCATCACTGACCCACAACCAAACCGGTCATGCTGAACGATGTTACAGACAGCATAAAGTTCTCCGCGGCTACTCTAGACCCTTTCACGTCTGTCACCTATGCTCTCATCTGTGAAAAGCATGGGGCACCAGTGGAGGACCTGATAATTCTGGTGTTCAATGGAAAATGGCAATCGAGCTACACAGTGTCTGGCAGTGAGCACAGAGCACACTAGAGGATGATGGGCCCTCAGGTCACCCCCATGAAGTGTGTTTCTGATTGTTTGGTCAGAAACATTCACACCAGTGGCCTGCTGGAGGTTATTTTGTAGGGCTCTGGCAGTGATCATCCTGTTCCTCCTTGCACAAAGGAGCAGGTGACGGTCCTGCTGATGGGTTAAGGACCTTCTACAGCCCTGCCTGTCTCCTGGAATCTTCTCCATGCTCTTGAGAATGTGCTGGGAGACACAGCAAACCTTCTGGCAATGACACTGTAGCGGAGTGCACTATTAATATCCACGATCTCCGCTGGTATCCAGGGTAAATCCACAGTCAGCACCGAAAAGTATGGCAATGTCCCAAATCTCCCCAGTAACTGGACGACACAGCTCTGAGAGTGAACTGTCAACTGTCAACAACAACTCTTTATTAACGGGCTTCTATATTTATACAATTCCCCATGCAAGGGGCTTCCAGACAGATTTAGCAGGGGTAATACAGAGTGGACCACATGGGGAACTTAACATTCTGGATATTTCTCTCATCAGGTATTGCTGCGGAATGAACGATCGGTAGATAGCTGGGGTCTGGGGTTATGTGTTGTGAGAATACCGCTTAGATCCCAGCTAAACCACCGACGCTGCCCGAAATACCCTTAACCATCGAATTCGGTTTAAAACTACCGAATACCGATGGGCAACATAACGTGTTGTAAGCGGAACTCCTGAATGCTCTGGAAGTTCAGCGGCGTTCGTGCCGTCGAGTAGCGTTTTTTTCTATTCCAGGCCCTCGACGACCAAACGCCGCCGAAGCGGCAAAGGATCCAAGACGGCCGACCGCCGCGTGATTGGTAGTCGAACGACGGCCTTCCAGGAGAGCCTTAAGTACCGAGCGCCACACGTTCCTTTATTTTGTGGTCTATCAGGGGAGTCCGGATAATCGCGGTTTGGGAAATGAAGTACTCGAACGCCAGAGGCTTACGGCTGCTAGCATACGAGTTATCATGCCCACCTAAGATCCAGCAGAATACATAGCATATAATACAGACAACCCTTTGACATGTAACGTCCAGTTCTCCAGAAGTGGCTAGGTTTGCCACAGACACGTATTGAATGTACTATCCTAGAGGAGTTGGACTGCCTGTGCAAACTCTATAGGGTCCAAGTATCACCTTGTGCTACCAGTAGTTACACTGACCCTAGCCAAATGCAAAACTAGTGAAAAACAGTCAGAAAAGATGAGTAGGAAAAAAAAATGTCAGACACCTCCACCTGAAAAAACATTCCTGTTTTGGAGGTCGTCTCATTGTTGCCCATCTAGTGCACCTTTTGTTAATTTCAATTAACAGCAAAGCAGCTGAAACTGATTAACAACCCCCCCTGTATACACCCCTCCCCCTCTGCTACTTAACTTACCAGATCAAGATCCCAGGAGTTCTGATTCAAAAGTGTTCCTTTAATTTTTTTGAGCAGTGTATTTTACATATTGTCTACAAAAAATTTAAATAAAATAATAATCTGTAAACACTAAGCAGGCCCTATTTTTTATCTTTGTTCAACAAATGTATTAATTACAGTTTTAAAATTAAAAATCTTTAATAGAAATGACACCACAATTAATTGTAATTTAGTAATCTCCCCCAAACTACAGAAACTGCAGGGAAACTTGGGTTGGATAGAAAATAACTCTGATAAACACGTTTCGTTTGCCACGTATTGGGGTCAATTCACAAAGCTTTATTTTCAGATTGCGAGTGTTATTTTAACGATTTTGCACGTTATTGAAGCTAGTTCAATTCACTAAACGATTTAACGCTTTGAAAAATCATCAAATAACGTTTCCCTACACAGAACCGATATTTTAAGGTGTGGATCCTTATTAAAGAGTCAAATCGTTATTTTAAAGATTCAAAACGTTATTTTAAAGAGTCAAATCGTTAAATATGCACAGAAGTGCAATTCACAAAAAATTTTTTGACAGTTATCAATCGTTAAGCAATCGTTAAATTAACACCTCCCTCAGGGTGGCGTTATGACATTTCCCAGGCGATATTTTGTTGTTAGAGGAAGCTTTTGGCGATTTTTGTAGTGTAGTGAAGTTTTTAGTAGTGTTGGGAAAGATAGAACCGTGCTCTATTTGAACTTAAAATTATCCAGAGGCGAAGAAGAACACGTTAGAATGTTGTTCAGATTTATAAACGTGTATTCCGTTCACATACTATTTTGGATGACTTTTCTGAAACCCAGGTGATAGCTCAATTCCGATTATCATCTCCCATGATTTATTCTCTGTATGAGGAAATACACATGGCTTTAGAAAACAACACACTAGAAGTTTTGCACATCACATGCTCAATCTCCATGTGTATTGCTTGTGTCTCTCTCTCTCTCTCTCTCTCTCTCTCTGTGTATCTGCTCTTTTCCACATGCAGCTGTTCTCCTCCCCTTCTGCTCCCAGAATGCATCTCTCCAGCATTATTTAACGAGCTTAAGAGTTATTTTAACGTCCCAAATGTTAATAATAACGTCTGAGTAGTTAGCATAACGTTTGGATAAAGAGTCAGTTGAAAACCATAACGACTATGTTAAATAACGATTATAGCTTTCGTGAATACCATGTTTGCTAGCGTTAAATAAGGAGTGCTAATTTAACACCTGAAGAAAACCAATAACGTTTCTCTTTGTGAATTGACCCCATTGAGTCTACTTTTCTTCTTATCTTGTAGGTTAGTGATCTTTCATTCCATGACTCTCTGGCCACTTTTATAGCTGTCCTCATAGCAAGGCACTGCTTTCCACTTGAGGATGTGGTGCAACATGTCGCTCTGCCCTCCCTCCTCGCAGCAGGTACCACGTCTGAAGACTAGAACTGTAAATCTTTTTAATTATGCAATTGTTGTTTTTATATTTAACACTAAAGAGTAACTTCAGGCACATAAACACACTATTTCATCCACTTATGAATAAAATTATTAAATCTCTTTTTTACATACAGTACATCTTGTATTTTACAATCTTTTATAATTCTCTGAACAGCAACATTAGGCTTTGAAGGATGGGCAGCACATTGAGCTAATCAGGCTCTGCTAAACTGCACAGCATTGTCTATTTAAGAATGATGGCCATTGTTTTCTTGTATTTGAATGCATGTCAACTTCCTGCTGAAACAGCCAAGATTTGAACCATCTATGGCCGATTTAAAACTGATAGGGGAAGACAGCAGAGTAATACATTTTTCTATTTTTTAACATTGATGCACGTGGGAATGAGTCACCATTCACACCTCAGTGTAGCAGGAATGCGCATACTGCTTAAGTTTTTTTTTGCACTTTTCACATGTTAACGCATGTTGCACCTAGGGCAGCCAATTTACTTGAGTGGCCTGCCCTATACGTCAAAAATGCCCCAAAATAGCTCTAGAATTTTTTTCAGTCGTGGAGCATCTTGGGCTTCTTCGGTACGCATTTTGGCGTGCTTCTAGTGCCTTTTTGTCACACGAGAAACACGCACAAATGAGTGTCTGCTACCCAGGCTTGGGCTGCCAATGCAGTGCGCTTGCAGCATGTTTCCAAAACGCATAGCAAAATGAACATTTTTGTTTCGCGTTTAGGAAATGCATATGTGTGAATGCAGCTTGAGGGTTACAGTAACTGCTGCTTATTTCTGTTAGAGATTTGAACAGCAAATGGCTAACTGCATATATGGGAGCTGTCTTACCTGGCCGTTAATCAAAACAGCTTGACCCTCCAACCAATGATTTGACAGTGAACGTGCAGAAACATGTGTAAAGCCAACCCTCTCTTCTTATCAGCATGTTCCTTGTCAGCACATTTCCATGTGGGACACCTGATTGGCTGCAATAGTTCACCTCCCTCTCCCACTTCTTCTCACTGGCTGACTTTGGTTCAGAGTTTCTGAGACATCTTTTCACATTACTGGACATGGAAAGCTGTGTACACACGATCAGTCCATCCGATGAGAACAGTCCGAAGGACCATTGTCGTCGGTTAACCGATGAAGCAGACTGATGGTATGATGTGCCTACACACCATCGGTTAAAAAAACGATTGTGTCAGAACGCGGTGACGTAAAACACAACAACGTGCTAAAAAAAATGAGGTTCAATGCTTCCAAGCATGCGTCGACTTGATTCTGAGCATGCGTGGATTTTTAACCGATGGTCGTGCCTACTAACGATCGGTTTTGACGTATTGTTAGGCGTCCATCGGTTACATTTTAAAGCAAGTTCTCATTTTGTTGACCGAAGGTTAACTAACCTATGGGGTCCACACACGATCAGTTTGGAATGATGAAAATGGTCCTTCAGACAGTTCTCCTCTGACAATCCTATCGTGTGTACGCGGCCAAACAATACATATTATTTAAAAGAAGAACTAAGCATTATTTTCCAATTTTCCACATGCACTGGAGAACTTGCAAGGGTCTGAGGGACACTTAGAACCAGCTCACCAAGGAGGGGACCGCCCCATAGGGGAATACATTGGTGATACATAACCCTCTCCCCTTGATGGCACTTTTTCCTAGACATGGTCCAGTGGCCAATTAGCATTGGTCATTTATGAAGGGGACCCTTGTTTTCTGGGGGAACTCTCAAAGTATTCTTCCAACGCTGGAGGGCAAGTGGGCTGGTATCAGCATTGCAGGGCATGATAGTAAAGTGATAGGTTAAATATCCAGTTTATTTGCCTGCATCCCTGCCTATTAAACAAGAAGCCACCAATCTTCTTGTCAGTGGACTAGCATGATGGCTTGTCGATATAGGTCTATTGGTGGATTAAGGAACATTGCACACTTATTACAGGGGTAGACATCATCTCTGTGCACTTTGGGATATTTCTCCTAATTATGAAATACAGCATATACTGTACATTTTATAATACCGTGATACTTTTAAGTTAGAGGGGGGAAATAAAATATACCAGATTTTATCAAATAAATGTGTTGCATTTCTAGCTTTACATAGACTTCAAAGGGTAATACAGGGATGATCCAGTCACCATTAGGACACACGATCTGTAGGGCATCCTATTATATACAGTAAGTAACCGGTTTGGAGAGGGACAGTGTGGGACGCAGGAGCTAAATGGTGACTTTTTGGAAGATATTCTAGTTTGCTGTGCCAAGGGGCAGCTACTTAGCTGGGCGGACACCCACAAACATCAGATTGTTGCTGGGAACAGCTTGACTTAGCAACCATCAAGCAGTGTGTTTGTTTTTTATTTTCTAAATGTTCCTTTAGTGCTAGTGCATTGTTGGTTCACTTACCTTTCCCTTCGATTTCCCTTCTAAATGTTTTTTTTCTTTGTTTTCTTTGTCTGAATTTCTCACTTCCTTTTCCTCCTCAGTAAGCTGCTCTGGCTAACTAAACACTGCTCGGATAATAGTGTGAAGTTTACTGAGGAGAAACAGGAAGTGAGAAATTCAGACAAAGAAAAAAATAATTTAGAAGGGAAATCGAAGGAAAAGGTAAGTGAACCAACAATGCACTAGCTTAACCCCCCTGGCGGTATTGCCGAGTCTGACTCTGGGTTACATTTTTGTGCTGCGATCGGTAACCCTGAGTCAGACTCGGGCTCGCCTTGCAGCTTCCACAGCAGGGGTTTACTTACCTTGTCCCTGGATCCAGCGATGCCACCACGCTGTGTGAGCGAGCGCGTCCTCGCTCGATTCACACAGTGCCTCTGTGTGCCCTCGATCTCCGTTCCCTGCGACGTTACGACGCACGGGAGTGGAGAGAGGCGCCAAATTCAAAAACGTAAACAAACACTTTACATACAGTATACTGTAATCTTTAACTGCTTGCCGACCAGCCGCCGCAGCCCGTAGCTCTACGTCGGCACTTCTGCGGCCGCTAGGGGGCGGCCCCCGAGTCCTGTGCGCATGCCCGGCGGGCACGATCACCGCCGGGCACACGCGATCGCTCGTTTCACAGCGGGGACCGGGAGCTATGTGTGTAAACACATAGCTTCCGGTCCTGTCAGCGGGGGAAACGCTGATCTTCTGTTCATACAATGTATGAACAGAAGATCAGTGATTTCCCCTAGTGAGGCCACCCCCCCATACAGTTAGAACACACCCAGGCACACACTTAACCCCTTCCCCGCCCCCTAGTGTTAACCCCTTCACTGCCAATGGCATTTTTATAGTAATCCAATGCATTTTTATAGCATTGATCGCTAAAAAAATGCCAATGGTCCCAAAAATGTGTTAAAAGTGTCCGAAGTACTGAAAAAAAACGCTGATCGCCGCCATTACTAGTAAAAAAAAATAATAATAATAAAAATGCCAAAAAATATTGAATTTTTTTCAAAATAGTCGCTCTATTTTTGTTTATAGCGCACAAAATTAAAACCGCATAGATGATCAAATATTCCAAAACGAAAGCTCTATTTGTGGGAAAAAAAGGACGCCAATTTTGTTTGGGAGCCATGCACACGACCGCGCAATTGTCAGTTAATGCGTCGCAGTGCCGAATCGCAAAAAGTGCTCTGGTCATTGGGCAGCAATATGCTCCGGGGGTTAAGTGGTTAAGACTACAGTACTGTATGTAAAAAATACACACCCCCTTTGTCCCTAGTGGTCTGCCCAGTGTCCTACATGTACTTTTATATAATAAAAACTGTTCTTTCTGCCTGCAAACTGTAGATTGTCCATTGCAACCAAAAGTGTCCCTTTATGTCAAAAATGGTTTTAGATGAGCTAGAAAACAGCGATAATAAATTATAATCACTTGAAGAATTGAGCGATAGCGATTTGTGGGGAAATTCGTCATAAAAAAATAAAAGTAATGATAGCGACAATTCTGCAACTGAGCAAATTTCAGTGATTTTGAGTTGATTACATTATTGAATAATTTTTAATATAATTATATTAGTATTTGTTATAATTATTTATTATATTATAATTTATAATTTATAATTTTGTTTTTAAAAAAAATTCATGCCCGGGATGCCTACTAGACTCTTGTTTGGTCAGATTTAAGTGAGTTATTCCTAAGAATTACAAGCCTACAGTATAAAACGCCAAATTTCCTTGCAAATAATGGTACCGCTTTCAGCACCTAAAATCAGAAAGAATCATACCGCCAGGGAGGTTAAAGGAACCTATTTATAAAATAAAAACCAAACCTTTACAACCCCTTTAATGCTATGGGCCTGTTATTGATTCAGTTACAGTGATATGTGTCTAACTTTAGGCTAACTCACTGTGTATGCACAATAAGTATTCTGCCATGGCAATGAACCTACCTTTCCTTCCTCTCAAATGAGAGTTAACAGCTACTGCAAATGGCACAAATCAAATCAGCTAATGTTAACAAGACCACCAAAGAACTTTGTGTTCTGTATATACCGTAATTGCAACCAATTATTGTTTTATATCATTAAGACCGAGAACAGCAGCCTTTATTCAAATTGGAAAAGGCTTATTTTCAATTTTACAGTGTATTTATATGTTTGAAGCAACTGTATCTGTAATCACAGTGAATGGTCATGCATAGCTTACATGATTGTCAGTTAAATTAGCAATCATGGTTGATTAAGAGATCAATACCTTTCTTCACAGCTTGTGGTGATCCTGATGCTGAGCCTGGAGCTAGAATGACATGCCGCCTTCTGCTCCATCTATTGAGAACACCTCAGTTTAGCCCACTGGGGGCAACAAATAGTAAGTTTCCACATCATTTTACAGTAAGTTAATTGAATCCATTTTTATTCATATCCGCTCTCCATAGTTAACATCTGTAAAATCTAGTAGCGCATTTTATAGGATTTTTCAACAAGGCATCATTCGTATTTTGTTAATTTATCAAAAGCAATCCAAGATCTGATTAGTTAATGTAATTTTCTATCGCTTTCTACCTCATCAATTAAATTTGTGCTTACTGAATTGGAACAAACCAGCTTATCATGCTACATTAAATGTAATCGATGCTTACAGCTTAATGGAAAAAAGTATTAAAAATGTACCATATGAGAGTTCTTATGCCGCGTACACACGGTAGTTTTTTGCGATGAAAAAAAACGTTGTTTTTTAAAACGTCATTTAAATTGATCGTGTGTGGGCAAAACGTTGTTTTTTGTCTTAAAAAAAACGACCAAAAAAAAATTCCAACATGCTTGAATTTTTTGTGTCGTTTTTCAAAACGTTGTTTTTTGTTTCACAAAAAGTCACCGTGTGTAGCAAAAACGTCGTTCAAAACGACGTTTTTCAACCCGCGCATGCCCAGAAGCTAGTTATGAAGCGAGCTTCAATGGAAAAGAGTGGTGAACGTAACCTCGCTTTTTGTGAAAAAACGATGGTGTGTATGCAAAAATGTCTTTGAAAAGTGACGTTTCAAAAATGTCGTTTTTTACTTCACAGAAAACGTCGTTTTTTTTCATCGCAAAAACGACCGTGTGTACGCGGCATTACTGTATTTGATAAATTTTTTCATGAATAAACAGCAAATTGGATGTCTTCTGTCTAAAGATGAGGTTTGAGGTGAATAGTCTGGTTCAAGGTCCTGGTGAATTTTTGTGCACATTTGCCCTGGAGAATATTTTTAAACCATAATGCACTGCCTGCCCTATTGAAATACAACCAGAAGTCTTATGCCGCATACACAGGATCAGTTAAACCGATGAGAATGGTCTGATGGACCATTTTCATCGGTCAAAACCGATCGTGTGTGGGCGCCATCGGTTATTTAACCATTGGTTAAAAAAAAGCCCACTTGTTTTAAATTTAACCGATGGTTTCCTAACCGATAGGTCAAAACCGATTGTTAGTAGGCACCACCATCGCTTAAAAATCCACGCATTCTCAGAATCAAGTCGACGCATGCTTGGAAGCATTGAACTTCATTTTTTTCAGCACGTCGTCGTGTTTTATGTCATCGCATTCTGACACGATCGGTTATTTAACCGATGGTGTGTAGGCGCGACGGACCATCAGTCAGCTTCATGGGTTAACCAATGAAAACGGTCCATCAGACCATTCTCATCGGATGGGCTGATCGTGTGTAGGCGGCATTAGCGGTACCCATAAGGGGATTTTGCATTAGCCAGCTCCCTCACTTTAATAGGGTACAGAGCAGCCATAGCGTCAGTGAAGCTGTTGTAGTGAAAGCATACTGTAGGTAAAGTTGGCAAACTGCACAAAGAGATTAGGGTAGGTTAAACACTTCCCACCTGGCTCATAGTAAAATGATGGAAGGGTGGGTGTTCTCCTATACCAGGTGGACATCCTATTATATCTTCCAGTCGCATGCTCAGATAAACTGAATGATCTATACCAGGATGTTGTGATTGTCCCAGGGACCATGTGATCACTGTGACCAATCACACTGATGACTTGCTCCCCGGGTAATAACAGTCATGAATGACAGACATTCATGACTCATTATTTATTATTGTGATGCTGTGTTTGGTCACAGTAATCACATGGTGTACAAGGCCCATGACAGGGCCCTGTACTGTGTGATATCTGTGGCCAATCACATCACAATAGTAAACAAGAGTAAAACAAGAGTTATGAATGAAAGCTATTATTGACAGTAAAAATGAGTGCTGTTACAGTGTAACAAGCAATCACAGTATAAAAAAAAGAACAAAAAATCCTGATCACCTTACCAGAGTACAATTTTTTTAAATTGTCCCTAACTACTGTCACAGCAGACACAGTGTCACCATAAGGATTTGTTCACATGTGCGATGCTCTCTGAAAGGCCATCCATATTCAGATCACTCTTTAAAAAGAAATCCCATTCACACAGGCTAGGCTTGCATGATTTATAGGAACAGGCACTGCTATGGGTGACGCTACACTAAACTATATTTCCTGACCACTAGTATAGAGGTAACTATTACAGTACTTGTTTTGACACAATTGGTTGATTTTTGTGCTCCACAATATACAATGTCTGGTATAAAATCAGTCCAAAGGTCTCACACCTGTGGTATCAGTATATTTATGAGGCATAGCAGAATGTGATTTTGGGTTTAATTGTAAGTACGCCCATGCTGTGTATTAGAAATAACTTGTTAAAATTACAACTTTTTTTTAAATTTCTTAATTTTCAAATAAATTGTGACAAAAAATTACATCTTCAAAAACTCACCACATCTCTTACTAAATACATTGGACTGTCTGCTTTCCAAAATGGGGTAGATTGGCTGTCCTGGAATTTTTGGGCCTCAATAAATAAGATAGGCAGTCAGTGTATCAGGACTGGTCAATTTTCAAATATATATACAGTACAGACCAAAAGTTCGGACACACCTTCTCATTCTAAAAGTTTTCTTTATTTTCATGACTATAAAAACTGTACATTCACACTGAAGGCATCAAAACTATGAATTAACATGTGGAAATATATACATGTGGAAACAACTGAAAATATCATATTCTGTTCTTCAACAGGACATTCTCTTTGACCCCAAACACACAGTCTTGAAGGAGTTCCCAGGCTGTGTAAGGCCCTTTTGCCTTCACTCTGCTGTCCACCACCCCAAATCATCTCGATTTGGTTCAGGTCCGGTGACTGTGGAGGCCAGGATAACTGCGTCAGCTCCCCATCACTCTTCTTTATCCTGTCAAATAGCCCTCCAGCCTGGAGGTGTGTTTGGGTCAATGTCCTGTTGAAAAACAAATGATGGTCCAACCTGAACGCAAATCGAGATGAATTTGGGGTGAGCTGGACAGCAGAGTGAAGGCAAAAGGGCCAACAAGTGCTCACCAGCAAAGCACCCCCACACCATCACACCTCCTCCTCCATGCTCACGGTGGGAACCAGGCTTGTAGATCCCATCCGTTCACCTTTTCTGCGTCGCACAAAGACACGGTGGTTGGAACCAACGATCTCAAATTTGGACTCATCAGACCAAACCAGATTTCACTGGTGACTAATGTACCTTGTGTTCTTTGCCCAAACAAGTCTCTTCTGCTTGTTGCCTTTCTTTCAGTGGTTTCCTAGCAGAATTGCTACCAGAAGTGATTGCAAAGTCTCCTCTTAACAGTAATCTAGAATGTATCTGCTGCAAAAGGTGGCTACTTTGAAGAACCTAGAATATGACATATATTTTCAGTTGTTTCACACTTTTTTGTTATGTATATAATTCCACATGTGTTATATCATCGTTTTGATGCCTTCATAGTCATAAAAATAAAGAAAACTCTTGGAATGAGAAGGTGTGTCCAAACTTTTGGTCTGTACTGTATATATATATATATACCATAGTTTGTAGACTCTAAAACTTTCACACAGACTAAATAATATATACAAATTTGTTTTTTGTTTTTTTACCAAAGGTACCAAGCTTAACGACTGGTTGCTTGTAGCTTGTTCTTTCACTTGGTTACCTATAGCAACTACAATCCTCTTCTTATCCTGCCTAGTTAACTTCATACACCATAGTACTTTACAGATCCAGGTTCTTTTGATACGCCAGAACAAACATGCACCCCTTTGAGTAACATCAGTCCAGGCTCATGGTGGTTAATATAACTTTACTGATTATGACGCGGCATACAGTTCAATGCAAAAGACTTCCTTAAGGTGAAAGTCCATTATGGCATTGTCCATGGCTTTAAATGTCCTCCGCAATCCCTTATTTCTTCAGCAGCACCACAACTGTACTAGATGAGATGCAGTCTCTTGAACCCCCTGGTACCAGCGTTCCCTCTCCTTTGTGAAATACCTGAAAATTACATGCTGTGGCTTGTCTGTGTCTTTTTTAGATGCAAACTGCAGCCCTTTGTGCGCAGACATTCCCCCTTTTATTTACAGCACAGGGAAGAGGCAAAGCAGAAAAACCGGGGAAGCAGATTTAAATATTTTCTTTTCCTGGGCATTATATCTTACCTGCGTTGAAAATGAAACACAGTTCAATCTGCCTACACGCCACTGCATCATTGGAAATAAATAAGACTCAGTGCAAGAATAATGTGCACTTAAACCACCTCACATTATATCACTCACATTTAACACATCCACTATCCCTAAAAATAAAAAATAAATAGGCATACACCAGTTAGGCCTATTATCCCTGATCAAAATGGTCCTCCTGTTCTACTGCTGCCCAGTTTTACACTACTGTATCCTCTGCAGTATCTTAATTCTTGTAGTTAAACACCTCCCGGTACTCTTTTTCTTTACTGCATTTCAGTCAATTCTATCTGATAAAAATGTCCTCCTGTTGACCTAAGTTTATACTGCTGTATCATCTGCGTTCTCTTAATTCCTAATGAGAGCTTGACAGAAAGTGACCAGCGGCAGTACAGTTTTGCATCAGTGAGAACAAAGACAAACACAGCAAGCCACAGGACAACTCTATCTTTATGAAATAAGCAAGTATCAATGACAAAGCTACCTAAAAAAGCAATTTTTCCAATCAGAGATTAAGCAGATTGAAGTGCTGCTGCTATATGTAGGCCGAGATGATTTTAAATAAAAAAAAAAAAAAATTCCACAGCCAGTGAAGGCTTTTTTTTATTGATTTTGGCCATTTTATTGAGCTTGTCCATGAAAACCATACTGTTCCATAATACCATGTACAGCTTTAGGGCATCCGCTAAGGACTTGTATATTTATATATTTTCAATGTTGCCCTCAGACCCTTTCACATTTGTACAATATTTAAAAAAAAAGATGTTGCCTGTCCCCTACAAAAATGCCTTCTTTGACCGTAAGTTGCCTATTAGCCTTAAAATGGCTAGAATTTACCAACAAGATTTGTCCCTCCACCATAGAATTTAATGTTACTGGCCTTTAGGTTCGGATTCTATGAATTTCAAACAAGATTCACTTAACCACGGGCAAATCGAATCTGGGTAGATTCTCCCATTACTACTTCTGTCATTAAAAATATTTCAGGAAAACGGCTACATACCGATACATTGCATATATGGGAGCTGTTTTATCTGCCAAAGGATATGTAATTGAGATCTACTCAGATCTGCCACACGGGGGACCAATTTTTTTCCTGCTGCAATTGTAACACTTAGGGCAGCTAACTCGTGGTTTTTGTGCAAGGTACCTACGCTTTCCTATAAACTTCTATGATGTCCCACGGTTTTGGTGCAGTTTCAGAAAGTACACCAGAGATGTGACATGCAGAAGTTCTGGTGCAAAATGGCAGGACCTCATAGACGTCTATGAGTAAGTACAGCAAACCTGCACAAAAACTGCAGGTTAGCTGCTCTTTATAAAAAGGCAGTTGCAGGTCTTGTCCCTCCCCCAGCCTCTGACTGGACAGTCAAAGGAGATATAGCACACTGAGGAGCTCATCTTTCTGTCTCTCTGCTCTCTCGTATCAGCATGCTCATTGCTCAATGCTAATACCCTAAGAGCCAGTAGGAGAGTGTGGGCTGAAGTCACCCTAAGCAGTGGAACTGTCCTCTATGCCTCTTTGAGAGGACATTTTGCACTACTGTAGACAGCTGAAAATAACTAGGCCCAAAGTGAGGCAGGGTATACTCACAATCTCGAACAGCTGATGCTGACTGCAGGCAGCTGAAGATAGCCAAGTCACTGTAGGCTGGCAGTGGAACAAGAATAGGGGCTGGATGATCCACATAGAACTTCAGGAGCAGGACCAGCACAGGGGAGATGTTTCCTCTATGCTTAATGGCAGGAAAAAGAGGGCAAAGTGCACACATGTAACATTCTAGCAAGCAAATTACATAAATGCTTGGTTCCATTAACTTTCCTCAGTGTTAACCCTTACTGCAATGAAATCAGCTGTCTTGGGAAATTTGAAAAGGCCTCCAACAGCACCAACTGTAAGGTAGCTCCTGGAGCTGCAGCCTGATTTGCCATACTCACTAAGTGAGTCTTCAGAAATTGGGTCACACCAGAGACTGTGTCATGGCTCTGGACACTGAAAGTGCTCTTTGGCCAACTCACACAGTAAATAATGGTCTGGAAAGCATCCCATTGCACAGCCAAGTGTGCCAAAGTCACATTCCAGGCTAGCCCCACAATTTTTCAGTCTACAGCTTCCAAAGCTGTTTCTGATGACTTGCTAATCTAGCTTTCTGCTTTGTAAAGACTAGCTCAGTTTTGGAAATTTTGGATGAAGTCACTTAAGGAAAAACGAGCTGTATCAAGAATTTTGATCGCAGTCAATAAAAAATAAGGAAATATTAAAAAATAAAAGGCTATCTAAAATATAGTTGGACTTTTTTCAGCACACTAGTAAAAAATGAGGCAAGACGGTTAGAGGTGAGGTTACCTAAGGGACATTTTCGTAACTTGCCAGTGTCCCTACCTCCTGTTTTAGAATTCCTGTTTCCCTCAATGAAAGATAAAAACAAAAATACATAATTTTACTGTGCTTTAAAAATAACGTAATCAATAAAATAAAAAAAGACTTGCAAAGTAAAGTCCCACCAAATACAGGCTCATTTGTTAGACAGTTTAAATGCATGTACTTTTAATGTAGTGTTTTAAATATTTTACTGTCATCTATAAAAGTGTTCATGTCTTGTCTAGATTTTATGACTTGCACAGTAAAAATGGAATTCAATTCTGTTAAGTGATATTTAGCATGTCAAATGCTTTTTAATTGATGCAGTACTGTAGGTGTTATCTATTGAAAGGGGCTGTTTAAAATGACAGATGAGTGATCAGGAGCCACATTTCTCTAAGCCAATAATTATGGCTTTGGAACAAGGTTGAAAAGGGCCCTAGTAGATGTAGAAATAAATGATCATGTACGCTTATTATTATTATTTTTTTTAACAAGGGCAGAAATCCCAAATTCAACTATAAATTGTATATAGACCCTGCAAGCCTGAAATATGAAGTGAGGTATAAATCCAATAAAGTGAACCTGTGTTTACATTAAAAAAAACGCATACTGAATCTCTGCCATTGCTGGCTTCCTTCTAAAAACAACAATTGCCTGGCAGTTTTTAGTCATTTACTGGTACAATCATACAGCAAAACAAATGGTGGCAGAACTTCTAAGTCACTCAAAAAGTTTTGAAACCATTAGCTGGGTAAAACTGTAACTAACAGTCCACATTGTGTTGGGTGGGCCTTTAACATAATGTGCAAGTATGCTTTCACATTATGGTACAATTACAGTACCTCTCAAGGCGTTCTTGCCCAGCTTTGTGACGTACGTGATCTCCCTCGTCACTTTATCACCACAGCTGCTATCTTTCATTCAGTCTTTTTCTAGTTTAACATCCCAGGAGGTCCTAATTGGTTTGTCTTAAATTACATAACACCTGTGCATGCACAAGTCAGATAAACCATTACTACAGAATATACCAGCTACACAGAAACATTGAGTGACAACAGAAAAAATACCAATTGGTCCATCAAGTCTTTTTACATTTATATATATATATATACGAGAGAGAGAGAGAGAGAGAGAGAGAGAGAGAGAGAGAGATATTTTTTGGGCTGAAAATGATCCCCTTGGCTTATACTCGAGTCAGTATCTGAGTCCTTTGCCGCCTGACCTCACCGTGCCCATTGCAGAATCCGATTGGTGTACACGAGTTTGTGACATATTCAGGTGGCGGCCATGCAGTTTTAAAAACTGGCGCTCCTCCTTGTGCTGTTCCGTGATACACTGTGTTTGGTTTTCCGCCTATCATGATCGCCCTCTCGTCTATCACGAATGAGAGGGCGATCATGATAGGCAGAACACTGTGTTTGCTGGGAAACCGAGTGTTCCGCCTATCACGATCGCCCTCTCGTCTATCACGAACGAGAGGGCAATCATGATAGGCAGAACACTGAACACAGTGTTTGCTGGTAAACCAAGTGTTCCACCTATCATGGAACAGCACAAGGAGGAGCGCAAGTACACAGATCGGATTCTGCAATGGGCACGGTGAGGTCAGGCTGCAAAGGTAACGGGACCTGCCAGTTACAGTAGAGAGAATGTAGGTGAGAGGATGGTCGAGTTAAAGAGCTGCAATGGGCACAGTGAGGTCAGGCTGCAATGGGCACAGTGAGGTCAGGCTGCAATGGGCACAGTGAGGTCAGGCTGCAATGGGCACAGTGAGATCAGGCTGAAAATGGGCACAGTGAACCTGCAAATAGGCATTGTTGACTCTCTTTTCCACTTACAGTAACTACTGCATTCTCGCTTCATCCAAACACCACCAAAGCTTCATCAAAGCACCACCGAAGCAACATAAACACATCATAAAAGCATGTTGAAGCGGTAGGAGCTTTAATGTGTGTTGAAGCCGAAGCAAGTGTAAATGAGCCCTAAAGGTGGCCATACATGGTTCGAATGTCAAAATTATTTTCTTTCGAAAATCGTATCAAAGAATTTTTGTACGAATTTTGTATCGTTAGTGGGCTGCAGCAACAGCCGATTTCCGTGCGGAAAACAAATTTGAGGAATCCAACATGTTGGAAATTTTTCTGATCAATGATGGGAGAATCGTGCGAGAAATGTAATCGAGAATAAAATGTGCATGTGAAAGAAACTAATATTCCCGGCAACATGAAGGTTTGGTCAGCCGAATTTCAAAAATCAATGGTGGCATCATCGGATCACAAAAAAAAATAAAAAAAACGTTCTGATTTTGAATAGAAAATGTGTTCGAAATTCGACCGTGTATGGCCTGCTTTAGTCAATGTTTTTCAACTTCAGTCCTCAAGGAGCCCCAACAGGTAATGTTTTCAGGCTTTACATTATTTTGCACAGGTGATTTGATCAGTTTCACTACCTTAGTAATTACCACAGCTGTTTCATCTGAGAGAAATCCTGAAAACATGACCTGTTGGTGGTACTTGAGGACTGGAGTTGAGAAACATTGCTTTAAGTTACGCTCACAGCTGAATGAGTCCAAAAAGCGCCCCCTTCCAAGAGATATAATCACCAAACTGCTGTGCGCTCTCTTTAGAAGATCCAGAATTCCCTACAAAAATGCATCATGTATTAAATATATATTTGTAATATAAAGATTTTTAAATTGTTGTTTTGTTCATAGCAGTTTCATCTGAGTTAGGGTCCTCGAGGTATCTGGTGAACATTTGTGTGAAGGCTTGTTCACACTTGACTAATAGCATTAATATGGCCATTAGAATCGTGTTAATTAACTTTAGTATGGGCGTTAGACTGCAAGTATACAAGCATTTACTGACAAGTTAAAAACGCTCCCCAAGCCCTATGCGCAGTTTTGAAGAGTTTTATAAGCAATAAGGCGCGCTAAAACCGCTCCACAAACGCCTATTTTCAAATGAGAAGTAACTAGTTATAACGCCCCGAAACAGCCCTGCAAACACATGCCAGAGCATTTGCGTTAACATAGACTGGAATGGGAGATGTTGAAAGGCTTTAAGCGCCTCCTGACTTGACATAAGGGTTTAGTTTGGAAGTGAAGGGACGCTAATGCACTGTGTGCTTTCCATTGTATCATTTAAATAGGCGTTTGATGGGTGGTTGTAAAGGCAAAAGGACTTTTATCTTAATGCATTCTACTGTATGTTTTATGATAAAAAACCTTCTGTGTACAGCAGCTACCCTCAGCCCCCCTAAAACTTTCCTGAGGTCCTTCTAAGTCCAGCGATGTCCACGAGCCATCCGAGTTCCTCCTTATGATTGACAAATCAGTGGCACCATTGGCTCCCACTGCTGTCAATCAAAGTCAGCTAGCCAATCAGGGTAGAGAGGGGTGGGGCCGGGTCGGGGCTCCGTGTCTGAATGGACACAGGGAGCTGTTACTCAGCTTGGGTGCCCCCCATAGGAAGCTGCTTGCTGCAGGGGCACTGAAGACTGCTCTGTGCAAATCCACTGCAACAGGGAAAAAAAATAGACTTTACAATCACGTTAAGGAAAATGTTGGTTATTTAGGTTTACCACTAGAAGTGAAGAGTGTTTTTGGCTATTGATGTGGCAGCCATGACTTAGGTGTCGATACGCAGGTAACACTATATTAATTCAAAACTAACATATACTCTTTAGTGTGTGTTTGTATGTGGGCAGGGGCCGGGTTTTGCGTATGTGTGGGGACTGATTTATTTTATGTGTAAATTATAGGTTACAGTTTAATTAAAGGTTCTTTTGTAAAATGAAATGTTAATTACACATTATAATATTTAATAAAACCATGACATTTTTTATCCCATAGGAAAGCTAGCACCTGTTGTATTTTCCTCCTGTGACAGACATCTTTTGGCAGCTGCTCATAACAGCATTGAAGTGGGAGCCGTGTTTGCTGTCCTCAAAGCAATTCTCATGCTAGGTTAGTTCTCTTTTGGCGGTTTTCTGCTTTTAGTATGTATGTGCTCTATCCTATCTTTACCTAAAAAAAATGTAATAGAGATGAACTTAAAGAGGTTGTAAAGGTAATTTTTTCCCCCTGAATAGCTTCCTTTACCTTAGTGCAGTCCTCCTTCACTTACCTCATCCTTCCATTTTGCTTTTAAATGTCCTTATTTTTTCTGAGAAATCCTCACTTCCTGTTCTTCTGTCTGTAACTACACACAGTAATGTGAGGCTTTCTCCCTGATGTGGAGAAAGCTTCTTGAGGGGGGAGCAGGCAAGTCAGGACACTCTCTACTTTGCAGATAGAGAAAGGAGCTGTGTGTTAGTGGGCGTCCTGACACTCCTGCTCGCCCCCTCAGGAGGCTTTCTCCACACCAGTGTTGAGCTACAGACAGAAGAACAGGAAGTGAGGATTTCTCAGAAAAAATGGAAGGAGGACTGCACTAAGGTAAAGGAAGCTATTTAGGGGAAAAAAAATTCCTTTACAACCCCTTTAACTACTTGCCGACCAGCCGCCGTCATATTACTGCGGCAGGTCGGCACTGCTACGCGAGAGCACGTAGCTCTACGTCCTATCTTTTGCGGCCGCTAGGGGGCGCGCGATCGCCTCCGGGCATGCGCGCTCGTTCGTTACAGAGCAGGGACCGGGAGCTATGTGTGTAAACACTTAGCTCTCGGTCCTGTCAGCGGGGGAAACGCTGATCTCCTGTTCATACAATGTATGGACAGAAGATCAGTGATTTCCCCTAGTGAGGCCACCCCCCCCATACAGTTAGAACACACCAGGAACACACTTAACCCCTTTCCTGCCCCCTAGTGTTAACCCCTTCACTGCCAATGGCATTTTTATAGTAATCCAATGCATTTTTATAGCATTGATCGCTATAAAAATGCCAATGGTCCCAAAAATGTGTCAAAATTGTCCGATGTGTCCGCCATAATATCGCAGTACCGAAAAAAAACGCTGATCGCTGCCATTACTAGTAAAAAAAAATATTAATAAAAATGCCATAAAACTACCCCCTTTTTTGTAAACGCTATAAATTTTGCGCAAACCAATCAATAAACGCTAATTGCGATTTTTTTTTACGAAAAATATGTAGAAGAATACGTATCGACCTAAACTGAGGGAAAAAAACGTTTTTTTTAGATATTTTTTGGGGATATTTATTATAGCAAAATGTAAAAAATATTGCATTTTTTTCAAAATAGTGGCTCCATTTTTGTTTATAGCGCAAAAAATAAAAACCGCAGAGATGATCAAATACCACCAAAAGAAAGCTCTATTTGTGGGAAAAAAAGGACGCCAATTTTGTTTGGGAGCCACATCGCACGACCGCACAATTGTCAGTTAAAGCGACGCAGTGCCGAATCACAAAAAGTGCTCTGGTCAGGAAGGGGGTAAATCCTTCCGGGGCTGAAGTGGTTAAGAAAAGTGGAGATGATACAGATACAAACCATTCAGATATCTACTCTCATTTTAAATTGATGCTTTTTTGATGACAGATATCTAGTACTGCTGAGCTCATTGAGTCCGTTTTTCAATTGCCTTTTATAGAAATAAATAAGAGCATTTTTGGCAATCATCAAGTATTTTGTGGCAAAGACATGTAGACATTTTGAATATATTCTCCACTGTGATAAAAGAATGCTGCTGGCGCTAAAAATGTCTGACCTTTTGACTTTGAAAATGTGTTGTAGCAACAGAGATCATTTGTTCATTGGCCTTATATCACCCAATATGCAGTCTTATGTGTATTTGTCTCCTTTGTCAATGTCTATACTTCCACTTAGTGGTGATCTAGTTAATAGCAAGCCTTAACATTTTTTT
Source organism: Rana kukunoris (assembly GCA_029574335.1). NCBI lineage: Eukaryota > Metazoa > Chordata > Amphibia > Anura > Ranidae > Rana > Rana kukunoris. The sequence goes on from CM056052.1 coordinate 166,902,843, forward strand.
TTCTAGGAGATGCTGCACTTGGCAGTAATATTAACTCTTCTAAGCACAATAAAGTCCCAGAAAGTGACGGGATTGTGAATACAGAAACATCCACGCAATTCGCTGGAAAACCATTCACCACCGAGACTGCAAGTTTAAGCGAATATGCAAAATATGTTCTAAGGACAATTTGCCAACAGGTAAAGATGTTTTCTGATGGATTTAGTTAGAACTTGACTGTAAGCAATTTAGACCTGAATTTTTATGGCACTGATTTTTGTTTCTCTATTGGAGCTTAGGAGTGGGTTGGAGATCACTGCTTGAAGGAACCAGAGAGGCTGTGCACAGATAAAGATCTGATTTTAGATCCTGTTCTTTCTAATAAGCAAGCAAGCAAACTACTACAATTAATATGTTACCCTCATGAGATAAGAGAGACACTAGAAGGAGACAACATTCAGCAGCTTCACATCAAGAGAATCCTACAGGTAGGAAAGTTGGATAATGGTTAGGCCAAAAGTAGTGGTTTCATGAACCCAGGGTGTGTGTCATGGACATGCAATAATGTCCATTAGAGCTGCCTTTTATCATCTCACTAGCTGCCTTTTATCATCTCCCCTCCCTGTATAGCTCCACCCCAGGCCATCCCAGGAACTCTATATTAACCACTGCACTGCTGGTCTGCACTGCTATTCAACTTTGTTTATTAGCTTGTGTTCCTCTCTGCAGTGTGCTATGTTAACCTTTCTGCATACCGATTTTGGCATGTCTCTGACTACTCCTGTTTGCCTGTGACCCTGACCTTTGGCCTGTCCCTTGGTTACCCTTGTCTGCCTGTTGCCCCAACCTCGGCTTACCCATCACTATCCCTCGTGTCCTCAGTGGCTGCTTCCCCTATCTCCCTATTGAGCGTGACCTGGGGGACTCCAGGGGCTCAGTTGCAGTGAAGGCCATCCTCACCGCTAGAGGCTCTGGTGAACACCTGCTGGACCTTAGATGCTGTGCCCTGGGGAATCTTGGGTTCACGTTTCCTGTCCATACACAGCAGTCTGCTATTGGGTTCACTATCTAGCGGTGCACCCCTGTCTCCGTCGGGGTGCATTTGTCACCTGGCCACAGGTGACCTGACAGTGTAATTCTATGGATTTATCCTTTTTTTAAAGCGGAGGTCCGCCGAAAAAAATGTATTAAAAGCCAGCAGCTACAAATACTGCAGCTGCTGACTTTTAATATATGGACACTTACCATGCCAGGGTGCCCGCGATGTCGGCAGCTGAAGATGATCTGTCGGCTCTCGGCTGCTGCTGCCTCCACCCTCGGTAAGGGAATCAGGAAGTGAAGCTGTACGGCTTCACTGCCTGGTTCCCTACTGCGTATGCGCAAGTTGCTCTCCTTGTACTCACTGGTCCCTGCTGTCTTCTGGGACCTGTTTGTCTCCCAGAAGAAAGCGAAGGAGGTCAGAGTAGGCGCCGGAAGTGCCATAGGTCATCGCGATCACCGCAGTGATCTATGCCAGAAAGTGGGAGCAAATACCTGTATTACAAAAAGTCGAAGTTCACTTTAACTATTTTCACAAATCAGAACCAAGGTTTATGTATTGCTAACAGCCTATTTTTATTTCTCTTTACCTAGAATCTTGAGCAGTGGACACTCAGGCAGTCATGGTTGGAGATCCAGCTGATGATCAAGCAGTGCATGAAGGAACCTGTTAGTACTTTATCTCTAGACTCCACATAACATTGTATGTAATAGGGATCATGACGTTTTACTAGCTAGAATATGAAGAAAGCAGTATTATTAAACCATTCATCTCTTCTGTTTTTACAGGCATCTAATTCGGTGAATGAGATGAATACACTTTTGGATAATATTGCAAAAGCAACAATAGAAGTGTTCCAACAATCTGCTGAGCTAAACAGCACTTTGAATAACCCTGGCAATGGTCTCTTTAGTGCTAACTGTGCAGGACATGCTGAGACTAACAACACAAGGCACAACGTGAAATCTGCCATCCTCAGGTAACTCAGTCTAATTGCAACTACCTTTTATCAGTTTAGGGTGCAGGAAAAGTACAAATGTTCAGGAAGAATTATCACAATTTATTTATAAATAAGTGACAAAATATGTGCTGTGCTTTACCACTTCCATACCAGGCACTTACGCACCTTCCCGCCCAAGCCAATTTTCAGCTTTCAGCACTGTCGCACTTTGAATGACAATTGCACGGTCATGCTTCACTGTATCCAAACAAAATTGGCGTCCTTTTTTCCCCACAAATAGAGCTTTCTTTTGGTGGTATTTGATCACCTCTGCGGTTTTTATTTTTTGCGCAACAACTAATAAAATACTGAATTTTTTTAAAAAAAAAACATTTTTATTTTTTTCTGTTAACTTTTTTGTAAATAAGTACGTTTTCTCTTTCAATTACGGGAACTTATATGGCGGCAGTGATGGCCACTGATGAGGTGGCACTGATGGACACCAATGAGGTAGTACTAATGGGCAACGATGACGTGGCACTGATGGGCACTGATTTTTAAAAAAAATCCTGACTTTTTTATTTATTTTAATTGCTGATTTTTTTATTTATTTTTTGTTGCCCTTCCAGTGTGGGCTTCCCTGGTGGTCCAGTGTGGGCACCTGAGGGGGGGCTGCGCTGATAAACAATCAGCGCGAACCCCCCCTGTCAGGAGAGCCTCCGATTGGCTCTCCTGTACTCGCGTCTGTCAGACGCGAGTGAGGAAGAGCCATCGACGGCTCTTCCTGTTTACATCGTGATCAGCCGTGATTGTACACGGCTGATCACGTGGTAGCGAGCCTCCGCCGGAGACTCGTTACCAAGATCGAAGATGCAGGGTGTCAGACTGACACCTCACATCACCGATCACGGCGATGCGCGCCCCCACGGGCGCGCACGGCATTAAATCCTGCAGGACGTCAATTGACGTCCAGTCAAGATTTCAGAACTACTTCCCGGACGTCAATCTCCTATTGACTGGGCGGGAAGTGGTTAAACAATACAAGTAAGAGGCAGATAGCACATAAGGCAGTATAGCGGACCTTAAATGAGCTTATGTATCAAGTGCAGCTCCAGAAATTGGATATCAAATAGGAAAGTGCTCCTTTTCCCCTTGTGATTAGTGAGGACCTTACTGCTGTAAGGTAACAGCATATAAAGATCTTTCTAGGTACAAGCGGCATAGACTCCAGCTGTTTCCTGGTGATGCGTCTCTTGATACTGTTTAACCTAGGTCTCTAAACAGTGTCTCCCTGTGGGGCCCTGTCTGATATCTTAGCAGTGATCCTCACAAAGGGAGATACATACGCCAATGGTGTAGAAGTTTAAAATATTTAATGATAAAAAACACAAATCAGGGTACTCACAATAAAGTGCATAAAAATCAGTATAAAACAAGCAGCATGCTCACACACGTCACCTCCGGTGCCTCTGGAAAACACTTGCTGTACATAGGCCATTTATAAAATGTCCTGCACTTGGTATAACTTGGTATAACTTTTTTCAGCTGTGATTGGCTGTTCAGTAAAAATGATCCAGGTGGCTCTTCAGCCACCTGATCATCATTACAGTAGTAAGTGTAGGCAGGTTGCCTAAAGTATGTTTACTAGAGCGACGGCTGGCCCAGGTTGGAGAAGGGGTTAAAATTGTGTGCTGCTGTTCCCAGGCTTTATCCGTTGCAATGAAGGGATGTGGAGACATTGGGGGCTTGATTGACCCATAACGAGAAGCTGTTGGTTCCCTGTTTCTGTGCCCACAATTCTGTGAACAGCTGGGCAACAAATAAGAAAAGTAATTAAAACATTTCTAAGTACTCCCAATCTTTCTGCACATGCACATGAATGATGACATGGCATAGGACCTGCATGTGTATTTAAAATGTGATTTCACCACACATGTAAGGTATAGTCGCAAATGTCAGAGGCTAATGTTTTTAAGGCCATAATCCATGGTCAACTCTAAATTGATAACCTGTAAAGGCCTTTAAAGTGTCAACCATTTTATGAGTACGCCCAATTATGACAATCTCGGACTGTTTTGGTATCTATTTACTTTATTTTATTTGACCATAAAGTTGATATTATGTTATGTTTTTGTGTACTAAACAGATCTTCGCAGTGATCCAGTGTGAAACTTTGGCTCTGTGCAGGAGCTTCCTGTAATGAAGACCAATCACTGCTGCTCTTTCTCCTTGTGCTGAGTGACTGGTCTTATATCTGTCCTCATCTAGTTTTCTGAAGGCAGCCTGTAGTGGATGGACCTGCTGGGTTCCTCCCACAGCTCTGCTGTCTGCACAAGCTATGTACAGCACAGTGATGATGTCACTGCTACTTTTACAATGTAATATCTAGATCTGCAAAGGCATTTGGTATACACAAAGTGGATTTGTGTAATTTCTGGCTATTGAGGAATATATGACTGTATTTAAATCAGTTTATATGCCCAGAGTTCGGATTTAACATATGTGTAAGGCCGCGTACACACGATCAGACATATCCGATGAAAACGGTCCGCGGACCATTTCCATCGGATATGTCCGATCGGGAGTTTGATCCGATGGCGTGTACACACCATCGGATCAAATTCCCCGCCGCCGGACGGCGCGGTGACGTGGCGGTGACGCGGCGGTGACGTTGACGCCGCCACGTCACCGCCACGTCACCGCCACGTCACCGCACCAGGAAGTTAAACACTTCCGCGCATGCGCCGAATACATTCGGCGGCGGCGCGGCGGCGGTGGGGGACGACATGTCTGCTGGTAAGTGTACTAACCAGCAGACATGTCGGGCGGACAGATTCCCACCGGATAGATTTCAAAGCATGCTTTGAAATCTGTCGGGTGGAGAAATCTGTCCGCTAGCCCATACACACGAGCGGAGATGTCTGCTGAAACGGTCCATCGGACCATTTTCAGCGGACATATCCCCTTGTGTGTACAAGGCCTAAAAGATTCAAACATTGACCCAGAAGCAAAGTGGTTGACGGTTGCTCTGCTTTAACTATGGTTAGTTGTCTACATGTATACAAGCATGACTTTTGTGTGCTGGTTTTAGCTCATCTGAACGGAGAGGTGTCTGGCTTGTGGCACCTCTGATTGCTAAATTGCCCACTTCGGTTCAAGGCAGAGTGTTAAAGGCAGCTGGAGAGGAACTCGAGAAAGGACAACATTTGGGCTCATCCTCCAAAAAAGAACGGGACAGGCAAAAGCAAAAAAGGTAATATATTATTTTTCTTTCCATTAGATGTGCTTACAGTCCAGTGGAACAACTGGCAAGACTGTTGGCATAAACCTATTATAAAGCACCATTAAAGAAGTCTATTTATGAATTATTTCACACAAAATGAACACAAATTTCACCAAGATACATTTTCTAATTTGATTCAGTTGAAAAAAATGTGCGACTCCTGGGTGAAAGTTGTATGAATCTTGTATGAAAACACTCATACTTTTACCCTAAGTGTATTTATAGTTTTAGCACCTTCTTTTTTTGTAGTTTTGGTTTGAGAAGGAACTGGTTTACAACACCAGTCAGTTTTATTTTCAGTGCTATTCTGACAGGGGTTATAAGTAGATTGCTCATAACACAAATTCCTATTACACAATAACTGTGATTTTTTTTTAAATGTGCACATGTAATGTTTGACCACAGCATTTTTTTCTTAGAGAACATACCCTGTATAAGTACAACTAGATGCACCCTAACAAAGCATAAAAATCCTTATCCATATAACATTTCACCCAGGACCGGGACAAGGGGTGGACAGGAGGGATGGCTGCCCTGGGCATTGTGGTGTCATGTGAGGTGGGGGGGAGGGGGCACCAAAAGTAGGTTGGGGGAGGGGAATTTGTGTTTGGAGGGGGAATGTGTTGGGGCAGCAGGGGATAAGAATTGTTCAAGAAGGGGAAATTTTGAGCAGGTGTGCTAGGAGTAGTGATTTGGGTGGATTTGTGTTGGGAGGGGGGATGGGGAGGGAAGAAGATTTGTGATAGGAGGGGGAATTTTAGAGGGTTTATGCTAGGAGGGGATTTTTTTTTTGGGTAGCAGGGATGATTGGAGGGGGGGGGGGGGGTTTGTGCTAGGATGGGGATTAGAGAGGATTTATGTTGGGAGGGGGATTTGGAGTGGGGGGAGAGGATTTGTGATCAGGGGGCAAATTTGAGGGTTAGGGGATTTGTGCTAGGATGGGGGATTTTTTGGGGGGTGGGGTGGGGATTTATGCTGGGACATATGGGGAATGAGAGGATTTGGGCTTGGGGGGAGGATTTGTGCTGGGAGGGGGATTTCAGCAGGGGGTGTATTTTTATTGGGAGGAGGTGGGATATATGCTTAAGGAAGGGGGGGGGATTATTTTTGCTGACACATAATGCTAACACATCTTGGGGGGGGGGTGCAATTTGGAATGCTCGCCCTGGGCTCTAGATTACCTTGTCACGGCACTGATTTCACCTGATCACATCCTAAGATGACCAAGGCTTCTCACCATGCAAACACAAGGTAATGTTCACATCACATCACTGGTAGTCCAGGAACAGGGAAGCCAGCAATCCTAGCATAACAAGGGGCACTATTGGCACAAGGAACAGAATCCAGCAGCACAAAAAGAGTTTCACCAACAGGAAATTAAGAATTTAGCAGTCAGGAAATAGCAACGTGGATCTGGCAGCTTGTGCCAACCACAAGCTCTAAACAGCTCTAAATGTATCTCCATGGGTGGGTAACAGTCTTTTAGACCTGCAGGGCTTAGGCACGCCCAAGTTGTTCCAAATGGCATCCTCATAACTCTTTTCTCTTTGTAACTCAACCTCATTTAAAAGGTCCTCTGGAATGTACATAGGGCACACCCCAATCACTCTGTGCGGTGCCGACTTCTTCTACTGCCCAGGCTCCCCCCACCCGTGTTGCCCCCTCCTCTCTCCACGGTGTGCTTACTTCCCTTCTCTTCTCTGCTCTATTTCAGGGTGGAGAATGGGGAAAAGGGCTAGTCAATATGTAATTTCCTGGCTCCTTTTTTACTAAATGAACACAGTCTTACTGTGTTCATTCACAAACTAAAGCATAGTAAACACAGTTCCACTGTGCTTCAGTGTGTTTGCACTATGGGGTGCACACCCTACTGACATAGACTGCACACACCTACAGTATGAGAATGTATGAGTACTGTCCATATTCGGGAGCTACCCTATTACTAACATTTCTTTGCAGACATGCTGAGTAACTCTTTAGGTTTCCCGCACTCGGGTAGCATATATGAACCAGGATCTGTTTAAAGACCTCAACAACCTGTCTTTGAACTTCAGTATATGTTGCAGTCTTTGGAGGGAAATCACTCGGTATTACTATGAAACATTGCCTTTGGTTTGGAGGACCATGGTACTGAGTCAGTGACAGCCAGGGCTGAAGAAAATTTTACTGACAAGGTATCAGAATTATGGGGCAGGTTTCAGATCAGTAATGATAGGAGCCACCTCTTCCACATAGTTCCAAATAGTCCTCCTCATCTTTCTCCCTGTCTCCCCAAGTTCTGTCTTATCATTCACATTAGATGGTTAATTCTCAGAGTCTCTTTGCCAGGATTAATTGGGTAAGAGAGGGGGCAGGGCCTAAAGTGCCAGGGACTCTAAGAACTGATTAAAGGGCCAGACACTGGCTGTAGCTTCTTCTTCAGCAGCACATTTTTGACATCCTTTTGTGTCTCGGTGACACACAATTTTCCCATCAAATAGGCAGTTGCTAACGGGTTACTGCAGTAAAAAAAAAAAAAAAAAAAATCACAACTCATCTGACAAAAACAGCCAGGGTAGTCGCAAATAATCCCCCACCTGCGGAGTTCATCTCCAAAGGAGCTGCTGGTTTTACAGGTCCTTCTAGCTTTTCTATTGGTGATCTGGATTAGATGGTCTACCAATGGCGACTAAATAACAGCCAATACTAAAAGTCAGGGGTGGCAAACTCAAATTCATCGGGGGCCGCATTAGCAGTATCATTGACCTCAAAGGGCCGGTTGTATCTGTAAGACTATGTGTCCACTATCTATTATCATAAATAATTGTCACTGCATTTGTTTATTACTGCTTTTATGCAGTGCAGGGTTCAGGAGTTTGCTGCATACGAAATGCAGGATACAGGAGTATGCTATGGACCGTGTGCAATATCTGACCTCTGAACCCTCCACTCTCCTTCTATCCTCCTATCTACCCTGGGATGGGATGGGGTGGTATGAGATGGAATGGGGTGGGATGGGATGAGATGGGGTGGGGTGGGGTAGGATGGGATGGGGGGTGCTGTAGGATGGGGTGGTATAGGATGGGATTGTGTTTGCCACCCTTGCTATAAGTCATTCAAGCAAAGTTTGGGTGGATTTTCAACGTCCAAGGAAAAGAGGGATAGTGTTTACAGGATACCCAACAGTGACAGAAATCACTCCACTCAAATAGAAATACCTTCAACTCCGCCCATGGGCCAAGGGTGTGCCTTTAAGCAGAGACCAGCAATTCTTCAATATGTGCCTTTAAGCTGAAACCAGCAATGAACTGAGCAAGGTGGTTCCCCTTTTGTTGCTATCTTCCAGACATAGCATAGTCCCATTTCCCACTCCCTGCAAATTAATTCTTAAATAGATGAGCCTTCCCCAGGCAGCAGGCCTGAGAGGTAAAAAGGCTTTGTAAAGTGGACCTCTTATCCAGATTGTGTCCCTGGATTTACATCCTCTTCAGGCTGGGAGGGAAATACCTTTCTGGAAAAAGCTCCTTAAATATTTATCTCCTTTTTCAGCCCACATCACTAGCAAAAAAACAGGGTGAATTAAATATTCATAACCCCAAAAATTGTACCTTCTTGCATAATCTGCTGGAGAACACTCCCTAACACCAGGCAAAAGCAAGCAATGCTCTAGGCCAGTGGTTCTCAACCTTCTAGTGCCGTGACCCCTTGATAAAATTTCCCAAGTTGTGGGGACCCCTAACAGTAAAAAATTGGGTTTTCAGCACCCAAGGCAAATTAAGTAATTTGCACCCCTAACTAACAGACATTTAGCGCTCCCTAAGTCCCTTCCTCTCATACAGTATTAAAACCCCTTATGGTACATTTCAGGATGTACCAGTATTTTTCTTTGTTCTCTTTTTATTTCCCTTTTATCTCTCTCTATGCTAATTTCTTTTCTTGATCGTACATCACGGGACACAGAGCGCATAGTCATTACATATGGGTTATATGGGTACCTTCAGGTGTGGACACTGGTGTAATCAACTTCACAGGAAGTTCCTCCCTATATAACCCCCTCCCACTGAGAGTGCTCTAGTTTTTTCGCCAGTGTCTTAGGTGTTGGTCACGTCTAGCTGTCCCTCGGAGGTCTCGGGACCCAGGATAGCTAGCCGGATCCGTCCGAAGTGCTTCAGAGCCAAGATGTACGGTACCCGGGCCCTGCTGGAGTGGGGTTTTGCCTATAATGCCTCTCCTTGGAGGGCTGGATTCTGGGCTCCAGTGCCTTAGTCTCTTCCAAGAACTAAACGCTACTGATGCCAGGATGCTATATAGGTCCAGGGGTGTGGGTTCCTTAACACAGGACCCCGGTCCCTGAAGGTCCAAGACAATACCCACGGAGATGGGGGAAGGTTGGGCCTCTTGCATTTTGCAATACCCTGCGGCGTGGAGCAGGTAAGAGGGAACCTGCGGGACTTGGTTCGACAGTAGGTATCCCCCTGGGGGTTCTGGGTTGGCTAACAGTATGCTGGTGCATCAGCCACTATCTCCACTATGTCTGTTGAGGCAGGATGGGATTCTAATGTTTACCCAGATAATATGTAGATATATGTATACTTGTGTAAGTTATATATTTGCTACTCACCCCAGGTCTGCCTGTTAACACTGATACTGCAACCCCACATGTTTTAAAGAGGAAATTGCTGGTCAAAAAACTCCTGTTTCTTAGGAAGCCCAAGGGGACAGCTTCCTCGCTGTGTGTGCACTACAATAAGATTAGTGCTTACCTGGTGTCTGTTGGTGCTGCATAACGCTGGTCCATGTTGTTCCTCTGCTCTGCTTCCTCCATGTGGTTTCAGCGTGGTGCGCGCGATCGTGCGCGCGTGTGTGCGCGCGATTGTGCGCGCGTGTGTGCGCGCGCATACGCGCGCGCGTGCACGCCGCCTTTTATAGCGTCGGCGTGCGTCGGGGGGGCGGGCCAGCAGCGTCAGGGTCTGTATAAAGGGAAAACTTCTCTCGGGCTGGTCTTTCCTCCTGAAGGCAGAGGAAGAAAGGATACAGAGCGTGCAGCTGGGTCTTTTGGCCACACAGGGACACCTAGTGGCGGTTTTGTGGATCTTCAGGTCTAGGACTTAGGTCCACTATTGACCAGAAAAAAAAAAAAAAAAAAGTTTTTTGCTTAAAGGGACTCAGCCTTAGATCCAGCAGTATCTGAGTCTACCTTGGACTCCGGCTAACGGGCATTGGTGTGTCAATACTCACAGGTTTCCTCAGTATTGCCACCTCCCAGGCGGGTAAAAAAAAAAAAAAAGAAATTTTTTTTGAAGAAAAAAAAAAAAAGAAAAGAAGTTCTTTTTCATTTTTCCTCATACCTGCCCTCATATTGGTTACTCCTAGCTGCAACAGTCAGGTGTTGGCTATAGGGGTGACCCAAGGTTGTACAATGGCTCCAAAGGGATCTGGACCAGCCAAGGCTGCTAAAGGTGCCAAAAAGCAAAAAGGGTCTCCATCGGGGTCAGAGGATTTGGGCCAGGCTTCTACGGCCCCACCCTCGCCAGTTAGGACACCGAGTGGCATAGTACAAGAGCCATTGGGGGTGCTGGGGGCAGAGGCGGCCCCCGATCCACCCATTCCCGTTTACGTGACGGAAGAAATGCTAGCAGCCACCATGTGTGGGATAGAGAAAAGGTTAACTGCGTTGTTTTCCCGTCCTTGCCCAAGTAGCAAGCGGGCTAGACCCCCCTCACCCAGTGTGGGGTTTTCAGATGCGGAGGTCTCCTCTTCAGAGGAACGGGACCCACAAGGGGATCAGGCAGACCCAAGTCCCGACGGTTCAGACAGGGAAAATTCCACTATAGATGAATATTTTTCGGCCTCTCAAGCGGAGGGCCTGTGGATCCAGTCTTTGACAGATATGGTTCGCACTGCCTTTAAACTTCCAGTGCCAGAACTAGTAGCCCCGGAGGTATCCTCATTGGGTTCTTTAAAGGCTCCATTAACTTGTGCATCTTTTCCAATGCACCCCCTTCTGCGGAACGTGATTTACCAGGATTGGGCTCGACCTGATAGAATCTTTGTCCCTCCTAAAAGATTCTCTATTCTCTAACCTATGGAAGAGGAATATGTGAAGAAATGGGCTCTCCCTACAGTGGACGCAGCCATTTCCTGCGTGAATAAATCCCTGACTTGTCCGGTTGAAAATGTCCATATGTTCAAGGATCCGGTCGACAAGAAATTCGAGACCCTACTGAAAGCAGCTTTCACCTCAGTAGGTGCCATGGTTCAGCCAGCAGTAGCAGCCATTGGTGTTTGTCAGGCCTTGAAGGATCAGGCAAAACATATATTAAAGGACATGCCGGCTCAGCATACTCATGAATTAGCAGAATTCCCTAGGGCTCTCTGCTTTGCAATAGATGCTATTAAGGACTCCATCCAACAGGCATCTCGTTCATCTCTACTGATGGTTCACATGCGTCGTCTTTTGTGGCTAAAGAACTGGTCAGCAGAGGCACCCTGCAAAAAGCTTTTAGCAGGGTTTCCCTTTCATGGGGGAAGACTATTCGGGGAAGACCTAGATAAATATATCCACACCATATCAAGGGGAAAAAGTACTTCCTTACCGGTCAAGAAAAGACCGCGTGGGCCCACGTTTAAACGACAGGCCATTGTAGGCTCGGCCCCTTCGACTTCTCGTCAGTATCGACGGCCTCCCGGGCGTTCAGCAGTTAATAGTCGCCCACAGGGACAATCCGCGGCAAACAAGAGGCCCTGGTCTCGCAAGCCGGCTAAACCAGTCATCAAGTCAGATTCATGAAGGGGCGCCCCCACTCTCTTGGGTGGGGGGGAGGCTTCAGTTTTTCTCCGAAGTCTGGAAGGCCAGAATTCCCGACGCTTGGGTTCGGTCCGTAGTAGCCTCAGGCTACAAACTAGAGTTTCGAGAAATCCCCCCTCCTCATTTTCAGGGGTCAAGTCTTCCAAGCGACCCGTTAAAGAGGGCCTCTCTCGTAAAGGCGTTGGATCGCCTCTTGCTCCAAGGAGTAATTGTAGAAGTACCAACCCAAGAAAAGGGTCTGGGATTCTACTCCAACCTTTTTGTTATACCAAAACCCAATGGCGACGTCAGGCCTATATTAGACCTCAAACGCCTAAATCGCTTTCTAAGGATTCAGACCTTTCGTATGGACTCCATACGTTCAGTGACAGCCAGCCTGCATCAGGGCGACTTCCTAGCATCTATAGACATAAAGGATGCATATCTGCATGTGCCGATTTACCCAGCACATCACAAGTTTCTTCGTTTTACGATAAACCAAAGTCATTACCAGTTCGTAGCCCTCCCTTTCGGGTTGGCAACAGCTCCACGGGTATTCACAAAGGTGTTAGCCCCGGTGCTAGCCGTCCTAAGGACAGAAGGCATCTTGGTCCTAGCATACCTGGACGATCTCCTGGTTATCGACAGTTCAGCTTCCAACCTCAATCATGCAGTAGTCCGCACAGTGCGGCATCTAGAAGAGTTCGGGTGGATTGTGAACCAAGAAAAATCAAGGTTACAACCCACAAGACAGTTGGAATATCTAGGCTTTCGGTTAGATACAGAATGCCAGAGGGTATTTTTACCTCAAAAGAAGATCAGGTCGTTGATTCAAACGATTCAAATAGTCTTAGGCAAAAAGAAGCCGACTATTCGCCTATGCATGCGACTGCTGGGGAAGATGGTGGCCGCCTTCGAAGCAGCGCCCTATGCCCAGATCCATATCAGAATTCTGCAAGCAGCTATTCTCTCTGCTTGGAACAAGTCCATACAGGCATTAGACCGTCCATTAGTTATTTCTCCAGGAGTCAGGCACAGCCTGTACTGGTGGCTGATCCCTCAAAAATTATCAAAAGGGAAAACCTTTTGCCCCATCTCGTGGAAAATAGTAACCACAGATGCCAGCCTAACAGGTTGGGGGGCAATCTTAGGAAAACGGACCCAGCAGGGACAGTGGTCAGAGGCAGAAAGTCTGCTTCCCATCAATGTCCTAGAGATCAGAGCTGCTCGGTTGGCCCTGGTCGCCTGGACTCTTCCCCTGCAGGGTCTGCCAGTAAGGATACAGTCCGACAATGCCACGGCGGTGGCATACATAAACCACCAGGGGGGCACAAGGAGCCTGGCGGCTCAAAGGGAAGTAAACCTGATTTTTTCATGGGCCGAAGCCCATGTACCCTGCATCTCAGCAGTGTTCATCCCAGGGATAGACAATTCTCAAGCAGATTTTTTGAGTCGTCAACAGTTACTCCCGGGAGAGTGGTCTCTTCATCCCCAGGTATTCCAAGAGATTTGCCAAAGATTCGGAGTTCCCGATGTGGACATCATGGCAACAAGATTCAACAAGAAATTGGACAAATTTGTATCCCGAGCCAGGGACCCCTCGGCCTACGGGACCGATGCGTTGGTTTGCCCCTGGCACCAGTTTTCTCTCCTGTATGCGTTCCCTCCACTACAGATGATTCCCCGCCTTCTACGAAGGATCAGGGTGGAGCGCAGGCCGGTGATCCTGGTGGCCCCAGCCTGGCCCAGAAGGGCTTGGTACGCACTCATCGTGAGGATGTCAGTAAGGGCACCGTGGCCACTCCCCCTGCGCCCAGATCTGCTGTCTCAGGGCCGGATCTACCACCCTGCTTCACAGCAGCTAAATTTGATGGCTTGGCGGCTGAATCTCTAATTCTTAAGGGCAGAGGCCTCTCTGCCCAAGTCATATCTACGTTAATTCAAGCTAGAAAGCCAGTCTCTAGAAATATCTATTACAGAGTCTGGAGAACCTATGTGGAGTGGTGCGAGTCTCAAGGAGGGCATCCTCGCAAGTTTTTTATTGACAGGATCTTGCGATTCCTCCAGGTTGGCGTTGACAAGGGGTTAGCTCTTAGTACTCTAAAGGGGCAGGTGTCTGCCTTATCGATATGGTTTCAAAGGCCTTTGGCCACACATTCGCTTGTGAAAACCTTTTTGCAGGGGGTCTTGCATGTAAATCCCCCTATTAGAGCTCCCCTCTGCCCCTGGAATTTAAATCTGGTCTTGTCAGCTTTACAAAAGCAGCCGTTTGAACCTCTGACAGAAATCCCTCTTGTGCTGCTAACCCGAAAGTTGGTTTTCTTGGTGGCTATTGCTTCCGCCAGAAGGGTCTCCGAGCTGGCAGCCTTGTCTTGCAGGGAACCGTACCTGATTCTGCATAAGGACAGAGTGGTTCTGCGGCCTCAACCTTCTTTCCTTCCTAAGGTCATATCCAGTTTTCACTTGAATCGGGACCTAGTCCTACCATCCTTCTTTCCTACTCCCCAGTCCAGAGAGGAAAGACTGCTTCATACTTTGGACGTGGTCCGAGCCATGAGGGTCTATCTCAAGGCTACAGAAAAGATTCGGAAAACAGATGTGCTTTTCGTTCTCCCGGATGGCCCCAAGAAGGGTCAGCCGGCTGCCAAGTCTTCCTTGGCTAGGTGGATTAAGCAGCTGATTTTTCAGGCCTATGGTCTGAAGCGCGTTCCACCGCCCTTATCAGTTAAGGCCCATTCTACGAGGGCCATGAGTGCCTCTTGGGCGGCACACCATCAGATCTCTATGGCACAGGTTTGCAAGGCGGCAACCTGGTCTTCCGTACATACGTTTACTAAATTTTATAAGTTAGACGTCACAAAGTCTGCGGACGCAGCATTTGGGCAGGCGGTCCTACGGGCAGCAGTATAGAATCCTCTGGCCCGGTTCACGCCCCTTTTCTTCTGTTGGTGGAGCTATTTTACCTCCTGATATATTTTCTGTTTGGCTATTTTTGGCCTTACGGTCTCCCTCCCTTCATGGAGCATTGCTTTGGGACATCCCATATGTAATGACTATGCGCTCTGTGTCCCGTGATGTACGATCAAGAAAAAGGGATTTTTAATAACAGCTTACCTGTAAAATCCTTTTCTTGGAGTACATCACGGGACACAGAGCTCCCACCCCTCTTTTTGGGGAACATTGTGTAACCTCAGAGAAATTGCTTGCTACAAAACTAGAGCACTCTCAGTGGGAGGGGGTTATATAGGGAGGAACTTCCTGTGAAGTTGATTACACCAGTGTCCACACCTGAAGGTACCCATTTAACCCATATGTAATGACTATGCGCTCTGTGTCCCGTGATGTACTCCAAGAAAAGGATTTTACAGGTAAGCTGTTATTAAAAATCCCTTTTTTTTCCCCCATTCCCCATCTCTAGCCATCCTTCTTCTTCTTTCTCTTATTCTTTCTCTCTCTTTTTTTTTTTGTTCTTCCCCCTCTTTTCCTCTCCCTTCCATGTATTCTCTATTTTTATTCCTTCTCTTACTCTTTGGTGGGTGGAATGGGATGAGTGGCAATGCTGGCAGGGAGTTCTGATCAGCAAACTTAGGTGCTCTTGATCAAGGTCATCTGCTGCTTATCTCAGAACTGTAGTGGGGACTTTTAATGGCAACTATAATCACAGGTAGTCTTACTCACTGTGTCTTCGGCTTCACTGTGTCTCAGACTTTGTGTTGTCTAGTAGCAGTGACACCTATGCTGAAATCAGGATATAGGGTCTCCTCCAGCCCCTCCCACTTCACATTCCTCACCAGTCAGCTGACCTCTAGTCTCTGTCCGCCAGCCATACCATGAACTGAATTAGTGGCTGCAAAGAGGCAGGGTGAGCTGCCGGGGGCTTCATGAACAGCCCCATCTGGGCGGCCGCGAAAAGAAGGCTGGGAGAGTAGCGTGGGCTTCATAAACAGCCCAGGATTCGGTGACCCCTGGCAAATTGATAATCGACCCCCAGGTTGAGAACCACTGCTCTAGGCTTAGGACAATCCAACAAACCCAGAAAACAATAGCAATTAAAGCTCTGGCTGGCTACTGTCCAGGTTCACTCTAAATTTAGACTATTGGCACCCCCAACTTCAACTTGGGCCGTCAATCGATAAAGATATTCATAAAATCTTTTATAGTCATCAAATAGATTTTCATGGTATATGGAGAAAATAATGTAGTGTGACATTCAAAGTCCCTGTAGCATCTGGAACATTCAGGTGTGTGATCTAATGTTAGACATGCATATGTACAGTATAGTGAAATGTTATAACATTTTTCATTGATCTTATAAAGCATGTCCCTGCTGAGTCAGCACCCATTCCTATCACTGGTACTCACCTGTTTAAAGGGACAGGATGAGCAGCGAGAAGGCCTCCTCACATCACTGCAAAATCAGCTGAATCAGGTACAGTACAGTACATAAAGAGACAAAATTACTACATGTCAACATTACAGCAGCAGCCACTCTGGAGGACACCTAAACCTCCTCCACCGCCCAATTATGCCTGAACTTGGACATCCAAAAGGACTAAGATAGCAAGATGACAGTGAAGTATTCACAAATAGGACACAATTTCAGTCCTAACACAAGCCCGGTCCCTTTAGGATTTTGAGTGGGCAATTAGAGGAAATGGTTGATTCCTCCCAAAGAGTTGCAGTTGGTGGTAGTGGTCATGACTATATTTATTAATGTTTTACATGTAAAGTACAGAGCTTGAATGTCGTTACCTTCCTGATGAAGCCGGCATGCACCTGTTAAAAAGGCATCAAAGTCACAGAAGAAATCCATTTCCCAAGTTTTGGTGGGGATGATAAGTGATAACATACAATACAAACCCATGGACTTGTAATATTGACATGTAGTACTTTTGACCCTTTATATGTCTAATATGTTTTTTTAATATTTGTAAAATAAAAGATTGACTTTTTACATATATGTGGTACCTCTAAATCTCTCTATTCTCTAGGGTTTTTTGTTTCAAAATAAAACACTGGAAATTCTAGAAAAATATACCTTACAATTAAAGATATTGGAAAATGTCAAAGTTCAATCAGTTTGCACTTTTGAAATCCAGCAGTTTATGAGTTTATTAGTAAATCCTAGTCCTAGCAACATTTTAAAAGCATGTTTATCCCAGCAATATTTTCTGCTTAACGACTTTGGCCCCCGGAAGGTTTTACCCTCTTAATGACCAGAGCATTGTTTGCGATTCGGCACTACGTCGATTTAACTGACAATTGCACGGTCGTGTGAGATTGAACCCAAACAAAATTGACGTCCTTTTTTTCCCAGAAATAAAGCTTTCTTTAGGTGGCATTTGATCACGTCAGCGGTTTTTATTTTTTGCGCTAAAAACAAAAAAAGGCTGACAATTTTGAAAAAAAAAACACTTTTTAAGTTGTTGCTATAATAAATATCCCCCAAAAATATATACAAAAACTAATTTCTGTCTCAGTTTAGGCCGATACGTATTCTTCTACATATTATTGGTAAAAAATTATCACAATAAGTCTATATTGATTGATTTGCGCAAAAGATATAGCATCTACAAAATAGGTGATAGATTTAGGGCATTTTTATTATGATTTTGTTTTTAATAGTAATGGCAGTGATTTTTATCGGGACTGCGACATTTGGCAGACAGAGCAGACACTTTTGACACTATTTTGGGACCATTGACATCTATACAGGGATCAGAGCTAAAAATATTCACAGAGTACTGTGTAAATGTCACTGGTAGGGAAGGTGTTAAACATTAGGGGGCGATGAGGGGGTTAAATGTGTTCCCTCAGCAAGTTCTAACTGTAGGGGGAATGGGCCACCTAGGACATGACAGAGATCACTGCTCCTGATGACAGGGAACAGTAGATCCCTGTCATGTCACTAGGCAGAACAGGCAAATGCCTTGTTTACATAGGCATTTTCCCGTTCTGCCTCTCCTTGTCGCGATCACAGGCCACCTGCAGACACCAAGTCCGTGGCCACGCGCCCGCTAGCCTGGAATTACGAAGGGACGTACGGTACATCCTTTTGCACACCGGTGCCATTCTGATAACGTACATCAGCGTGCGGCGGTCGGGATGCGGTTAACTATGTCTACATCACATATACACTGCATACTATTTTAAATTAACCCTTTACAACATTCATGCACAAATTTGTAGCTACTAATATTTACAGCATTTTCACAACCTAAAAATAAGTTTGATGTAAATAATCTTATCAATACATGTTAATGTTTTTAGTTCATTGTTTCTATGTATTTTTTGTGATTATATGTGTTTAATTGGGGTGACCCCATTTGCTTATTACATACAAATGATCTGCATCCTGTTTTGCAGTGTACCTCCATAGTTGTGCTTTATTTGCTTTTTTTCACATTGGAAGTCTATGAGTTGACATATAATTTGAAATAGTGCATTTCCTATGCAGCTAATATGTTTTCTCCACTTGTGCTATGTATAATACAGGTCATTGCCTCACAATGCATGCATTTTTGTTTGCTTTGGTGCATTGCATTGCATTAGGGGGGCCATTCTAAATTTCCATGCAACACATAAAAAAATTGGATATTGTGCATTGTGATGTGCTGCATATGGGTTCTGGCCATGCTTTGGGTGAATAGTACCGCAAAGCATAAAGCATGAATGTTGCACTACTGCTTGATGTGGTAACATGTTACCTCTTGCTTAACTCTAGACAAACATTGAAATACATATACATATATTTATGAATAAATTACATTTATTTGTTAAATGATTTATACTTCTGCTCATCCATTCCTAAAATATGCACTGCCAAACAGCACAGCTAGGAAGATAAAACCCTTTCCCCTGCTCCAGTTGCAGACTGCAGAAGGAATTTAGAGGTGTCCTCTCAGTCTGGAGACTGGACAGTGAAAAAACAGCAACAAAGTGATAGGAATGCCAAGACAAATTCTGATAATTACACTAGATACATTTAAAACGAAATATAATGCGTAACAGAGCGGCATTATTTGTCTTCTATATTTGCCTGGAGTTCTACTTTAAGAAAGAGACAGAATCATTGCATTATGTGCTCCCTCTAGTGACTAATCTTCATTTCTCTACATTTAATACAATAGCAAATATAAAGACGAGGAAGCATTTCAATTCTGAAAGTCATGTTATTTATTATAAACCCTGCAAATGAAAATACTCTATACCCGGGGTTCTTAAACTTTTACAATTGCAGATGTCCAATGGATGCCTAATATGTTCTTTTATACACTTTGCCATACTGACAAAATATCACCATTGTTCTATTAGGTACCAGTATCAAGTATTAGATATCAAAAGTGTGATTATTGGTAGTTCAGCTTTACTTTACATACGATAGCTATCATAAGAAAAGCTGGGAAAGTTATTAGGATTTAATAATATTTATTTATATACCTCAGTTTACAACTCCTGCTCTATCCTTTAAAGGTTAATTTCACCTTTTTAAAAACAATGTAAAATGTATATATTTTTGGTGTCTTTAAAGGATTGCAACCATGGTCAGTGGATCAAGGGGCAATGCTTGGGCTGCTACAGTTTCAGATCCAATCACAGGTTCATATCAAGATTCAGACCTTTGTGTTACAGGACTAGAGGAAGTATCAATTGACTATAAGTGAGGTGACATCACTGCAGCTGTGTTGCATTGAGATCTAGAAAGCCCTCTGCCGTCATTGTTTTTTCATTCACTGATTCTTGTAAATGAATGATGTGGATATGCAGGTGAAGCCACTTACAGCCACACTGAATTGAAAAAAATAACAGAAGCCTACAGAGAGAACACCCTGATTCTTTTCAGTTAGGGGTGGGGAGCTGCAGATCGTGACCATGTTTCACGTTGCACCCCAAATATGGATGTCAATAAGATGGAACTATATTTTTAAGCACATCTATTGTCAAATTTAATTTAAAAAAAAATGACCCCTTACTCCAATCTGTGATCCAGCGAGTCTCAGAGACTAGCTGATCACAGAGCGAGCCGCATGCCCTGCACGCAGGCCGCTCGAGCACAAGAGGACATCTATTGACGGCCTCCCGGCAAAGTAGGTCTGCGATGTAGCCGTCATTTGGCTATAGCGCGGATCTTAAGCGGTTAATCTGAATGATCTTGAAGTTTGTAAAGATCCCCACACATTTACTGCCTTGAATTCTGTGACATGTATTCACTATTCCCTGTTGATAAACACAGCTGTGCCACAGAATTCACAGATTCTGCCTCTTCCTAACTACCGAGGGGCTGAGAAGAGGAGTTTCAAGAGGCAGAGTCAGTACAGCAATCACAGATTAAAGTAAACAGCAAATATGGTTGCCACCTTTTCTGCAAGCCAATCACAAACATTTTAGCGGTGCAAGGCAATTTTTTTCTATAGTATACAATATAGGATTGTAAAAGACCTGGGACACCTTTGGGTGCTCTAAGGAGAGTAGTGATGTGGCCTGCGTAGTGTACCACGGCTAACTGTGGGTGTAGCCAACTTGTGTTAACAGTAGGAGGAGCTTAAAGGGGCATGGATAAATAAAACATAAGCATTCTTACCCATAAAATATGATTAGAATGCTGTGTCACAAGTTAGAGTCTCACAGACATGAATAAACCTCAGCACAATAATAAAAAAATAAAAAAACCTCTTCCATTACATATGATTTTGCACACTGAATAATAAAAATAAAGATTCCTCTATCCACACAAATTCGGTGGATGGCAGAATTACTAACTAGGCGGGGGGGGGGGGGGTGTTAGACTGTTCCTCCTGCCAGGGACAGTAAACCACAGTACTGTGTACCCCTTATATATTTGTACATGTTGATCATATCCCCCCCCCCCCATTAATATGCTCTTCTCAAGAGTGAATACATTTAGTTCCTCTAATCTTTCCTCATAGCTGAGCTCCTCTATGCCTCTTATCAGTTTGGTTGCCCTTCTCTGCACTTTCTCCAGTCCCCAGATATCCTTTTTGAGAATTGGTGCACAAAACTGAATTGCATATTTGAGATGAGGTCTTACCTATGATTTGCACATCTCTCTCTCTCTCTATCTCTCTCTCTCTCTCTCTCTCTCTCTCTCTCTCTCTCTCTCTCTCTCTCTCTCTCTGCAGTCCATACGTCTCTTAATACAAGAAAGGACTTTGCTCACTTTGGTAACCGCAGCTTGGCATTAAATGCTATTATGATCTACCAAAACCCCCAGATCTCCACCATTGATTCCCCCAGTTGTACTCCCCCTAGTATACATGATGCATTGTTTACACTCTCCAGTTATGAGGCCTGACATACTTGGTATCTATTTACCTGACACAATCTTATCTTTTATTTTGTACACATACAGTAGATTGAGTATTACATTGAGTTTGTGTATATCAAAATTCATTTAGTGTATTTTCTCTGAGCAAATATTGTGCAACATGAAACATATCAACTACCATCTTTTTTTTAAAACAATGCATAATGTTTTGGGGGTTTCGCATAATTTTCTATCAACAAATCCAGATTTTAAAATGTGTTTTTGAGCAATGACAACATGGCTCCTGAGGGGAAGTGGTCAAGCAATCTTCAGACCTAAAATGTGCATGTGTTCAGAAAATGTAACAAAACAAAAAAGAATAAATTAATAAAACTAGGTGGTTATGGCAGCAAAAGGGTTAATTGGTGATCTTCCTTTTCACAGTACCACACTATATTGTCTTAAAAGTTTAACAAAATATTAACAGATTGCTCAAATACACTTCAGAAACCACAAAACCACATTGCTTGAAGCCTCTTCCATCCCTGTAACTACCAAAATATTCACAAAACATTAAAAAAATAGACTTCAGGTATGTGTTTGGTAAAAATTTGCTAGTGTCAGAACAGTACAGGAACACTTGAATTGGCAGCAAATAGAAACAGTAAGACAGGTTTTATCCTGGTACATAAACAATAGTTTTGGGGTGACTTGGGGTTCTCTGCTATAGGAATTTTTTCGCCACTTTTTATTTACATATTTCATTATTTTTGCTTGAAAAGGTCATTCCTGTTATGGTCACGCAAACACAATTAGGGGATGACAATACAAACTGGGTATCATCTTAGGGAAGAAAAAAGTCCTAGACCTCAACATCACTTTGTCCCTATGGGTAGGTTGCAAGCTCAGAGACTTGCCTTGAAGAGAAGATGGCTACAAAGAATTATCGCTCTGTAGGGAGTAACGAGAAGAATGTGTCTGATGGGTTAAAAAGGCAATTTCTGAAGTGCAGAGAGAACTAGATTAGGTCATAATTGAGGAGTGGGTGTCTGTCTCTGAAACAAAATAGAAAGGCAAAAAGGTGACTGTTGATATTGTGGAACGAAATGCTGGTCCAGATCCACCCCCCCCCCCCCTCAATGTAAATCACTTGCAAAGGTTATTTAAAAATAAAGGTTTTGCTGCAAAAATAAAAAAAAATACTTACCTTGGCTTCTGGTGCTTCTGAAGGGCTTGGGTGATGTCATTGTACCTCACTGCTGCCTTAACACAAGCTGAACACTCAGAATTCAATGGGATTGTGCCAGTGGCGGCTGGTGCTCAAAATTTTTGGGGGGGCGCAAACGAAAAAAAAAATATTGCAGCCTCACTGTGCCCATCACATGCAGCCACTGTGCCATGCCACCAAATGTAGCCACTGTGCCATGCCACCAAATGCAGCCACTGTGCCATCAATTGTCACCACTGTGCCATGCCATCAAATGCAGCCACTGTGCCATCAATTGTCACCACTGTGCCATGCCATCAAATGCAGCTACTGTGCCCATCAATTGTCACCAATGTGCCATGCCATCATATGCAGTCACTGTGCCATCAATTGTCACCAATGTGCTATGCCATCATTTGCAGTCACTGTGCCATCAATTGTCACCACTTGTGTCACTAATTGTGCCATGCCATCAAACGCCACCACTGTGCCATCAATTGTCACCAATGTGCCATGCCATCAAAAGCAGCTACTGTGCCCATCAATTGTCACCACTGTGCCATGCCATCAAATGCAGTCACTGTGCAATCAATTGTCACCACTGTGCCATGCCATCAAACGCCACCACTGTGCCATCAATTGTCACCAC
The DNA here is from genome assembly GCA_029574335.1 of Rana kukunoris. Classification (NCBI taxonomy): domain Eukaryota; kingdom Metazoa; phylum Chordata; class Amphibia; order Anura; family Ranidae; genus Rana; species Rana kukunoris. Next base: position 166,925,971 of record CM056052.1, read on the forward strand.
TGTGCCATGCCATCAAACGCAGTCACTGTGCCATCAATTGTCACCTCTCTGCCATGCCATCAAATGCAGTCACTGTGCCATCAATTGTCACCTCTCTGCCATGCCATCATATTCAGTCACTGTGCCATCAATTGTCACCACTGTGCCCGGCCTGTGCTCATTGTTGCCTCTGTGCCCCATGATGCCACTGTGCCCCATGCTTCTACTGTGCCCCATGCTGCCACTGTGCCCCATGCTGCCACTGTGCCCCATGCTGCCCCTTTCCCTGTAAAAAAATCACTTACCTGACGCTTCCATGTCCTCCCTCGATGTCTTCTGCCGCCCTGGAGAAGCTTCAGCCAATCAGGTTCCTGAAAACCAGAATCCGGGAACCTGATTGGCTGAAACGGCTGTCAGTCTAATGCAAGGACCGCAGATTGTCTGCGCTCCGAGCATAGACTTCCGAGAGCCGGAGGGCGGGACTGGAAAAGCCTATCAGAGCCACTGGCTTTGATAGGCAGTTCCCCTCAGCCAACCAGCTGTCGCTATTCGGGTAACCGGCGTCCCATGTCCTGTTATACGAATAGACCAGGCAGCTGGCAACAGTAACACACGTTCAATGCATAGCATTGAACGTGTGTTACTTGCGAGAGGGGGTGGCGCTGCAGCGCCCTCTATAGACGGCCGCCAGAACTTCGGCTAAAATGTCAAAATGACATTTTAGCCGAATAAAAGTTCTTAAAGGGCCCGTTTTTTTTTTTTTTTAATTCTTTTTTTTTTTTGTGACTGCGGGAGGGGGGGCGGCGCCCGTGCGCCCATATGGGCGGGCCGCCACTGGATTGTGCTCCATCCTATTGCTGGGACCTATTCTCATGGGATTTCAGGTGCCCAGCTATCCTGGGAGGCGGTGATGGGACACAGTGACGTCAAAGGCAAAGGTAAGTATTGTTTTTTACTTTCAGCAAGAACTTTATTTGTATATCACCGTTGCGATCAATTTAAGTTGTAGAAGCATTCAATAGATTAACTGTGTGTAATTAAGAATTGTTTATCTATACAGTGATAGTTCTAGCTCACATGCATTTTAATTGCATGTCGATATGCCCTGTACTCCCTGCAGATCCTGAGTAACTGGAGAGAGGAGAAATACCAAGATGATGTGAAAGCTCGTCAGATGATGCATGAGGCTCTTCAATTACGTCTGAATTTGGTAACTTTTATCTCAGTAATACAATCTATATATATATATATATATATATATATATATATATATATATATATATATATATATATATATATATATATATATATATATATATATATAAATCTACATTTATATAGATATATACACACACATATATATATATATATATATATATATATATATATATTTTTTTTTTTTGGTTTCGCCTCAGAGAACTATCAGAAGACTTAATCAATTTTGCGTTCATTCGCAGTCCCCTTAGTTCACATCATAGTTGGAAAACATTTGTTATCGCAAAAGTATATTTAAATATGATAAACCTGTACCAATGCAAACCAAGTATACAAAAATACATTAATTTCCCCCAGCCAAGCTTACCCTGTCCCTCACCCTAACCCACCCCCAACCCTTAACCCTACCACCCCACCCCTCCCCTCTCTCCAAATATCCATCTCGTATTGTATTGTATCTTCCTTTTGCCTATTGCCTTTCCTGCTCTATATCATCCTATCTATGAAACTCGGTGAGAGCTTATAATTAACCCAATCCTGCCATTTTAATTTTAATCCCCCTTCACCTTCCCCCCCCCCCTTGAATCTGAGCTGTTCAGCATAATATATATTGTTAATTTTACAGAGCCAATCTCTCTCAGATGGGCTCATAGGGTCCTTCCACTGTCTAGGGATCAGGCTGATTTGTGGTTTTGTTTGTTCCATGGGACAGAAATGCCTATTAAACAATATATGAGAACCTTACTTCCCCATGCACTAGATGCAGCAAAGATATATACATACATACAGTGCAGAAAATAAGTATTTGAACACCCTGCTATTTTGCAAGTTCTCCCACTTGGAAATCATGGAGGGGTCTAAAATTTTCATCGTAGGTGCATGTCCACTGTGAGAGACATAATCCAAAAAAAAAAATCCAGAAATCACAATGTATGATTTTTTTAACTATTTATTTGTATGATACAGCTGCAAAGAAGTATTTGAACACCTGAGAAAATCAATGTTAATATTTGGTACAGTAGCCTTTGTTTGCAATTACAGAGGTCAAACGTTTCTTGTAGTTTTTCACCAGGTTTGCACACACTGGAGGAGGGATTTTGGCCCACTCCTCCACACAGATCTTCTCTAGATCAGTCAGGTTTCTGGGCTGTCGCTGAGAAACACAGAGTTTGAGCTCCCTCCAAAGATTCTCTATTGGGTTTAGGTCTGGAGACTGGCTAGGCCACGCCAGAACCTTGATATTCTTCTTACAGAGCCACTCCTTGCTTATCCTGGCTGTGTGCTTCGGGTCATTGTCATGTTGGAAGACCCAGCCTCGACCAATCTTCAAAGCTCTAACTGAGGGAAGGAGGTTGTTGCCCAAAATCTCGCAATACATGGCCCCGGTCATCCTCTCCTTAATACAGTGCAGTCGCCCTGTCCCATGTGCAGAAAAACACCCCCAAAGCATGATGCTACCACCCCCATGCTTCACAGTAGGGATGGTACTCATCATTCTTCTTCCTCCAAACACGGTTAGTGGAATTATGACCAAAAAGTTCTATTTTGGTCTCATCTGACCGCATGACTTTCTCCCATGACTCCTCTGGATCATCCAAATGGTCATTGGCAAACTTAAGACGGGCCTTGACATGTGCTGGTTTAAGCAGGGGAACCTTCCGTGCCATGCATGATTTCAAACCATGACGTTTTAGTGTATTACCAACAGTAACCTTGAAAACGGTGGTCCCATCTCTTTTCAGGTCATTGACCAGCTCCTCCCGTGTAGTCCTGGGCTGATTTCTCACCTTTCTTAGGATCATTGAGACCCCACGAGGTGAGATTTTGCATGGAGTCCCAGTCAGAGGGAGATTGACAGTCATGTTTAGCTTCTTCCATTTTCTAATGATTGCTCCAACAGTGGACCTTTTTTCACCAAGCTGCTTGGCAATTTCCCCGTAGCCCTTTCCAGCCTTGTGGAGGTGTACAATTTTGTCTCTAGTGTCTTTGGAGAGCTCTTTGGTCTTGGCCATGTTAGTAGTTGGATTCTAACTGATTCTATGGGGTGGACAGGTGTCTTTATGCAGCTAATGACCTCAAACAGGTGCATCTAATTTAGGATAATAAATGGAGTGGAGGTGGACATTTTAAAGGCAGACTAACAGGTCTTTGAGGGTCAGAATTCTAGCTGATAGACAGGTGTTCAAATACTTCTTTGCAGCTGTATCATACAAATAAATAGTTAAAAAATCATAAATTGTGATTTCTGGAATTTTTTTTTTGGATTATGTCTCTCACAGTGGACATGCACCTACGATGACAATTTCAGACCCCTCCATGATTTCCAAGTGGGAGAACTTGCAAAATAGCAGGGTGTTCAAATACTTATTTTCTGCACTGTACATACATACATACACAGTGATGTGCAAATGTTTCAGGCAGGTGTGGAGAAATGCTGTAAATTGAGAATGTTTTCAAAAATGTATATTATCAATTTACAAAATGCAAAGTGAGCAAACAGAAGAAAAATCTAAATCAGGTCAATATTTGGCATTACTACTCTTTGGCTTCAAACCAAAATCAATTCTTCTAGTACATGCAGTGCTTGTGCACATCATTTTTGAAGGAACTCGGTGGGTAGGTTGTTCCAAACACTAAGGCGCCGTACACACGGCCGAGGTTCTCGCTGAAAATCAGCGAGAACCTCGCTGGAATGCACATTCCAGCGAGGACCTCGGCCGTGTGTACGGTCTCGGCGAGCTTCCCGTCGGGAAGCTCGTCGAGCCGAAAAAGAGAGCACGCTCTCTATTTTCTCGACGGCCCGCCTGGAAGAATGGCTGGTTGCCATTCCCGACGGGCGGGTCGCCGAATTCGACGGCCGGGAGAGAACCTCGACGGGCGGAACGATGTGTTCTGCCCGTCGAGGTTCTGGGTCGTGTGTACGCCGCCTAAGATTTTCTCTGGATGTAGGATGCCTCAAATCCTTCTGTCTCCTCATGTAATTCCAGGCAGACTCCATGATGTTAATGTCAGGGCTCTGTGGAGGCCAAACCACCACTTCCAGGACTCCCATGTTCTTCTTTATGCTGAAGATAATTGTTAAAGTGGTCGTTCACTCTGGGGGGGAAAAAAAAGTCTGCAGCTACAAATTCTGAAGTTGCTGATTTGTAATAAAAGGACACATATGCCCTGTACACATAATCGGTTTGTCTGATGAAAACGGACCGATGGACCGTTTTCATCGGACAAACCGATCGTGTGTGGGCCCCATCATTTTTTTTCACATTGGTGAAAAAAAATAGAACATACATTTTTCTTATGGTTAAAAAACCGACAGAAAAAAACGATCGTCTGTGGGGAAATCCATCGGTCAAAATCCACGCATCCTAAGAATCAAGTCGACGCATGCTCGGAAGCATTTTTCTCAGCACGTCGTAGTGTTTTACTCCACCGCGTTCTGACAGGAATGGATTTTTGACTGATGGTGTGTAGGCAAGACTGATGAAAGCCAGCTTCATTGGATATCTAATGAAAAAATCCATCGGAGTAGATTCCATCAGATATCAGATTGTGTGTACAGGGCTTTACAGTACATGTCCTTCGATTCAGCTCCGTCTTCACTGGAGCTAGTTTTTCACTAGCCTTTCGGGTTCCCTGCGCTAGTATCCTAACTGTGGGCAGCCGGCTATGTTGCTTTCAGCTTCGCAGCCGGCCTCCCACTGTGCATGCTTGAGCTGCCCTGCATTTTGTGAATGTTCTTGCAGTCTTATGGGACCTGTGACATGTCCCAGAAGACTACTAAGTACTCAGAGGAGGGGTGGTTATGGTTAATCACTTTACAAAGTCTGTGGTGACAGTACCAACTCGTGACCAGACTGCAAAACTGTTGCCCAGATGGTGCTGAAGCACTTCTGCCTTCATTATGACTGTATACAGAAGATACAGTCATTTCAGGGGCCCTGTTTTGAAAATGAGTTATTTCAAGAACTAGGCATTAAGAAGTTGCACACTGGCCTGTACAACCAAGACAATGTGAGAGGTTCAGTCGCATGGATATGGATGTTTATTGCTGTGTTCTTGTTGGGGAGACTTCCCTTAGGCCGCATACACACGATCAAATCTATCTGCTGGAAACGGTCGGCCCGACCGTCCCAGCAGACAGATTCGATCGTGTGTACGGGCGAGCAGACGGATTTGGCCAGCCGACAGATTTTAAAGCATGCTTTAAAATCTGTCGGCTGGGAATCCGTCCGTCCGACATGTCTGCTGGTTAGTACGCTAACCAGCAGACATATCTTCTCGCACATGCGTCAAATGGATTTGACGCATGTGCGGAAGTAATTTACTTCCTGGTGCGGTGACATGGCGGCGTCAACGTCACCGCCACGTCACTGCGCTGTCTGCTGGCGGGGATTTGGGTTTGATCGTGTGTACACGATCAAACCAAAACGGCCAGCAGACAGATTTGTTCAAATCGGTCTGTCCGACCGATTTGAACAAATCTATTTGCTCGTGTGTACGGGGCCTTACTGAATGAGCGGACTTCAAGAGGGGATGAGGGGGAAATCTCCCCAAATGGGTGCCACAAACAGCAGTAAAAACCAAACAGTTTTCCAAACTGTGTTCAAAACGTAATGAAATTTTATTTGATCAGGTGTTCACAAAATGCCTGCTGTCTTTTACCTTCTGCTAGAGGAAGTTTGTGATATTTTAACAGTTTTTTTTACCATTTAGTACCTATTACATAATATGTTTATTCTATTCTTTATAAAGAGTATTATTATGACTAGCAGTCATATTATTGCAGCATGAGATTAGGGCTCTTGCATGCTTTTATTTTTTTACTGAGCTAAAATACAGGCCATTAATTGTAATGTGCCTATGCACACATGCATGTAAACAAGCACCATGCATTCTTCAGTAAATTTTTTTTGAAAACTCAGCTTTTTTAGTCAGCAATTTACACCTCATGTATGCAAATGGCCATTTATATATTGTGCAGAATGAGAACACGAGAATACATTTTAATGCATTTGGGTAAAATGCACGTAAATACGCGCAATTACATAAAAAAAATAGGTGAAAAAGTTGATGTTCAAACAGGAGTATCACGTGCAAAAGGCCTAATATGGGTCGATTTAAGATAAATCGTTCTCCATACTGTACTGTACAGTATGTTCATATTGTGCTTCTCTTTGTTCTGATAGGTTGGAGGAATGTTTGACACAGTACAGAGAAGCACACAGTGGACTGCAGACTGGGCTGTTTTACTTCTTCAGATTATTACGTCAGGCACAGTTGACTTGCAAACGAATAAGTGAGTTTTACCTTTTATACGTATCAATATAGTAGTTCTAATGTCATCTTCAGAAATCTGGTTCTTTTTCTGTGTTGCCAGCAGGGGGAGTGCCAGACTTTAGGATGTAAGCTTCTGAAAAAGAATTGGAAAGATGTTAAAGAATCACATAGATTGACAGCAAACTATATCTTTACTGTGTGCATGGAATTAGTTTTACAGAGTTTACCAACTACATTTCTTATTTCTACAAGGCATAATGAACATGTTTCAAAGGCACAGGGAAACACTTACCAGTGTTTTTAATACTTTATTTATTTTGTATACATTAGGGAACAATTGAGTCTCCTGTATAAAATTCTTGTCCTATAGACACTACAGGAATTAGCATAAATAGAACCCCCCATTAAGCCAAGTTTACACTTGTGAGCAATTGGTGGTAAAAAAGAGGCAGTTGTGTGGATTTACTGCAAACCATTTACCCCCTAACCAGGACTGGACTGAGACAAAAATTTGGTCCTGGACTTCATCCAGACCGGCCCACTTTAATTTTGCAAACAAGCACAAAAACAGTGTATAAACTAAACGCAAGTGTGCAAAAAACATGAAGTGGGGGGGCGAGCCGCGCAGCCATTACTTTGACAGGCTGTCACTGAAACCGGCCCACTGAGCTATAGGCCCACTGGGAAACTCCCTGTAGTCCCAATGGCCAGTACATGCCTGCCCCTAACCCCCTCCGACTGCCCTCCTTAACCCAACACAGCAACCAGCAATGTTTTACATGTGCCACAATGCTTTGTTTCACAGCCACTGCAAAAAAGATACTCTTTGTCATACATGTGAACTAATCCATACTACAACCACCTGCAACCTTGTGCAATGCATGTGATTGTAGAGCCTTGGTGTGGGCTTTACAGGATTAAAATAGGCAGTAAGGAGGTGACATATTGCCACCTAGCCAGCTGTCAAATGCCCTCTGAAAAAAGACTGTGGATTGACTTTCTGTGAGGCAGCAAAGGCTGCTGCAGCTGTAAACAAGCCCATAGTTATCAGAACAAATGTCCCCATTGGACGAATTCCACACTAATTCTTTTCTAGTTGCGAAATTTGGATTTTCACTTACTTTCAGTATTAGTGACAAATAGAGAGAGTAAACCTCCCTGTCAGAGGCACAACCACCAATAAATACCTGATAGGGGTTCTAACCCCTCATCATATTACAAATCTAATCATTTTTTTATTTTTTATTTGGATATGTCTGAGAAGGTTCACATTACTCTATAGTAGGTCATTGTATAGATGGTCGTTTTCAGTTAAACTCAACAAGATAATCATTTTGAATAAGTTCAGTGTCATTCTGATCCAGAGGCTTTAATGATTTCTAAGTCACTGCCATGGAGAACGTATGCAGATCAGCAGTTATGTCTTTAGTTGCTAATAATCTTTATGAAGGTAGAGAAAGAAAGGAAAATATAATGTTCAGAAAGAGATCAGCAATGACAGCCCCATATTTCTCTCATTAAAGCTTTCCTTTACGGCAGTACTGGTATTGAACAATGCACACTTGTATTTTTCTACAGCACAGAGAAATTTGACATGTTTTTCCTTGGCAGTGAATTATTCACAACTGTTCTTGATATGCTGGGTGTCCTAATAAATGGAACCCTTGCCTCTGATCTTTCCAACGTGTCTCAAGGAAGTTCAGAAGAAAACAAAAGGGCTTACATGAACCTAGTAAAGAAACTAAAGGTTAGTAAAAAAAAAAAACTATGCACACTTTATTCTACTTCAGAAGGGAAATAAAATATGCGTAAATGAAAAACATAGGCTTGCTGCTTTATGTAGCAATATTTCACAACACCAGGTGTAAGATAAGTCAAACATTTGGAAGCCATGGCACTAAAGCCTCGTACACACAACCGTTTTCCTCCACAAAATCCATCAAGAAACTCGGTTTTTGCAGAGGAAAACTGTCGTTTGTATGTTTTTCGTCGAGAAAACTGTCATGGATCTCGAAGAGAAAAAAAGAGAACACGTTTTTCTCTCCGGGAGTCTCAATTTCTTTGGTGTGTTTCTCGTTGGGCTGGTTTACGACGAGAAACACGTTTGTGTGTATGCTTAGAAACCTGCGCATGCTCAGAATAAAGTATGAGACAGGAGCGCACCTTCGGTAAAAGTAGCGTTCGTAATGGAGATAGCACATTCGTCACGCTGTAACAGACTGAAAAGCGCGAATCGTCTCTTACCAAACTTTTACCTAACACGCAGTAACATGAGATTAGCAAATGCAGCCCTAAGGGTTGTGCCAGTGGAATCGAACTTCCCCTTTATAGTGCCGTCGTATGTGTTGTACATCACCGCGTTTGAGAACGATGAGATTTTGTCATGACAGTGTGTACGCAAAGAAAGCTTGACAAGATTCTTGACAAGCCTGACAAGGAACTCGTCAAGGAAAACTATGTTTCATTTACGACGAGTTTCTTGGTCGTGTGTACGAGGCCTTACTTATAAGTGGCGTTTGCAGGATGAATTTAACATGCAAGTGAAGTGGTGCATCTGTAAGATGTATTAACCTAAAAATGACATTGAAAAAAAAAAAACATTTGCTTCTAAGGCCCTTTTCACACTGACGGACCAAACGGGTCCAACTGTGGGTTTTCCAGGTGGACCCAATCATAGCTCTCTATGGAGCTGCAGATGTCAGCGGACATGTGTTCTCTGACACCTTCCGGCATCCGATGCAATCCAGTCAGCTAAAAACAGAAGGATGGGGATCAGATCAGATGACAGTCGGATGGAAACAGACAGACAGTCCATTTCCATCTGACTACCCCATAGAGAGGAGCGGGCTATGCAGAGGAGACATGGACCTGTCATCTGCCTGTTCAGTGGGGACAGATCCCTTGCTGAGCAGGCGGATCTGCTTGGTGGGGTTCGCCCCATCTGCAAAGGGCCTAAATCACATTTCTCAGCCGCTTTGCTCTGTTTGTAAACAAAGCAACTGGGGGATTTCCCTCAACATCCATAAAAGACTGTTATCCTTAACCGTATGGAAAATGGTCTTTGTGGGAAACCTCACTACTGACATAACATCCATTACAGGTATTCTACTTTAGCACACCCACAATTTTTTTTCCCACGTATATCGTATGGATCTATAAATCAAATGTATGCATTTTCTCATGTGATACATCTTTACCTGTATACAATGTATAATGTAAATGACTCTCTCACTTGTTCATTTTTTACCACTGTTAAATGCTTATACTATGACCTTATCCATTAATAAAAACTGTTTGTAAACAAAAAAAAAACAAAAAAGAATGCATAAACTGTGTGTGGTTCCCTCCAAAATCCATACCAGACCCTTATTCTTATTGAGGGTCTAGTATGGATTTTATGGGGAAACACCAGGAAAAAAACCAAAAAATTATAAACTGAAAGCAAGGTTTTCACTCTCAAAATCCATACCAGACCCTTATCCCCAAATCCACACCAGACCCTTATTAAATGAAAGGAGCATAGGCTCTCCCCTACCCCCCTCCTGAACCATATGGGACCACGTGAAGTCAACATTGGGTTGTCAGGGGGACCCCTTAACAGTAGGGCAACATGTCCCCATGTTGATGGGAACCAGGGACCCATCTCTACATTCCAGGCTCAATGGATGTAAGAATACGAGTGGGTAGATTTATCAGAATCTGAAATATGGAGCTCTCATGACTATATTTAGTTATTTCACCAGGGATGCCCAATGGCTTGTTTACAATTTGAAACAAGCTGGCTGGCATCGAGATAGTTGGCTGGATCCTAGCAACCAAGGATGTTGTGTGGCTGCCTACATCCTAGAAACCAGTGCTTTTTTTCTCATAAAAAAAGTGCAGAAAATCAATCACGACCCCCCAAAACCTCCTTTGCCCCCCCACCTACATACGTCCTCCAAACCGCTTCAAATAGTGGGTGTGGTCAAATTTCTATAACATTGGGAGGGTCTTAAAGGGGCATTAAATACCAGGAGTGAACAGAACAGTACATAGCATAGCAAGTAGAGGGTGCGGAGTTCGAAGGGGGGTGGAGGGATACACATAAAGTTCAGAGTTGGACTACGTTTAGAATTCGGGGCTGCGCTGCATAAAGGGTGCAGGATTCAGGGGTGTGCTACGCACAGAGTGCATGCAGAGTTCATTCTTCTTTCACAGCTGCTTACCTCTGCATTCCCCCGTCCACATATTTCACCCCTCTTCTTCTCTAGTACCTCCCAACACACTGTAGATGGCATCTGCACTGCACCTGTGCCTCACTTGTCCCCATCCTGGGAGCCGCTCAGGAGATTCAATCTGTGGCAGCCTTAGGGAGACAAGCCGTCACTTGTAAACACAGAAGACAAACTTCTGTGTTTACAAGTTATAGTGGTGAACAGGGAGCAGAGAGCCTGAGCCAGAGGTGGTGGAACTCCAGCTGAAAAAAAGCCCTGCTAGCAACCAATGATGCTTGCAGCTCACACAGCACCTTTGTTTGCTAAAATACAGGCAACCAGGGTCTCACAGCACCACTGGTTGTTATGGTGCAAGTGACCTAGCAATTGGTTAAGGGGGTGGGTAGGTTGTCCCTGCCTGGAAAGTGACAAGGCTGCTAAATTAATGACTTCCAGCTGCAGAAGTTGGAGATTCATGTGGACAAACTGGTTAAACCTAGGCATTTTAGTATGCCCGTTTAGCAAGTATTAAATAGGTTGTGTCAAACTTAAGATCAACCCAAACTTGAAGCTCATCCCTAATGGGCCACTGTTTTATCCTCCATGATGATCTCACTTTAAACAATATCTATATACAACAGCTATTATGTTTATTGCTTACCACTAAAAAAGAGTTATTTTTAAAAGTTTGAACAGGCTTTAATATTAGAAGTGGTTTTGGTATTTGACTTTAAAACTGTGACTATCAAACTTTTTCCAGGCTATAGTATGTGTTTGGCTGATAAATGAAACATTGTGATCGTTGTTCTTTTGCCGTATTTCTTTTTTTCCTAGAAAGAACTAGGTGATAAGCGATCAGAAAGTATTGATAAAGTCCGCCAGCTTTTGCCATTGCCAAAACAGACTTGTGATGTTATTACTTGTGAGCCCATGGGATCACTAATTGACACAAAAGGAAACAAAATTGCAGGGTTTGACTCTATTGATAAGAAACAGGTAAAATAAATATTGACTAGTTTTGTATAATTATTTGTCTTTTTCTGTGGTAACTTGCATAAATCCAGGACAGGCTTTTTTGTGTGTATACTATGCTGTACAGGATGTTCTTTCCTATGGCATGTTAGATCCTGCACAGGGCCACAAATTCAGTCATCAGGTCAAGAAAAAGAGACCCGCACACCCCACTGCATATTAATTTGTGTCATCATTGAAACAAGGGGAAAAGAACAATTGTATTCAAGAACTTCAAGCAGTAGCAGGACAAATCAAGTAACTTACGTCCCTGTGTTGTTTTAACACCTATAGGCTGTTGTACAAAATGTTAAGGTCATCCACGCTGCTAGAAATTAACCTGTACCCAGACTTTGCATACTAAAGTATTAACATGTTTTGAACATGCAGTAAAAGTACTTTCATACAAGCTACAGTATTATTCACTTATGTAGCTAAAGGCATTGTGGAGAAATAAATCTTCAAAATGCACAACAGAGGCACAGAAAGCAGAAAGTCAAACTCTTTTCCTATTACTACACTAACTTGCCAGCCCTCTAATGTAAACACACTGCATGTGGGCGTGGCCTCCTGCACATGGGGAGTATCTATCCTCTTGTGTATGCAGGCAGGACCCAGACATGTGAAAGACAACTTTAAGGCCACGTACACACGATCAGACCGTTTTTATCGGACCAGGCTGAAGTGGTCTGATGGTCTGATGTGCGTACACACCATCAGACCAAAATCCCATCGGACCATAACGCGGTGATGTAGAACACAGCGACGTGCTGAAAAAACAAAGTTCAATGCTTCCAAGCATGCGCCGACTTGATTCTGAGCATGCGCAGGTTTTTGGTCCGATGCTTTTGTGTACTAACAATCGAATATGTCCGACAGACAGGTGTCCGTCAGACAGATTTTAAAGCAAGTTTTAAAACTTTGGTCCGACGGACAACGGTCCGATGAGCCGTACACACCATCGAATTGGTCCGATGAAACTGGTCTTCAGATCAATTTCATCGGACCGGTCTGATCGTGTGTACGCGGCCTAAGACAGAACCCCAGCTTAGATATGAGCTGTACACTGTCTGCAGTTGTGCAATGAACAGAGTCACTCTGTAAAAGATTCTGTCCTATGTCACTACACACTTTTGCTTGATTAATATTGCATTTAGGAGGGGCAGCACTGAGTATTTGTCCTCTCCACCAGTCCAGCATAACTCTGTCACCTCACTCCTAGTGACAGAATGGGGTCCTACCAGTGCCGATCCTGACCTCCCTGGGGCCCTAAGCAAAATGACATGTCACATTAAAGTTGAGAAGCGGAGGGGCACTGCCGACAGTGATGTGTATCATTAAAGATTAAGGTTGAGAAAGCGGGGGGAGGGGGTGTTCTGCTGTCGGAAATGACATCTTACGTTAAAGTGGATAAATGGGATAAATAAGATACCGTGGATTTAGACCCAGTTACTTTTGGGGGAACTGACCGCTAGAGAGGGACTTAAAATAACGACCCCCTTGCTATCGGAGAACCTGTCACAAATGCCTAGTATCGCTCCTCGTTCTATTCTAATCCTCTGAATCTTCTGCTCATTTAACCCTTTGTGGTGGCCTTACTCTTGTACTCAGTGTGTGTTTTACAGGCCCTGTTCTTCCGATACGATGCAGGCCCTGTTCTTCTGATGTTCTACCATGCCCCTCTTTAGTAACTTCAGACCAGGCATGAAACATGTTAATTAAACTTTGCTGAGCATTCAGCAGCACAGTTTAATAGCACATTGTACATGAGTCCAGCCTGCCCAGGTCCATACCTTCCTTGCTCAATGGTATGGACCATTCAGCAAAAGTCTAGTGATGGTAGGTTTCTAGTCCAATGAGAATCCCAGTGGAGTGATGGAGTAGAGGGTCATGTGGTCCAGCAGGGCTATATGTTGCAGCAGTCCTTCCTCTGAAATCCCATGTTGAAGAGAGAGAGAGAGAGAGAGAGAGAGAGAGAGAGAGAGAGAGAGAGAGAGAGATGCTCTGAGCCCTTCCTTTGTATGTATGTGGCTTACAACAGGGGGCAGGACCCAGAAAGCCAGGGAAAGAGACAATTAACCCCTTCACAACCTGAACTAACTACATAGCTGCACAGTGCAAATAACACAACGGAAATATGTTCAATGATACCCCGTAAGAACCTGCTTACATGCAAGTGTTTCTAATCTTAGAGACAGGCTGAAACTCTGCTCAATTATTTGCGTTCTTTGAGGATCTATGATCATGACACCCAACTTTAGAGTCTTACTGAAGGCAAATAAACTGTCCACTTTGGAAGGAAATTTACCATGAGCTTAGTGAATGAGGCAAAGCTGTGTAAAGTAAAACTTCACCACTAAAACTCTGGGGCAAATCACTTCCAAAATGAACAGCTTATTTGCCCTTAGTAATTCAATTCTTTTGTGTTCTTTGGGAATATTGAGAATGAATAACTTCATAATTCAAGCAGCTAGAGAGACCATTGGGGATAACTGTAAAGCTCTTTTACAGCTTTTAAGAATGCACACATTATCTATTGCCCATTGCCTGGGCACACATGCACTTTAGGTTTAGTCTGCAGTAGGGATGAGGTTCGAGTCAAACTCATGTTCGACTCGAACATTGCCTGTTCGCCTGTTCGGCAAACAACAAACAATTTGGGGTGTTCGCGGCAAATTCGAAAAGCCGCGGAACACCCTGTTAAAGTCTATGGGAGAAATCTAAAGGGCTAATTTTAAAGGCTAATATGCAAGTTTTGTCCTAAAAAGTGTTTGGGGACCTGGGTCCTGTCCCAGGGGACATGTATCATGCAAAAACAAGTTTTAAAAACGTTCGTTTTTTTGGGAGCAGTGAATTGAATAATGCTAAAGTGAAACAATAAAAGTGAAATATTACGGTACTTTAAATTTCGTACCTAGGGGTGGTGTAAAGTTAGCATGTGAAATATCGTATGTTTCCGTACATAGAACTGTCCCTGCACAAAGTGTCATTTCTGAAAGGAAAAAAAGGCATTTAAAACCGGGCTCGGAAGCGGCTATAATAAATTGTCGGCTACGGCAATTCAGAGAGAATTCAGTCATAAAAAAAAAAAAAAAATGTGGGGGTCCCCCCAAATTCAATTACCAGACCCTTCAGGTCTGGTATGGATATTAAGGGGAACCCCGCCATCAATTTAAAAAAAATGACATGGGGTTCCCCCAAAAATTAACACCAGACCCCTTATCTAAGCACATTAACCTGGCCGGCCGCAGAAAAGAGGGGGGGGGACAGAGTGCGCCCCCTTATCCTGAACCGTACCAGGCCACATGCCCTTAACATGGGTAGGATGTCCCCATGTTGATGGGGACAAGGGCCTCATCCCCACAACCCTTGCCCGGTGGTTGTGGGGGTCTGCGGACGGGGGGCTTATCAGAATCTGGAAGACCCCTTTCACAAAGAGGACCCCCAGATCCTGGCCCCCCTATGTGAATTGGTAATGGGGTACATTGTACCCCCTAACATTTCACAAAGGAAGTGTAAATAGTTGTAAAAAAACACACAGACACCATAGAAAAAAGTTCTTTATTAATAAAAAAAAAAAGAAAAAAAAAATCCAGCTGTGGTAATCCACTCGGTCCTGGCTCCCTGCTCCAACGTTGTCTGTATCCCCCCTGTTTTCTGTGGCCGGCCAGGTTAACGTGCTCGGATAAGGAGTCTGGTGTGGATTTTTGGGGGAACTCCATGCAATTTTTTTTAAAAATTGGGGTGGAGTTCCCCTTAAAATCCACATCAGACCTGAAGGGTCTGGAATAGATATTTGGGGGGAACCCCACGTAATTTTTTTTTATTTGACGGCAGGGTTTCCCTTAATATCCGTACCAGACCTGAAGGACCTGGTAATTGAATTTGGGGGGACCCCCACGCTTTTTTTTTTTATGAATGATTTCTATTCATTATAGCCGCAAGTCCGGTTTTAAATGCCTTTTTTTCATTTCAGAAATGACACTTTGTGCAGGGACAGTTCTATGTATGGGAAACATGTGATATTTCACATGCTAACTTTACACCCCCCCCCTAGGTACAAAATTTAAAGTAATATTTCACTTTTATTGTTTCACTTTTAGCATTATTAAATTCACTGCTCTCGAAAAAACTGCCGTTTTTAAAACTTTTTTTTTGCATTGATACATGTCCCCTGCAAACAGACCCAGGTCCCCAAACACTTTTTAGGACAATAACTTGCATATTAGCCTTTAAAATTAGCACTTTAGATTTCAAATGTTCGAGTCCCATAGACTTTAACGGGGTTCTAAAGTTCACACGAACATTTGGTGTGTTCGCAAGTTCTGGTGCGAACCGAACAGGGGGGTGTTCGGCTTATCCCTATTCCGCAGCCCTCTGATGTTTGTACTATATGTCCACCTGCTAACTATGGTATGAGACTTTTCAAAGTAAACCTTTATCAAGGGGGTGACATTGCTGGCCTAATTCTGAAAAAGTTGCCTGGTTGTGATGCCTACCCTTTGGCTTCAATAATGTCTGAGTAAGTAACCTGGAACAAGTATGCATATCAAAGTCAAAAGTACTACTTTTTCTTGGTTAATGACTCAAAATACTAACAACAAAAGGGGCAGCATATCTATCAATTGCAGAATGGGAAGTTAGCAATGGCAGGCTGCTAGTTTCTCTAAAGGCATATATTACTTTACAGTAGCAAGTAGTAGTCTAGTAGCAAGAAGTAAAACGGATCTCTAAATACCATATAGCTCTATTTTTACTTCTATTCAAAGGAACAAGTTTAGTTAAAGTATATATCTAGGCAAAACTGTTCTGACATGTCGAGAGAGTAATGATGAATGGTACATTTTCTGTATGGTCTAAAGTAGTGAACAGAGTTAGTCCTGTGACTAATTTTGTCTATAAATGATATAAAAGTGAGAATAATTAGATCGATCTCAGTTTTTGCTCATGATACCAATGTAGAGAAATAACTTCACAACTGTATTAACAAGGGTTCTTCAAAAAGTTTCTGCACTTTTTAAATATGTTTCGCAGCAATCTTCACTACAGAGTGACAACTCGTATACTAAACTTCAGGGTCACTCGGCTTGCCAGATAGACTAGTCACATGACACTCTCACATGACCAATTACTACTCCTGCCCCCTCACCATTTCCATTGAAAATATAAAAATACAGAAACCTTTCAAAGACCCCTTGTAGAACATCTACAAGAAGAGGGGTGGTTGCCTACATGGCAGATGAGATTCAGTATTGAAAATTATAAACGTATCCGATTGGGCGCCAACAAATATATACAGAACATACTCATTAGGAGGTGCTCCTTTGGGGGAATCAGGAAAAAAATGATCTGGGGGCCCTTGTAGACCATACAAGAAGAATTTAGAGAAGGGCAACACTATTAGTAAGGGGGGTAGAGGACCTAATTTATGAGGGAATTACAACATTTTAACATTTTTTTCATAAAGAAAGGGCATTTATCAATGGTGACACAGCATAGGACATAAACTCTTCAATCTAGGAACATAAAGTTGGGCTATAAGAGATTTATTCTTATATCACACAAGGGGTGCTTACTGTCACAACAGTAAAATGTGAAACCCCTTCCACAGTTAAGGTAAAAGCTAGTTAACTTCAAAAAATATTTTAGACAAGTTTCTCAGTGAACACAATTGACTGGGATATGGGAGTCAATAGTGATGTGTACACACATACAGAAATATATGTTGAACTGGATGGATATGTGTCTTTAGTCAATCTTACTGACCATGACCTGTAACTATGTAACTTTTGGTTTATGGTAGACTGGGGATGGGTTAAACTATCTTTTAAGTTTGTAATACTTTCTGTGTCCCTATTGGGGAAATGTACCCATCTAATTGTAATGCTCACCATTACTACCAGGAAAGAATCTTAAGGGAAATCCAAAATGGTGACGTTGTCCTCGGAACAAGAGGTGAATAGAAATCATTATGTGGGAACTTCGCTTCCTGGGACAAATGTCTAAGGCCGCGTACACACGATCGAATATATCTGCTGAATCTGGTCCGCAGACCAGTTTCAGCAGACAGATTCGATCGTGTGTACGGGCTAGCAGACAGGTTTCCAACAGACAAAAGTTTTAAAGCATGCTTTAAAACGTGTCTGCTGGAAACCCATCTGTCCGACATGTCCGCTGGTTAGTACGCCTAACCAGCGGACAAAAATCCCCTGCATGCGTCGAATGAATTCGACGCATGCGTGGAAGTGTTTTACTTCCCGGTTTGGTGACGTGGCCACGTCACCGCGCTGTCTGTCCATGGGGATTTTGGTTTGATCGTGTGTACACAGATCAAACCAAAATAGCCCAGCAGACATGTCCGATGAAAACTATCTGTCGGACCGTTTTCATCGGATAAATCTCCTCGTGTGTACGCGGCCTAAGAGGGAAATTCCCCTCACTTTGGGAGATTTCCTCTAACTTTGTTAGTTATTTATTGAAATTTCCCCAATGGTACAAAGACAGCAAAATAATAACATAGCAGGAGTTTTCATTTTTTCCAGCTTTATACAAAAGTAAAAGAAAATCTTTTGGCAATACATACACTTTAACTAATACCCTTTATTGGTAGAAACATTTTAAATGTGTCAGAATACTTCAGGTCTTCTGGAGAATAAATACACAATGGTGTGCTACAACATGTCTGAAACAAAGGCCTTAGTTTTCTCAAAAATCTTTCAGTTTTAATCTACTCAGCCAATAAAATTATATCAATCACTCCACTATCTCCTGAGCTATAAAGCTAGATCCTGGTTTAAATACAGATCTATTTTACCTGTGAGAGGTTTTAGCAATTCTTTGCAGCCAGCCTTCTGACCAGTTTACCTCTGTCAGACATCACAGGCAAGCCCTGGAGAACTTTGGTTAAGTAATATAGCCTTATAATAAGCTGGCAGTACAATGCAAAGCAATACAGTTTATTTGGCTTAGATATCAACCCTTCCCATTCCTAGTGTTGCTGTGCAAAGAATTTACAAAGCCTAATAGCAAGACTGACTGAGATACCTTTGATATTCCTATGTAAAATAAATACAATATATTTTAGTGGATATGTAACTTTATGACATATTTTTTAAAACCTTTTTTTAGCATGCCATGTTTGTATCGTTCTGCAGGGCCTTCAGGTTTCAACTAAACAAAAGGTGTCTCCTTGGGACCTATTTGAAGGTCACAAGAACCCAGCTCCCCTCTCATGGGCCTGGTTTGGCACTGTTCGTGTGGACAGAAAAGTAATCAAATATGAGGAACAACATCACCTTCTTCTCAACCACACACATCCAAAGCCAAAACCTCCTAGTTATTACTTGGAGCCCTTGCCACTTCCCCCAGAAGAGGAGGAAGAAGAAGATGAACCCAGCACTTCGGTGTGTGCAGACCCAGAAGGAAAAACAACAGATGTATCTGATCCTGGCAAATTGGTAACTGATGAAGAGAAAAAGTCCAAAAGCAGAAAGCGCAAAACCAAGACCAACCCACGAACAGACGTATGTTACTGTTTAATTCCTTGTGTGCATCTAATTGTCTGCAGGACTCTTGCAAGTTCTAGAGTGCCGACCACAGCTATTTGAGTTATTTTTGTCACTGTTTACTTAATTAAATGCTGTTTTCATGTCCTTTGAAGAGAAGTTCATTATGGTGGCAGCCATTCTAGAGACAGCTGCTTTCCGTTTGATTTTACTTGGTAATTGAGCTGTCTGTGCCAGGTGTAAGGCCACAGAGACCAGTACACAAACTGTAATTTGTTAACATTATGATTATAAGAAAACCCACCTTGACAGTAAAATTTTCGATGAACAAAGGTCTCTTTTTCCTTTCTGGTCCATGATAAATGCTTAAAGGTCCCCACTCAGGCTATCAAGGTCCAATAAGTTCCATGCCACTGACTAGTGAGGGTGCAGACTGAGAAGAGGTCTGTCTGGACCCAAAGCACTTTGCAGAAATAGCAAGAGAGAACAGCGCTTGATCTCTGGGCTTGTAAGTGTCTGTTTAATTAAAAGTCAGCAGCTACAATATTTGCAGCTACTGAATTTACATTTTTTCAGAAACAAAGTCCCTTAAAGTTTTGCCATTTGAAGCTTTCCTCACTAACACAAAGGAAAAATAGAAGAGATAGAAGAAGTAGAGATAGCAAAGGCACCACAAATATCACCTGGTCCAAGCGTTTAGCAGGTAAAAACAGCCTAAATTTGATTCATCCAGGTCATATCCCCAACATGTTTTGCCCCACACTGGGGTTTAATCATGGAGAACCTTGGGCGCATGATTAAGCCCCCGAGGCTTGACGAAAGATGTTGGGGATATGGACTGGATGAATCCAGCTGAGGCTGCTTATACCTGCTAACCACTTGTACCAGGTGAGGTTTGCGGTGCCTGGGCTATCTCTTCTTACTTTTTCAAAACTTTGATGTTGTTTGTTTCTGAAAAAAACATTAAGTCAGTAGCTCCAAATATTGTAGCTGCTGACTTTAAGATTAAACAGACACATACAAGCCCAGAGATCCAGCGCTGTTTTCAGCCCGTTATGGAATTTGTAAGCCAGTTTTAACTTTCTAATGTTTTACAGCTGGCTCCCCAATGTATATGGACAAGATATGCTGCGCTTTTAGAATAGTCCCGCAGGTTGTGGGAAGGGTCCAAATTTTCGCTCGGTTTGCCTGGGTGAGCAGAGCGAAAGTGGGAGCAGGTACTTTTCAGAAATAGGTACCTGTCTGCCATCACCCCCAAAAAAGCACACGATAACGGGGGAGGTATGTGAGTGTAAATTGTATAGGTGTTCTCTTCCATTAAAGTTCTGCATTAAGCAGCATAACTATGTAGGAAGCAGAGACTGCATGATCCCTACTACATTTATATTAAATTGTGCATGGGAACAATTTTTTAAACATTAGCATACTTTGATAGGTCCATTTATCTGCCCTTTTCTCTCACAAAAAAAAAATGAAATACTTGTAAACTATTTATGCTATTGTTTATCTGATTGCTAAGTGAGAGTGGTCACAAGTGGTCTGATCTGCTGTGTATGCTTAGCTTTAAGGGCTAGTATATTGATAATTGAAATCTCACATATGGACAAGTAAGATCACTTACGTTGAGTCAGAGCCTGATTTTATGATACCCCGGCTACAACAAAAGGGGTTTTATTCTCCTCACTGTAACATTTTTATTAAACTGTAACTAAAGTAAAAAATAAATTAAAAAAATCTTGGTTTTGGATAGTGGAGAGGAGTTAGAACAGCGGTCAGGTTTCTATTGCTGTCTGTTCCCCTGTTAGGGAGGTGCACCCTCTCTTTTTTGTCTTTGTTTACGGTTTTTAGAAAAAGTAAAAGGAAATACAAAGTTTTAGGTTGACATCAGAAAAGTAATAAAGAGAATATTTTCCAATAGAGACCCCGTGGAACCCTGGGATTCCCTTGATTTGGAGGGACTATCTATCTATCTATAAACATACACCTATATTTGTTACATGTTCTTATTCACATAGAATAACTTTAAAAAAAAAATGTGCTGCTTAGCTTTTTACTTGTTTTTTACATTATAGTCCCAAACTGAATTTTTGTATGGAACACAAGAGGGTTAGGAGTTAATATGTATCATAATTAACCCTATGTGTACTGTGCTGACAAATCTCCATTATCAGCTGTAAACTCTGTCCTAACCAAGAGTTAAAGTTTAAGAAGCTGGACTTTGCCATTGTGTGTGAATAAGGGATAGCTCAGTGTGTTCCCAATCTGTGTGGGGACAGAGATGCTGTTGGACTGTTCAGACTTGTTTACAGTCAGCCATGAGGCTTTCCCCACAGAAACATCTAAAGCAGGGATATGCAATTAGCGGACCTCCAGCTGTTGCAAAACTACAAGTCCCATCATGCCTCTGCCTCTGAGTGCCATGCTTGTGTCTGTCAGAGTCTTTCTATGCCTCATGGGACTTGAAGTTCTGCAACAGCTGGAGGTCCGCTAATTGCATATCCCAGATCTAAAGGATAGGAAATATTCAATTAAGACCACGTACACATGATCGGTTAAACTGATGAGAATGGTCTGATGGACCGTTTTCATTGGTTAAAAAAAAGCCAACTTGCTTTAAATTTAACCTATGGACTCCTAACCGATTGGTCAAAACCGATTGTTAGTAGGCACGAACCATCGGTTAAAAATTCACGCATGCTCAGAATCAAGTCGACGCATGCTTGAAAGCATTGAACTTCATTTTTTTCAGCACGTCATTGTGTTTTACGTCAGAGCGTTCTGACACAATCGTTTTTTTAACCGATGGTGTGTGGGCGGGACGGACCATCAGTCAGCTTCATCGGTTAACCAATGAAAACTGTCCATCAGACCGTTCTCATCGGATGGACTGATTGTGTGTACGCGGCATAAGAGGTATGCTGTGTGAATGAAACACATAAGAAACACTAATGCCTTGTACACACGACCTGTTTTCACAACAAGAAAACTGCCTTTTTTTATATTAGTCGAGAAAACCAGTCTTGTGTATGCTCCCTAGCAGTTTTCTCGACTAAAAAACTGCCCGCAAAAAAATTGAAACCAGCTCTATTTTTCTTTTTCTCGTCGCAAAAAACGGTCCTTTGTATGCTTTTCCGAGGAAAAATAGCGTGCATGCTCAGAATCAAGTATGCAGCCCAAAAGCAGCCCAAAGGGTGGCGCCATTTGAAAGGAACTTCCCTTTTATAGTCCCGTCGTACGTGTTGTACGTCACCGCGCTTTAGTTGGACTTTTTTTGCATGAACGTGTATGTAAGGCAGGCTGGAAAAACGTTGTGAAAAACTACCGTTTTTTGAACATCAGGAAAAACGATGGTGTGTACAAGGCATTAGGGGGTTATTTACGAAAAGACAAATCCACTTTGCACTACAAGTGCACTGCAAAGTGCAGTCACTGTAGATCTGAGGGGGACATGCAAGGAAAATAAAAAATGTTTTTTTTTTTTTTTATCTTGCACATGATTGGATGATAAAATCATCAGAGCTTCCCCTCATTTCAGATCTTCCACTCAGATCTACAGCGAATGCACTTTCAGTGCACTTGTAGTGCAAAGTGTATTTGCCTTTCGTAAATAACGGTTTCTCAAGTTTTACTACAATACACTTAAAGTGCTGTAGTCGTGTCGGAATGGGACATCCAAAAGCAAAATGCCATCATGAGGAGACTGTAGGTGGTTCAATTTACTAGCATCTACTCATAAAATATATTATAATTGGGAGAACTGACCCTTGAGATTAGGAGACCATTTAAATAGTTTAGACCAGTACAAACTGTATTCTAAATGGTTGTTACTGCCGTACTGAACAAATTAGCACTTTGCTCCTTGTACTGTTACTTTAATAAGCCCTGTAATAAACAAACTAGAGCAGTCTGTTTTAGACACTGTTGTACAGATGGATGCTCTATGAACAGTAAAATCTACAATAACTCATATTTAGTTCTTTTGGCGTGGTTGAAAATGTATTCGTTGATGTAGTTTTAGCAACATATAAATAGCGCGTTCATTTATGCTTCATGCTAACAGTGCTGAAGTTGCAGAACATTAAAATGAAAAACAGTTGTGAAATAGCTGAGTACATTTTTTGTAATGTTCATACATGTGCATTTGGTGAGAATCAGTCAGATGCCAAATATACTGTAAGATCTAAAACTGACACATGTATTAAATTACATCTCCTTCCACTGTCTCTCCCCGCCATATAACCACACAGACTTCTCTTATTCCTCAGGCTAGAGGTGAAAGTGGAAATCAGAAAGGAATGAAAAAGCCCACAAATGTTTTTCCCTTGGCTAATAATTAAATCATGCAGTTTAAATAGGAAACAGATAGAGATTTCTCTCCAGACATCATAAAACTACAGGTAACGTAGGGGATAACATGCATTAAAAAGTAGTTAGTCACTGGATTACACCACAGTGTTTTTACTAGTTCTATTTCTACAATAGGGAAACCCTATTGTAGAACCCTCTAACAATACTTGCTTTGATGGTTAACTAGATACGACATGTAGGTTTGGGGATACGTGTTTTCACAGTAGTCACATTAACAGGATCTGGTCCCGCTACCTAATGATCATTACGGAGACCAAGATGTATCTTTTACAGCTCGGTCTATGTGCTGGAAGCATGAAGTAAGCGCGTACTAAGCACAGAAACAACAGCTGTCCAGCAAGGCATATGCACACGAGCATTACAGTCTGCGCTTTTGCCGCCGCACATATGTGTTACACGGGCGGCAAGAGGTTAGTCAGACTATTTAAACATATTCTCGTAGGAGTAAATGTACATTTAACATACTTAATGCACACCTCCCAACTTTTTGAGATGCGAATGAGGGACACCTATCAGCAAAAGTATGCAGGCACAGGACACACCCCTTGCCACTCCCCTTAAAGGAAAATTGTGCAAAAAAACAAGATTGGTTAAACCTACAAGTGCTTTTTTTTTACCACTACTATTTCTTTATAGTGCTTTTGGAATTTACATAATGCAGAAATTTAGAGATCGAATGAAGGGTTTAGGGCTGGAAAACACTTTTTGATAGATAAAAAGTGCATTTTATATACATCTATATAGATCAGACCAAAATGAGGGACAAATGTGGAGGAAAGAGGAACAGAGGGACATTGCTCCAAATCAGGGACAGTCCCTAGAAATCTGGGACAGTTGGGAGCTATGTTAATGTATGTATTTCTCCCTAGGCTGCTACATAAAGATGCAGGCGTGTGAAGGCAGGGTTGAAGGAGCTTGGCCAGCACAGACAGTAATTAGACATTCCCAGAAGAAGAGAGCAAATTCAAAGACATGATAGGGTACTCCTCTATCCTATACCTCTATTCCTAGCTATCACCTTAATACTGTCTACATTACCTTGTTATTTGCCAGAATTTCTCTATTCCGCCACACCAAGATTCTGTGCAGGGAACAATGTATATATAATAATGACCCAACAGAGATCAGATCTACACACTGTTTAATGTATTGGTCCAGGTACCGCATATTTATAGTATACATCAAGATATAACCCACCCATGGATCATTACTAATACAAACCAGGCTAATCATGTCCCTCATGTACATACAGTTATTCATAGCATTTCTCGCCTGTCAATGTTCAGTTTTTATAACTAATTTGATAACAATAAACCTGCTATCACATCACTTTAACCCATTTGCTAGTTTTGTAGTTAACACAAAATTAAAACAAGACTTCCTTTTTCTTGCTTTAAAAATCTGTCCTACTTCTAACTTAAATAATAGTAATATTAATTACCAAAAGCAATAATATATGGGGGGGGGGGGGCTCTTTACAATATTCTTTCAGGCACATTGTATGTAAATTAAAAGTTAGTTTTGGATAGGAAAAAAAATCAAATACGTATTCAAAATACTTGATTTTCCTGTACCCTTACCTGCATTTTCTGCACGTTGGTATGAGATTCTCTTAATGATATAATTATTCTTTCTTAGGAATATACTCAGAATTCTGTATATCGAGTGCCGCCTAATTATTCTCCTTTATCATCTCAAATGATAAACCACAACCCTACTACTACCTGGAGTTACAACATTGTGGGACAACAACAGCCAAACTTCTATTTGCAGAATCAAGTGCTCGCAACAGGTATGAATTGTATTCATAATACAGCGCCATCGCCTGAAAATTGTATTTACTAATTCATAGTACAGTTCTCTTAAGTAATGGAGTATTGTGAGAAGAAATTTCTATTCCTTTAGAAACCCTTCTGTAGTTATGCAAAGTAGGAGTTGTCATTATACCTCTGTAAATAGCTCTTGTTTTGCTGCGTTTTTGCTGCAAAATTGCTTTTATTTGTGACACCAGTGAAATGCCAGATCCTACCAGCAGGTGGTGATGCTTGTGAAGTTATAGCTCAAGACAAGGACTGGGTAAGAAGGAGACATCCTTCTTACTAATACATGGAGAACAAAAACAAAAGGGATTTTCCATTTTTGTGGAGCTTTTGTGGCAAAGAATCATTATCGTGTTTGCCAATACACTGTTGTATTATTTGCTGTGTAAGCACAGCATATTTTGCTTGTATTTGGACTTGAAGTGTATGTTACCCCCAACATTTCATAATCCTGATATGTGTCTGTGGTACCATGTACTTATATGAAAAACTATCCTTTTACATAGGGGTTGATTCATTAAAGGCAAATAGACTGTCCACTTTGCAAGTGCATTTGTACTTTGCAAGGGCATTCGCTTCAGAGCTTAGTAAATTAAATTAAGCTTTACTTTGCAAAGCATACCCAATCACATACAAGGGAAAAAAATGTTTTTTTTTTTTTTGCTTGCACATAATTGAATGATGGAAGTCAGCAGAGCTTTTCCTCATTTACTAAGCTCTGTATCAAATGCCCTTGCAGAGTGAAAATGTACTTGCAAAGCAAACAGTCTGTTACCCTTGGTAAATCATCCCAATAGTTACATAGTAGGTAAGGTTGAATAAAGTCCATCTAGTTCAGCCTGTGTGTGTGTGTGTATTTCTGAGAAGGAAGTGTCTCCAGCAGGGGCGGACTGACCATTGAGGAACCCGGGCATTGCCCGAGGGCCCCATGCCACTAGGGGACCCCATCAGGGTTGCCAGGCTCATTAAAACCAGGGACAGTATGTAAAAATCTGTTTTTGTTTAACATCTGTCCCTGATATGTCCAAAACCTACATGCTTTTGATGTGAAAATCCCAAAATTTTAGCTGCCCCGCCTCTGTACTGCCACCTGGCTTGGTGGCCATCTGTAAGCCTGGGGGCCCCATAATCTTCTATTGCCCGGGGGCCCCATGAGTTGTCAGTCCGCCCCTGGTCTCCAGTACACCAGGATTTCCAAAATTGGGTCCAAAACGTTAATCACATAGTATCAAAAAATAAAAGCACAATTTCGGAGCCATGCAGGACCCCTTCATCAGGCATGTGAAGGGTCCTTTTTAATACTATGTGATTAAAGTTTTGAACCCAATTTTGGAGATATCGGTTTGCTGGTGACCAGGGCTTTTTTTCAGGGGGAACTTGGTGGAACTCAGTTCCACCACCTCTGGCTTAGACCCTTTGGTGCCAGCTCATCACAATAACTTGTAAACAGAAAAGTCTGGTTTCCATGTTTATAAGTGACAGCTCTGCACTCTGTATGTAATGCAATCCTGGTATTTAATGCCCGTTTAAGACCTTCCTATTGTTTTCTTGAAATTTGACTGACCACACCCACTATTTGATGTGATTTGGAGGGTGTGTGTGGCGGAGGGGTTTTGGGGGGTCGTGGTTGAGTTCCAGCACCTATTGATTGAGAAAAAAAGCCCTGCTGGTGACACTTCCTTCTCATGATTGCAGTCAGTTCCAGCCGTTGGTCATTTCAGTACCCAATCTAAGATGCAGCCGGTTCTGCAGGAACGTGTGCATTGGGAGTATTGCATTGTATGTATTTCTGTCACTACCATTTCCCATATCTCTGTATATTGCATCCACTAATGTACCCATCTAAATGTTTTTGGAACTTATCAATACTCTCCGCTGACACCACCACTTATGGAAGGGAGTTCTGCATCCTTATGCTCCACAGTAAAGAACCCCATACACATTTTAAGTATAAACTTCTTCTCGTATAACCTTATTGAGTTGCCTTTAATAGCTTTATCCCTATGCTAGAATCACCATTTAGATATTTGTATATTGTGATCACATCTCGTCCTAAGAGTCTTTTCTTCAGGGGAAATAGGTTTATGGTTTGTGGGCGTTTCTCAGAACCGAGGTCCTCGATTCCGCTTATTCGCTTTCTTCCTGAAGACTGGTGACCAGAACTGGACAGCATACTCGAGATGTGGCCTAACCAGAGCTTTGTAATGTGGTTAAATTATAGCCTTAAAGTGGTTGTATGGCTTTGTTTTTGTTTTTAAATAACAAACTTGTTATACTTACCTCCACTGTGCAGTTCGTTTTGCACAGAGTGGCCCCGATGGGTCTTCTGGGCTCCCTCGGCAGCTGTCTTGGCTCCTCCCTGCAAGAACTAACCCGCTTCATGGGAAGCGCTCTCCCAAGGGGGTTAGCTTGTGGGTGCGCTCCCGTGATACAGCCGGCGGCTAAAGCCGACGACTGGATCATTCGGCCCCGGCACGCTGCATCATTGGATGTGATTGACAGCAGTGCAAGCCAATGGCTGTGCTGCTATCAATCTATCCAGTTTAGCCAATCAACAGCCATTCTCCGTGGAGAAGAGGATGGCGGGGACGCGCACAGCAGTAGCAGGTGAACGGGCTCAGGTAAGTAAAACGGGGGGCCTGGGGGTACCGTCATTGCCAGGTGTTTTTTCACCTTCATGTATAGGTTGCATGAAGGTGAAAAAACACTAACCTTTACAACCCCTTTAACTCTTGAGTAAATATCCTTTTTAATGCATGCTAATGGTCTGCTGGACTTGTTTGCTTCTCTTTCCTGTGTATGAAATACCTGGTAAACCTGACAGTCACCATGCCTTCCTATTTCAAACTGACCACACTAGACATGGAAGCACATCCATTCCAGCATGGTCAGTTTTCTACTTTGCATTCAACTTGGGAGTACAGTCTGTCTTTACTCCAGTGCTCAGGCTTGTGCTAACATGCTCCCCTGCACAGCTCTTTATTGGGAAGATTAATGTACTTTTTGTGAGATACTGTATATACAGTATACATATATAAATGTTTATTTTTTTTTGCCTAGCATTTTTATTTTTAACAGAAGTTTTTTTTTTTCAAGGTAAGGGTTCTTTCACCTTTTGTGTATTTCCTTTTTTCTCCCAGTGTCAAACAAAGGTTACATTTTCTACTGTTCAGGGTTAGACAAGAACGCCACATGTTCATCTCAATATGTAAGCAATTATATAATTTCCTAAGGGAGGAACTGTTTATTGTTATGCTTTTGTTTACCCAAGTAAGTTCTGCTTTTCGGTCTGCATTATTAAGGCCTCAATTAACCTGTTAGTACAAAGTAACAGATCGAACACTAATTAGCTATAATAATTGTATTAGGTAATTGTGGTGTGCCGTGTTGGAAAAATATGCACCAAGTCTTATTTTTAGTTCATTGCAGAGTTTTTACAGCCAATTAAAAAAAAATATATAATGAGCTGCTTAACTCAACACACTTTAAATGCACAACACTGTGTGTGTTACCATGAAAGAGGAAGAACCCCCCAAGATGGGACTTTAAGGGCAACAACAAAAAAGATATAAATAGTAATTTTATTAACAAATATACAAAAATGTACAAAATTGCAACATTAAAATCATGGATGATACGTTGGTGTGAGAATTCCCAAGAAGAGGTCCAGAAAGCCCAACGCATTTCGAGACGATGTCCATCCCTTCGTCAGGGGCTAGTATCCGGACGGGATCACACTGTACAATATAAATAAATAAAATCATTTTAACAAAACCATACACACATACATTTCAACCTTAGTTGTCTGTACAAAAAAAGGGGCAGCAGAAGCATAGCAATCACATAGTGCAAGAAAATATACCCAATCACATCATTATGGAAACTCATGGTTGGACTGGCGAGCCCCCAGGGGCAGCACAGATGCGCCTCCTGTGTCAGAAGGACACAAGAGCGAGGTGGATCCCCAGCAACCCCAACAGATCCAAAGCACCACCAGAACACGAACACAGCAGCCACAATGATACAGTCCTTCAAGTTCTAATTAAAGAACAACATATAAACTACGATTATATGGGACAATACATATCACAATATATATATACCTTTAGGATACATATCCCTTTAAGAAATGGGGAATAGTAATAAGAGTATAATGTACCTAATTCTTATAGCATTCAACAGACCCTCAAGATTATACAATGGAATCAGAAAGCTTAGCAACCAAATGCCTCAATTCCTCCAGATCCAGTGGTCTTGTAAACTTTATATGAATATAAATAAATCAGGTAAGTATGGTATGGATCGCCCATCGGACACCTAGTCATTTATCACACATAAGGTTAACATGACAGATATCTGATTATGGGGAAAAAGAGACAAAGGGGAACAAAATGCTCCCTAAAAACTGCCTCCTTATGCCAAACATACCTTTAGGATAACCAAGTAAATCTCATGCAGAACGTGATGCGTCTCAGCCTTCCAACACACTGACAGATCAGCTGTGTGACGCCAGCTTTTGAAGTGGAGGAGGGAGGAGGAAAGAAACCACATGATGTCGTGACGTGTTGACATCTGGCGTCACGTGATCAAGGTCCTATACCGCTCAGCCAGGATACTGTCAACGGCTGTGGATGGTGGGGACAGACAGTGTCTGTGCAACCCACAATCATGCTTGTGCAAACATGATATTAGACATCACATAGCCCTAATAGGATTCTGGAATGGTGATGCAAAAAATAATAAGATTAAGTAAACAAAGGGAAATAGACAAATATATTTGTCCACACCCCATATATAGCAGCATATTTTGGTCCAATTTGATGTTTACCTATGTCTTTGTGTGGGTTGCCACAATCAACTGGTGTTAATGTAGCCTTATACTACTCACCTCTTTTGCTTGTTGCACTAATATTTTAGATCTATAAATACCTCTTTGTTTGTTAATCATATTCAATATATATACTTTTTTAGGCGGCACCAGATTGGATCCAATGGGCACATTTGTTCCTTCCAATACAAAACAAGCTTTGTCCAACATGTTGCAGAAACGCTCAGGCACAGTGATGCAGTCCCCTTCCTTACATGCAATCACCTCCCAGCAACAACTGCTACAGCTGAAACTATTGCAGCAGCAACAGCAGCAGCAGCAAAGGCTCCTCAGACAACACATCCAGGCCAGGACACTTCAGCAGGTATGTGTGTGAGTTTCAGCACAACGTCTCATAATATTAGCCTTTGCTGTATTCATCATTTAGTGACTTGTGTTGGCCAGGCTAACCTCTACCATGGAGAGGTCAGGCCACATGTGGATGATATGAGACATGCCTTCTTGTGTTTGTGCTTTCTTTGTAAGTGACAAATTACAGGCACAGTAGAGAATGCCAATCATGTTTATAAACATATCAATGTGAAGAGCTTTAACCAATGAGCTATTATGGCTTCTATGAAGTTATATACTGTTGTCTCCTAATCTCTTTCATATGTCAGAAAAGGGTTCCATCCATCTGTGTTGGTTTCCTATGCAGCTAACATATGTCTTGTGCTTTCTTTTACTTTCTCTTTCAGTTAATAGCATTGACCTCTGTGTTTTTAATGAATTCCTCATATGTTTAGAAGCCATAACGTGTCTGAATATTCTATATGAAAGCTGACTGTCAATTTCCAAAACAATAAATTAAGGATCAATTTTGGACATTCTCTCCAACGTTCTCCGCAAAGGAATGTCTTATGAGAATGAGGGTACAAGGTACTGTTTAAAGAATGCTGGTCCTCATTTTTGGTGTCTAGGGCCCTGTACACATGGCCCGGAATCCCCTCAGGAAAAAAATATTGGTTTTCCTGACGGGATTCCTGGCAAGCTTTTCTTGCAAAGCTGTGCATACAGACGGCCATTCAAAAGAACCACTGTTTTTTTGAATGGCAAGAGCATGGTGACGTCATCGACTACGACGAGCCGGCGCTCCTCACATTAGATGCCGTTACCGCCATATTGCTACACCCTACACTAAACTTCTATGCTTCCGCGCATGCGTCAAACTCTTATCGAGTATGCACGGGTTTACCTCGGACAGGTAAGCATACAGACGACCGGTTTTCTTGGCAGGAAACACTCTACCTGGAAACTCGGCGAGAAAATAGAGAGCAGGGTTCTCTATTTTCCCGTCTGGATTCTCGGCTGTTTTCCTGACGGAAAAACTGCTAGGGACCCTAGATGTGGTTGAAATTCCTGGCCAAATGCTCTCCTGGCAGTTTTCCTGCCAGGAAAACCGGTCGTGTGTACGAGGCTTAGGTAAGTTTTTCTTAGCTAGTGCTCCATGGAACCCTAGGATTTCTCCAGAGGTTCTAGAATTTCTTTGAGTAATTAGCAATTCCGATTCTCAGATAAGTAACCACTGACACCAATAATCTATTTAGCTATCTGTAACAGGGCCACCAATGTAGGGAGCATTCTGTCTGATAACCACAATGAAAAGACTATTGTTTTCTCTGAGCATCAATGGCCAACAAGGACCGCAGGTATAAAGTGGTCCTTTTCCCACTGACCACCAATATAAGGGAGCCTGCTAGGATTGCCACCTTTTCTTCAAGACAAACAGGAACACTTTAGCTGTGGACAGCAATTTTTTTTAATAGTATAAACTATATATATATTTTGCACTTAAATAACAAATCTAATCATATGAAGTTAATCACAAGAGTCCCCCTTTACATCAGAGTCCACAGAGTTCCCCTTTATATCAGAATCCGCAGAGTTCCCTTTTTAAATCTGAACACGAATAGTTCCCCTTTTACATCTGAACTCGAATAGTTCCCCTTTTACATCTGAACACGAGTAGTTCCCCTTTTACATCTGAACTCGAATAGTTCCCCTTTTACATCTGAACACGAGTAGTTCCCCTTTTACATCTGAACATGAATAGTTCCCCTTTCACATCTGAACTCGAATAGTTCCCCTTTTAAATCTGAACACGAATAGTTCCCCTTTTACATCTGAACACGAATAGTTCCCCTTTTACATCTGAACACGAATAGTTCACCTTTTACATCTGAACATAGGCGTGCGCACAGAGTGTGCCAGATGTGCCCAGGCACACCCTAATCACCCTTTACAGTACAGATTCCCCCTATTTCCTTGGATCCCTCCTTCCACCTGCAGTGCTACCAGCTTCCCTCCTCTCCCGCCAGCTGTTGCTGCAAGGATGTTTTAGGATGAGTGGAGGAAGGGGTCAGTAAATATGTAATTGACCACCCCCTTCCCTTCCTGAATGAACATCGTGGGTGTTTGAGTTTTGAGGTGCACACCCTAATTCAATAGACTGCGCACACCTATGCATCTGAACATGAATAGTTCCCCTTTTACATCTGAACTCGAATAGTTCCCCTTTTACATCTGAACACGAATAGTTCCCCTTTTTACATCTGAACACGAATAGTTCCCCTTTTACATCTGAACACGAATAGTTCCCCTTTTACATCTGAACACGACTAGTTCCCCTTTTACATCTGAACACGAATAGTTCCCCTTTTACATCTGAATACGAATAGTTCCCCTTTTACATCTGAACACGAATAGTTCCCCTTTTCCATCTAAACATGAATAGTTCCCCTTTTACATCTGAACACGAATAGTTCCCCTTTTCCATCTGAACACGAATATTTCCCCTTTTCCATCTGAACACGAATAGTTCCCCTTTTACATCTGAACACGAATAGTTCCCCTTTTCCATCTGAACATGAATAGTTCCCCTTTTCCATCTGAACATGAATAGTTCCCCTTTTACATCTGAACACGAATAGTTCCCCTTTTACATCTGAACACGAATAGTTCCCCTTTTACATCTGAACACGAATAGTTCCTCTTTTACATCTGAACACAAATAGTTCCCCTTTTACATCTGAACTCGAATAGTTCCCCTTTTACATCTGAACTCAAATAGTTCCCCTTTTACATCTGAACACGAATAGTTCATACACTGTAAGGGGGGACTCTGCAGACTCTGATGTAAGGGAGAACTCTGGGGACTCTAACATAATGGATGCTCTGGGAAATCTGATGTAAGGGGGGACACTGTGGCTTCTGGTGTAAAGCGGAACTCTGATGTAAGGGATGCTCTGAGAACCTTGAGTTACCTTAGTGTACTCACTCAGAGGCAGGGGGAGAAGGATGGTGAGCTCTCTCGCCCCTTGGCAGTCAGCACCTCTCATCCAGATGTATCTGAGGCTGCTGGACTTCAAACTTCTGGCCCTAACTTTCCTTTTCTGAGGCAGAAACCCTGATGGGAAGCCATTGTCCACTCTGAATAATGTGTTCAGATTTGAGGCAGTTTAAAACCTGGACACATGGTTCCAAACTCCGAAATGTCTGGGTGAATCCCAGACAGGTGGCAACCCTAGAGTCTGTCTACACTGACTAGCTATGTAAGGAGGCACCTCATTTATAGGTGTCTTGGTCTGCTTTTTTCAGCCAGGGTTCCTTCACTGACCACCAATGTGAGGTGCTGCCTGTGTCTTTTCTACTTTTTAGTGCTATTATTATTATCATCATCATTATTTTAATTAACTGTTCAAAAAAAAATGAAACTAATTTTGTTGGGTGTTAAATATACTAACTATGATGCATGCCTAATTCTTTTATTTATTATTATATATCAACTTACTATTCACAAAAATGTACAGTGAGAGGTAGTATATTTTAGCAGGGTTCCCTATAACCGTGAAGTTGTTTTTAGGGTTCTTCCATGTAAAAAAAAGTTTGAGAAAGGCTTTAAAGGCTCTAAATGTAGGCAGGCCTCACACTTTATGTTGCCTATAGAAACCAGTACATTTATCCCTTTTTTTCTTTAGAGTGGTTGTAAACCTCAGACATGAAATATAAACAAAGCACATCCTTATATAGTGTGTACTTGTCTCTATCCAGAGCACTAAGTGTAGTTTCTGTTTGCTGCCTTGTTCCTCTGCTATCAGTGTGGGTCACTTTTGATATGTTTTCCTGGTACCAAGAGAAAAAAGGCTACATGGGAGGGAACTTCAGCACACAGCCTGTGATTGACAGCATCATCTCTGTTCCTGTGTGTTGTGTGTCCCTTCCCTTTAACCACTTAAGGACCGCCGCATGTACATTTACGTCGGCAGAATGGCACCGACAGGCACATCAACGTATATATACGTTGGTGCCTTGGGGGGGATCGGGGGTCCGATCGGCCCCCCCCCCCCCCCGTACATGCGGCGGTCCGCGCGGCTGCAGGAGCGATCCGACAAGTGGGGGCGGCTATCCGTTTTCACCCGCCCCCTCCGGATCGCTCCCAGCCAATGCGCGCGCCCGCCCGCCCTGTCACTTCCTCCTCCTGTGTAAACACAGGAAGGAGGAAGCGACGTGATCTCTCCCTCGGCGTTTGTTTCAAGCGCCGCTGAGGAGAGATCACAACACTACAAGTAAGTCTGCACCAACAGCACACTTACACACAGACACAAACACATTTAACCCCTTGCGATCGCCCCCCCCCCCCCCTCCCCCCTGTCACAGTGTCACTGAATGCAGTAATCATACATGTATGATTACTGTATTTAGTGTCAGTGTGACAGACAGTGTGACAGTCAGTCAGTGTTAGTGTCAGGGTAGCCCCCCCCACCCCCCCCCCAATAAAGTTTTAACCCCTTGATCACTGCCCTAGTTAACCCTTTCACTCCCTATTGCCAGCATCACTAAGCGATCATTTTTCTGATCGCTGTATTAGTGTCGCTGTTCCCGCTAGGTAGCTAATTTTTTTTTAATGCGATTTTTTTTTTACTAAAGACATGTGGCTAAATAAATTTTGGCCTAAATGTTTGACTAAAATTTAGTTTATTGGTTTTTTATTATAACAAAAAGTAAAAAATATAGATTTTTTTTCAAAAATGTCGCTCTATTTTTGTATATAGCGCAAAAAATAAAAATCGCAGAGGCGATCAAATACCACCAAAAGAAAGCTCTATTTGTGGGAAAAAAAGGACGCAAATTTTGTTTGGGAGCCACGTCGCACGACCGCGCAATTGTCTGTTAAAGCGACGCAGTGCCGAATCGCAAAAACCCCTTGGGTCATTTGCCAGCGTATTGGTCCGGGTCTTAAGTGGTTAATCAGCTCTCAAAATGCTCCTCACTGTGTAATTTCATCTCCCCACCCCTGCTTGCTGGAAGCTCAGACAAGCTGTATAAATTCTGGACTTTAAATGGATATGGAAAAGAGAAGACTGCAGATAAACATTAACCACCCTGGTGGTTTTCCCAAGTCTGGCTCGGGGTAAGATTTCTGCACCAAAAGCTGTATCCCCGAGCCAGACTCGGGCTCGCCTCACAGCAGCCACAGACTAAGTTGCTTACCTTTTCCCTGGATCCTGCGATTCCTCTCTGCTGTGTGAGCGAGCGGGTGCTCGCTCGATTCCTGCGACAATACGACAGACAGGGCGGAGAACGGCGCCAAATTCAAAAAAGTAAACAAACACATTACATACAATATACTGTAATCTTATAGATTACAGTACTGTTTGTAAATAATACACACCCCCTTTGTCCCTAGTGGTCTGCCCAGTTCCCTACATGTACTTTTATATAATAAAAACTGTTCATTCTCCCTGCAAACTGTAGCTGTGCTAGAAAACCGCGATAATAACTTATAATCACTTGCAGAATTGAGCAATAGCGATTTGTGGGGAAAATCGTCATAAAAAAAGAAAAGTAATGACAGCGACAATTCTGCAACTGAGCAAATTTCTGTGATTTTGAGTTGATTACATTTTTGAATAATTTTTATTATAATTATATTATTATTTGTCATACTTATTTATAATTATTTATTATATTATAATTTATCATTTTGTTTTTCAAACTTTTTCATACCCGGGATGCCTACTAGACTCTTGTTTGGACAGATTTAAAGCAGAGGTTCACCCTCAAAATGAACTTTTTTGCTAACCTATCTGCAGCCTTAATAAAGGCTTGTAGTGTTGTCATTTTGTTTTTTAATGTATACACTTACCTGTCTTCAGCCACACTTCCGGGTCTTCTTCCTTGCGGGGAGTGGGCGTGTCGCTCCTTTTCCCCGACGGGGAGCTCTGCGCAATGTCTCCTGGGAGTGAGTGATGATCCTCCCAGGAGACGATTGACGTGCGGGTAAAGCGCGTCATCGCCTTCCGAAAATATCCGACGGGGACTCGGCCCTTTACTGGGCTATACGGCGCCTGCGCCTGCCGTGTAGAGCTGACTGCACAGGCGCCGTAAAGTGCCGAGTCCCCGTCAGATATTTTCGGAAGGCAATGACGTGCTTTACCCGCACGTCAATCATTTATGCGACGCCTACTCCCCGGGGGTGATCGAGAACCCGGAAGTCAGGTGAAAACAAGAAAAAAACGTAAGTACAGCCCGAAAAAAAAAAAAATCCAGCAAATCCAGCATACTGTTGATGTCAGCAGTATGCTGGATATAACAGTATATAGAGATTTAAGGGTGAACCTCCGCTTTAAGTGAGTTATTTCTAAGAATTACAGGTCTACAGTATAAAACGCCAAATTTCTTTGCAAAATAATGGTACCGCTTTCAGCACCTAAAATCAGAAAGAATCATACCGCCAGGGACGTTAAGGCACACGGTTTAGGAGATATCCCCTGTATTTGCATGTGCCAATGTGCACATATGTGCCGTTACTTCAGTGAGTGTGCCAGCCAGAGGGGTATACGAGGATTGATGCGGGGGCTTCGATGAAAGGTAAGTAATTCATAATAAGCTAGTATGCTATGCATACTAGCTCATTATGCCTTTGACTTGCAGTTTTTTTTTTGGGGGGGGGGGGGGGTTCCCTAGGGTTTACAACTACTTTAATGACATCACAATCTTAGTCCATAGGGTTCAATACTGAGTTGGCTCACCCTGTGCAGCTATAACAGCTTCAACTCTTCTGGGAAGGCTGTACACAAGGTTTAGGAATGTGTCTATGGGAATGTTTGACCATTTTTCCAGAAGCACATTTGTGAGGTCAGGCATTGATGTGGATGAGAAGGCCTGGCTCGCAGTTTCTGCTCTAATTCATCAAAGAGGTGTTCTATCAGGTTGAGGTCAGGAATCTGTACAGGCCAGTCTAGTTCCTCCACCCCAAACTTGCTTATCCATGTCATTATGGACCTTGCTTTGTGCACTGGTCCAAATCATTTGGTGGAGGAGGGGTTATGGTGTGGGGTTGTTTTTCAGGGGTTGGACATGACCTCTTCGTTCCAGTGAAGGGAACTCTTAAAGTGTCAGCATATCAAGACATTTTGGACAATTTCATGCTTCCAACTTTGTGATAACAGTTTGGGGATGGGCCCCTCTCTGTTTCAAAATCAGTGCACACCAGTTCACAAACAAGGTCCATAAAGACATGGATCAGCGAGTTTGGGGTGGAGAAACTTGACTGGCCTGCACAGAGTCCTGACCTCAACCCGATAGAACACCTTTGGGATGAATTAGAGCGGAAACTGCAAGCCAGGCCTTTTCATTCTACATCAGTGCCTGACCTCATAAATGCGCTTCTGGAAAAATGTCAAACAGTCCCAAACAGATACGCCTAAACCCTGTGGACAGCCTTCCCAGAAGAGTTGAAGCTGTTATAGCTGCAAAGGGTGCGTAAATTCAATACTAAACCCTACAGATTCGGATGCCATTAAATGTCATGTGCGTGTAAAGGCAGGTGTCCCAATACTTTTGGTAATATAGTGTATGTTATTTTACCTACCAAAGGATTTGTGTTTCTGATTTATTGTTGTGTTATTCTTTCCTGAGATTCACACAACCCAGACAGGGCAAACAGTCTAATGACTTGATTTTGCTCTACTGCAATTATGTAATACAGCTAGGTCTTGTCCTCACCATCAGCCTACTATTTGACAGTCAAGGAGAAACCACAGACTGATAAGTTTACGTCTCATTTTGATCTCTCCTCCTATCAGCATGTTCTTTATTAGCTCATTAGCACTGCAGTCCAACTGATCAACTCAAGTCCTGCCACTCTTTCTCCCAGTCTGAGCTCTGCTCTACGGCTGTTCACAAGAAGCCAATACTATACACTTTGTAATAAACATATACCTGCATTAGTTTGTGTTTTTTTATCTGCCTGGAGTTCAGGTTACGTCAGAAGTGACAAATTTAAGAAAAACATTTAGTATTTGAGGAAAACACACAAATACTCACCTCCATTCTGTAATATCAATGTGATGGTGCAGCTTGTCCCATGCCAGTTCTAACACTTAGAAGTGAGCGATCACATGACCAGTGATCACTCAGTTCTTGGTCTGGTCAGAGATGGGAGCAGTGACTGTAGGTCACCTCCCTGTGCTCTGCTCCACCTGCGCTCACTGGAGTGCCAAGCAGGAGAGGGGGTGGGAGCAGCTGTCTAAGCGGTACACTGGGAGGCTGAGCCAGTTGCCGTCCAGACATCTGGATAAATCCAGACAATATTGTCAGGATCCTTCTAGAGCTCTAACCCACTCTCAGCTGAGTCACAGAAGAGCAAATGTAAGTACACTCCTTCGACCTACAAGAGGAGTATGGCTAAACAAGCTTTGGCCGCACTTCTCTTTTATATGATCTTTAGCTACTATTTTTATTATTTTTGGCAATCCTATGTGTACAACAATGACTGCCAAACCAGACAAAAAATGGTCAGAAGTCAGAAGTCAGAAGGATACATTATTGTAAAGAATTATAAAAAATATAAAAAGTATTTCATATAGCTGGAAAACGAAAGGTTCTAGAGTAAATTTACACATTTAAAATGTAAACCTTGGCTTTATAATGTATAATTTATCTTTGCATTATGTAGTTAATACAGAAAAACAAAACAAAAAAAGCATTTTATCATGAATAATTTATATTCATTATTTATTTTTGTTTAAAGCTCCCTTAATAATAAAGTGATGATGTTTATACTCAATAGAATGGACAGGAATTTATTCATATTTTAAATGAACATGTGTCTGCCATCAGTGTCTTATTAAAAAGCAGAATGCTATATGGCAACATATGGTTATATTTTATTACATACAGTACATATGCATTGTATTTATTTATATGTGAATGATTTGTTTGCATTATAAGTGTAGCAGCATGTTGTTGTTGGGCTAATAACTGACAAGGGTACAGGAAGAAAAGCTAATAATCAGTTGTAAAGTAAAAAAAAAAAAAAAAAAAAAAGTTTTTCAGTCGTGGATGTACACTATATTGTCAAAAGTATTGTGACGCCTGCCTTTACACGTAAATGAAGTTTAATGACATTCCAGTCTTAGTCCGTAGGGTTCAATATTGAGTTGGCCCTCCCTTTGCAGCTATAACAGCTTCAACTCTTCTGGGAAGGCTGTCCACAAGGTTAGGAGTGTGTCTATGGCAATGTTTGACCATTCTTCCAGAAGAGCATTTGTGAGGTCAGGCACTGATGTTGGATAAGAAGACCTGGCTCGCAGTCTCCACTCTAATTCATCTCAAACATGTTCTATCGGGTTGATATAAGAACTCTGTGGAGGCCAGACAAGTTTCTCCACCCCAAACTCGCTCATCCATGTCTTTATGGGCCTTGCTTTGTGCACTGGTCCAAATCACTTGGTGGAGGGGGGATTATGGTGTGGGGTTGTTTTTCAGGGGTTGGGCTTGGCCCCTTAGTTCCATCATACCAAGACATTTTGGACAATTCATGTTCCTAACTTTGTGGGAACAGTTTGGGGGTGGCCCCTTCTTGTTCTATAATGACTGCACACCAGTGCACAAAGCAAGGTCCATAAACTATGAAACTACGAGCCAGGCCTTCTCAACCAACATCAGTGCCTGACCTCAAAAATGCGATTTTGGAACAGTCCTAAACACTGTGGACAGCCTTCCCAGAGGAGTTGAAGCTGTTATAGCTGCAAAGGGTGGGCCAACTTAATAATGAACCCTACAGACTAAGACTGGGATGTCATTAAAGTTCATGTGCGTGTAAAGGCAGGCATCACAATACTTTTGACATTATAGTGCATGTGTATTCTCATTGACAAAATCAGTCTGTTTTTCCTGTTCACAGTATAGGCTGTATTGAGAGTATGTTTTATTCTCTCTGTATAGATTTGATTACCAACCAGGCGTCATATTGTTCTTATATAAAACACAACAATAAATTTTCATTCACTGTGCATATATGCTGTGTAAACTACAGAGCCCCAATTTCCCTTGACAGTACCAGGTTTTAAGATGAAAGTGAAGCTTCCAGGATTTTGTTTGGTTGTAAGCAGTAATTAGGTGTTGTAATGATTTGATCTTTTTTGTCCCAGTATTTGACATAATGTACATGTCCACTGGACCACAAGCCACCACTCATTAGGAAGAGGGGCAATGTTTCTGGTTGTGAGGAGGAATAACAGGAAAAAAAGAGGCCATTTTGCCAGCACTAGTGCTTTTGAGTCTTCGAATGTGACTTCTTAATTAAAAATCGAATCACTATTTGAAATGCAATGGGACACAGGCAGTAAACTATATGGCGTTATATATTTTAAGTAGCGAGGCCGGGTAGCACATTTCTGATGTCCTAATGGGGTCAGCAAGTTCAAACCGAGCAGTTAAACCTGATTTGTACCGGGCAGTTTGAATTTCTGAGTGCAGTCATTAGCAACACAGCATGGATTTAGATTACTACAACTTTCTCTTGTCAAATTTGTTAATTAAAGTTTAACAAATCATAAAAATAGGTTCAAAAGCAGTGCTAGAAAATAACATGTCAAGGTATAATAAACAACGTTTTATTGCCTATGAGTAGCCCATTGTTTTCAGATTAGTGGCACAGATAATATTTTATAGTTTTGGTCAATAGAGGCTGGAATCTAAAATGGATAATAAAGATATAATAAAGCCTCAGATAAGTAAAAAGTTATAACTAAACCAAAATATGCATCAGAAACGAGTGATAAGGGATTATCACTGTTATAAAGCTTCTAGGAGCTTATGTCTATGACTTTATGAAATCAGGTAGAGTATACAAAAGTATTGCTGTTTAAACCCAAAGGAAGAAAAAAAAAGATAAAGATAGAATGAAAAAAAAAAAGGAAGTAAAAAGAGAGAAAATGAAAAAGGAGAGATTACTACAACTTTCAATCTCTCTGGCAAAAGAAAAAAAAATACATTAG
The DNA here is from genome assembly GCA_029574335.1 of Rana kukunoris. Taxonomy (NCBI): domain Eukaryota; kingdom Metazoa; phylum Chordata; class Amphibia; order Anura; family Ranidae; genus Rana; species Rana kukunoris. The sequence goes on from CM056052.1 coordinate 166,967,491, forward strand.
TCCCATTATTTTAAGGTTGCATATGTATTCGGTAGAATGTTATATTTGGGTAGCAGAAGGGGTAAGGGGCAGAAGCTGAGATTTTGTAGAGGTGTAAAACTTTTTTTTTTGATGTACATTTTACATGGAAAAAATATAGACAACATTTATCAGGTTTCATCTTATAGTTTGTTTGGTTTGGTTTACCTTACATTAATTTCATACTTACAACAACATCCCTATGAGATCAATGGCTCACTCTTAAAATGTTTTAGAATTAACTGACAAGGATTTTTTTTTTCATATTTCCATTAGAAATAAAAATAATGAATTGCTTCAAGTTGTTACGTTTTATGTCCTACGGGACCAATGCTAACCTTTCAACTGCTGTCAACCCCATACTAATTACTGTTCACACCCTTAGCTGTAGGTTATAGACAAGGGGAGATCTGCTACGCAAACATATAGAATGTGTGTCATGAACTGACCCCTCTGCATTTTACTGCTCGAAAAACAATAATAATAATCACAATGTTTGTATTGCTCAGGAACCTACATCACTTGAGGTATTTTCAAGCACATATATTCCAGATGTCATGACAAGCAATAGAAACTATGAAAACATTTCATTATGTCAACAACATGGTCTTCTGTGAGCTAGAAATGATAGAATTATTCACTATCCACTTTCCCAAATAGTCTTTCTAAAATATTATCATAAATGGGGCCATGGCCTTAACAGGAAATACAAATTCTGCTGATGGTTTTCAACATCAAACTTTATTTGTACAACGACAATGCGTCAGATTGTATGAAAGTAGAAACAGCTCCCATTATTTACTTAAGACTCAGTAGGTGTTTTAGTAGAAAAAACAGTGCAGGACATATACTTTCGTCCTTAAGAAAAGATCACATGAGAAATTCACAGCAAGAATGTCCAGCCAAGCATGTGTTACCAGGGTGAGTAAAAAGCGTACTAGCCACCAACGTAGCTGACAAATAAGCATAGCAGTCATTTGTCCACTTATTGAAGCAGCAGGTCCAGCGTATTATCTCAGTTGTGGTCTGCATTCCCAAACCATGTGTCCTCAGCAAAATGCAACCTCGCACAACATGCAGCCTCCCATTTTAAGATGAGAAGCCCCAAAATGTTTTTAGTTCCCATGAAGCTGACAGTGTTCACACAGTGGTATGTCAACAGTCTGTTATAGAGCTGAAATATATAACTGATAATATACAAAGCTCACTTCGCAGCATTTAACAAGGAGAACACAAATAATCGTATAGAGACATCGACTTTGGATCTTTTTTAAGAGAATTTGCATGGTATGTATGCATGGTATGTAAGCACAGAATGGAGACCTGGATAAAAGGCTAAAATTCATGGGTTCTTCTTTCATGCTTCTCCACATTTGTATTAGTTGGTTATCCTGATGTAACAAATAAATGTATTAGCTTTGGCAGTTTTGTACATTATTAATTCCATAGCCCCCAACTGTCTCTGATTTAGTGGAACTGTCTCTGATTTGGAACAAAGTCCCTCTGTCCCTCTTTCTTCCCAGTGCTAAACCTTTCATCCAATTTCTTAATTGCTGCATCTGTAAATTTCAAAAGCCAGTAAAAAGGAACAGTAGTGGTAAAAAAATTGTGGGTTTAACTAATAATTTTTTTGTATAACTCTTCTTTAAGGTATGTGTCCTATGCCTACATACTTTTGCTAATAGGTGTACCTCGTTCCCATCTCAAAATAGTTGGGAGGTATGTTAAATCTATTCTGCCTTGCAGTCCAGAATCATTACTACAAGTCCGGCAACCATAGCAAACCCATTACAGTGCCCCCCCCCCTTGGGGCAGTGTCAGTGTCTTTGAGTAAAGATCAACGACGTCTGGACCATTTATCAAAACAACATTATTAGCTGGGAGGATTTGAAAGTTTGAAACGTATTTCCAAATTAAATGCAAATGGTATGCCTAAAGTGTACTGTTAATTACACAGTGAAGTTGATTTAACAGCACCAGTACTAAGATTTGAATTTGTATTAACCACTTCATTACTGGCCCATTGTCATATGACGTCCACAGAGGGGATCTCCCATCCTGGGTGGACGTCATATGACGTCCTGGGCTTTGTGGGGGGATATCTGAATGATGCCTGCAGCTAGAGGCATCATGCAGATATCCTTTTCTTCTGCCGGCGATTCTGTGCAACATAAGAATGATCATAGCAGCAGTTCTGCCACTTGATTGTTCTTATAGGCGGCGGGACAGGACATCCCCCCTCCCGCCGGCATCCGGTGTTTCTCCGGGCTCTCCCGTGCCATCGGGGGCCCGGAGAAAGAATCGTCTGGCGCTGGCAGGAAGCATAGAGATGACTGGTGACCAGATGGTCATCAGTCATCTCTATGACCGTCGGAGGACCCGGGCACAATGTGATGACGTCACGTCCGGGTCTCCGTAAGTAAACAAAGTTACTAGGCTACTAAGCAACAGTAATCATGAGATCAGTGAATTTTGTTTTCACCGATCTCATGCTTTCCAGCCTGGAGGAGAGAAGTGGGGTCTTATTGACCCCGCATCTCTCCATAAAGAGAACCTGTCACACACACTACTATTACAAGGGATGTTTACATTCCTTGTAATAGGAATAAAAGTGATAATAATATATATTTTTTTTTTTTTAAAGTGTAAAAAAATAAATAAATATGTAAAAAAAAACAAAAAAAACGCCCCTGTCCCTGGTAGCTCACGCGGTATGTAAACGCTGTTTAAACCACATATGTGAGGTATCGCCACGTGCGTTAGAGTGCCAGCAACAATTCTAGCACTAGATCTCCTCTGTAAATCTAAACTGGTAACCTGTAAAAAATGTCAAAACGTTGCCTATGAAGATTTTTAAGTACCAAAGTTTGGCACTATTCCATGAGTGTGCACAATTTTAAAGCGTGACATGTTAGGTATCTATTTACTCGGTGTAACGTAAATGGGAGCCTCTGGGGTAAAATATATTGGAAGTAAGGTAAGCTGTACCATCATCCTTGCACTAGAGATATAGGGTACTTGGGTCTGAGGTCCCCGGACCAAAGAGCCAAGAAAAGGGGGGGTTGTTGGGGTCAATTAGGACTATTTCGGTACTGGTATAAGGGTAAACAATAAAGAGGAAAAAAATTAAAAGTATTACAAGATTTTATTACAAAGTACAGACAAGACACATTAACAAATTAAAACGATGACAATCGTCCAGTAACATCACGACAAGGTCCCCAGAGGGGGAAAAAGGCAGGATGGGTTGAAGACTGTCACAAGTTCTCAACTAGTTTCGCGGTTGGAACCGCTTCATCAGGAAAATATCTACAAATAGTGGACATTGAATCAAATAAAAATTATATCATATATATATACACACAACATACAATTACACAGGGGAACCACGGACAATTTTGCTCACCTGGACAATACCGCAACAGGGTGGCAGCGGGCGCAACCAGACAAAGTCCCCAAGGGGTGGCCGGAGTGGACACAAATATGAAGGGACCTACTTGTCTGGTAAAAAGGGTAAAGGGTATATGGATTAGTGTCAAAAGGGCTCAGCCTGAGTAACTCGGGAAGGAAGTGTGGGGGAATATCACACTCAGTGGTTACTGGGGTGAAGTGAGACAATGAAAGGGGGAGGGAGGGGGGTGAATGGACGGGCCTGGGAGAAAATAAAATTGAAAAAGAAAAAAGGGGGAGGGGGAGGGGGAAAGAGGGGGGGAAGGATGTGTGGGGGGGGAAGGGAAAAACCGCAAAAAACACACAACAAAAAGGGAGGGGTGAAGGGCGAGACAAAGAGGGGGGTGTTGAGAAAGGGGATAAGAACGGGGGGGGGAGAGTGGTGGACAGGCAATGGGAGGGAAAAAGAAAGGTGGGTGAGGGAAGAGAGGGAAGAGGGGGAAGTGGAATTGAGGGGAAAAAGGGGGAACCAAGAAAGGTAAAGGGAAGCAGGAACAGGCAAGGAAGAGAAAAAGAGGGGGGGGGTTTGGAGTGGAAAGAAGGAGGGGGAGGGGGAAGGGGGAAAGGGGAAAAAAAGGGGAAGCAGGGAAGGACCAAAGGGGCAGGAAAGGACCAAAGGGGCAGGAAAGGGGAAGGGGAGAGGGGGAAAAGAGAGACAAGAAGCCAAGGTGAAGGGAGGGGGAAAGTGAGGTGCATTCAAGACCACGTGCTGGTGAAGATATCAAAAATTAGGAAGTAGTTACCTTGGTGACAAGGGGGTTAAAGTAAGATAGGGGGATCCCAGGATCAGGGGCCCGAACAGTGTAAACAAGTCGGGGTGCATGTGTGCATATAGTGATACTTATATTCCTGAGAGGGACTAGTCGTGGTCCCAGGACAGCATTAGGGTAGTGATGCTGACCAATGGTGCCGGGGGGGAAAGAATACAGACCATGTATGTAAGCAGGGAGTGAACAAACATCACAAGCAGGCTGAGGGTAGACAGTTGGAGCGATCAGATGTTGGGGGAGGGTACTTACTTGGGCTGGGTAGAGCCACAGCAGTCCTGGGATCCCTTGGTGGTAGGCATTGGGGACAGGAGGTCCTATTTAAGTGCCCAGGTATACAGTGGCGCTGACTAGCAGGGCAGAAGCCCTGCCACAGCGTCACTGGGGGAAGGGGCGTGCGTATGACGTCAGCGTAAGCGTGCACGCCATGCATTGTATCCTGCTGTGTGGGCGGTAACCTGCAAAACAGCATTCCAGTGAGACGCCGCTCCATGGGAGGAGCGACCAGCATCACGGAGACAGCCCCGGGCACACCCGGAGGGGCGGGGAAGAGGGAAGGGAGGGAGGGTAAAGGAGGGGAAGGAAAAAGGGGAAAATGTCTGGCAACGCCGTGCCGAACCACCAGGTGGCAGGAGATGACGAGCAGTGAAGTCCGGTCAATCAACAACAACATAAATGGCCTATAACAAACATAATATTGAGATCACGAGATTATTATTATAATTATATAGTCAATACATATAGAGCATAAAGGTGTCTGCTGGAGAGGAGACGCCGAGGTGGCCAATAGCCTTGATTGTGGGTCTTGGGGGCGGGCATGTAAAAATCTAGCTTAGGATGGTAAATAAATTCCTCATAGAGGCAGGCATGTGTTGAAGAACACACACCAGTGATACAGAGCTGGCAGTCTGCATGAGGGCTAGTTTAAGGGATGCAAGATGTGTCCCAGCAATGGTATTTTGCCTTGGGACAGACTTGACAACTAGTCTGTGGGAGGTCCTAAGTTGCTATATCTAGTCTGGGGGTGATCAGGCTAAGACAATAAGGAAGCAGTATGGATGAGCTCAAATGACCATGCCCGCTACAATCCCCACCCAACAAGACCACGGTAACACCAATTGGTAAACAATTTAAAAAATATTATAAGAGGCTACTCCCCAGATTGACTGAGGAGTATAAGGTGGGCGGGATGCTGGAGGCATGGCCAAGCGCCAGTCGTATGCCGCCATAGAAGGGCCCAGGTGTGTTATCCACCTAAAGTTATGTAAATGGGAGCCCCTGGGGTAAAATATATTGGAATTAAGGTAAGCTGTACCATCATCCTTGCACTAGAGATATAGGGTACTTGGGTCTGAGGCCCCCGGACCAAAGAGCCAAGAAAAGGGGGGGTTGTTGGGGCCAATTAGGACTATTTCGGTACTGGTATAAGGGTAAACAATAAAGAGGAAAAAAATTAAAAGTATTACAAGATTTTATTACAAAGTACAGACAAGACACATTAACAAATTAAAATGATGACAATCGTCCAGTAACATCACGACAAGGTCCCCAGAGGGGGGAAAAGGCACGATGGGTTGAAGACTGTCACAAGTTCTCAACTAGTTTCGCGGTTGGAACCGCTTCATCAGGAGAAGATCTACAAATAGTGGACATTGAATCAAATAAAAATTATATCATATATATATACACACAACATACAATTACACAGGGGAACCACGGACAATTTTGCTCACCTGGACAATCCCGCAACAGGGTGGCAGCGGGCGCAGCCAGACAAAGTCCCCAAGGGATGGCCGAAGTGGACACAAATATGAAGGGACCTACTTGTCTGGTAAAAAGGGTAAAGGGTATATGGGTTAGTATCAAAACGGCTCAGCCTGAGTAACTCGGGAAGGAAGTGTGGGGGAATATTACACTCAGTGGTTACTGGGGTGAAGTGAGACAAAGAAAGGGGGAGGGGGAGGGAGGGGGGTGAATGGACAGGCCTGGGAGAAAATAAAATTGAAAAAGAAAAAAGGGGAAGGGAGGGGGGGAAAGGATGTGTGGGGGGGGGAAGGGAAAAACCGCAAAAAACACGCAAAAAAAAAAAAAACTCCACCCCAGTAACCACTGAGTGTGATATTCCCCCACACTTCCTTCCCGGGTTACTCAGGCTGAGCCGTTTTGATTCTAACCCATATACCCTTTAACCTTTTTACCAGACAAGTAGGTCCCTTCATATTTGTGTCCACTCCGGCCACCCCTTTGGGGACTTTGTCTGGCTGCGCCCGCTGCCACCCTGTTGCGGGATTGTCCAGGTGAGCAAAATTGTCCGTGGTTCCCCTGTGTAATTGTATGTTGTGTGTATATATATATTATATAATTTTTATTTGATTCAATGTCCACTATTTCTAGATCTTCTCCTGATGAAGCGGTTCCAACTGCGAAACTAGTTGAGAACTTGTGACAGTCTTCAACCCATCGTGCCCTTTTCCCCCTCTGGGGACCTTGTCGTGATGTTACTGGACGATTGTCATCATTTTAATTTGTTAATGTGTCTTGTCTGTACTTTGTAATAAAATCTTGTAATACTTTTAATTTTTTCCTCTTTATTGTTTACCTTTATACCAGTACCGAAATAGTCCTAATTGGCCCCAACAACCCCCCCTTTTCTTGGCTCTTTGGTCCGGGGACCTCAGACCCAAGTACCCTATATTACTCGGTGTAACATAATCTTTCATATTTTACAAAACAATTGGGCTAAATTTACTGTTTTGTTATTTTTTTAATTCATGAAACAATTTTTGTCCCAAGTTTGAAAAATTATTGCGCAAATACTGTGCAAGATAAAACGTTGCAATGACAGTCGTTTGGGGGTTCTGCGTAATTTTCGAGCAAAAAAATGATGATTTGTACATGTAGGAGAGAAGTGCCAGACTAGGCCCGGTATGGAGGTGTGTATAAAAAGTAAATAGGGTGTGCTGCGCTGCTAAAATTAATACATCAATAGTGAAAGTGATAACAAAATGTGCATTGAGTGCAAAAAAAATTGTATATAAAAAAACCAACACCAAGTGTTCATATCATATATGAAAACAAACTGAATTGACAACGTTCGTAAAGTGTTGGTAATCAGCTCCAGGGAAAAAACAAAGTTCAGTGAGTTCAGAGAAATATCCCAAGTAGGAGATTGAGATACTGCAGGACAGAAGAGAGCCTCCACCTCCACCTCTTATAGTAAATCTGCTTACCAGATAGATAATAATCGTGAGCATCAACAGCACAGCAGGCTGGATTGCCTTAACGGGTATTAAAGTGGAATCCTGTGTGTATCTCCAAGCTTGGTCTCAATGCGGCTGGATCCCAAAAAAACAATCACTCCCAGAGTGTAGCCAAGGGAAGAGAAAGGAAGCCAACATAGAGTAGTAACGTTTTAAAAGTTTAATAAAAGAAATTCGATTGCACTTACAAAAAACGAATCCTTTGGAAGCATATAAATAGTAAGCCGGCCGGCTCTCACAATCCGCCCGTCCTTCCGGATGGTCGTGAGGATAAAAACAATGGTGTCGTCAGCACGCCGTTCCTCCCTTATATAAAAGCAGCACCTTTGGGGCGGTGGAGCCCATTAAAATGAATGGGTATCACTGCCGATGCGCCTGCAAAGCGATTCGACAGCGGTGCAACATGGGTGCATTTGAAGTGGTTAAACTTAAAACCAAAAATGTAATATATTGCAGCTTACCAGTCATTAGATTGTGATGGCTGCATCCGTTTTCCTTTCTTAAGCCCTGTACACACGACTGGGATTCCGGGCGGTATAAAGTCCATGGGAATCCCAACGGGAAAACCGGGAACCTGCTCGGTAAATTTCCCTGTTTACACACGGCCGGGTTTCCTGTCTGGAAAACTGTGGGGAGAGCTTTGGTCAGGAATCCCGGCCATGTGTATGCTCCCTCGCAGTGTTTCCTCATTGAAAAACCGCTGTGTATAAAACCGCCAGGAATCCCGGCGGGAAAATAGAGAGCATATACACACGGCCGGTTTTCCCGGCCAAAAGCTCTCCTGGCAGTTTTCCTGGCAGGAAAACTGGTCGTGTGTACGAGGCTTAAGGCCTCGTACACACGATCGGACATATCCGATGAAAACGGTCCGCGGACCATTTCCATCGGATATGTCCGATCGGGAGTTTGATCCGATGGCGTGTACACACCATCGGATCAAATTCTCCTCCGCCGGACGGCGCGGTGACGTAGCGGTGACGCGGCGGTGACGTTGACGCCGCCACGTCACCACCATGTCACCGCACCAGGAAGTGAAACACTTCCGCGCATGCGCCGAATCCATTCGGCGGCGGCGGTGGGGGACGACATGTCTGCTGGTAAGTGTACTAACCAGCAGACATGTCGGGCGGACAGATTCCCACCGGATAGATTTCAAAGCATGCTTTGAAATCTGTCGGGTGGAGAAATCTGTCCGCTAGCCCATGCACACGAGCGGAGATGTCTGCTGAAACGGTCCATCGGACCGTTTTCAGCGGACATATGCCCTCGTGTGTACGAGGCCTGAGGCTTTTTTTTCCCCTCAGATTTCACCTGGTGATCTGCCCAGAAACACACCTTCTGTATTAAGCAAGGGTACACACTACAATTTTTTTTCATGCAACCACTGCTGTTGTGTTCTGACAAAGGGACACCCCCACCACCCACCAGAAAACTCTGATCAGCACTCTCTGCCATTGGCTTTTTCTTTTTTGAACTGGCAAATGTCGACATTCTTCCTGTGTGTATGAGGCTTTAGCGTGCCACCACTCTGTATAAAGGAGCATGGTGGGCACCTTTGGCCAGCAGCATTGTCAGTCCTGAGGGAGGGGAGTGCTAGATGATTAGCAGATTTAAATATACTAACAAATTGAAGCCAAACTCCAGCTAATATATATATGTATATATATATATATATATATATAAATGCCTCCCCTGCCACGCCAATGTAAAAGCCAGAGTACTTTCACACAGGGGCTTTGCGTTGGCAGGACATTAAAACAAGTCTAACAAGCAGCATCTTTGGGGCGGTGGAGCCCATTAAAATGATTGGGTATCACTGCCGATGCGCCTGCAAATCGCTTCGACAGCGGTGCAACATGGGTGCATTTAACCCTTTCTGCGGCCGCTAGTGGGGGTTAAAAGTGCCCCGCTAGCGGCAGAATATCGCTTTACCGCTAATGCTGACCGTGACTCAGTTTGAAAGGGCTATAACTGATACAGTGCTTTATGCCCCCCCCCCCCCCCCCCATTGTCATTTTAAGGAAATCATATCACAGTACATTCAGTTGTGCTAGCAACTAATGTAAACACATACTGATTGCGTTTACTGTTATCTGACTACATTTTTTCTAATTATTAGTCAAATGTCACTTTTGCTTTGGTTAAATTATGCAACTACACAAAAGGCAAAAAAAAAAAAAAAATGTTTAGATTTTTCCTGTGCTGCATAGTCCAATGTCCTATATTCCATTGTCTGTATTTTGGTGGTCCCACCAGACATCTGCCTCTATGCTTGTTAAGTGATAGGCAAGCACACAGCTTTTACCTACTCCTCTGGCTTACTGCAAAAGGATACTTATGGGGCCTTTTGACACATAATATGCCCTTACGCTCAATCCTAGCTTGACTTGTGGTTTTTGGGCTCTGAGTGTAATATGACAGTAGTTATAGTCCCAGTCATATGAAGACCCCTGACTAAAAGTTCAAACCCTCTGCTTTCTTAGCTATATGAAATGTACTTTATTTCTATTCTATATATTGTGTACAGGGTCAAACAGTGGAACAGGCTTCTATGTTTTCTCCTCAAGTGCAACCACATGCCCAGCCTTATCCAGGCATTCAGCAAGCACAGGTAAATCCAATGCAGTACAGCCCAGATACTAAATAAGCAAATACCTATATCAGCTAGTCTATATACCATTTTGGATATTTTTTACCATGATGTGATCTTGCTGCATGTAACACTGCCGTGATTAAGAAAATTCAATCAAATACATTTATGGATTTTTTAATGTTATAGTCTATAGTTTGTTCCTAAATTACATTAGGAATACATATTGAGAGAGAGAGAGATTATATTAGGAATACATATTGAGAGAGAGAGAGAGAGAGAGAGATGGATAGTGTGAATGTGTGAAGGATGGGGGGGGGGGGGTAGTGCTTGTCTTGGTTAGGGTTTAAAACATTGTCTACAATGATTGAACATATCTATGCTGTGTAAGGAAACAGACGTCTAGAAAAGCTTGCCCTGCCATCCTAACCCATTTCATGTTAACATTTCAAGTGCAATAAAACAAAAGACATCTTAGTTATTTATTTTTAGATATGAAAAATGTACATTACTTACACATGAAAATTTGAAAATATAGCAAAGTGTACCCATTTTTTAAAACAGACCCAGTGGTAGTCAAGTAGTCATAATAGCTTTATATATATATATATATATATATATATATATATATATATATATATATATAGATTAGGGCTGTTACTGATCAAAATGTTTGTGTTCGATTAATCGTTTTGTTTTTTAATCGATTAATCTACTAATTTTGATTAATTATAACGCACATACAGATCCAACTACTTTTAGCTGCTCTCCTTGCAGGCTTATTCCCAGTGCAGCTACTGGAAAAATGGATAGCAGGATACAAAAAACACACAAGTGTAGGTAACAAAATAAATATTGCACTGGAGATAAAATCGATGTAGCTACATAAACTGTAAAAATGCTGCGAGTAATACCAAACGGTACCAAAAGCAGTCATAAAAACATGTAGCTAAGTATGATACTGGTATAAAAATGTGTACAACGATACCACTGCTGAATCCAGATGAGGAGGGGTTAACATCAGTCTGTCAGCATGTAGATGTCCCATGAAGGGAACTATCACAACTCCCAGTGGATGGCTGTAGAATCCCAAGTTGATAGAGGGAAATGATAGAGGGAAGTGTAACAGCCCTTGTGTGTGGCAGATAGGAAGGTCCCGCCAGCATGCAGATATGAAGGCACAGCAAAGGAGCACTTCAGATGGACACGGCAAGCCCTGCCGGTGTCTGTGACTTTACCGGATCTCCAACGAAACTTCCTAACGGCCTGGAAGCCGGTGGGGAGGTGAGTACCAATCAAAAGAATTTTAATCGATCAAAAAAATTAAAGATTAATCGATTAATTAAAAGTTAATTTGCACAGCCCTAATATATATATATACAGTATATAGTGTTGTATCTGTTTAAATGTGTCGTGATAACCAACCATGCATATAAAAATCAGGGGTATTCCTCTACCGCATGAATAAAATGTGCCAGGAGGATGATTGAGGAGCATGTTATGTGACCTGTCAAAGTCATTTGACTGTCTTCTCCTCCAAACTTTGAAGGTTCTCTGCAGCATTATTCATGTTATTAATACATGATGCGATCTGCACTAAGGGTTTGTCTATCTACTGTATAAAGACAAAATGTTGCCATTTATTTGAGAATTTTCACAGTGGAGCAAAGTAAGTGATTACATTACAGTGCTATTAGAGGAATGCTGTCCTAAAGCATATTGAATATAAATCTTTAATTGAAATAAACAAAATCACATAATACAGCACGCTTTACTCCATGTATAGTTTGTCTGGTTGCCAAAACTGGAAGTGACCATTCTCGTTTTGTAGTACATTCTGCACTATCTTGCCTTTATGGTTCAGAAACTGTGTACACCAAACTCATCATATTCTCAACAAAGCATAGGAAAATTGCTGTTATGTGTAATATCTAGTGTGCTGAGTATGGTGGGATGCTGCTATCTGCCATGTCTAGTGTGCTAAGTGTGGTGTGTGCTGCTATATACTAGTGTTTTGGATATAGTGTTAATGATGTTATGTGTCATGTCTTTTGTGTTGGGCATACTGTATGCTTCTATGTGCCCTGTCTAGTGTACTGGGTATGTTGTGTAATGCTGTGTGCTATCTCTGGTGTTGGGTATAGTATATGCTGCTATGTGCTGTGTATGGTATGTGTTGCTATGTGCCATGTCTACTGTACTTTGAAAAGCTTGTGCTGCTAAGTGTCATGTCTAGTGTGTTTGGTATGGTGTGTACTTCTATGTACCTTGTAGAGTACTGGGTATAGTTTGTGCTGTTATATGCCATGTCATGTTTGGTGTGTACTGCTACATGCCACATGTGCTGGGTATGGTGTGTGATACTGTGTCCACTGTTCTGTATACGCTGTGTGGTACTGTATGCTGTGTAGGTGCCATATCCAGTAAACTGATAGTAAAAATGTATCATTCAATGTCATTTAACAATCACTAGGAATTGTTAAAGCATCTGCATGGGCAGTCATTTGGCATAGCTTATATAGCCAAATAAGCCAAGCTAACACAACAGCCTTATCAGAGTGTTACCTTCAAATCTGCATGCACTACTGTGCTTAGAAATCTCATAATCTACAGTATATATACATTTTATTCATAGATTTTTTTTTTTTAAACACATAACAAATTAATAATAACAGAACACTAATATACTAAAAAAAACTATACATTCCATAGCTGTGCTTTACTTTAACATTACTTATATATATATATATATGTATTATTGTGTTTCAGCCCTTTCCACATGGGTATACAATGTATGGCACCCAGGTGCCAGTGCAGCAGCATCAAAGTGGCAATATATTACTTTCACCTAGTTATAATCCACGGACCAATGCCACTGCTCTTCCAAGCTCTGACCTAGTAGAACGGCTACGACAGATGCAGCAACAGCCCAGTGGATACTTGCAACAGCAGGGAGCCACCTATATACAGTCCATGGCAAGTAATCAACGGTAAGATCCCAATGGAATTTTACCAAAGTGTATTACAGGTAAACGGCTAGACAGAACAGTACTTTTCCTACTGTTTACTGATGAGTTTTGGTGTTCCTAAAGCTTGTAGGCCTGTTATGAGAGAAACTGGGAGGGCTATGATTGTTGGGCTTCTTCTGGAAGTACTAGCTTCCTGGCTGTTATGCTGAATGTCTGGCTTAAGAACTTTTTAAGACCCCAAAGCTGGCCATACATAGGTTGAAATTTTGCCAGTTCAGCAAGCATATGACCTGAGAAGGAGGGTTTCCCGCTTTCCCTGTAAAGACTCTGTTAAAAGTGTTGGTGCTTCTTGGGCATTTCAGCATCAGGCAACGCTGTCACCTGTTCTTCTGCTCACACGTTTGCTAAGTTTTAATAGGTGTATGTTCAGGCCTCACTGAATGCTGGCTTTTGTCGGGAAGCCCTGAAAGGGTCATTAACTTGTCTTGTTAGGGGATGTCTTTTTGTGTTGCCCATCCCTCATGGCATTACTTTTGGACATCCCAGTGGTCTAAGCAATAAAAGATGGTATCAGGCCCTCAGTAAAATAGCTCCCCTCACTTTATTGTTCATGATATATCCATGAGTCAGCAAGGGAATGAAGCTTCAGGAGTAAAAATCAATCCTGCAGCTCCTCCAACAGATCAGTGAGTGATCCCGCCAGTAACATCCAAAGGAAACCGGGTAGCAGGGTGCATGGATTTAAAATTTGTAACACTTTATTTGTAACCAATTTGATCATTTACCAGGAGGTAGACTGTATTAGGTAAATTCTATTAAGTTCACACTGGCTTTTAGGCTCCATTCACACCTGAGCGTTTTGTCGCCTGAAGCGCAACACTACAATACGCTAGAGGGGGAAAAATACATTATTCTCTATGGAGATGGTTCACATCTCCACTACAAAACGCGTGACGCCGAACGCCTGAAGCTCAAACAAGTTCTGGACCTTTTTTTGTTGTGCGAATCGGGCGGTTTGGGCATTCTTGAGCATTTGTATTTCCCATAGAAAGTAATGGAAATGCTTGATTCAAGCGTCTAGCGCGACAACGAGCGCTTCTACGGGCGTTTTGTCGCTTTAGTCAATAGAACATTTCACCCAGACAGAAGATAAAAAAATCTACAAACATAGCAACAAGTGATGAAAGAGATGATAATTTTTCCTATTGGCTAAAATAAAAAACGTCGAAGTTCAAAAACGTCGGACAACACTGTATGCAAACGCACGTGACAAAACGCGTGACAAAACCCCGGAAAAAACGACCGATAACGCTACGCTCAGGTGTGAATTCAGCCTTAAAGCAGGTGTTTAAGAGGCAGTAAAAATGCTCCTTAACCACTTAAGGACCGCCTACTGCACATTTAAATCGGCAGAATGGCACGGCTGGGCACATCAACGTATATTTACGTTGATTTTAGTACCCAGCCGTGTGTCCGAAGCTCCAGGAACGGGACTGCGGGATTCGCGGACCCGATCGGCGCAGCAGTGCGGCGATCCGTCCCTGGAGATGAAGAACGGGGAGAGCCGTGTGTAAACACGGCTTCCCCATGCTTCACTGTGGCCGCAGCATCGATCGCATCATGCCTGTAATAGGGGGACGCGATCGATGACGTCACACCTACAGCCACACCCCCCTACAGTTGTAAACACACATACAGGCAACACTCAAATTCACAGCGCCCCCTGTGGTTAACTCAAAAACTGCAACTGTCATTTCCACAGTAAACAATGCAATTTAAATGTCCCAAAAATGTGTCAAAATTGTCCGAAGTGTCCGCCATAATGTCACAGTCACGAAAAAAAACGCTGATCGCCGCTATTAGTAGTAAAAAAAAAAAAATTAATAAAAATGCAATAAAACTATCCCTTATTTTGTAAACGCTATAAATTTTGCGAAAACCAACCGATAAACGCTCATTGCGATTTTTTTTACCAAAAATATGTAGAAGAATACGTATCGGCCTAAACTGAGAAAAAAAATGTTTTTTTTTATATATATTTTTGGGGGATATTTATTATAGCAAAAAGTAAAAAATATTTAATTTTTTTTTAAATTGTCGCTCTATTTTTGTTTATAGCGCAAAAAATTAAAACCGCAGAGGTGATCAAATACCACCAAAAGAAAGCTCTATTTGTGGGGAAAAAAGGACGCCAATTTTGTTTGGGAGCCATGTCGCAGGACCGCGCAATTGTCAGTTAAAACGACGCAGTGCCGAATCGCAAAAAGGGGCAAGGTCCTTTACCTGCATTTTGGTCCGGGTCTTAAGTGGTTAAATGCCTATGATACAATGGACAGCACACAGTGCCGTTTACACTATCAAAACATGAAGTGTTAACATTGCATCGCTTCAAAATGTAAGCCTCATGTCGAGTAAGGAGGCGTTTGAAGCCTTTCAACGTCTCCCATTCAAGTCTATGGCAACGTTTTGAAAATGCTCTGGCATGCAGTTGTGGTGTTGTTTGCGGGGCGTTAAGATTAGTTTATTTCCTGTATTGGAATAGGTATCTGTGAAGCGGTTTTAATGTGCCTCAGCGCTCATCAAATGCTTCAAAACTGCCCAAAGGGTGTTTTAACTGGTCATTAATGCTTGTAAAACGTCAGTCTAACTCCCACACTAAAGATGTTTAATGCAAGTCTAACACCCATACTAATGCTATAGGAGCATTTGTTAAGCATTAGAAATGTAGTCAAGTGTGAACAAGCCCTTAGGTTCACCATCATCTGGCTGGTCTTATGCTTAATACTGGGCATACTGACCACATCAATCGTTTTTTTCCATCTTGCCATGTTGACACATCATATCTCTGCATGATGAACCTAATACAGTCTACATCTTGTAAATCATGCTCTACTCTACAAATAAAGTGTTGCCCGTTTTTAACCCTGCTACTCTGTTAATTTTCCTTCCCAATGGTCTAAGAATACCATTCCTATGTGCTGCATCCATGTACAATAAACAACACAGGATTTTTTTTATTTACAGTACCTGGCAAATTATTTTCTTGAAGTACATAATAGGGCACCGGACACTTCTCTCTGTGTGATCACACCTATACTGTAGTGGGGGAAATAATAATTTGATCCCCTGCAGATTTTTCACGTTTGCCCACTTACAAAGAAATGAAGGATCTATCATTTATTTTTAATCATAGGTGTATTTTAAATGATAGAGAGAGAATATCAACCACCAATCCAGAAAGAAAACACATAATACAAATGTTATAAATGGAGTTGAAGTTCACTGAGTAAAATAAATATTTGATCTCCAAGCAAAGCATGACTTAGTACTTGGTGGAGAAACCCTTGTTGGCGAGCACAGAGGTAAGACATTTCTAATGACCCATCTTCAGTGTTCTGGCTTAGGGAAGAAGGTTCTCATCCAAGATTTTACAATACGTGGCCCCATCCATTAACCCTTCAATGCTGCAAACTTGGCCTGTACCTTTAGCAGAGAAACAGCCTTAGAGCTTAATGTTTATTTTCTTCCTCCAAACATGGAAAGTCAAATTAATGCTCTGTTTAGGTCTCATCTGACCACAGCACTTTCTCCCAATCCTTCTCTGATTTATTTAGATGTTTATTGGCAAACTCCGGAGAGGTCTGTACATATGCCTTCTTGTGGAGGGAGACCTTGTGTGCAATGCAGGATTTCAATCCATGGCGGTGTATTGTAGTACCAAATGTTTGTTTGGTGACTGTGCTCCCAACTGCCTTGAGGTCATTCACAAGTTCCTCTGTGTAGTTCTGGGCTGATCCGTCACGTTGATCATCCTTACCCTATGAGGCGAAATCTTGCATGGAGCTCCACAGGGCTATTGATGGTTATTTTGTATTTCTTCATTTTGCGAAAAATAGCTCCAACAGTTATTTCCTTCTCTCCAAACTTCTTGCTGATGGTCTTGTAGCCCATTCCAGCCTTGTGCAGGTCTACAATCTTGTCCCTGATGTCCTTTGACAGCTCTCTGGTCTTGCTCATGATGGTGAGGTTTGAATGGAAAAAAGATTCTGTGGACAGGTGTCATTTATACACATAACAAGTGGTCATTAGGAGCACCTTCTTAAATTGACAAGACTAATCTGTGTACCACATGAGCACATACTGTAGCCAGTCTGTGGGAGACATAATTATTGTTGATTGATAGGGGATCAAATAATTATGCAATTATGCAACTCAATATATAACATTTGTATCATGTGTTTTTTCTGGATTTTTATGTTGATATTCTGTCTCTATCATTTAAAATACACCTATAATAAAAATTATAGACCCTTTATTTCTTTGTAAGTGGGCCAACTTACTAAATCTTCAGGGGATCAAATTATTATTTTCCCCACTGTATATTGTTTTCTAACTAAAGTCAGGCATGCTGACAATGGGAGCGGATATGAAGGGTTGGGTTTTGAATGATCTCATGCCCTGTACACATGACCGGTTTTCCCGACAAAAAAACTGCCATTTTTTAGATTGGTCGGAAAAACCGCTCGTGTGTATGCTCCATAGCAGTTTTCCCCGATGAGAAAACTGCCTGCAAAAAACTCAAACCTGCTCTATTTTTTCCTGTCGTGTTTCCCATCAGTCTTTTTCTCGTTGCGAAAACCGCTTGTGTGTATGCCTTTTCTAGGGGGAAAAAAACATGCATGCTCAGAATCAAGTATGAGACGGGAGCGCTCGTTCTGGTAAAACTAGCGTTTGTAATGGATATAGCACATTCGTCACGCTGTAACGGACTGAAAAGCACAAGGCTGAAAAGCGTGAATCGTCTCTCACCAAACTTTTACTAACACAAGTATCAGCAAAAGCAGCCCCAAGGGTGGCGCTATTAGAATGGAACATCCCCTTTATAGTGCCGTCGTACATGTTGGACGTCACCATGCTTTGGTCGAGCGTTATTTTGACTGAAGGTGTGTATGCACGGCAGGCTTAAAAGGAATCATGTCGGGAAAAACGTCAGGTTTTGGCATGTCAGGAAAACCGGTCGTGTGTACAGGGCATAAGAATACAATTTCCGTGTGTTGTGATGTACTTTAAGAGAAGGATTTTACAGGTAAGTCAAAAGTTCTGTATTTTAATGTAATAAGGTAATGCAAATGGCAGTGATTATGCGTACAACACCACCAGTTTTCAATTGTCAGTATTAATTAACTATTTTATAATTTCTGAAGGTGTCTGGAAGGTTAATTTTGATCTTAGACTATCCAGGGATTATCTTTGTAGAGTACTGGTTTCCTCGCTACAGGTATGCCTGACCTCTTTCTTGTAGGACCAAATTTTTTTTCTGAATCTGTTTAGGAATTTGGAAGTTAATGTTAGTAGACCTGTTTTATTCATTAAGATAGCATGGTCTAGAGGCAAACAAGGTGTAGACATTCCTCCTGATTTCAGCTCAGAAATTCGGAGTGACAGCTATTCTCTCAAGGCATGTTACATGCTTAGGCACAGGAACCGTGCTGGAAGCTTCAACAATATTAACAATCACATGTTTTTCTCATCCAGGTTTACTCATCCAGCTTTGCAGAATGCTTTGGTTGGAGGAGGTCTTGAGCAAGGAACCACCCAAGTCCCTCACACGAACATTAACTCAGTGCAACTTAATCAAGAGCAAGCTAGACAAAGACAGCAGCAAATGCGCCAGCAAAGGCTTGTACAGGTAGAAAGAACAGACTGTTACACATTAAGAGTTCCTAATAAGTCACCCACCACTGCCAGCAAAAATTGCAGCTTTGTTAAATCCATCTGTTTGAAAGATTAATATTCAATGTAAATCCTTTGTACTCAGTTTTTTACTTGCCATTTTTGTACAGTTTAAAAAATAAATATCTACATTCAGCTTGTTTATTAAGGGGTACAAATACAAACTGTGTATTTTACATTTAATAAATTACAAAGTTAGTTATATACAGTAGTCAGATGAATGACTGGTGAGAAACTAAATAGAAATACTAGCTTGGAAAGAGGTACATCCTTAACACATAACATTTAGCCAGTGGACACACCTTTGCCACACCCCTGGTCACATGGCCCACAATGTATTAAAGTGCAAGAATATTCATATAAACTCTCTTTCTACCATAGGCGTGCACAAGGGGCGTGCCAGGTGTGCCTGGGCACACCCTAATCCTGGGGTTGGCAACCCGTCAATGGGGAGCAGGTGACAGGTAAACCGCAATCCTTCCTTGTCGACCCTCAGAAACTGGACAGGAAAAGCAACAGGGTGGAATTTAATCAAGCCGATCTGTATTTTCCTCCTGCAGCAGCTGAAAGTAGGCTTCTCTTCCTCTCCCTCTTGTCGACATTCAGCTGCCACAGGAGGAAAATACAGTGGATCGGTACCAATATATGCCACCCCTCCTGTCCCTGTTCCTCATCTTTCTGTTGCCTCGGGTCCCCCTGTGGGCTCCCTGGTTCCCCTTTCCCCCCCATTATTTCAGGATGGAAAGTGGTGAAGTGACTGGTAAATAAGTCAAATGCAGCTTTGGGGTGCATAGTGCACACCCTAATGCAATAGGCTGTGCACACCTATGCTTTCTACTGTCCCTTTTAAATTAACATATAAAATTACCAGTACAGTAATCTGTAGGATGGATGAAATGTTTAATGCAATATAAAACTTTGACAGTTAAACAGTACACTTATTTCAGTTCATTCTGATTTTATTATATTATGACGATACATTATAGTATATGATACAGACATTGATGTGTTCATACAAGTAATATAGTTATTTTATCTAATCAATTTCTGATATATTTTTGTTTCCATAAATTGTTCAAAAAGACTATACAAAACAGGACTGGGCAAGACAAGACTAGACAAGACAAGACATGACAAGACAGGTCAAGACAAAACAAAACTGGACTAGACAAGACAACATCCCCCAAAAAAATAAAAAAAATAAAAAAGAGAAAAAAAAATAGGGCAAGATTAAGGATTGGCAGTAACAACCCCCACCACTCACCACTAATTTGTTCCGTTCCTACAAGTAATTTCTAAATTCTTGTTGTTTCTCTATATACTCTCCAGGGGGCCCAGATCCGAAGGTGCTCCTCATGTGTATTCAATTCAAGTGCTAAAAGTGATTCCATCTTTTCTATACTATCCATTTCACTGGCCCATTCCTTAACTGATGGATTGAGCGCCAGTGCCGTGGTATAACTAATCTTGCTGCTGTCAACCAGTGTCTCAAAAGACCCCTTTTAATATTCTTATATGATCCTGGTAGTATTGAGAGCAAAGTGATTTGTGGTATATTTAATATTGGTTCCCCAGTAACTAAAGTGTATAGCTGCATAATTTTTTCCCAGAAATGTAAGATTAGGGGACATTCCCACCAAATGTGTAGCAATGAACCTTTAAATATATGGCATCGCCAACATATGTCTGATTTATCTGGGTATATACGCTTTAATGACATTGGGCTGCAATACCACCTGGAAAGAAGGTTGTAATTTGTCTCTTGTGCTTTAATTGTTAGTGACATACAATGTGTTAAATTAAATGCTTTCTTCCACTCTGCATCTTCAATTTGAACATTTAACTAATTCGCCCATTTCCTTATGTATTCAGGGACTTCAGGGTGTTTTTTTATAGCTAATATCTTAAAGATTGAAGATAATACATGTTTTGGTTTTGAGTCTTGTAGCAATAGAAGTTCAAACTGAGTTGTGTCTCTATACAAAAATTTATTTGAGGGAAGAGAGGACAAGAAAGATAATAGTTGCCGATATTCCAACCATTGCGTAAGTGAGGGCTTTGATGTAAATATTAGGTTTAATATTGGTGGGAATGCTGCCTGGCAAGTAATCTGGCACACTCTACGATGTGATTCTTTGTTCCAAATGAGGAAATCTTTACGTTTTAAAGCCGGCGGAAATCGTGGGTTACCAAATAAAGGTGTCATAGGTCCTACTAATGAGGAAAGTTCTAATTGTATCATTGTTTTGGTCCAAGTTTTTAATAGGTGGGATGTAAGGGAGGGCATAGTAGAAGATAAATCTCGATAGATATCACTATTCTCAAAATCTAACCAAGGAAGGGCGGTAAGATCAAATTGATTTAGCCATTGCTCTATTAGTACCCATTGTTTAGTATTGGAGGAGTGGAACCTGTTCACTATCCTTGTTAATACTGCCGCTACATAATAATGGTAAAGATCAGGTGCACCCGCTCCTCCGTTCACTTTGGGTAGTGATAGTAATTTATTTTTTAATCTATGTTTTTTATGGCCCCAAATAAATTTTGTAAAGGCCGACTGTAAAGTAGAAAAATAAGATCTAGGGATAGAGACAGGCATGGTTTGGAAGAGATACAAAAACCGCGGTATTATATCCATTTTTAGAATATTAATCCTCCCAAACCACGAATATTGATTGTGATCATATTTTTTTTAGATCCTGTAAGGTTCGTTGCATAAGAGGATTATAATTTGTTAGATATAAATGGTTCAGGTCAGAGGGGATGAAAATACCTAAGTATTTTAATACCGAAGAACAAATTTTGATTGGAAAACTATTTTTCAGTACCGCCACTTGTTGTGGACTGAGTGACACATTGAGAATAACTGATTTTGATATATTTACTTTAAAGTTACTAAGGGTACCAAAACGTTTAAATTCTGATAAAATAGCCGGTATGGAAACCTGTGGATTAGTGACATACAGCAAACAAGGCTAATTTTATTTCCGTTTGGTTTATCTGTATGCCCCCAATTAAAGGGTTCTGTCTAATTGCTATTGCTAGATGCTCCATTACCAGGACGTAAAGTAAAAGTGATAGTGGGCATCCTTGTCGGGTACCATTTTGTATGGTGAAACTTGTTGATAACGATCTATTGATCTTTATCCTAGCCTCAGGTTTAGTTTATAATGCCAGAATCTTGTGAAGTAAATTCGGGCCCAGACCTATTTGCATTAATGATTGTTTTAAGAAGGGCCATCCAATTCGGTCAAAGGCCTTCTCTGCATCAACTGAAAGGAGACATACTGGTATTTTTGCCCCGTGCTTCTCTACCTTGTACTAAACCCGTCTGGTCTAAGTGTACCAGGTTTGGAAGAAGAGGTTGGAGACATAATGCAATTAATTTAGCAAAGATTTTTAAGTCTATCCCAATTAACGAGATCGGGCAAAAACTGGAGCATAAAGTTAGGTCCTTTTCCGGTTTCGGAATCAGAGTGATATGAGCTTCTAATGTCTGAGTTGAGAATTGATTCCTAGGGGAAATAGAATTTAATACTTGGAGCAAAAATGGAGATAGATATTCCTTATAGGTTTTGTAAAATTTTGGAGTGAATCCTTCTGGGCCTGGACTCTTTCCTGATGGAATATCAGCAATCACATCCAATAATTCCTCAAGTTGAAAAGGACAATCTAACAATGTTCTTTTGTCAACATCTAATACTAGGATAGCTGTTTCCTGTACATAATCTTCAATTTGTTGATTGACTCCAACTACATTTTTCGAAGATGGTGATGGAGCCAAGTTATAGAGACCTGAGAAATAATCTCTAAAAACATGTTGAATAGATTGTGGGTCTGACGTAATTTCTCCAGGTGGCTTTTTTATACTGGGTATAAAGGTCTGGGATGAACGGGGATGCAATGTTCGTGATAATAGTCTCCTGCATTTATCCCCTGATTTATATCTTTCCAGAGCTCTTCTCTGTTCGTATGATTTATGGGATGTTTCAAATAGCTGCAAAAGAGAGGCCCTTGTAGATGAAATATTAGCTAATATTTTTGCAGAATGACTGGTTTTATGTAAAGTTTCTAAAGAGTGAAGCTTTGATAGAGTATTTTGAATAATTATGGATTTTTCCTTTTTAAGTCGTGAGCCATGTTGAATAAACAGACCCCGTAATACTGCTTTTAGAGCTTCTCATTTTAAGGGGAGCGCTGTTTCATCTTGGGCATGGTCAGAGATAAAGTTACTAATTGCTTCTATAACTGCCTTATGACATATTGGATCTAACATAAGTGTATCGTTTAGACGCCAAGACCAATTTGTTCCGTGGGTCTGTGGTGGATTTATTGTTAGAAATACCGGTGAATGATCAGACCAGGTAAATGAGCCTATTTCCATTGAAGGATCCCATTCTAATATCTTTTGTCCAGTTAAGAAATAGTCCAGTCTATTATATGTTTTATGGGCCAATGAAAAATATGTGTAATTACGGTCTTTGGGATATAAGATCCGCCATAGATCCAGTAGCCTATGTTCATAGAATTTCTTTTTGAGAGCCCTCAGGTGAGAGTATGAGATGTTCGATCGTTGAGTGGAGCTATCTAATAAGGGATCTAAGGCTAAGTTAAGGTGTCATGAGAGGTTATAGATCAGTACTGTGTGACTGCACAGAGGAGACCAAACAAAGAGATAGTGAAGTTACATAGTTACATAGTTACATAGTTAGTCAGGTTGAAAAAAGACACAAGTCCATCTAGTTCAACCATAAAAATAAATAAAAATAAAACAAAGTAAAACACAGTACATCCTCCCATACACCCAACTCCATACCCACAGTTGATCCAGAGGAAGGCAAAAAAAAACAGCAGAGCGATGATCCAATTTGCTACCGGAGGGGAAAAAATTCCTTCCTGATCCCCCGAAAGGCAATCGGATTTACCCCGGATCAACTTTACCTACAAAACTTAGTACTCAGTTATATTATGTGCATTTAGGAAAGAATCCAGGCCTCTCTTAAAGCAATCTACTGAGCTGGCCAGAACCACCTCTGGAGGGAGTCTGTTCCACATTTTCACAGCTCTTACTGTGAAGAAACCTTTCCGTATTTGGAGGTGAAATCTCTTTTCCTCCAGACGTAAAGAGTGCCCCCTTGTCCTCAGTGTTGACCTTAAAATGAATAACTCAACACCAAGTTCACTATATGGACCTCTTATGTATTTGTACATGTTGATCATATCCCCCCTTATTCTCCTCTTCTCAAGAGTGAATAAATTCAGTTCCTCTAATCTTTCCTCATAGCTGAGCTCCTCCATGCCTCTTATCAGTTTGGTTGCCCTTCTCTGCACTTTCTCCAGTTCTCCGATATCCTTTTTGAGAACTGGTGCCCAAAACTGGACTGCATATTCCAGATGAGGTCTTACTAATGATTTGTACAGGGGCAAAATGATATCTTTATCTCTGGAGTCCATACCTCTCTTAATACAAGAAAGGACTTTGCTCGCTTTGGAAACCGCAGCTTGGCATTGCATGCCATTATTGAGCTTATGATCAACTAAAACACCCAGATCCTTCTCCACTACAGATCCCCCCAGTTGTACTCCCCCTAGCATGTATGATGCATGAATATTCTTAGCCCCCAAGTGCATAACTTTACATTTATCAACATTAAACCTCATCTGCCACTTAGTCGCCCAATTAGACAGAGCATTGAGGTCGGCTTGTAAATTGGAGACATCCTGTAAGGACGTTATTCCACTGCATAGCTTGGTGTCATCTGCAAAAACAGAAATGTTACTTTTGATCTCAGACCCAATATCATTTATAAATATATTGAAAAGTAAGGGACCCAACACTGAACCTTGGGGTACACCGCTGATAACCTTGGACCATTCAGAGTAAGAATCATTAACCACAACTCTCTGAATTCTGTCTTTCAGCCAGTTTTCTATCCATTTACAAACTGATATATCTAATCCTGTAGACCTTACCTTACACATGAGCCGTGTGTGGGGAACTGTATCGAACGCTTGAAGTGAAGAGGTGTTTATTTACAAAATAAGTGGGGACAACCAGTGAGAAACAGCAAACAGTATATACAAACAAAAGGGGATACCGTATTCATAAATCAAGCCAGGCCGAGGTCATACACATGGGATGTCAGCAGATAGGTGAGGATGGGGACGGAACAGAGCAGGGAGAGGATGGATGGACAAGCTGCGGGGTAAGACTCCAGGGAAGACAGGAACCAGGATACAGGGCGGAAGAGTCCAGGCAGGGATCAGGATCAAGGATCACGGATCACGGAACAGGGTCAAGGCTCAGAATCAGGATCCAAAAGACAGGGTCAGGATACAGGCTCAGGTCAGGAAGGAATGAAGATACCAGGGCGAGCTCTGCTTGGGTATAAATAGAGCTGCTGATTAAGTTCATGTTACAGCTGAGCGCAAGAAAGGTTGTGTGCTCCAAACTGTCAGGATCCATCCGCTGGTGGAGGCCAGTACTGCGTCCCAAAGGTGATATACCAGCAGGGGGAAGTTCCCCTGACAGCTCCGAACTGCCAGGAGACCCCTGCTGGTGGGACGCAGCACTGCAAGACAGAACATAAATAGCACCAGCGGATGGAACCTTTCCTGACATAAGGTCTCCTCCCACAATAATAATTCCTTCCGCAAAATCTGCTAAAAGATTAAGATAATGTGAGATTGTAGTCGTTTAGTCACAGTTCGGAATATAAAGGTTTGCAATGGTGATAATCTTATTCCATAACCGAATTTTAAGAAAAATGTATCTACCATTTAGGTCAGCTATATGATTCAGATATTGTATTGGCATATGTTTATGAAGTGCTATTGACACTCCTCTTGCTTTTGAACCCGGTGTAGAACTATGGAACCATTGAGAGTAATGTTTACGTGGACACGCGGGAACACCACCTGTATGGAAATGGGTCTCCTGGAAGAGTATAATATCTACCTTGGCTTTGTGCAAACTATATAGAATCTGGCCTCTATTTGATTCAATTTTTTAAACCTTTAACATTGTAGGTACAAAGTTTCAGAGATGCTATAGAGGAGTAAGTTGCTGCCATAAAAATAATAAAAAAATTAAATAAAAATGGGGGAATTAATAAAAAGAGAGGCTCCCTCTCTAAACTCTTCGTACTACCAGAAGAATATAAAGGAATAACAAAGGGGAGAAGAGAGAAAAAAGAAAAAAGAAAAAAAAAAACACTCAAGGGAAATAGGTGTGAGGGGTGATATAAATCACCCCCCAAGACAAAGGGAAATGGAATATATCCAAAAAAAAGACACCAAGTCCTACCAGAGGACTGATGTACCTACAAGGGGGAAAGTTAATGAGCATAAAGGATATCTCACCGCAGGTATTTAGGGCTAACTAAACATGTGGGTATTATGACACCGCTCATGTATACAAATAATTGAATAAACAAATATATACACCACTAATCAAACATACAAAGTGGGACTAGCAGTTTAAATAAATCAATAAGTCAATAAATCATTAACTCAGTAAATAAGTCACTAAGTAGATAAATTAATAAATGAATAGATCAAGCTCAATATACCAATTGTTGCGGCCCGACTTTGGCCATGTAGCCTTAATATTCTTCCTTCTTACCTACAACTCCAGAGAGAGAGAGAAGAAAAAAAAAAAACCCAACACCACTATACCAATATACCAATGGTTGCAGCTCAAGTTTGTCACATGTCCCATTGACTTTGTTAAATAAATTTCAAGATATATATATATAAATCAAAGAGAAAAAAAAAGCTATATAGCTGACAAATAATTAATCATGGTTATAATAGCTCTACATAAGAAAAAAAAAAAAATGCGTCCCAATAACAATATGCCAATCATTGCAACTCATAATTGACTCATAATTGACTATATCGCATAGACATTGCCAAGTGTATATCCAAAAACTAAGGCAAGAAGAAAATTATAAAACAGTACACTTATTTATAAAGATCTCTACATTATATCAATCAGCGCAATTTGCACCTTCGATTTCATTGCTGCTTGCATCTACGGTTAACAGAAGTCTATGCAAGTCACAATGAAATCGGCATAAAGTAGCGAGGGAACCTTTTTTAACCACTTAAGACCCGGACCAATATGCTGCTAAATGGCCAGAGGCATTTTTACAGTTCGGCACTGCGTCACTTTAACAGACAATTGCGCGTTCGTGCGACGTGGCTCCCAAACAAAATTTGCACCTTTTTCTTACCACAAATAGAGCTTTCTTTTAATGGTATTTGATCACCTCTGCGATTTTTATTTTTTGTGCTATAAACAAAAATAAAGCGACATTTTTGAAAAAAAAAACCAATATTTTTTACTTTTTGTTATAAAAAAAATTGAATAAACTAAAATTTATGTCAAACATTAAGGCTGCATTCACACCTTCGCGTAGGCGTTTTGCGGCGTCAAAAAATAGGTATTTTGTCCCGCGATTTGCGGCAACAAAACACGTAGTTTTTAACCGCGTTTTTTTTTACATTGTATTGTCAGCTATGCGGAATGCCGAAGCCGCCCGATACGCGCATCGAAAAAGGGTCTTGTTTGAATTTCGGCGTTCGGCGTTGTTTCGACGTACGGCGTTCGGCGTTAGGAGATGTGAACAATCTCCATAGAGAATAATGTAAACCCGACAGTCTAGCGTATTGTAGCGTCGGGCGTAGGGCGACAAAACGCCTAGGTGTGAATGCAGCCTTAGGCCAAAATTTATTCAGCCACATGTCTTTAGTAAAAAAAAAAAAATCGCAATAAAAAAAACTAGCTCTCTAGCGGCAACAGTGACACTAATACAGTGATCAGAAAAATGATCGCTTAGTGACACTGGCAATAGGGAGTGAAAGGGTTAACTAGGGCAGTGATCAAGGGGTTAAAACTTTATTAGGGGGGTACGGGGCTACCCTGGACCTAACACTGACTGCCTGTCACACTAACTGTCACACTGACACTAAATGCAGTGATCAGTAAATATATTATCACTGCATTCAGTGACACTGTGACAGGAGGGTAGGGTGCGATCGGGGGGGGGGGGGTTAAATGTGCCTATGTGTGCTGATGTCAGTGTAGTGTTGTGCAGACTTACTAGTGATGTTTTCTCTCCTCAGCGGCGGTTGAAAATACTGCCGAGTGGAGAGCTGACATCACTTCCCCCTTCCTGTGTTTATACAGGAAGAGGGCCGGTGGCGCACTGTTATTGGCTGGGAGCGATCTGGAGGGAGCGGACAAAAACAAACAGCCGCCCCCTCATCACCGATCACTCCTGAAGCCACCGGGACCGGCGCATTTTCCCGGGGGGGGGGGTCCGATCCACCCCCGACCCGCGTCAAGGCAGGGACGTACAGTTACGCCAATGTGCCTGTACGTGCCATTCTGCCGACGTATATGTACATGCGCCGGTCCTTAAGTGGTTAACCTCACTGCAACACAAGTGGCCGCAATTTGAATGGTTCTATTTCCGACAATGGGGTGCGACTTGACCATGTGATTTGGAACTGTCAAGTCAAATGACAAATGACACTGGTGCGAACAGGGTTTAAATAAAAGACAGTTAAAGAGAAAATAAAAATAAAGATGTTTTATTCCAAAGGGGACATTACCTCAGATGAGGGGCAGTTGAGAGCTAAAACATTTTGTGTAAAATCTACATAAAAACAGAATGCAACTATTTGCAAATCCCCTAGATGATACACTGCAAACTGTAATTCCTTCTTCCATGAAAAATGTCAATAAATAAGAATGTTTAAACTGAGAAATGTACCATTCAAGGAAAAGAAAAATAAGGTAATTTTGTAATTGATGAAAGGAGCATGTTTCCAAAAGTGTTGGGACAGGGCCATGTTTGCCAGGGTACAACATTTACTCATCTTTTAACATCACTCTATAACCATCTGGGAACTGAGGAGACTAGTTGCTGGAGTTTTCGGACAGGAACCTTGTCCCTTTCTTGCCTGATATACGATTCTTTTAACAAGTAAAAAGGCGCAATGCAAAGATACCTCAATATAATAGTGTGTAGTTCCCAGTATTCCAAAGAGCAGGGATATAAATATATATATATATATATACACATGAACATATATACCAATGGGTCTGTCAGGGCGGCCACCAAGAAGACCAGAAGCGGGTTCTAGTGAGCTAGAAGATAAACAAGGAAAGGCGCGCCTCTAAGTATGTATCATAAAAACATTTATTAAAACAAAAATATCCACTCACATGGAGAAAAAGTGTTGAGTTCAGATCCGTTTCTGGGCTGAAGAGATGGGACTGCAGGTCACAGCAGGTCTGCTTAGCTGGCACCGCATCAAATCCAGGAAGGATATGGTGAGATGGCTGAGCACAGCAAGTTCTCCTTCGGTTGTCCAGGTATGGCATCTTGGAGAACTACTTGTAGGCTACCTCAAATTTATAATATTGAGATCAGGGCTCTGTGGTGTCAAACCATCACTTCCAGGACTCCTTGTTTTTCTTTATAGTTCCTTGTGACATTGGCTGACAAGCACCCCATACAGCACTCTTATTAGAACACATTGATGGGCAGCTGATTATGGCTCTAGTGCTCCACCTGCAGTAACAGTGGTCACTTTCCATTGCCTGGATAATTTTGCTGGTACTCTTTAGGCCGGTATTCCTAGGGAGATTGGGTATACTTTTTGACTGTTTTTTAGTACAGTGGACAAACCCATATCATCTATTTAGCATTGTGTACGAGGTCAAGCTTGGCACTAGGCAGAATTTTGCCTTTTATACTAATTGGATGCACTTGTCATGGGGTCATTTGACCCCCATGCTTTTTCATGCTCGGGGGCTTGGTAACACCTAGACAAACAGTACCTTGCCCCCAAGTAGTACCTGGCACTCTATCCCTTTTACAAAGTATTTTGTCTAGAAATGATTTTTACACCTCCCATGGTCGACTACCTGTGTCCCACCTTAACAGAGCTTTGACTATTCCTAAACAGGATGCTTAATCCTTTAACCACTTCCATACAGGGCACTAATACACCCTCTCACCCAGAACAATATTTAGCTTTCAGCGCTGTTGCACTTTGAATGACAATTGCGCGATCATGCTACACTGTACCCAAAATACATGTTTATCATTTTGTTCAAACAAATAGAGCTTTCTTTTGGTAGCATTTGATCACCTCTGGGATTTGTATTTTCTGCAAATATAAAAGAAAAATAATTACTGAACATTTTGAAAAAAAAAACGTTTTTTTTTGTTTCTGTTATAAAACATTGTAAATAAGTACATTTTCTCCTTTACTGATGGGCACTGATGGTACTGCACTGACGTGCACTGATAAGGCAGCACTGATGGGCACCAATGAGGTGGCATTGATGGGCACTGATGATGGGCAATAATATGCGACACTGATAGGTGGCACGGATGGGCACAGATAGGTAGCACGGATGGGCACGGATAGGCAGCATGGATGGTCATGGATAGGCGACACTAATGGGCATGAATAGGCAGCATGGATGGGCACAGATAGGCGGCATGGATGGGCACAGATAGGCAGCATGGATGGGCACTGATAGGTGGCATGGATGGGCATAGATGTTTATAGCGCAAAAAATAAAAATCACAGAGGTGATCAAATACCACCAGAAGAAAGCTCTATTTGTGGGGAAAAAAGGACATAAATTTTGTTTGAGTATAGTGTTGCAGAAATGTGCAATTACCAGTTAAAATAGTGCAGTGCCAAATTGCAAAAAAGGCCAGGAACTGGGTGAAACATTCCGGGGCAGAAGTGGTAAAAGCAACCTGTCAAGTAAAAAAATGTTTTTTTTATTTTTATTAAATGTTCTGGTAAATGTCCTGGTTGTTCTTTTATTAAATTAAATGTATTAACCCTTCATTTACTCTAATCAGCCTTAATTAACTCCTTATTCTCCTCCATTTAATTATTATTTTCCTGCTAATTTTTTTTTTCCTCACTTCAATTTTCTAAACTAGTAATAATTACAACTTTTTTGTTTTGCTTTGTTTATTGATATTTTTACACCGTTACCATACACCAGGGGTGTCAAACTGGTGGCCCTCCAGCTGTTCCGAAACTACAAGTCCCATCATGCCTCTGCCTGTGGGAGTCATGCTTGTAACTGTTAGCCTTGCAATGCCTCATGGGACTTGTAGTTTTGCAACAGCTGGAGGGCCACCAGTTTGACACCCCTGCCATACACTATATTGTCAAAAGCATCGGGACACCTGCCTTTATCCGCACATGAACTTCAATGACATCCCAGTCTTCGTCCGTAGTGTTCAATATTGAGTTGGCCCACCCTTTGCAGCTATAACAGCTTCAACTCTTCTGGGAAGGCCGTCCAACACTGATGTTGGATGAGAAAGCCTGGCTTGCAGTCTCCTCTCTAATTCATCCCAAAGGTGTTCTATCGGGTTGATGTCAGGCCAGTTAAGTTCCTTCACCCTAAACTCACTCATCCATGTTTTTATGGACCTTGCTTTGTGCACTGATGCACAATCATTTTGGAACAGGTAGGAGCAGGAATGAGCCATTCCCAAACTGTTCCCACAAAGTTGGGAGCATGAAATTGTCCAAATAGTCTTGGTATGCTGACACCTTAAAATGTCCCTTCACTGGAACAAAGGGGCCAAGCCCAACCCCTGAAATGTAACCCCACACCATAATTCCACCTCCACCAAATGATTTGCAGGGGTGGCCCAATATTTTTGGCAATATAGTATGAATGAGTGAGTTTGGGGTGGAGGAACTTGACTGGCCTACACAAAGTCCTGACCTTGCACAAATACACTTCTGGAAGAATAGTCAAACATTCTAATAGACACACTCCTAAACCTTGTGGATAGCCTTCCCAGAAGCCATGAGTAAGCACTGATATAGTGTGAAACACGTCGTCTGTCCTCTCATGTGGCTGTGTTTTTGTTTTGCATGCCCATTTTTTATCAATAAAGACTGTGGGCCAGAATCTCAGTGGCGCTACGACGGAGTATCTCAGATACCCCATCGTATCGCCATTTTTTTGCTCGTATCTATGTGCGTGATGCTTAGCATCACTTTGGCATAGATACGCTTGAACATCCGACAAGTGTAATACCATTACACTTGCGGATCGTAGTTGTAATGACAACTCTGGCCACTAGGTGGCCTTTACGTTGTTTTCTCATTTGCATATGCAAATGAGGCTAGTACGCCGATTCCCGGTCGCTTTTACGCCGCCCCGTCGGCGTACGTAGTTTTCGTCCGCGTAAGGTTACCCCTGCTTCTATGAGGAGTAACCTTACGAAGTACCGTCGGATGCCGTCGGGTGCCGTCGGATGCCATGTCAAGTATGGCGTCGGGTCAGCGTCGGCTTTTTCCGTCGCTTACGTCGTTTTACTAACTCGTTCGCGAATAGGGCATTGCGTAGTGACGATCACGTCGTTTTGACGTCGGCTTCAACGACGCTTTCCGACGTGAGCTGGAGCATGCGCACTGGGCTTTTTCCCCGGCCGGCGCATGCGCAGTTCGTTCGACGCGGGGGCGCGCTTAATTTAAATACAAGCCGACCCAATTGGATTACGCGGGCTTACGCTGGGCCATTTTCGCTACGCCAACGCAAACTACGGAGCAAATGGTTAGAGAATACGGCACTTGCTCTAGTACGATGCGGCGGCGTAGTGTAAATGGCTTACGCTACGCCGGCGAATTTCTTAGAGAATTTGGCCCTATTAATTTCAAGTTTCCTTGGAGTGCGGCTATCCATCCCTTTCCCATTTTCTACATTAGCCTTCCCAGAAGAGTTGAAGCTATATATAGCTGCAAAGGGTGGGCAACTCAATATTGAACCCTACAGACTAAGACTGGGATGCCATTAAAGTTCATGTGTGTGTAAAGGCAGGCGTCAAAATACTTTTAAAAACATGTGTATATTTACACATTTCACATTGAAAAAAGCATAAAATTAAAAGAAAAAACATGTTTTTAATTGTGTATATACGTTTTCAGTGCTTTGTATCGTTGCTGACAGCTGAAGTATAAATAAAACAGTTGTGGTAGGTGATCAGTAATAGGTATCAGCGAGTACTAATAAAAAGTATTAGTACGAACTTGTAAAAAAAATGGTACCAGTGCATCCCTACTATTTATACCTTGGTGCATTCTAGGACCCTCCCCATGAGGGGGGACTACAGATCTAAGCCAGGTGCATTGCATTCTAGGACCCTTCCCAGGGAAGGACTACAGGTCTAAGCATGCCAGGTGCATTCTAGGACCAACCCCAGGAGGGGGGACTACAGATCTAAGCATGCCAGGTGCATTCTAGGACCAACCCCAAGAGGGGGACTACAGATCTAAGCATGCCAGGTGCATTCTAGGACCAACCCCAGGAGGAGGGACTACAGGTCTAAGCATGCCAGGTGCATTCTAGGACCCTCCCTGGGAGGGGGGACTACAGATCTAAGCATGCTAGGTGCAGTGTAGGGGCCCTCACCAGGGGGGACTACAGTTCTAAGCATGCCACGTGCATTCTAGGACCCTCCCCAAGGGGGGACTACAGGTCTAAGCATGCCAGGTGCATTCTGGGATAGTGGCTGCATGGCTGCATTTGTGGGGGACATGGCTGCATTTGGGGACACATTTAAATAAAGTATCGGTATTCGGTATCGGTGACTACTTGAAAAAAAGTATCGGTACTTGTACTCGGTCCTAAAAAAGTGGTATCGGGACAACCAAAGTGGCTAGGAAATAAGGGATAGAATTCTGCCAATTTTTTTTTTTTTTTTACTAGTAATACGGCGATCTGCGAATTTTGTCAGGAATGCGATATTGCGACGGACACATCGGACACTTTTGACACATTTTTGGGACCATTCACATTTATACAGCGATCAGTGCTATAAAACGCTCTAATTACTGTATAAATGTGACTGGCAGTGAAGGGGTTAACACTAGGGGGTGAGGAAGGGGTTAAATGTGAGTCCTGGGTGTGTTCTAACTGTGTGGGGGGAGGGGGGTGACTGGGGGAGGTGACCGATTCTGTCTCCCTATGTACAAGAGAAACAGCATCTGTCTCCTCTCACTGACAGGACGTGGAAATCTGTGTTTACACACAGAGCTTCATGTCCCTGCTCTAAAACTGGCGATCAGCGGGTACCTGGCAGACATCGCGACCGCCAGGCACGCACATCGGCATCTCGGGGACGCGCCAGGTGCGCGCGTGCGCCCCCCAGTGGCCGGAGAAAGCGATGCCGTCAATTGACGACAGCTTGGATATTCAGATCCCCTAAGCTGCCGTCAATTGACGATGAGCAGGGAACCAAGTGGTTAATGGTGACTCTTACCAGATAAAGTGGACCATCTATTTCTAGAGTGTTCAAACACTCCCGTTAGGATGTCCTGATCAGTCTTGACTAAATGGGGTTGTAGATCGAAAAAGAGCTCTAGTAGTGTGATATTGCATAAACTATTTAGCTAAAAAAAGCCAAAAAACTGCTTACAATTGTTTAAAACAACAGCCCTGATAAAAGATTTGCTTGCCAGCAAACAGAAACAAATACACCTGCACTTCCCGGGGTCACGTAGGACGTGATGGCATCAGTGCGTAGCTCTGCTTGACATGTTTCGTCATATGTGACTTTTTTTAGAGAGCAGCAGTGCGATAGTCCAAGGTCACGGCATGCCGTTGGCAAGCATGATCCACTAAACGGTTTTGAGATCCTGTCTGGCAGTGGGTAAGTGGAGTCCTGAAGATGGTACTAAGGTCAGGGCAGGCAGCATATAATCATATTAGATTACTGTCAATATTTGTGATAAGTGGATGGTGAATGGAAAGATGTTGGTGTCTAAAGACATTTAATGCATATTTTTTTCAGCTGCAGCAACAACATTCCCAGCAAGCCATTGGTCTTCAAGCCATGCAAGCACAACAGCCTTTGGTAAGTACAGTGTATATTTTTCATATTTATATTGAAGTATCTTTACATTATAAACAAATAATATCTATTTTAGGATCAGGATATGAAATCGCACTCCACTGTGACACATTTTTAGAATGGATCTAATCAAAGTGTATATATAGCCAACACGTTTTTTTATGTTTTGGATAGGGTAAGAGAAAGGGTTAAAGGGATTTTAAACCTTTAGTTAATTTAAGCACTTCAGCTTGCTATGGAGTCACTCTTGAAGGACTTCAGTTGTCGCTTTACACAGTGTGTATCAATAAAAACACACAGCCCCATAGCCTAGTATGGCAAGGCACAACCCTGCTACTCTTCCCAACTCCCCCAAAGTGGGGGAATTTCCTGCTTTTACTCAGAACAGGTTTCCTCATTGAAAAATGTCCCCTTTATTGTTGTTCTAGGGACAACTCAAAAATATTTTATATTTCTCCCATTTTTATTCTAACATTGGTCACCAGTGCAAATATAAGGGTGAATGTCTACAGACAGCAATACAAGCCTGTCAAGGGGTATACCTGTTCCCCACTCTAAAACAAGAAAAGGTTTTTCCTAGAAATATACTTTATTTATTTATGTATCTTTAATCAATTGTTGAAGGTAAAAAAAAAAAATGTCAGCCTTTACAACTACTTTAATAGATTCTAGTTTCTTTCTTTAAAAAAGAAAACTTTCCTTACCCAACATAATATAATGCATAAAATTATCTCATACAAGGCCAAAAACATATAGGCCCAGATTCAGAGAGCAATTACGCCTGTCTAACTGGTGTTAGACAGGAGTAATTTCAAATTTTGCGCGCCGTATCACTAGTTTGAATCCTCAAACCATGATACGGCGGCTTTGGGCTTCGATTCGAGAGGCTTACGTCCTCGTAAGCCTTCGGATCCACGCTGCGATATATTTGCGGCCGCTGGGAGGAGTTCGCGTCGTTTTCATGCGTCGGGATATGCAAATGACTTTTTACGGCGATCCACGAAGGTACGAGTGTCCTCGCAATCGCCTACGTCATTTTTTGGCTACGTAATGTTAGAGGAGCTTTTTGCTGGTCTAACAGTGCGTAACCCATGTAAAGTATGGCCGTCGTTCCCGCGTCGATTTTAAAATATATATTTTTTTTTAACGTAACTCGTTCGGGAATAGGAATGTACGTAAACGACGCTACTACGACGTGACGACGTGTTTACGCGCAATGCACGGCGGGAAATTTGGGAACGGAGCATGCGCAGTTCGATCGCCGCGGGAACGCGCCTATTTTAAATGCTTCACGCCCCCTACTCGCGCAGATGGATTGCGACGGGAGAAATACACTACGCCGCCGTCGTTTACTGGACAAAATCTACCTGAATTCCACGTAGAGCCAGGTAAAAAACGGCAGCGTAGTGTATTTCTGATACTCTACGAGAATCTAATTCTCTGTGAATCTGCCCCATAGTCTTTTTAAGATAGAATTAAAGGATAAGTTCACCTTATTTAAAATAAATGTACATTGGTTTGCAGGTAAAAAAAATGTGGACTTATTATTTGCATTGCGGTTGCAATGCCAGGATCCTGCAGACTCTCAGTCAGCTGTCTGTCCATACCTCCTGTCACTGAGCATCAGGAAAAATCAATGAACTTCGAGAGAGCTTATCAGAGCCACCATCGCAGTTCATTGAGAACTACAAGCCGTCTACCGCAGCGGATTAAGGTACTTGTAGTTAATTAATTCACAGGAATCTGTGAATGAATAACACGGCTGTGTAAGCGGAAGCCCAGCTATGCTGTTTTCAAATATGACAGCTGGTGCAGGGAGAAGATCCCCTGTCTGCTGTCCTGCTGTCACATAGTGGGGAGTGCTGCTGGCGGGAGTAAGGTGTAGAGGAGCCTGTTACACCCTAAATATGGGTGTAACATGCTCCTAAAGATGGATTTATACTAGTATTTTCCCATGTTGCTGTATCTACTATATCAATCATTGGGGACTAATAAACACTGAGCAAGTAGGCAACTATCTTAATAAGTCTTCACAAGGCTAACCCCTAACTTACAGCTTAAGAAATGTTGTTATATGTCTTCTCATAAGAATTGTATACAGGCTTTCTCCTCCTGTAACTCTCTTTCTGTATATATTTGTTTCTCTTTGAAAAACCTATGCATGTCTGTTTCTCTGTTCTTATTTTTCCTCAATATAGTTTATAAGAAGATATTTGTGTGAAAGTAAACTAAAGTTATATAGACCTTCCAAAGTATAACTGCCACACATTACATGTCCTTACTCCACTTCTTTGGTCTGAGAGTTAGAAAATGTTATTTCTTCAACTCCTAATTTAGTTTGGATGTCTGCAACTCATTAAATACCCATACATCTTTTTTAGTGTAATAGCAACAATCGTTAATTACTGTATTTTACTCCCTACTGCTTATGTTACAATATAATATTTAACAACATAGTTCCCAGTAATTCATCATTTCAATCCAGCCATACAAAATCAGCAGTGGAGCCATCATTTATATGCCTAAATTTTTCGTTTTTGTTTCCATTCTGTCGGAAAATTGGAGTCATGCAGACTTCTGAATGATTTCACATCTATTGCGTTGCATACTACACATTTGAAGTTGTGTCACACAGGTATTTCTCCTGAGTCCCTTAAAGTGCAAGCTAGCCATATATGAAAAATAAAACTAAGAAAATAAAGTTTCTCCCTATGTAAGAGAGAAACAAATGCATTTTATAAAACATTCCCTGCAGGTACAGTGACTTAGAGTATGGAAGGCTATAGACTGCATTCCGATGTTATGTTTGTGCAAGGAGCATGAATCTTCCTCGTGTGTAATTAGATGTGCCTGTGATATCTAATGACTTGATGTGAAATTTAGAGCAAAGACATGTTTGTTGAAAGCTGCTGGTTTTGTAGAATTGTTTTCCCCTCTGAGCTCCTCTGCTCTGACGTCCTTTCATATTATGGGAAAATTGTAGCAAAACGCTTGACCTGGGTCATTACTTGATGAACTAAGAGGCTAGATATTTTCATGACTAATGCAAAATGGTTATAGTGCCAGATTTCTTTCAATTATAACTTTGTATTAGCTATATCATCGCACTTTAGTAAGAAGTCGCCTTTCGGTCTGAAACTGATAAATCTAATCCTGTACAGCAGCTTGAAGCTAAAAAGGGAAAACAAAAAATTAAATCTGGATTCTTAGCAGATATAAAAAACACAAATTAGTGCAGTTCTGTTATCAGCAATACTTCACTAAATGTATTTCTTATATGCAATGTAAGTAATTGAATTTCATTAGCTTTTTGCAGTTCATGTTTGCATGGCTAGAGTTAGAGAGGAAGAAGCAGTACCAGGACCCAACCAGTTCACGTGCAGACAAAGAGCATGCTGATGGGAGGAGAAAGCTGATATAGTTATAATCATTACTATGCTCGTTCCTCTTTTCACTGTCCTTTCACAAACATTGGTGGGTCCAGAATGATGTTGCCTATCAGATTGGGGCCATCTTATGGCAGACAAAAAGAATTGCAAGGGATTCCCACATAATGATATCAGGGGCACGTACTTTCCAGCCTTTTGTAAAGATGCCAAGGTCACTAGGCAGAATTAGAATCAGAATTAGAAATAGACTTGAAAAACGTAACATTAATAAGTCACCTGGACCAGGTGGCTTGCACCCGAGGGTCCTTAAGGAACTCAGTCATGTAATTGCCAGACCATTGTTCCTAAGTTTTATGAACAGTCTACTGACTGGAATGGTACCTGCTGATTGGAGAAAAGAAAATGTAGCGCCAATATTTAAAAAAGGGCCAAGCTACATCCCTGTGAATTACAGACCAGTTAGCCTAACATCAATTATATGCAAGCTCTTAGAGGGGATGATAAGTGACTATATACATGATTTTAGTAATGACAACGGTATCATTAGCAGTTATCAGCATGGATTCATGAAGAATCATTCTTGCCAAACCAAACTATTAACCGTCTATGAGCAGGTGAGCTGCCATTTAGATAAAGTAAGGCTCGTAGCGATGGTGTATCTGGATTTTGCAAAAGCATTTGATACAGTTCCCCATAAATGTTTACTGTACAAAATAAGGTCCGTTGGCATGGACCATAGGGTGAGTACATGGATTGAAAACTGTCTACAGGGGCAAGTTCAGAGGGTCGTGATAAATGGCAAGTACTCGGAATGTGTATCCTGGGACCAATTCGATCTAATTTATTCATAAATGACCTGGAGGATGGGATAAACAGCTCAATCTCTGTATATGCGGGTGATACTAAGCTAAGCAGGGCAATATCTTCTCTGCAGGATGTGGAAACTTTGGAAGAAGATCTGAACAAATTAATGGGATTAGCAACAACATGGCAAATGAAGTTTAATGTAGAACATTTTTAAATAATGCATTTGGGTGTCAAAAATATGATTGCAATCTACTCACCTCTGGGGGAATCTAGGTTGGAAAAGGACTTGGGGTTCCTAGCAGATGACAGGCTCAGCAATGGCATGCATGCCAAGCTGCTGAAAGCAAAACAAACAGAATATTGGCATGCATTAAAAAGGAGATTAACTCCAGAGGTAAAACAATAATTCTCCCACTCTACAACACTCTGGTCTGGCCACACCTGAAGTATGCTGTCCAGTTCTGGGCACCAGTCCTCAGGAAGGATGCACTGTAACTGGAGAGAGTCTAGAGAAGGGCAACAAAACTAATAAAGGGACTGGAGTACCTTAGTTATGAGGAAAGGTTACAAGCACTCAACTTGTTCTCTCTGGAGAAGAGAATTTTGAGAGGGGATATGATTTCAATGTACAAATACCGTACTGGTGACCCCACAATACGGATAAAGCTTTTCCGCAAAAGGGAATAGTATAAGACACGCGACCATTTACTAAAATTAGAAGAAAATGGGTTTAACCTTAAACTGCATAGAGGGTTCTTTACTGTAAGGGTGGTTAAGATGTGGAATTCTCTTCCACAGGTGTGGTTTCAGCGGGAAGCATGGATAAATTCAAAAAACGATTAGATAGGCACCCGAACAACCACAACATACAGGGATATACAATGTAATACTGACATAAAATCACACACATAGATGTATTTTCTCAACTTCGCCTACTATGTAACTATGTAACCTACTATGTAACTACTTAGGTACATTGCCTCTTGTACTAATATCTGGGTCACTGTTTGTGTATATAACTAGCTTATTGTACAGATACTGGGATCACAACTGAATTACATTTCCAGCCTCTTGTAGAGATACAAGGGTCACTACATTTCTGGCTTTGGTACTGATACCAGGGTACATACTGATGTACATTTTGAGCCTCTTGTACAGATACCAGGGTCTCTACTAAGGTACATTTCCAG
Source organism: Rana kukunoris (assembly GCA_029574335.1). NCBI lineage: Eukaryota > Metazoa > Chordata > Amphibia > Anura > Ranidae > Rana > Rana kukunoris. The sequence goes on from CM056052.1 coordinate 167,007,584, forward strand.
CCTCTTGATACTGATATCAGGGTCACTATTTATATTAATAACTAGCCTATTGTATGATACTGGGATCACTACTGAATTACATTTCCAGCCTTGTGCTAATACCAGGGTCTCTACTGGGATACATTACTAGCCTACTATACAGATACTGGAATCATTGCTGGGTTAGTAGATTATTTTACTGGGGTCATAACTTTGTTCACTTTTCAGGAACAGACCTTACTGTACATAGTAATGACCCCAGCCTGTAAAAGAGCTTCTAACGTTACAATCACGGTTACTCAAATATCTATATTAAATTATATTATATATCAGATATAACCATTTTATTGATTTTTTTTATTACAGGTATTTACATACAGCTGACCAGTTGAGACTTAATTGGTTAGCTTATGATCATTTAACATGAAAAAAAAACCTCAAACAAAAGTCCATGAAAGTGATTGAAAAGTTGGATTACAGAAGTGATCAAATTAAGATGGTCCTTCACCAGCGAAGAAAAAAAGTCCTCAAATTAAATAATCAGATGAACCACCAATGCAAAGTGACAACCAAATAGCTAGGATCCTCCACCACCAAAGCAGATAAATCTGCTTACCAGATCCCCGCAGTCCCTTGATTATAGGGGACCCCAGGTAGCATGTAGGTATAAGGAATTGCGGAGCCACAAGCTGGATGAAAACAGTCTATTGGGGATCATCACCTCATTGCATTACTCCAAAACGTGAACGTACCTAATTCATAGATTGGAAAAAGAAAACAGAGGGGCCTCGATAGTGTAAAACCTTTAAAACTTTATTTAAAAAAATTAAACATAAAAAACACTCACATTTTGACAGTGATTAAAAAGCCTTATGCCGCGTACACATGATCGTTTTTTGTCTTGTAAAAAAAGTTGTTTTTTCTCATGAAAAAAACAAAGTTTTTCAAACTTCATTTTAAAAAACGACGTTGTCTACACACCATCGTTTTCTGAAAATGCTCTTGCAAAGCGCGGTTACGTACAACACGTACAACGGCACTCTGTTCCATTCAAGCTCGCATCATAACTTGCTTCTGAGCATGCGCGGGTTTAAAAACATTGTTTTAAATGTTTTGAAAAACAACATAAAAAATTGAAGCAGGTTCGAATTTTTTTTTGGTCGTTTTTCAGAAGACATTTTTTAAAACGTCGTTTTATTTCATCACAAAAAATTACTGTGTGTACGTGGCATTATAGTCTGATGTCCCGGCCGGATACATACAGACAACCTGTCCAAACAGGGAAACCAAGCAGTCAAGGGGGATGATACCGATGTACAGCACCATCCCGCCCTACCAGTTTCGCGAAAGATCGCTTCTTCAAGGGGCACTAAATACTAAGATGCCCACTATCATAAGGCTGCCAGTCTTTATTATAAATAAATAATAGGCACCACTCCAAACAACTATGTTTTCGAATTTCCTGTATTTATGAAAGTTTTCATTAAAGCGGGGAAGAAATCCAGGCAAAAGGCAATTAACAAACATCAATAGACATAGATAGATACCAGAAAGAGCCTTACATGGCATGCAGACACATTGGATCAGGTGAAGGTGATTATAGTACATACGCAAGATCTCCCAACAGTTCCTCTATCTAGACAGAAGCAGACTCTCAGCTTCAAGTACCATATATATTCAATTAGAAAAGAAAGAAGATCCCGGCGAAAAGTACACTCATTATAAGGTGGAAGTGTTTTTAATACAAGCAAGACTCCCCCGCATTTCCTCTATCTAGACAGAAGCAGATCCACCAAATAGATCTCGGTTGGCAAAGGGATCTTTACCCTGAAATGTGATTCTCACCTCCACCTGATCCTGAGTGTTTGCATGGGAGCTGAGGGCTATGAAGAAGCTGAGAGTGTATGAGAAGAGTTCAGCACACCCTTACCTTTGCATCTCTCCTACATTAAAAATGAAAATAATAATATATGACTGAGTATTGGAAGTTGAATCCCATTTAGAATCAACATCAGTGAATCTATAGAAATTGGAGTGCTAGATAGTGCCTCCAATGACACTTTATGATGACATAGGCCTATCTCTGCAGCGTGTGCTAACTGCACTATTTGGGCTACCTGAAAGTAGGTATGCAGGTTGAGCACCCCTAATACTCCCAAGAATATAAGGGTGGAATGTATATTTCAGTTTATACCTGGCCTTTTGTTTACCCATATAAAGTGGAGAAGTTTAGAGTCTAGACTCTAGCATGAGTAGTCCTAGATGAGGGAAAGCAATAGTTAGAAAAATAAAAAAACTGGGGTTAAACATAAATTTTCATAGCATGTATTCTACTGAACCATTAAGATAGGAACAATGAACACCTATCAAGATTTGCAGGTAATTTTGCTAAAATAACATACTGTATGTAGTGACAGGGTGAAATAAATACCCAGGTAGGGAATTGATTTTGTAGTTAATTAGAATTCATAGTTTGCTTAAAGTAAAGTTACAATTTTCTCAGGAAGCTTTATGTGTAATGCTAGAGGTTTGCTCCTAACCGTCAGACCCAAAGCAGAGGCAAAAGAAGCCAAACATTTAAACAAGTTAGGCGTTATTGTAAGCAGAGATGTTCTATACATAAGGACATAACCTACAAATAGCATGCACTTGTGTTCTATCAGCCACATCAAGTTCCCATAATGTTCAGGCTGAAACTAATAGCTATCACTAAAGGTTCCATGGCGATGAGCCCTGTTACTAATATGTACTATCATGATCCCTAATAAACCTTTTGCTCCTCAAAAAAAAAGCCTTCTCGGGAAGACCACTCACTTTTCTTTTAATTTGTGTTGGCAGAGTAATACACCGGAAAATGTCTATGAAGATAGAAACGGTGAATTTTCTGCCAAAATTGTATTTTTGCATCTCTATTACATCTGCTCTAACCGAAGAGTAATACTGAAATGATCTTATCTCAAATATTACCTTATTACATTTTCAAGTTAGCAAGTATACAATATAAAGGCAATCACATGTGAGTACATCATATACCATTCGTAAAAACAGTGTAGCGCTGGACAGCATATACCACATAAGTATCTAACGTAACAAGTCTAAACAGTGTTAATCTATAAATGGTAACAATCAATATGTGAATACACAAAAGCTATAAGTGCATAGGTTGTTATAACACTGTGCCAATCAATATGGCACTAAGCATAAAGTACTTATAAATATCAACAGATAAATAAACAGTGTAAAATAAAGTGACCAATTCAGCATATGAGGTGCAAAACAAATAGAGTCCACAGAAAAAATCTGGGAGTTCACAGAAAAAATCTGGGAGTTATTAGCCCCTTCCAATGCGAGTGTGTCTGCCCGACGATAGTTTCTTCGTAATGACATCATCAGGGGCAGACACACTCGCATTGCTCATGCGCTAACAGCCTTAGGCGGTTTGATATTCATACAGAGCTTTTTATCCTTGCAAGGACTTTTTTATCACTCTCTATGAATGAGAGTATTTTAAGCTGTTTCAATTTTTTTATTTTTTTATTTTTTTTTATTTTTTTATTTTTCCCCACATGGTGTTTGATAAACACACGCTCACATACATCTATGCAAGTTCCATTTGGAAGCAGTGGTTTAGAGGAGCTGTGGATTTTACCATCTATAGATTAACACTGTTTTTACACCTGTTACTTTAGATACTTATATGGTATATGCTGTCCAGCGCTACACTGTTTTTGCACATTTTTCTTTACACTTTATATCTAAGTTGTAGTGTTTAGCACTCAGGACCCTATCTTAATTGTTTCACTAACATATATTCTTTACTAAGCGCAAATTATTCCCATTCCCTTTTCCCTTCCTTTTACACACATCATATAACATACTATAAACATCTAACGTGGTGATCTGGTGTGAACCAGTGTAGCTCAAATTACTGTTAACCACTTCCGGTCCGCGCTATTGACATAATACGTCAGCAGCGCGGACCTGAGGCGCCGGGGTCACGTCTTTGGACGTGATTTGCTTGTAAAACAGTCCCGACGCATCACCGAGGATTCGATGCGTGTACCCGGCGGCCGCGATGTCCGTCAGGTACACGCGATCGTCGGTGACAGAGCAGGGACATGGAGCTCTGTGTGTAAACACAGAGGTCCACGTCCTGTCAGGGAGAGGTGACAGATGCTGTTTCCCTTGTACATAGGGAGACAGCATCGATCACCTCCCCCAGTCACCCCCCTCCCCCCACACAGTTAGAACACACCCAGGCAATACATTTAACCCCTTCCTCACCCCCCTAGTGTTAACCCCTTTAATGCCAGTCATATTTATACAGTAATTGGTGCATATTTATAGCACTGGTCGCTGTATAAATGTAAATGGCGCCAAAATTGTGTCAAAAGTGTCCGATGTGTCCGCCGCAATATCGCAGTCAAAATAAAAATCGCAGATCGCCGCCATTACTAGTAAAAAAAATATATAAAAAAAAAAATCATAATTCTGTCCCCTATTTTGTAGGTGCTATAACTTTTGCGCAAAGCAGTCACTTATTGTGATATTTTTTTTTTTTTTTTTTTTACAAAAATACGTAGAAGAATACGTATCGGCCTTAACTGAGAAAATTTTTTTTTTTTTTTTTTAAAAACTGGGATATTTATTATAGTAACAAGTAAAAAATAGATATATATTTTTAAATTGTCGCTCTTTTTTTGTTTATAACGCAAAAAATAAAAACCGCACGGGCGATCAAATACCACCAAAAGAAAGCTCTATTTGTGGGGAAAAAAAGGACGCCAATTTTGTTTGGGTGCCACGTCGCACGACCGCGCAATTGTCAGTTAAAGCGACGCAGTGCCGCTAGCTGAAATTTAAGTAACCAGTAACCCAGTAAGCAAGTGGTTAACATAGAGGAATACATGGTTAGATTACCTTCACTATTATAGTGTACAACTTACATGGAGTGTGAAAAGCAGTATGATAGAACTAGGAAGATAGGGACAGAGTAGTGTCAGCAGTTTAATAGCTGAAAATGAGGAACAACTTAAAAGCGAGGAAGAAGAATGGACAAAAAAACAAACATAAAAAAACACCCCAAAAAATTATGTTTGACCGAAGGGATATCATGTCATGGAACAATGCTTAAAAGGCAATGGTGTTTCATTTAGAGGTAGAACTCAGAAGACTAGAAGGCTTGTTCCTAAGGTTTACCCAGGGGGACCATTGTTTGTGGAATTTGAGTAGGCATCCATGTTTATAGGCCATTATTTGTTCCAGGGCGCATGTGTCGGAAATGTGGTTAATTACTTCACTAACATTCGGGCAGACATTGGATTTCCATTTATATGCATTAGGATTAGGCGTGCTGCAAACAAAACCTCCATGACCATAGGGCGGAGGTCTGGTGGGAAGTGGTCAATTGATACACTTAATATAACCTGTTCAATTTTGTCTTTTATAATTATCCCTATTATGCCGTGTACACATGATTGTTTTTTCAGATGAAAAAAGTCAGATGGAAAAAACGATCGCGTGTGGGCCCCATCTGAGTTTTTTCCATTGGTGTAAAAAAATAGAACATGTTTTAAATTCTTCCGTTGTAAAAAAATCTGATGGGAGTTTTTGATCGTCTGTGTGGAGTTCCGTCTGAGAAAAATCCACGCATGCTTTGAATCAAGTCAACGCAAGCTCGGAAGCATTGAACTTAATTTTTCTCGGCTCTTCGTAGTGTTTTACGTCACCGCCTTTTGGCCATTCAGAATTTAGTCTGAGAGTGTGTATGCAAGACTGATGAAAGTCAGCTTCATCTGAATTCCGACGGAAAATTCCATCAGATTTTATTCCATTGGAAATCCGATCATGTGAATGCGGCATAAGAGTTGCAATCAGGCAGAAATTGAGTTCCAAAAGCTACATATGCGGGAGCAATACCATAGGATATCCGGTAGGGTCCCTACCTGCCCACATCCTCTCCAACCATGACTGGAGCTGTGGAGCTTGCTTTTGGCTAGTATATAGGGAGTGTAACACCAGCAGAGTTGAAGTATTGGTGCCATTTGCTAATAGGTGGATCACTTGGAGGTCGTTAGATTAATTGTTATGTCTTTGTGCCATTGTTGGTCGGAAATGGAATGGGTAAAGTCTGCAGACCAATTTATTTGTGGTTTGGAGACTGTAAATGAACACTTAGGGCCAGATTCTCAGAGGCGCTACGCCCGCGTAAATAGATATGCGCGGCGTAATTGTAAATGTGCGCCTGTGTATCGATGCGCCGCAAACACAGAACCACATACGCCAGAAAATCTTTTTCGTCTGAGTGGCGAAAATGCTTTAAGCTAGCGCGGCGTAGGCGCATAGTTACGCATCGCGCATATTCAGCTCCCATTGAATTAGCATGCAAATATGTAAATGAGGGAGATGCGCGGATTCTCGAAACTACGCGCGTTCGGCGTAGGCTACGCGTGGTGCGCGTAACACAAAAGCCTTGAGTAAACATACCCCTCATAAAAGCACGGGTAACTTTGCTCAAGACCGTGTGCACGTCAGCTGGAGAGCAACTACAGCAGCACCATAACGGACGAGCTGAGCAATCACACTTACTGGACAACACATTCGAATGCCAACATGCCAGAGGCAGCCATGGTCTTATCACTACTAATGTATGCAGAGGAAGAGGAGCATAGAAGGAGGAGGAGGAGGGGGACACGTGAGAGGATCTACCGAGCACGCATGAGCCTCTTTGGCATGGGTGATGAGGAGGTGTATCGCATCTTCAGATTCACCCCTGCTGCCATCCTGGAAATAACCACAGCCCTGCAGGATGACATCACCAGCCCAACACACCGCTTACATGCACTGCAGCCACTGGTGAAGGTACTGGCAACACTCCATTTCCTGGCCAATGGTTCATTCCAGCGAACAAAGTGGAGTTGTGTCTGGAATGTCACCAACCAGCATAAGCAGAAGTCTGCACCAGGTTATCCCCGCAATCCTCAGACGCATGTCCCACCACATCATCAGACCCACCACTGAGGACCTGCGGCAGAAGGCAATGACAGATTTCTACAGACTTGGCAGATTCCCACGCACCATCGGGGCCATTGATTGCACACATGTGGCACTACAGCCCCCCCGTGCCACAGAGCACATTTACCGCAATCGGAAGCATTGGCATTCCATCAACTTACAGGTGATAGCTGATGCCAAATACCTCATATGGCACGTCCGTGCCAAAGACCCCGGGTCCAGCCATGACAGCTACATATACCGTCAAAGCACCATCCCAGCAGATTTTGAGCAGAACATGTATGGAGACAGCTGGCTGGTTGGTGAGTGACATGGGTGGCAGGCATGACTGTCCCCCCCATGATGCACACATCACAAGGGGCACATACATGACTAACATCCTCCTGTTCCAGGTGATGCGGCATATGTACTTGGACCCCATCTCATGACTCCTTTCCGGAATCCCCAAACCAGAGGAGAGAGAAGATACAATGAAGCACACATCAAAACCCGTGCAGTGGTTGAGCGCACATTTGGCCTCCTGAAGTCCCGTTTCCGATGCCTGGATAAGTCCGGGGGGGCCTTGTTGTATTCCCCAAACTTTGTGGGTCAGATCATTGGTGCATGTTGCATTCTGCACAACTTTGCCATGAGAAAGGGCCTGCAGATTGCCCTACATGATGACCTGATCCCCCAACCAGACAGCCCCCCCCGCCAGAGGAGACCCCGTCTGCTGGTGGAAGAGCAGTCAGGAGTTGCCTCGTGTAACGAATCTTTGACCGTTAAACACATACATACAGCATGGCACACAGACAATGCATGCATGTACACCACTGTGGTCCCTAGATCACACACACCACATCCACATCACATTGTATTAGCCCAAGTCCAGCATGCAGGACTTGGGAGCAGCAACGCCGCGTCAAGGCCCCAATGATGTTGCTGTCCATTCATACACCATTCACACAGCCGTGGGGATAACTTCTCCCCAACGGCCGAGGGTGACACCCCTTACTGGCAGGAGTGCCACCCCCACATTCACACACCATTCACACTGCACCGTGTGCAGTATCAAGAAAAAAAATCAAAAGCTCTTCACCAGAGCATTAAAAAAAATCAAAAGCTCTTCACCAGAGCATTAAAAAAAATCAAAAGCTCTTCACCAGAGCAAAATATCAAAATAAAATAATTACTGGGCCTGGTGTGGGCTCCGCCTGGTGCCACGGCTCCTGCCCCTCACTTGCCTGGGGGCAGCCACAGGTGGGGGGGTGGGGTATCATGTTGAGGAGAGCATCCCCATGTCCCTCCCTGGCTGCCTGAATGCCCTCCAAGGCGACCGCTATGCGGATCAGCACAGCCGTCTGGTCCTGGACAGCAACCCGCAGACCTTTAACCTCCCCCACAAGGTCGGAGGTGGTCACCTGCAGCTCCCCCAAGCTGGTGACTGTCGCTGCACTGTTGCCAGCGACATCGAGGATGGAATCCGTAATGGCATCCGAGGAGGCCAGGCTGTCGGCCAGGTGCCTCATCCCCCCAACGACCTCTGAAAGGTGACGATTTTGCTGGTCCTGCTGCCTGGCCAGCTGTTCAGGCAGGACCTTGGGAACACCCCTCATCTTGCAAGTCGCCTTCCGGGGAGTGGCAGGGGACCTGGCATAAGGGGAGGATGTTGAGGGGCCTGAGATGAGGGGGGGGAAACAGAGGGACTGGAGAGGTTGGGGTTGGACACTGAGGGGCTGGAAAAAGATGGGGGGATGGCTTGGGCTGGTCCGGGCAACCCATGGTCCTCTTCCAAAACCAGGTAGAGCTCCTGGTCGACGAGCTCCTCCTCAACGGCCTCCTCCGTAGAGGTGTGCCCACTTCCCTCCAACAAGGCCTCTTCCAGGGGGGCAGCCAGAGGCACTGGATGTTCGGGTCCTGGCAGCCACAGATGGCCCCGCTCCCTCCTGCACATCTGTGGATGACACAAAAGATGCACATGTTGGTGGACCCACACACTTGGCACATGTTCCCTTCCACCCCCACACATGCTACACAACAGAGAGTATATGAAACACACTTACCTGTCCTCAGGGCTGGCACAACAGACTCATAGCCTCCAACTCCCTCAACCTGCTCCCTCTGCAGGCAGCGGGCGACCACATTCTTCTTCTTCAGTCAGGCATATGGTACAGGGTGGGCCCCCTCCAGTGCCCCTGGCATGCCGACTCATTCCAGACAGCTTGCCCTTCATGAGACGCCGCAGGTCATTCATCTTTTTTTGAATATCCTGCGGTGTCCGGATCTCATGTGAGAGGGCATTAACCTGCCAAGCTACCTTCATGAGGATTTCATCCCTCCGGGACTTGCTGGTCCGGGCATTGTCAGCACCATGGAGCCTGGAACCGTACTTCTCCATGGCCGCCATGACAGCCCTCTCCTCTGGGGAGAAATTTTTCTTTCTCCTCTCCTTCCCAGTAGAAGCCATGGTACAGCACAAAGTTTTCCTGTGACAATCCAAAAAATGGGAGACTTTTGCGCTGCACGGGCGCATGTGTGGGCGCATTATATACCCAGCGCCGGCGAATCGTAGGGAGGCTTTGCGCACGTCACGGCGCGGGTCAACCACGGCGCGGGTCATCCACGTCACGGCGCATGCTCTGTTTGTCCCGGCCTTCATTTGCATGGGGTCACGCTTCATTAGAATGCAACACGCCCACTTCCCTCCTACTTTGGAGTTGCGCCGGATTACGCCGATGAATTTCCGCTACGCAGGCGCATCTTGGAGCGCATTTGCTTAGGGAATACGGTACTTGCCACTCCGCGTTACGTCGGCGTAGTGCATCCGAGATGCGCTACGCCTGCATAATTATGCGCGCATCTACGAGAATCTGGCCCAAATTGTGTAAATGTTTGTAAAAGTGGGAATTTACTTTTTTTGAGGTGGTCGTTGAGGACCAAAATTGCCATATCTTGAGGTGTAACTCTAGTGCTGAAATGGGAGAATGGAGCAAGAAAGATGTCAGTTGGGCATATGTCAGTAATTCCCGCATTGGGAGGGCATATTGGGAGATTAGTGTGGCAAAATGGCCTGGTTTGTTATTTTGAAATATGTCTGATCTTATTATTCCCACTGTTCTTCCAGGATGTAAGGGTAACTGTACTGTGAAATCTGAGAATCTCTAAGGGCAAGTGGATTTTAATTACCCGGCTAGCAACATTTCCATGGTTTAAAAAATATTTCCATGCTGTGTTAGTGGCGGAAATGGAAGGATGGTCCATGCCTATGTTAAGTATGTGCAAGATCGATTTAGCTAATAGTAAGGAGCTGAGGTTGGCCCCTCCTGTTGGCCTCCTGTTCTAAGGCACACCATGGTTTAGAGGACGGCTGCTGGAACCAAAATCTTGCTTGGTCCAGTAAATTCGCCATGTAGAATTAATTTAGGTTGGGGGCACCCATACTTACCGCTCTCCTATGTTTCCTAAAAATGTTGTTTGCACATCTTGGTTTACCATTAGCCCAGAGAATATTGTATAATAGTTTCTGCATAGATTTGAAAAAAGGATGATGGCACTGGAATGAGAAGAACTCTAAAAATGTACAAGATCTTTGGGAGAATCGACATCTTAAAGGCTGCCAACCTGCCAGCCCAGGATAAGAAATGTATGCACAGTTTGTTGAGGTCCTTTTGTGTGTTGTCAATTAGGGGGGCATAGTTATATTTATATAGTTGCGATATTAACATCATTAGTGATATTCCTAGGTATGGAAGGAAACCCATTACCCATGTGTATGGGAATTAAGATTGTTTCATCTATGTGGATCCCCAAGATATTAGACTTTGTTTCATTCACTTTGTAGTATGAAAGTTGGTTAAATTCATTAAGAAGTTGATGAACATTAGGGAGGGAATGTAGCTGGACAGTTAGGGTTATATTGATATAATTCGTGAAGAGAGTGATAACGTGGTACTCTCCATTGATAAATATACTCTTAATTTGTGCATGGGATCTTATTTTCTCTGCTAATGGTTCCATTGCGAGAGCAAAAATAAGCTTAGACAGGAGGCAGCCCTGCCTTGTTCTTTTGTAAATTTGTAAATTTTTAGAGAAAAGACCATTAGAATACACAAAAGCTAAAGGGACTGTATAAAGTGCAGAGATTGTGTTAAAAATCTCTCCCTGGATGCCAAATTGTTTTAGAACAGGTGGTAGGTTGCCCCAATGGACCCTGTTCAAGGCCTACTCTGCATTCAAGGTAATGAGCGGAGAAGGCCTCTGGTTGTGTTCAACATGGTGCATATGTAGCACCCATGAATACACCCCACCTGGTCTGGTTTCACCAACTCATATGGGAAAGTAGTCTGTTGGCTATTAGTTTTGCATATAGTTTAAAATCAACACAATATGGCAAATATATGAGCCTGGTCTTTTCAAGGGCTTCAGTAAAGTAATGATGTGCACAGTCAACATTTCAGGGTGAAAGGAAGCTTCAGACACAGTGGCATTAAACACAGACTCCAAGTGTGGAGATCAAGAAAAGAGAAAACAAAGGTGCACCAGCCTAGTGTGATACCATTATAAAATTAATAATTGAAATAAAATGTATACAAGACCTACTCACAAATTTAGTAGAAAGGATCACAGTAAGGCTTAATCAACATGAGCTGCAGCAAATGGACCTCGAACCACAATCCAACTGGTCATGGAGGAAGTGAAAAGAATCACCACCGGCTGACACGTTTCAAAGCTCAAAGCCTCTTCATCAGAGCCCAGCAGTGTACTCCTTTCTCTAGACCTCCCTTTTATACGCACTCACATAAACACACATGACCGTGCACCACGACAACAAGCCGTGTGGAGATAGGGATGAAAAAAAATGGTAATATTCAGGTATGCAATGTGATGATTCTGAAGAGGTTTACGTAATTGTGGACAGTTGTCTCCACTATTGCATAGTGTGGCTGGATAAGTCCACAAAGATGGAGAAAGCCAGGAGGCATTCTGGCAGTTTGTCAACTCCCCTTAGGGCTGACATAAGTTGTTTTTTAGTTGGCAGAAATGGATGCAAGCTATAGTATCTCTGTGTAGGTGTGCAGGGATGTGCTTTAGTTTAGGCAATCTATGAATGTGATCCACTGTCAGGTCTTCTAGGGGTGTATCAGGAAGTGCTACATTCATTATTTCAGTAAAGTTAGCTTTTATTTCTGGCTTTTTGACCACATCCGGGATGCCCCTTATTTTAACATTTCTACACCTGGAGCGATACTCCAGGTCAGCGATTTTGGATTTTATCCAGGTGATATAATTCTCATGTTTATTTTATGGCATCTATGAGGTCATTGAAACTTGCTGCGAACTAGCCCATCTTTTCAACCACATAAGTCACTCTATCCCCCACCTCTGTTATATCTGATTTAAATTGCCGAGCCAGAACGTGATGTCTCAGTGTATAATGCTTTTCAGAGATAACAGCATGTCCTTTTAAAATTGTGTCAAGCACTGGATGGTCATTTTGGGCATTCAGTCAGTCAGTGTTAGAGCTCGAGAGAGCAGGACGCTCTCAAACGAGTCGGCTTTCTCCCAGGGATAGCACAGATTAGGCTGCTAGGCAGGCAGGCAGGCTCCTGCAAACCCCTTGCTGCATGATACAATCTGCAGCCCTAGGACCAGCTCCTTCCTCCCCCTGGACTCCCTCTTCTCCAGGTAGGACCCTGTCTTTCTTAGGGTACTCTTACCTCCACCTCCCCTGCAAACCGTTGGCGGCCGTCCTTTTCAGGACAAGCCGCTACTTCTTGCGGCTCTCCCCCTCTCCTCTACCCCTCATCGCCACCCACACTACCATCCACAGTCGGGGCACCCCCCCCCCCCCGCCGCCTCTCTGGCTCAGTTCTGCAGCTTCTCCCCGATCCCGCCAGCATCCGCGCCAGCCTGCTTACATTCGTGGCCGCCGCGGCTTAGGAAAGACCGCGGCTTCAGCCGCGGCCTAGCGGCGCGCCGCTCCTACGCCCAGGAAAGAACCCCTACACAGCCCAAAATACCCCCCTACCCCTGGAGGATCCCATCCACCCCCCAGTGAACCATCCAGTTCACCATTGCCATCCATCCACCCAGCTGACAACCCCCCAGCATATGCCCTGTGTCTTGATCGGTGGCCATCTTGGTACACCCCAGAAGCAGAGACAACTCTCATCCCCCCTTCCTCCTTCACAACCAATACTGCTTGATCCAGGGTTCTTCTCCGATCGCCTCCCAGGGATCAGGAAGAATTTTTTTTATCCCTGGCCTCCGCACATTGGCTCAGCACGGCCAGGGTTTTTTTTTGCCTTCCTCTGGACCAAGCCGGGAGAGAGGATTCAATGAATCCCCCCTCCATCGCCATCTAAACATCACAGCCCCCCCCCCAACATCTGCAACTATGGCTCTTTTGCAATATTCTGCAGAAACCATTTGGGGTCTGAGGCGATTCGCCACAGTCTTACCAGTCGTCACCAAAAAGGCCTTAAAATTAGAGCAACTATTGAGAACCGATCGACGATCGACTATCAAGAGTTTCAGCCATTTACCCCAGCTTAAGCACATATCATGTGCTCTGATCAACGCAAGATCGGCAGTAAAACACCGATCAGAAATCCATGATTTCATACTACAATATGATTTAGACTGCCTCTTTATTACGGAAAGCTGGCTCACAGCCGACTGTAACACCATTCTAGGAGAACTGGTGCCAGAAAACTACCGTATTATAACGGAAAACAGAATAGGGCAAAGAGGTGGAGGCCTGGCGGTGATCCACAGGATTCATCTTGCGATCACCAAACCAGTCCTTCAAAATCCTCTTCCATTTATGGAAACCCTTACCCTGCAACTGCAAGCAAACCCCCAGGAGACCGTCCACATTCTTCTCTGCTATAGGCCACCCGGGCCAAAATCGCAGCTACTCACATCATTGACGGAGTTTATTTCCACTTATACTCTTAACAGCAAACACCTTTTGCTGCTCGGGGACTTCAATCTCTGGGCAAACTGCTCTCAGGATCCTGTTGCCGACGCCTGTATTGACCACCTGGAAGGATTAGGGCTACAGCAACTAGTATGTGGGCCCACACATGTTTCAGGTCACACGCTTGACTTAATTTTCAGACAAAATCTGAAAATAAGCATTATGGAAAATGAACCATTGCCATGGACAGATCACCATGCAATTAAATTCATAATTCCCAAAATCCCCCCATTGAGAAAAACACCCAAGCCGGTGACAATACACTGGACTAGATCTCATAAGAAGCTCCATTCGGAACTCTTCAAATCTACCTTGGGAAATAAAATAAAAATAATCCAACCACTTCTAACAGCCTCAGAAACACTGGATGCCATAAACGCAGCCCTACTACAGTCAGCCGACTTAGTAGCACCGAAACGCAAAACCCGCATCCAGAAAAACAAGTCCGGCTGGTTCAACAACCAACTGTTACTACTGAAGCAAGAACGCAGAAGAGCGGAAGCCGCTTGGAAAAGAATCGCTTCAGAGGAGAACCTCATCACCTACAAGGAATTAACAAGAAAATACCATAAAGAAATCTTTAAAGCCAAGAAACATAATTTTTCTGTGGCTATCAATAGCGCTTTAAATCGCCCCCGCGAACTCTTCAAGTTGGTCACTCAGACCATGAACCCAGGTTGCCTGGAAGCCCCCAATTCAGACACCCAAGAATTTTGCGATGAACTATCGGATTTCTTCATTAATAAAATTGAGGGAATTCGGGAAGCATTCGGCAAATCAATACCCCTCTCAACCCCGTCCCAACCAACCACATAACATCCACAGAAACCATCGACAATCAACGATGTTCACTCTGGAACCCATCTCCATAGAGGCCACTAAAAATATCATCGGTACTTTGCGAAACAGCACAGCGCCTAATGATATTATCCCCACTAAACTGCTGAAGGAATGTGCCGACATCCTTGCACCACCTATCATGCAGCTAATAAACCAGTCATTTAAGGAAGGCATAGTGCCCTCCCAGCTGAAAAAGGGCACAATCACGCCCATCTTGAAAAAGCCCACCCTGGATCCCAAGGACCCAACTCACCGTCTGCCCATAACAGGCCTTAACGTTCTCTCCAAGGTAATGGAAAAAGTAGTGGTACAACAGCTGCAACAGCATCTGGATACCCACAACCTACTTGATCCATTTCAATCAGGCTTCCGTCCCGGACACGGAACGGAAACAGCATTACTTAAAATATGGGATGACGCTCTTGAGGCCGCAGACGAAGGAGAATCCTCTCTCCTGGTTCTGCTGGACCTAAGCGCAGCCTTTGACACTGTAGACCACAAACTTTTATTGACTCGGCTGGCTGAGGTAGCCAGAGTCGCAGAAGGTGATCTACCATGGTTTTCCTCCTTTTTGGAAAACCGATCACAAACAGTGAAATTGGGACCTTTCACCTCTGAAAAACGCACGGTGTCATGTGGAGTCCCTCAAGGATCCCCTTTGTCACCGGTGCTCTTCAACATCTATCTTCGCCCTCTCTTCGAAATTATCAGTAGCCAAGACCTACTTTATCACTCATATGCAGACGACACGCAACTGTATTTTCGCATCTGCAACAGAAAGGATCATCATCTCAGTTTAGAGAATTGTCTCTCTTTGATAGAAAACTGGATGACTAAGAGTTATCTTAAACTCAACAGTCCCAAAACAGAACTTCTTCTGTTTCATGCCAGTCGCAAGAGTCAACTGACAACTACTTGGAAACCCCCGCCCATTTTGGGCCAGATCATCACCCCTAGCGCCAAAGTCAAAAGTCTAGGCGTCATCTTCGACACCTACATGACTATGGACGCACAAATAGGGTCAGTAGTCAGTGGATCTCACCATCTGCTGCGCCTACTACGCAGACTTACTCCATTTATTCCCAAAGAAGACGTAGCAGTCGTGGTAGGAATAATTGTAAACTCCAGATTGGACTATGCAAATGCCCTTTACCTCGGACTCCCTAAGTACCAAATCGCTCGTCTGCAAGTCGTTCAAAATACGGCCGCCAGACTTGTGACTGGGAAAAAACCCTGGGAATCCATCTCACCTTCACTTAGATCCCTTCATTGGTTGCCAGTAAAGGACAGAATTGCTTTCAAAGCACTCTGTCTGACACATAAGTGCATCCATGGGAAGGCCCCGCAATATCTATGCGAAAAGATAAAAGCCCACAATTCCAATCGCGTTCTGCGATCCACCGACCAAAATCTGGTCAAGGTACCCAAAGCCAGATACAAGTTCAAAGGAGAAAGAAGGTTTGCTTTCCAAGGTCCCAGACTATGGAACGCTTTACCAACCAGCATTCGGTTGGAGGAAAACCACCTGACCTTCAGAAGACAGATTAAAACTCTGCTCTTTTGATGTCAAGAGAGACAGAAACAACAAGCGCCCAGAGGCGATTTAGTTCGCATGTGCCGCGCTATATAAGTTTTTCATTCATTCATTCATTCATTCATTCATTCATTCATGGTCATTAGTAAGGAACTCCATAATGGAGTCTTACAACTCCCTGGTGTCCTTTAGACATATAGATGCCTCACTCACCTCTTGTGCAGACTCTGGAGGTGGCTGCAGCTTTTTCTTGGCTTTGACAGGGCTGGAGAAGTTGGCGTAAGCCTGTGATGACTGACCCTTGTGGTGCTGTGGACAGCCGAATATGGGAATAATTGTTGTGGGTGTCCCTCTCCTGTACTGGTGTGGCTTGTGGTGATCGGCCGGTGTCATCTTGACCTGAGGAGCAGCGCGGCTAGGAGAAGAAATTGGACATTCTCCAGTGGAATTCAGTCCTTTCTTTTCCAGGACATGTAGGTAAGCTGTGCCTGGCCCTAGGGGGTTGCAAAACCATTATTCTTCGAAGCTCTGTGCAACTATATTTAGCTCCAGTGAGCAAGCTGTGTGTGTGGAGAAGGCAGTTCAAGCTCCCATCTTCTCTGCTGGCTGGACACACCCCCAATATTATCTTTTTAGACAATGAATTTAGGCCCTGCGTGTTGTGGGATAGAATATGTAACTTAAAATGTAACTAAAGGCAAAACTTTTTTTAGTTTTGGATGGAGTGCAGAGGGATTAGAAGGCTTGTCAGTTTTTATTGCTGTCTCTGCCCCCGTTAAGGAGCTTCAATTTCTCTTTTTGTCCTGTTTACCATTATTATTGAAAAAGAAAGCAAAAGAAAATCCCAAATTTTGTGTTATCGCTAGAAAATAATAGAGGGGACATCTTCCAATGGGGACACTAGTTTTGGTGACCTGGGATCCCCAAGGAATTCCCTTAATTTGCAGGAATTTCCCCTCACATCCTGGCTATGGGACAGGAAGATTAGGGTAATCTCCACAATGGAACATGGATGGCAAATATAAATAAAAAAAACTGACCGGGGCTATAACCCTCACTTGCTCTATCCAAAATTAAAACAAAGTTTTGCCTATAGTTCTACTTAAAGGGCGTCTTTAGAATTAAAATATTGTATGCCTAAAGTGGGTAAAAATGCTGCCTTATCACAAAGCTGTGAGATCCAAGCTCTGTAGAAATGTTTTAATTGAGGCTTGGGGGGGCACCTGAAGGGGAGACATGTGAAGAAGCAGAGTGAGAAAAAAGGTCAACAAGAAGAAGGTAAAAAAAAAATAGGAAAAATAAACACAGATACACATGGTGTAATACTGTAATCAGACTGAACAATATACCATCATCTAAGCTCCAGTGTGCTATGGCTTCCTATACCTGAGTCAGAAGCTGACCCAGGTAATATAGGAGATTTACAAGGAAAAAGTACTCCTAGAGATGGTCCTACAGGAGAGGACATATATAACCCCTGGCACAATCTTAAACAAAAATACAAGATTCCTCAAAATTAACCATATTCTGAGCTACCTTCAAGGCATAAGATCACAGGATTGATCTACCAAAGGCAAGTGGATTGTTCACTTTGCAAGTGCATTCATTCAAGTAATTCAAAGGAATTATGCAATGTTTACCTTAGCGAATGAGGTAAAACTCTGCTGTCTACCATCACCCAATCAGGTGCAAGCAAACATGTTGTTTTATGTATTTTCTTGCACATGATTGGGTATTTTTTACAAAGTGAAGCTTTAAAACAATTACTAAGCTCTTGTAGAGTGCAACGTCATGTGCAAGCAAACAGTGTATTTGCCTTTAGTAAATCAACCCCTTACAGTCCCAAAGATTTTGAGAAAGTAAGTGGCATATAAATCTCCAATCCATCAACATAAAATAATGGACCATCAGGGCCATCCGATAACATCTAGAACTTATTAAGCTAAAGGTAGACAGTTACATGTCCTGATTCAGCAAATCTCTCTAAATTCAGGAGAAGACTAGCAGCTGTTTGTTTCCTCTGTTTTCAGGCTTAGGATTGTAGTCCAGTTTATAAGATTTAAATTGGGACAATTCACCCACAAAAGAGAGTAGCTCAGGGAATTTGAAGTAACAACTGATGTATAAAAAGTAATCAAAATTTTAAACAGAAAATGTCATGGGTGCCATTTATTAGAAATGTATTCTAAAAAGGTGAACTTCTGCAAGGAAGAGCGGGGTTTTCTCTGGCAGCTTTCAAAAGAGCTTCCTTGGTCCAGAAGTAATTTGGTTTAACAATCACATCACTAGAGATACCGTTCGATCTAGTGGTAATCAAGACTCTATAAACAGCAAGGATTCAACAGCTTCAGGTACCCAACAAATTGTCAAGATTTTCCAAATCTTTAATTTTAGCATTGGCTTCCCAGAGTCGAGTACATGCATTAGTACTTTGTAATTCAGGTGTTGCCATATCTAGTTCCTGTTGTAGCAAATCTGCAAATATGGCTATGGGAAGTGAGAATTCAGAGTAAGCTGGTCATGTAGGCATATTTATGGCTACTCTGTTGACTAAATAATATCTTGGTCATCTAGCAAGGAGGCAAGGGAGTCAGGCCATGTTGTGTCTGTTGGTTGTAAAGGTGCACAAATTGACTCATCCATTTGTACACCTACACCCACCATCTTGGATCAGGGTTATTGCTGGGAGCAGCTTCTCACATCATTCCCAGCATTGCCTGCCTGTTTGCTGGCAGAGGCCAGAAGGAAGAGGTCCTTGGTAGTATGTTGTTGAAGCATACCACTAAAGATTTTGGCTCCAACCACCCAAGGGGAGCAGAGCAGGTCGCAGTGTGTTTATCATTCTGCATTCATGCATGCACACACAAGCTATTTAGTCAGTCAGCTTTTGTAATTCCAAGTTTTAATATTATGTGGAGTTTGCTTTGGAGTATACATTCAAACATTTACATTAACTATACCAGTTTAAAGTAAATTGGTTTATCTGTCTTTTCTTTTCTGGCTCCCTTGTCATTGGAAAGAATCTTAGAAATTTCTGATTAACAGTGTGATCATCTGAATTCAATAAAACTGTAATTCACGTGTATTGAGTATTTTCTAAAGCCGCTTCTCACTGGCATGTTTCCCATTATTCAAGCTATTACTGCTCTGTTTAGCCATATTATATTGATAGCAGTTACATGGCTGATGATAATGGACTAACAGGAATCTAATCTGCTGTATCAAATATTATTTATACATTATAAATATTATTACCTTACCTTAATGCATTAGGGTAAAACACCTTCTACCTTTACAACCCCTTAACTACTTCTTGCCCACACTATAGCCAGTAAATGGTTACAGCATGGCTCTCCAGTTCTGGGAGGGCATCCCTGGACATCCTCCCACGTGCGTGCCTCCCGTGTGCCCCCTGGGGTGTGCATTGGGAATGCTCTGAGACCGCTGTGTGCCTTGGACACAGCAGATCACAGAATAGGTTAAAGGACCAATCACTTTGGTCTTTTACCATGTGATCAGCTGTCACAGTGTAAACAGACTTAATTCCTTTGCTGGTTATCAGCTCTCCTTTCCTCCCACACAGACCATTACTGAGGGCAGGAGAGATGGATCTGTGAGGTGCACAGGAAGTACAGGATTTTACACTGATACACAGTGTCCTGATCATCAGTGCAGCCTCATAAGTACCCTGATTATCAGTGCAGCTTCATCAGTGCCGCTTATTCGTGCAGCTTATCAGTACAGCCTCATCAGTGCCTCCTCATCAGTGTCCATCAGTGCAGCTCATCAATGCCCATCAGTGCTGCCTCATCAGTGCCCATCCTTGCATCCTTATTAGTGCCCATCAGTGAAAAACTTATTTGCAAAATGTTATAACAAAAACTTTTGTTTTTACGTTTTTTTTTTGAAAAAATAAAACACAAATAAATATCACCAAAAGAAGGCTCTATCTGTTTAAAAAAGATGATACAACATTCATTTAGATACAGTGTTGCATAACTAATTGCTATTCAAAATGTGACAGCACTGAAATATGAAAATTGGCCTGGGCAGGAGGAGGGTGTAAGTTTCTGGTACTGAAGTGGTTAAGGCAATCTGAGAATTTGAGTAAAACTGTACTTTACACATTGTACATACATTTAATAAAATTCCTATTACATTTTATTAGTCAGAAAATCATCTTTTATGCCCCTTTTTGATTTAATTTGCCTTCAACTTTTAGGAAGATGTGATTTGTGCATGCATGAGCAAATTGAAACATAATAAAATATACATTCAAGCAGCTAGAAACTTTACTCAATGAACTGTTGATGCTGTCAAGGAAACAATGCAGCTGCTTAAGAGTTATAAGGTCCACTGTTTTGCCGCGTACAGACGATTGGACATTCCGGCAACAAAACCGTAAAAAAAAATTTTGACGGATGTTGGCTCAAATTTGTCTTGCATACACGCGGTTGCACAAATGTTGTCAGAAATTCCGATCGCCAAGAATGCAGTCACATACAACACGTACGACGGCACTAGAAAAGGGAAGTTCAATACCAGTCGTGTTGGTAGAAGTTTGGTGAGAGACGATTCGCGCTTTTCAGCCTCGTGCTTTTCAGTCCGTTTCCACTTCCATCTCATACTTGATTCAAAATGTGCGTGGAATTTTGTGCATTGGAATTGTCTACACATGCTCAGAATTTACGAGAATTGATTTTACTTTCAGAAAATTTGAAAAACCAGCTCTCAAATTTTTATTGTTGAAAATTCCGACAGAAAATGTCCGATGGAGCCTACACACCGTTAGAATTTCAGACCAAAAGCTCCCATCGAACATTTGTTGTCAGAAAATCCGAGCATGTGTATGCAGCATTAGAGTTGACCTAAACCAGTGCAGAGTTTTCAACAAGCTATTTATGGGATTTATGAGTGGGTCTGTCCATTTATGACGTGATTTTATTTTGAAGAATTACTGAGAAATTGATTATACCTACAGCTCAAGTTATAGTAGCCATACCACATTGGTGGCAATGGGAGAAGGTCCCTCTTACGTTGTTGGTCAATGGTGGTCAGTGAAATAAATGTCTAACACAATGGTGATCAGTCTAGCCCCCCTCCCCATAATTTTGGGTATTGTTGGACGAATTCTCTTCAGTGGTCTGTGGAAAGAATGGTCCATGTACTGACAGCTAACATGACCATTGGTGCCAGTGGTTACATACCTGAAAAATCTAAGTTCCACTGGCTCTGTGTTACTGACGCTATGGAGTCACATTTTTAGCTGGACAACACTCTCGGACAGTATATAAGTCTGCCAATGCTCACTACTTATTGAACGCCAAGAAAATTATGGTGGAACCCTGTGGTTCCACTGAACCCTGATTGAGAAAGGCAGATGTAGAGTAAAGCTGAAGGGGAAAGTGTACTTGGCAGATCTGATTTCACTTTGATGAAACCTAATGACTGAAAGATTCATTCTGGACTGAACGCTTCTGTCAAATTACAGGCCAATAATCACAAAATGAAAGTGGTATGAAAAAATATAATGTGCAATATACATCAGAGTAACAACTCTAATGCCTTTAATATGTTATGTGATGTCTTTAAATCTTTAAATTGTGTCTTACAGTTCTCCAGACAAGGCTTACAACAAACTCAACAACAACAGCAAACTGCAGCCTTGGTCAGACAGCTTCAAAAACAACTTTCAAGTAAGTACATAAATATATTTGAATACATTTATGTGAAAATAAGGGTATTTTTTAACATGCTGTACCCCTCTCTTTAGTTAAACAGACAATGGGGTCATTTTACTAAAACTGGAGAGTGCAAAATCTGGTGCATCTCTGCACAGAAACCAATCAGCTTTCATTTTTTTTGTCAAAGCCTAATTGAACAAGCTGAAGTTAGAAGCTGAATGGTTACCATGGACAGCTGGACCAGATATTGCATTTTCCAGTTTTAGTAAATCAAACCCTATTAATAAATTTAAATTGCCAAAAAAAATTAAAATTAATGACCGGAACCTCGCTTTAAGATTAGTAGGGGAGCACATTCACTTCACATGAATGCAGTGCATTCACTTCTACTAGTTATACATCTTTGTATATCAAATATTGTAAAGAAAGAGCACAGCTTAGGTTTATTTCAAGTTTTACATATTAGTGTTTGAAATTATATCAAATAACTCTTCTAAAAACTAGGACATGAGGTTTGTCTCAAGATTCCTTTGTGTGTTTTGGCAAAACAAAGTCTCCATTGGATGAAGATATTGTGCAAACCTTGCATTCTAGGATAATGTGAATGAAGTACAGTCTGTATAATTGCTGGAAGCTAACAAATAGGAATGTGTTTCTATGATTTATTTGAAGTGTTAGCAACCCTAAAAAAAAAAGGATCCTGTTCCTTTAAAGCACGAACAGCTTGTGCTGTGTCATTTAACCCCTTGTATCACCTGAAATACCTGGCTAATACTGCCTGGTTCTGCCCTCCCCTCTGTAAGCTGGAATTCAGCAAAGGTTCACATCATTTGCAGCTTGCATTGCAAAGTGCAGCTTCCCTTGCAAACTGAGCAGTCTATCTGCCATTAGAAAATCAACCCCTATGATTTTATTAGTTCATGCTTGCTCCAGGACAGTAACTCAGAATATATTGAAGCCATAGACATGGTGGCAACTAGCATTTTCAGAAGGGCACATATACATATACAGTTTCCTTAAAGAGGAGTTTGTAATAAAAACATGTTTGCAATTTTGAAGCTTCCCTCCAACCTCTTTGCATATTATTTTATATATATATAGTAGGGCTGTGAATGATCAAAATTTTTGTGTTCGATTAATCGTTTTTTTTTTTAATCGATTAATCGACTAATTTCGATTAATTATAACGCACATACAGATCCAACTACTTTTAGCTGATCTCCTTGCAGGCCGATTCCCAGTGCAGCTACCAACCACTGGAAAAATGGATAGCAGGATACAAAAAGCACACAAAGGCAGTGCTCGATGGGAATAGCATTAAAACTTTTATAGTCTTCAAGTAGGTAACAAAATAAATATTGCACTGGAGATAAAATCGATGTAGCTACATAAACTGTAAAAATGGTGCGAGTAATACCAAATGGTACCAAAAGCAGTCATAAAAACCTGTAGCTAAGTATGATACTGGTATAAAAATGTGTACAACGATGCCACTGCTGAATCCAGATGAGGAGGGGTTAACATCAGTCCATCGGCATGTAGATGTCCCATGAAGGGAACTATCACAACTCCCAGTGGATGGTTGTAGAATCCCAGGTTGACAGAGGGAAGTAATAGAGGGAAGTGTAACAGCGCTTGCGTCAGGGCTGTCTTAATGAGAGGGCACACCTGGGCACTGCCCAGGGGCCCCAGCTGCATTGGGGGCCCCTGCAATTTGCCCAAAGCAGCTGGTCCTTGAGCCTACGCTGCCCTGAAATTGGGGGCCCCATGATGGCACTGAGAGTGATAGATACACAGGGGAGGCAGTCTGCCTTCTACCTACTTGATGTCTGTTTACCTGCACTGTCATTATTGTAGGGGCCCCAGAGCATTTCTTTGCCCAGGGGCCCAAGATGCTATTAAAACGGCCCTGGCTTGCGTGTGGCAGATAGTAAGGTCCCGCCGGCATGCAGATATGAAGGCATAGCAAAGGAGCCCTTCAGATGGACACGGCAAGCCCCGCTGGTGTCCATGATCTCTGACAGAACTCCCTGAAGGCCCAGAAGCCGGCAGAGAGGTGAGTACCAGTCATAAGAATTTTTTAATCGATCAAAAAGATTTTGATCGATCAAAAAAATTAAAGATTAATCGATCGATTAAAAGTTAATTTGCACAGCCCTAATATATAGTTATTCTGTACTTGCCACATATGTTGCAGAAATGTCCTTTCACTGAGTCTGGCTGCAACCATTTGCTGAAGCTGTATAAGGTATTTACTTGCAGAAAAAAATGTTTTACTATCCAAAGTTAAAACAACAAGGGCAGAAGATTTATCAGATGGAAAGATGAAAAAATTACTTTACTAAAGGAAGGTGTTTGGGCACCCCAGGTACGATCGCCGCCAGGCACCCGCGATTGCTCGTTACAGAGCGGGGAAA
This sequence comes from Rana kukunoris, assembly GCA_029574335.1. Classification (NCBI taxonomy): domain Eukaryota; kingdom Metazoa; phylum Chordata; class Amphibia; order Anura; family Ranidae; genus Rana; species Rana kukunoris. The sequence goes on from CM056052.1 coordinate 167,032,013, forward strand.
GGGAGCTGTGTGTGTAAACACACAGCTCTCGTTCCTGTCAGCGGGGGAAACGCTGATTTTCTGTTCATACAATGTATGAACAGAAGATCAGTGATTTCCCCTAGTGAGGCCACCCCCCCGTACAGTTAGAACACACCCAGGAACACACTTAACCCCTTCACTGCCAATGGCATTTTTATAGTAATACAATGCATTTTTATAGCATTGATCGCTATAAAAATGCCAATGGTCCCAAAAATGTGTCAAAAGTGTCCCATGTGTCCGCCATAATATCGCAGTACTGAAAAAAAACGCTGATCGCCGCCAATACTAGTAAAAAAATAATAATAATAAAAATGCCATAAAACGACCCCCTTTCTTGTAAACGCTATAAATTTTGCGCAAACCAATCAATAAACGCTAATTGCGATTTTTTTTTTAAAGAAAAATATGTAGAAGAATACGTATCGGCCTAAACTGAGGAAAAAATATGTTTTTTTATATCTTTTTTGGGGATATTTATTATAGCAAAATGTAAAAAATATTGAATTTTTTTCAAAATAGTCGCTCTATTTTTGTTTATAGCGCAAAAAATAAAAACCGCAGAGATGATCAAATACCACCAAAAGAAAGCTCTATTTGTGGGAAAAAAAGGACGCCAATTTTGTTTGGGAGCCACATCGCACGACCGCGCAATTATCAGTTAAAGCGACGCAGTGCCGAATCACAAAAAGTGCTCTGGTCTTTGGACAGCAATATGGTCCGGGGCTAAAGTGGTTAATGTGCATAACGAAGCCAAGGAAAGATGGAAAAATCTCCAAAAGGCATCAAATTACAGATTAGACATTCTTATAATATGTCAAAAAAAGTTAGATTTTATTTCCATCATTTACTGTACACTTTTAAAATGACAGAAAACAAAAAAATGGAGTCTGCAAAAGTTTGGGCACCCTGCAGAATTTATAGCATGCACTGCCCCCTTTGGAAAGCTGAGAACTGCCAGTGTCATGGATTGTTCTCAATCATCGTCTGGGAAGACCAGGTGATGTCAATCTCAAAAGTTTTAAATGGCCAGACTCATCTGACCTTGCCCCAACAATCAGCACCATGGGTTCTTCTAAGAAGTTGTCCAGAAAACTGAAACTGAAGAAGATAGCAAAGCGTTTTCAGATGTCAATATCCTCTGTTTGGAATGTAATTAAGAAATGGCAGTCATCAGGAACAGTGGAAGTTAAAGCAAGATCTGGAAGACCAAGAAAAATATCAGACAGAACAGCTCGCAGGATTGTCGGGAAAGCAATTCAAAACCCACGTTTGACTGCATGATCCCTCCAGAAAGATCTGGCAGACACTGGAGTTGCGGTACCCTATTCCATATAAAGAGATACTTGTACAAATATGGTCTTCATGGAAAAGTCATCAGAAGACCTCTTCTGCGTCCTCACCACAAAAATCAGCTTTTGAACTTTGCAAATGAACATATGGACAAGCCTGATGCATTTTGGAAACAAGTTCTGTGGACCAATGAGGTTAAAAAAGAACTTTTTGGCCGGAATGAGCAAAGGTACGTTTGGAGAAGAAAGGGCACAGAATTTAATGAAAAGAACCTCTGTCCAACTGTTAAGCATGGGGGTGGATCAATCATGCTTTGGGGTTGTGTTGCAGCCAGTGACACAGGGAACATTTCACGAGTAGAAGGAAAAATGTATTCAATAAAATTTTGGATGGTAACTTGCCATCTGTGAAAAAGCTGAAGTTAAAGAGAGGATGGCTTCTACAAATAGATAATGATCCTAAACACACCTCAAAATCCACAGGCATTACATCAAGAGGCGTAAACTGAAGGTTTTGCTATGGCCTTCACAATCTCCTGACCTCAAAATAATTGACAATCTATGGATAGACCTTAAAAGAGCAGTGTGTGACAGACAGGCCAGAAATCTCAAAGAACTGGAAGACTTTTGTAAGGAAGAATGGGCAAAGATACCTCAAACAAGAATTGAAAGACTCTTGGCTGGCTACAAAAAGCGTTTACAAGCTGTGATACTTGCCAAAGGGGGCAGTACAAGATATTAACTCTGAAGGGTATGCTGGTAAGATAGCGCAGTCCTTTGCAGCAGCCTGTGATTGCCTGTGTCCTAAGGGTTTCAGGTTCGATCCCAGCGGGGTCCACTCAGCCTTCCATCTTTCCGAGGTCGGTAAAATGAGTACCATTGAGTTGGGTAATAATGACAACCATTATCAGCGCTTAGACGCAGTGGCTTCGCTGCAATTGGCACTATATATGTAAACATTATTATTAGGGTGCCCAAACTTTTGCAGACAACATTTTTTTGTTTTCTGTAAATTTGAAAGTGTAAATGATGGAAATAAAATCTAACTTTTTTTGACATATTATTAGAATGTCTAATCTGTAATTTGATGCCTTTTGGAGATTTTTCCATCTTTCCTTGGCTTCGTTATGCACATTAATACAAATTTTTACCTGGGGTGCCCAAACTTTCGATCCCCACTGTAGATATATATATATATATAGATATAGATATTTTTGCCTTGTCAAGGGATGAAGGGATTTTGGTTATTTGGTTAAATAGGAGTACTCAACAAAATAATTATATTGTAGTATATTATAACAGATGTGAACTAACAGGAGCATTTAGAATGCACTTTCCAGATAATGTTTACGACTCCACTGCACATTCTTATAATTTCTTTCTTTTATCACACAGGTAACCAGGCACAGCAAGCAGCCAATTTGTATGGGGATCCTTCAAATTTTTAAGTCTGGACAAGATGCTAAAATATTTTGGTTTTCATTAGATTGTACATATTTCGCAATCCAGTATGAGCAAGTTATAATTTTTCCATGTAGTGTGAATGCTTTCAGAGAGTGTTGCTTTTACCTTTAAAGAAAAGGTTTTTGGAAAACAATATTATGCTGGCTTGGGGAACAAAAGAAGCAAGTTCTGTGTTTTATTCTTTTTTAATACTTAGACAAGGACATTGTCAATGTGCAGATGGACTTACAGATGCACTGGACCAAACTTCTGAATTATAAAATACTTTCATATTTAACTTAAAATGATCTTGTATAAAAGTGGCTGGCTTTATTGCTGGGGATTTCCTACTTAAATTATTTATTACAGGTACTTATATAGCGCTGACAATTTACATATATATATATTGTACATTCACATCAGTCCCTGCCCTGAAGGAGCTTACAATCTAAGGTGCCTAACTCACCTTCATGCATACACATACTAGGGCCAATTTAAAAAGGAGCCAATTAACCTACCAGAAGGTCTTTGGAGTATGGGAGGAAAGCCACACAAGCAGAACATGCAAACTCCAGGCAGGTGGTTCCATTGTTGGGATTTGAACCGACAACCCCAGTGCTGCTAGGCGGAAGTGCTAACCACTTAGTCACTGTGCTGCCCAAACTTAATTTCTGTTTTTAATTTAGTAAGTATTTATAGGCTACTTCTATTGTTTTTGGTTAAAATGTTTACTAGATTCAGTACTTGATATTTGAGATTTACTGATCTAAACAGTAGTGTGTTTTCTTGTGGTGTAATTACAATTGCGTTGTACACACTGCTGTTAATGCTGATTGTGGCACAGGGTGTGAGCTTTGTTCAGGAACTGAATAGAGCTTATACCAGAAACAGTACCACTCAAAAGAGCACATGCACCGCCTCTGCAGTCTTTGTTACCGCACATTCATTGCCAATAAGGGACAATAAAGGACATTGCAGAAAAATACTTAAAGTGTACCTCCACTTAAAAGTGAAAGTAATGATAATCTGCCTCTCCTCCCCCTCCTCCAACATATTTGAAAGCTTTTTTTTTTTTTGGGGGGGGGGGGTAGGTACCTTTTTCTGACAGGTACCCACTCCCACTTCTGCAATTCTTGGCCTAGGTTCTCCAACCCACAACCTCCTGGAAACACATCACACATCCCAGGAGACTGGGGGACCAATCTGACCAATCTGACAGAGCAGCACACTCTTGCGCATGTGCAGTGGGGATCCGGATGTGAAACAGCAGGAAGTCACAGCCTAGGTCCCACAGCCAGAGAAGGAGGCACCAGGGTCTGAAGATTGGTGAAGATTTAGACCGTCTGGAATCCTGGGCTTGTGAGCATCTGTCTGTTAAATCAGCAGCTACAGTATTTGTACCTGCTGACTGTTATTTTATTTTTTAAACGACTGCAGTACCTCTTTAAGTTGCCCTGTAAGACTCTTTGTCAAGGTGACACCTTGGTCATACACTTACACATTAATAAAAAGAATCCCATACTGTCTCTTGGCACAGAGGATATTTGCAGTCAATTTCCACTAAACTGCTTATTTTTTTAAGGGAGTAAAAAAGACGAGATTAAAAATGACATATATGCTGCTTTTCGGAGTCCCCCTGTAACATAGTTTTATTACCTGTTTATCCTGCAGTAAGTCTGTTATTTTTTTAGTACTTCCTTTACCAGACCAAGCTGTGCAGAAAAAAAATGAATGCTAGAGGATTGAGACAAACTATTTAACACTTACAGGGGTGCTTACAATTTTTTTATTTATTCTGCAGATTCTTGAAAATGTTCGTTGAAGTTAGGCTATAATTTGTTAGTCACTTATGTAAAGTCCATCTAAACTTACTGGTCTGTCTAATGCTACCCTTTTCATAGTTCAGTTTTTTGTTCAGTCCTGCTGTGGTCTTGTATTCTGACAGTGGGACTCCCCTGTTATCAGTATACAGTGATCAGCGCTGCAGACGATTGGCTGCATGCACTGATTGAAGCAAGATTTTCCAATAAACTGGTTCTTGAGAAGTCGATTGATAGGTTGACCTCTCATGAACGGAAATGGCCATATATATATATACTAGACATGTGCATTAGTTTTCGTTAGAATGCATTTTCGTCCGAAAATCTGTTTTTTTCATTATCGTTTTAACAAACGATAACGAAAGTGCAAGAAACGAAAACCGAAAGATCCGACATAAAAAATGCTTTATTTTCGTTTTCGTTGCGGTAAAAATTCGATATAGAGAGATTCGACATTATAGGGAAAAGATTCGACACTACTGTATAGAAATAATAGATTTATACATTACAGAGAATAGATTTCGATTTATGAGACGTAAAGATTTGACGTTCCGTTGAATATTCTTTTGATCATTCTCCAGCAACCAAGAAGATTCGACGTTCCGTTGAATATTCTTTTGACCATTCGACAGTAACCAAGTATTATTGGATTTTCGGACGAAAGCTATTCCCCAGCGAAAAACTACATAAATCAAAACCATTTTCGGGAGTAACTAAATAAATTTATTTTCCAAAAGAAAACGAAAACAAAATATTCCAGTCTGCACATGTCTAATATATACAGTTGTCCCACAGACGTGTTTTGTCAGACAATCCGACTGGCTGTATGCTCCATCGGACTGTGCATGCTCTCAAATTGCCCGACAAAACATGTGTCCTGTCGAATCGTCTGATCGTGTGTACACAAATCCGTCGGACTAAAATCCAAAGAACAAACACGCATGCTCCAAACCAATGGTAAACATCAGGCAACAATAGCAGAAGTTGCCCAAAGGGTGGCAGGAAAGAGTTGAAAACCACGTGGTTTGGTGTATGTTGGCTGAAAATGTTCGGCTGTTTGTATGCAGAACAAGTTCACAGCCAATGCCCCTTCGCACAAAAATCCACAGAAAAGTCCAATGAAAGTCTGATCGTGTGTACAAGGCTTTAGATCTAGAGCGTGAAAAGGTCTGAATTTCTCTAACGTTTTTGATTATTGTCCTTTTCCCTATTGGGGAGATTTTCCTTCACTCCTTGTCCCTGAGACACAACAGAAAGAGTGTAAATGTGAGGGAAAAGCACAGAAATAATTGGAAATTAAGTCCAAACTATAAAAGTTGTTAAAATGTTATTCTTCCTCACTCTAAATGCTAACACAACCCACTTTATCCAAAACTAGTAAATAGTTTGGGCTGGAGTGTGGAGTTTCATTTTAAGGTTAGTTATGAATCAGCCAAGTAAATACAAATTAAAAAAAAAGAGCAAAACAGCAAAAAAAAAAAAAAATTTGTAATGAAAACAAAATCAGAGCATGACTTTTGCAACAGTCATAGCTTTCTGTCATAGCAAAAGGAAATAAAATGTAATATAGCAGGTACTGTATTTATTGGCGTATAACACTCACTTGTTTACTCTAAAAATAAAGGGTAAACTGTACCTGCGTGTTATACGCAGGGGGCTGTGGAAAGTTTTTTCATGAAACTTCCCTCTTCAAGTTAGGGTGCGTGTTATACGCCTGCCCTGCGCGTGTTATACGCCGATAAATATGGTACTTAGTAGAATGAGGTAGAAGGGGTGAAACTGGGGCCAGTCAATGTATATCTAAAAGTGTAAAAGATCAGTTTGCAGTGCAGTGCCAGTCGTGTCCACTTGGGTTCTGTGTTACATTTAACAACACTAAAACAAACTTGAAAGGCCAATTTGTAGCTCCGAACTGAAAAAAGGTGTGCCAGGATCATTAAGAAGCTGAATATGTATGCATCTTAAATCCAGTGCTATGTGTGGGCACTGTGTATAGCAGCTTTTTTTTAGCAGCTAGTCAGAAATATGTTTTAATTTTTTCATTTTATCAAAGTAGAAGTATTTGTTTTACAAACACTGAAATTGCAAGTTAAAAAGTGTTCATGCATGCCCAGTATTTAAGCTGTGTTGCATTTTGCGTTATCCATATTTTACATTATTTATATGCCATACCCCAAAGTATGTTCTAAAGCATTAGTGGGAGGTTATGGAGGTGGTGCTACCATCTGAGGGAAGATATATAATAATTGAAACAACTTAATCATTTAAACCACTCTTTGGTTATTGCTATCCCTCCAAAAATCTTCCTATCTTCTGCTCTTTTACCACCATTGTACTTGTTTTTAAAGTGGTTATAAACCCTCCTGGAAAAAAATACCCTGCAAGATAAAGGAATAATGCGCTAGTATGCATAGCATACTAGCTCATTATGAATTACTTACCCGAGAATGAAGCCCCCGCAGCTGTCCTCATCTCCCCCTCCGGCCGGTGACATCTGGCGGCAGGTGGGAGCCGCCGGGAACGGCACAGTACAACTGAAGCAAAGGCACGTACGTGACGATGCTTCAGTTGGCTTAACCTCCCTGGCGGTAGGATTATGTCAGATTTTAGGTGCTGAAAGAGGTACCATTATTTTGCATGGAAATTTGGCGTTTTATATTGTAGGCCTGTAATTCTTAGGAATAACTCACTTAAATCTGTCCAGACAAGAGTCTGGTAGACATCCCGGGTATGATAAAGTTTGAAAAACAAAATCATAAATTATAATATAATAAACAGCTATAAATAATTATAAGAAATAATAATGTAATTATAATAAAAAATATTAAATAATGTAATCAAATCAAAAACACTGAAATTTGCTCAGTTGTAGAATTGTCGCCGTGAATACTTTTATTGTTTGATGACGAATTTCCCCACAAATCGCTATCGCTCAATTCTGCAAGTGATTATAATTTATTATTGCTGTTTTCTAGCTAGTCTAAAACCACTTTTGATGTAAAGGGACAGACACTTTTTGTTTGCTATGGACAATCTCCAGTTTCCAGGCAGAAAGCATAGTTTTTATTATATAAAAGTACATGTAGGACACTGGACAGACCACTAGGGACAGGGGGGTGTGTATTTATTTCACACAGTACTGTAATCTATAAGATTACAGTATACTGTATGTGTACTGTGTATTTACTTTTTTGAATTTGGCGCCAATCTCCGCCCCTGTGCGCCGTAACATCGCAGGGAACGGAGCTCGGTGGCATACGGCACTGTGAATAGAGCGTGTAGGACACAGCTTGATCACATAGCGGGGAGGCATCGCAGGATCCAGGGACAAGGTAAGTAACCTCTGCCTGTGGATACTGAGAGCGATCCCGAGTCTGGCTCAGGGATACCGCTTTTGGTGCTGATATTCCACCCCGAGCCAGACTCGGGAATACCGCTCAGGGGGTTAAGTGTGCATTGCCTGTATTTTAAAGTACTTGTAAGGGGTTTATAACTACTTTAAGGAAGAGCTTTTAGTTTGGTCTGAATTTAAGTTCAGACAGAACTTTGCCTGTTTAGCTGTTCTTACAAACTCTGGAATTTTTGATTGTTCTGCAGGGGTCAAACATCATATATAGTTGCAGTTTTTCTTCCACTATTATATATGACAGCTTCCTCTCAATGGTTACTAAGGAAGCAGCAGGTGCTGGTACATGCCACATTCTTGGTAACCCGTGAAGTCACCTGACCCTGGTAATTTACTGGCCAGAAAATCCTGTTCATGTAAATAAAAGGACAAGGATAGTGCTGACTTCATTGTCCAAATATTGCCCGTCCCTTTAACTGGGCAGTGATATTGACAAAATATCACCATGTCCAAACTTGGTGATTGACAGCACTGGTTATGCCTCCTTCATTTTTATATTTAACACTGGGAGAAGTCATTCACTGTGATTGTAGTGATAGGAATTCAAGTGCCTGTTGGTCAGCAGTATTTGTTTTGCCAGGTCAGTGTGCATCATTCATCATAACTGATGAAGATCTGTATTTGGGTCGTACCCCATGCCATCTTTTTTTTGCGTGGGATACGTCTTGGTATCCATATCAGCTCTTATCAAGGATAAGGGGCTGGTATGTATTTTAGGGGGAACCTAATGCAGTTTGTTTGTGTGGGGTCCCCTTATTAACATTTAAATCAGACTGTCATCTAGGATAAAGGCTTGGTGTAGACAAAGGGAATTCCCAGCGGCTTTGTTTACAAGGAGATTTAAGCAGCCTGGAGCTGTAAATTAACCAGCAATTTAAACATTTCTTATCTTTGTAAATATCCGTTTTGCTGCAGTAGGTTGTATACATCGTACAAATATGCTACTTTACAGACAGGTTAAGTTCATCCCCTTGTCATGTTATTTACAGACATTTTGAATTATTAATGTTTTACTTTAACCATTTATTTTTATTCTGTACATGTTTCCCATGGCATTGCCCAGTCTCCATCAATATTTGTTTGGCAATACCTTGCCTAGTAGCCTATAAAATGGCCACAAGGTACAAGAGCGTAAGGCAGAAGCGGAATTAGAGTATGAGCTAAGGGCACATCAGTAGAGCAGGGAGGATAGGTCAGAGGCAGGTGGGTAGTGCACAGGAAGGCAAATTTAGCAGGTCAGGGCACGGGTAGAGCAAAAACTAGCTGAAGACTACTCTGCAATCTGTTCATGTCACAATTCAGCATTAATAGGTCATTTGATGCCAGTCCCAAGCAGGCAAAATTCTGCTTGATTTTGATATGTATTGGGCTTCTCATACAGTTACACTGTTTTGTGCAGTGATATTCTCTGTCATATGGTGAAAATATATGAATGTCTAATGCCTTGTACACACAATCAGAATTTCCGATGGAAAAAGTGATACAGAATTTTTTTTATCGGATATTCCGACCGTGTGTGTGCCCCATCTGAGTTTTTCCATCGGAAATTTCCGACTGACTTAGAAAGAGAAAATGATATTGGAAAGTCTGGAACTCCGACAGAAAATAAAAAAAAGCATGCATGCTCAGAATCAAGTCGACGCATGCTCAGAAGCATTGAACTTCATTTTTATTGTCTCATCGTAGTGTTGTACGTCACCGCGCTTTGGCCGGTTGGAATTTGGTGTGACAGTGTGTATGCAAGACAGCTTGAATGGAATTCCCTTATAAAAATCCATCTGAACTGTGGCCAGAGGAGCTAAAGCCAACAGGTTATTGTTAATTCCCGGTCCTGCACTGTTTCTGCCCAGCAGCTGGGAAGCTTTCTGGTTAAGTCACAAGGCACATAATTTTGTATTATTTGCTTGCATACATTATTTTTAACTTGCAGTTTCAGAGTATTTGCCTTAAATAACAGAAGCTTCAACTGTAGAAACTGATCATTGTTGGTATTTTTATGTGTATAATTTAAATTGTTAGCTTATTGAGAATAGCGTCAATAGTCTGAGCAACCCTAATTCTCTTTTATAAGAGATCCCCTTGCTGAACAATTTAGAAAATCTCAATAAAATGTTGTATTTGTTATTAACATTTTAATGAATGGTAGACGGACTCTCTAATGATTACATGTCTACCTGTAGATGCCTGCACGCACATATTATTCCAACTTTTCATAATCTGTTCATTTCATTATTTCACATCTATTAAAATTAAGTGTTTTGGCATTTTTTAGCTGATGTTTCTATGGATGAATTGAATCAATTGGACAGGCTGGAAATTGTTCGCTTATTTTAAATAGGGTTGCAACATGTATAATATAAGTGAACACTGGTTTCAATTTTAATTTATCTTTTAGAAAATTGGTCAAATTAACATTTGTTGAAAACATATGCAATTTAGATTATAAGTATGATTGTAAGCACATGTGTGGTATGTTAAAAACATTCCCAAATACAACCGAAAATTCTAAATGAAGAAAATGATTTGTAAGTGATAAATATGTGGCCAGTACAATTCTGACAACTAGTGTTACTTATATATTACACTCCAATTTATTACAATAGAAGTCCCAAACTTTAGATACCCCCTCTATTGTACTGGTAATCATTGTCACCTGGAAACATAATGAGAGGAAAAGCAAAACTAAAGAGCTGCTTCCAAAACAAAAATGGCAAATTGTCCAAAAGGAACACTTGCTCTGTTGACAACTGTTTAAGAGGGGAGATCTCCTCACTTTGGCATATTTCCTCTAACTTCTTGTTGTGTCTCTAGGACAGTATGTCAATTTCCCCAATAGTACAGATAGGAAAATATACATTTGCAGGGGTTTTAACCATTTTAATCTTGCCTACTATAATTCGGATCAAATTCAAAGGTTGCTTTCCCCTGGTGAACAAAACTTTAAAAAAAAGCTTTTATAAATAGGACATAATAGTAAGCCATGAAAGACAAACATTTACCTTACATAGCTATCAAATCCCTTATATTTACCCACCCACATTTTTTTTTTTTTTCGGTTTTGCACATGTATTCGATTTTTCTTTGGAGTGGCCATAAAAAGTAGCTGACAAAAAAAAGCTTACATGAGGGTTACCCATATCCTTTATTAATAGACAAACACACGGTGACTTCACCTAATCAATCATCTGATAACATGCTTAGCATCCATTATTGTGATCAGCATCAATCATATTACATAGGTATCTTAAGCGTACACTCCCAGGAGAGACTGGTTACATGTGTACAATATGCATCCACCCGAAGGTATCCGCACTATAAGAACTGTGTGCACGCACCTTTTATTCCATTTCTGTGTCTCCAGCTGTTTTAATGCAAAGAAAAACTGAAGTCTATTGCCACAGATTCAATACCAGTATGGGTGACTTGCTGTACCATATATCACCCATTATACAGTAAGGTGAGATTTTATCATTCTGGACACTTGAGAACACAAAATAAAACGATGTTTTAAAAAACGTCATTTAAAATGATCGTGTGTGGGCAAAACTTTGTTTTATGTCTTCTGAAAAACGACCCAAAAAAAAAATTCGAACACGCTTCAATTTTTTATGTTGTTTTTCAGAATGTCGTTTTTTGTGTAAAAAATGATCGTGTGTGGGCAAAACAACGTTTAAAACAATGTTTTTAAACCCGCGCATGCTCAGAAGCAAGTTATGAGACGGGAGCTTCAATGGAACAGAGTGCCATCGTACATGGTGTATGTGACCGCGCTTTGCAAGAGCATTTTCAGAAAACGATGGTGTGTAGGCAACATCGTTTTTTAAAATGAAGTTTGAAAAACGTTGTTTTGTTTCATGCGATAAAACAACGCGTTTTTACATCACAAAAAGTGATCGTGTGTGCGCGGCAAAAGATCTAGAGATCCAAGTGTGAAAGAATAGGTTTTGCTGTGGTCTAAATGGTGTTCTGTTGGAAATCAATATGACAATATTTGTCTTGTGCAGTTTATAAAATTGTTAGTGTACTCAAATGACAAGTGCTATCTTGTCACGCCAAGGTTGTAATGTAAAATATGTTATTCATTTTGTACTTACTTGGCTTTCTGTTTTCAGTAATTGAGAGTCTTTTAATAAATGCATTTGCTTGTACTGTTCCAATTCTGATATATGCAGACTATATGCTTCTTAAAGCGGATGGTTCACCATAAATAAATATTAAAAGCCAGCAGCAACAAATACTGCCGCTGCTGACTTTTAATATTAGGACACTTACCTGTCCTGGAGTCCAGCGCCGTCCGCAGCAGAGGATGAGCGATCGCTCGTCTCCCTGCTGCTCCCCCCTCCATCCACGGCGAGGGAACCAGGAAGTGAAGCGCTCCGGCTTCACTGGCCGGTTCCCTACGGCGCATGCGCGAGTCGCGCTGCGCCCCCGAGAATTGGCTCCCGCTGTGTGCTGGGAGCTGAGAGTTCCCAGCACACAACGGGAAAAGCCCGTCTTTTGCCCGAGACTGCGGGCCGGAAGTGGGTGCGGATACCTGTCTTTAGACAGGTATCTGCACCCCCCTCCCCCCTGAAAGGTGTCAAATGTGACGCCGGAGGGGGGGAGGGTTCCGATCAGCGGATCTTCACTTTAGGGTGGAGATCCGCTTTAAGAACAAATCTCTTTGAAAGTAATTAGTGTCTGTGATCCTAAATGGTCAAACATCTGGCTCTGCGAATTTGTAATTAGGGACGTTTCTGGATGCTCACAATCCCTTCGATTGACATCATTAAATATATGCCACATTTTATATTGGCTAACTGTATCTAGAAAAAAGTAATACAATTGTGTCTGCTTAAAATAATCATTAGATTCAGGACAGGCTAAGTGTGTATGCTGTTCTAGGCAGAAGTGGATTAGAGGTCCTTTAGTACAGGCTTCAGCTTTGTCCCTCATCATATAATAAAACATTGCACATTAAAACTAAGAGTAGCTAAAGCTGCACCAGCATTCTCATACAAATCTCTAACTGTACAATAGTTGCGTTGTAGGCGCTATGTGTATTCTGAGCTGCATAAAGTCTTATGACTACTTTCTGCAGATGATGGTTGTTTCTACCATGTATCAGGTTAAGTACTGTGCTATAGATACCTGAAGATGAGAAGTCCCTGTGGCTTCTTAAGGGGTTGTAAACCCTCGTGTTTTTTCACCTTAATGCATCCTTTGCATTAAGGTGGAAAAACGTCTGTCACTGAGCAGCCCCGCAGCTACCCCATTTACTCACCTGTTCGTTCCCGTCACAGAGACGTGCACACCCTCTCTGGCTGTGGTCTCGGCTCTTGATTGGATAGATTGATAGCAGTGCAGACATTGGCTCCTGCTGCTGTCAATGAAATAACGTGGGCGCCGGGGTCCAGTATGGCATTCTGTGTCTATTGACACAAAAGCTGGACTCAGGAGCCTCAAAGAAGAGAGCTTCTCCTAGGTGGTTTCCTGATGTAGGGAGGAGCTACTAGCACCGCTGGGGGACCCCAGAAGAGGAGGATCGGGGCCACCCTGTGCAAAATGAACTGCGCAGTGGATGTAAGTATGACATGTTTATTATTTAAAGAGAAGAAAACATGAGGGTTTACAACCACTTTAACTGCATTTTACTTTACTGACTAAATACTAATTACTGCTGTAGACAATAACAGTCTTAAGCAACAAAGGTTTGTAAACCTGAGTCTTACAACTTAACAAGTTTACTATTTAGTAATGTGTTTGTGAGTCATTAAAGGATTGATTTAGTGAACACAATCTTCCGGCAGTGAGCAGGACTACTAGCCTTGCAGCAGCACCAGCTAACATCAAGCACGCAATGGGGTTGATTTTCTAAAACTTGAGAGTGAAAAATCTGATGCAATTCAGCATATAAACCAATCAGGTTCCAGGCTTTTTGTCAAAGCTTATTTGTACAAGAGTTTGCACTCGCTCCAGTTTTAGTAAATCAACCCCAATATTTCTGCTAGATCTACCTACAATGGGCCAGTGGTGACCAGAGCACATTTAATACCAATTTGATAATGCAAATGCAGGACTGTAGAGCTGACCTCCTATATACACTTTCTAATAGATCATTCCATTAGTATTTTACAACAAGGTAGTTCAGTAAATGATTACTGAATTCTTTACTTGTTGCAGTAAATTCACCGTATTAGTGATAACTAAGAAAAACAATGTTAATAAGTATCTCTTCATGCTAATACATTTACAGCTTGTCACAATGTTAGTTTAGGCAGTTCGCATCTATTTGCGAAGTTGTGATGTATTTTACACACCTTCATGTCACTTTCTTTTCTGAAAGAATAGCTGCATTTGTGCCTCGCTCTATGAAAAGCACATTTGTGTTACCATTTTGCTGTTGTATAAAGATTTTAAACCTAAGGTGCATTGTGGTCCACAACACTTTTTTTCCTTTCACAGATTCCCTTTTTTAGGGGAACCTGTAATGTGGACATTTGGCATTACAAGTAACATATGTTTCTGAATCTCAGAAATGCTGTGTAAAATGTGTGCTTTAGGAGGTAAGAAGGCTGCAGATAAATACTTACATAGGAGGGTTCATTTCATATCACTGTCTAGTCACTTCAGTGCTTATGTGAAAAGATTTACAACCACTTTCTGCTCACTATACACTTACCAACAGTTTCAAGAAAAAGTATGTGAACCCTTTTGGAATGATATGGATTTCTTCACAAATTGATCATAAAATGTGATCTGATCTTTATCTAAGTTACAACATGGTGTATTCAATAAAAACATGGTAACATTTAATTCTTTGTGTGTTATTAGTTTAAGCAGACTGTGATTGTCTATTGTTGTGACTTAGGCCGCGTACACACGATCAGTCAAAACCGATGAAAACGGACTGAAGTTCCATTTCATCGGTCCAAACCGATCGTGTGTGGGCCCCATCGGTCAGTTATTCTTCGGGCAAAAAAAGGGAACTTGCTTTAAAATTGAACCGATGGACGCCTAACCGATAGATCAAAACCGATCGTTAGTATGCAAAAGCATTGGTTAAAAAGCTGCGCATGCTCAGAATCAAGTCGACGCATGTTTGGTAGCATTGAACTTCATTTTTTTCAGTACATCGTTGTGTTTTACATCACTGCGTTCTGACACGATAATTTTTTTAACCGATGGTATGTAGGCACATCAGACCATCAGTCAGCTTCATCGGTTAACCGATGAAAACGGTCCTTCGGACCATTCTCATCAGATGGACTGATCGTGTGTATGTGGCCTTTGATGAAGATCAGATCACATTTTATGACCAATTTGTGCAGAAATCAGTATCATTCCAAAAGGGTTCACATACTTGTTCTTGCAACTGTATATATAGCCCTGTTTAAATTCTAAGATCCCACAAAACAAAATTGTATTTGTCACCTTAGCATAACATTTTTAGCAGCTAAACTAAAAAATTAAGATATGTAGCCATATTAAAAACAAAAAACAAAAAACCAAACATTAGTACTTGAATTAAGGGCGACTACCTGTTTGATTCTGCAAAGAGAAGAGACAACCGTCCACTATCTACAATGGTAGACAGGGGGGTTGGCTTACTGTGTGTGGGCATGATTAGATAGGTTTGGTTTCAGAACAAGGGTTTATTCTTAGTCTGCATGCAAGAGAAAAACGACATTGATTAAATGTTTTTTTTTTTTTTTGTTATCACAAACGTTTTAATAATTATTTTGCGAATAGCCAACCCTTTCCTGCCATCATCGTTACCATTCAGATGTTGCAAGAGAATGACAGTGACTGCTCACATGTTCCAAAAAGGCTGTCGGAAACACACTGCTCTTAAGCTTTATTGAATGGGGATGATACTGATGACTTTATGGCCTCGTACACACGAGCAGACAGATTTGTTCAAATCTGTCCGTCCGACAGATTTGAACAAATCTGTCTGCTGGGATTTTGGTTTGCTCGCGTGTACACACGAGCAAACCAAAATCCCCGCCAGCAGACGGCGCGCTGACGTGTCGGTGACGTGGCGGTGACATTGACGCCGCCACGTCACCGCACCAGGAAGTAAAACACTTCCGCGCATGCGCCGAATCCATTCGGCGGCGGTGCGGCGGCGGTGTGGGACAACATGTCTGCTGGTAAGTGTACTAACCAGCAGACATGTCGGGCGGACGGATTCCCACCCGATAGATTTCAAAGCATGCTTTGAAATCTGTCGGGTGGCCAAATCCGTCGGCTCGGCCGTACACACGATCGAATCTGTCTGCTGAAACGGTCCAGCGGACCGTTTCCAGCGGACAGATTTGATCGTGTGTACGAGGCCTAAGACGGAATCTATTTTCTGTAACATATGGTGGTACTGAATAAAACTGAGATGTTCAGAGCTAGGGTACTTAGAATCTAGAAAACACTGACTTCCTGCAATTCTTTTTTGTGGGGGTTGATGGCATAATCCTGTCTAATTGGCTGTCAGAATAGGTATCTAAGCACAAGGGAGGATAAGAATGAATACAAGACAGCTTAGGTCATCTGGATCTGAAAGTGGCATACCCTCGAAATTTTGCAGATAGTTGCAAACTGGTAAGATCCAGAGTCACAAGCATTTTTTCTGATCTCCGTGTATGGTTTGTTAGTCAGAACACATAATTAAATAATAAATACAAAGATGGCCATTTGGCACAAATTCTTGAAGGCGTGTCCCATCACCACACCCCCAAAAAGATATAAAAAGCAATAGGAATATTCCAACAAAGATATTCTTTAAAGTTAAATAATAATTCCAGTTATCAGCATGTAATACATAGTTCCACTACTTCAGTGATCTTCAATTGCTTCTGGATCTCTGAATGAATGCAAAGTATTCTCTGACTGGATGAGGTGAAAAGCTTGAAGTCACCACACTGCCTCTACATCTCAACCAATGCAAAGCATTCTCTGAATGGTGTTCGTGTAAAGTGGCAAACGACCTGTATTCATAATGCAAGAGAGCAGAAACTTAATGTGGAATCCAGAAGCAACTGGAGATCACTGGATCACTGGATCCTTTTTATTGCTTCCTTTGTGTGAAATCCCTGGTGTTTCTGCCAGTCCCTCTGACATCCTATTAATAGCTGACTACACTAGGCATGAGAATACAGCGTTGTCAGTTATAAGGCTGTGCTGGGAACTCAGCGTGCACTTCTCCAATGATAAGACACACACACCCCTGCAAATCCATTCACTGGGAAGACCAGTGTAATGTTGTTCCTCCACCCTAGCTCTTATGCAGCTGAGAACATAGGGTATGTGATCGCTTATAAAAAAAAAAGGAAAAAAAATGTATAATGTATACACAAATGTTTTGCATTTCTTTTTTATTTTAAACTTGATGGGTTGTTTAACAAGATTTACATTTACTTTAAATTTCCTGTTTTACTTTTTTCTGTCTGTGTCCCTTTGGGAGATTGTCTTTCACTTCCTGTTGAAAAACAGGCACAGCAGGAAGTGAGCTGGCATTTCCACAAAGTAAGAGAAATTTACCTATTGGCTAGCTATTATGGTAGCAAGGGTCCCCAATGGAAGATTTACTCTCACTTCTCATTTGGTGACAACTGTAACATTTGTATAGGAATGGATAGGTCACCAGGACGAATATAGCAGGTCAAACTACCAAGTGTGGACAAAGACACCAAAAAACCTTACAGGGGTTTTATTATTTTCCTACTCTAATCGTACTCCTACTCTTTTGTTTAGATAAGATTTTGGTAAAGGATATATTTTATAGGCTCCCCAAAATCATAAGAATTTGTTAAAGCTTTTTTTTGTTCTAAAAAGAGTATCACAAGCTCCATTTTTATACTGAATCAATGCTGACTTGCTGGTGCTTTTTCATATTTTATTAGCATCAGTGTGTCAGGTTGTGCTTTATGTACACATTGTATGTTTTATATACTGAAGTAATTCTTATTCACCTGCAACACAAACCTTTTCTTTGAACACAACCAGGTTTGCTCCTGCTTTTTGGTGTAAGGAGTTGCATATATAAGAATCTCAAAATCTGCTCATTGTAAAAGGAGACCTATGTTAAGGCTTAAAAAATGTTTTTAAGAGCCAGTATACCAGAAAATTCACGTGCACAATATGGTGTCCAGATTCTGCCACACATTTTTGAGTATGAGTCTCAAAAGTTGCAAATGTTAGGAGAGTTTAACAAACTTTTTTAAGAACAAAAACAGATATACAGTTCAATTCCCAGATACACTGGCAAAAGCATCTATCATTCCAGACCTGTTGTACCCAGAACAAACATAATTGTCAGCTTATGTCTAAAATTTCAGATAAAATGATCCAGTTTTTCAGTTTTCTTAGAAATTCTGTGACTTGCCTTTTGTAGTACAGGTGTGTTTTTCTCACTTTATGAAAATAATTTGTATTCGTTAAAAAGAAAATGTAAAAATTTGTGCTTGCAATAGCGTTACGTTTTAGCAGTGGTTTATGATGTGTACATGTGTGTTTTTTTTGACTCCCATATCAAAATATTTGTATCTGGCTATAAATAAACCAAAATCCGTTATTTAAAACTGTCAAATATATTTCCTGTTCATTAAAACAAAAATACATCTGCTTGAATGTGTCCCCCTTAAAAATACTTTGTTTAAAAATGCAACAGCCAACCAATCTTTTTATTGTGTTTATTAATTACATTGACCTTGAGATTTTTTTTGAAAAAAAAAAAAAAAAAAAAAGGTTTTCTTGTTTTATTTGCAAAGAAGTATAATGGAAAATAATAAATGTCCATGGTATAGTTTTTGAATAAAAATGTTTTATATATAATATTTCATTCTTTATTTTCACAGTTTCCTTATAAAGGAGGTTTTTAGAAAAGTGCCTTAAGTAAGTCATTTATTTTATGTAGGCATTGATAAGATCCTACATTTGTAAGCCAAACATTAGAGTCAGTTGTCTCTACCTTCCTCCTTTTTTTGACTTCCCTTCCAATGCATTCATGTTCTGTAGAGTTTACTTCTATGTAGCTTTAGATAACTTTTAAATATGTTGAGCTGCTGTCCATGCCCAGGGCATTTCTAGCAATACATTTGTACACCCCAGAGTCCGAAGGTCTAGGATTTTGTACAACTAATGTTCCTTGGGGGTGGAGAAGCTCAGTCCCGGTAGACCGTCCTTTACTAGCTGTTGTTAACACTGATGAGTCTGGTAGCTCCCAAGTTATCTCTGGCTTTGGTATTCCAATGGCCATACAGTTTAGATGTATAGGTGAACCAGCTCTTGTATGAATGTTTTGTGGAGCTTTATTTGTAATCCTTGGTGGATATGCTACAATCATAACAGGAACACTTATGGATGATTCACCAGCATTATTTTTTACCTTACACAAATAGTTTCCACGATCATGTATAGTTGCTTCTTGAATGACCAGTGTACCATTTTCTAGTAGCATATATTTCCCACTAAACTGAGGTCTGTCTATCACATATCCACTTGGAAGCGTCCAGATAACACTAGGTTTTGGTATTCCATCAGACAAACAGTGTAAAGACAACATCTCCCCAATAATACCCTTTATTGGTCCTCTTGGATGTGTCAGAATATTAGGTTTTTGACCCACCTCAAGAATGATGAGTTTTTCAATGTAGCCTACTTTATTTCGGGCTGCACATCGATACTTTCCTGCATCATTTTTGTTTGGACTGTAAATAATTAAAGTTCCATTGGTTCCTGCGTAATATTTTGAAAGCATCAGTCCACTTACAAATCTAGAGCCATTTGGCAGAAGCCACATTATTTCTGGAGTTGGGTTTCCATCTGCAAAACAGTTAAGAATAGCCATTTTTCCTGGTTTGGCAATTATCTTCTCATTGAATGGATTTTTAAACACTGGCCTCCTAAGCACTTCCAGAACTTCCAGCTGGACCACCAACATACTTTCACCACCATCATTGCGAGCAACACAAGTGAATTCTGCTGTATCAGAGGGCCTTACATTCCGAATTTCCAGTGTTCCATTCTGATGTACTATAATTCTGCTGCCATGATATGGTGCTGTAAGATAAATATTATCAGGCATGATCCACATGATTTGAAGTGGTGGTGTCCCTTCAGCTTTGCAGTGGATTAATTTTCTAGAGTGTTTTAAGGCTGAATCTTTAATTATTGTCTTATTTGTATATAAACCATTAATAACAGGTGGTGTTGAATGAACATCTAATTTGAGGAGCTTTGTGTCATCTCCTGCCGGATTACGTGCCACACACATGTACTCGCCTGCATCCAACAATTTTACAAGGTTGATAGTCAAAGATCCATTTTCATGCAATAAATATCTGTCATGGGATGTGGCTATCATGTCACTTGATGGAAGCAACCAAAATATTTTAGGTTTTGGTTCTCCAGTAGCCTCACAATCCAGAACCACACGACCACCAGCTCTTGCCTCAAATTTTGTTTTGGTGTTTATTTTAATGCGTGGAGCAGCAGTGACCACAGTAATATGGACTTTCATTTCATCTCTTCCTAATGTGTTTTCAGCGTAACATGTGTAATCCCCCTCTTCAGCCATCCCTACTTTGTTGAGATACAAAGTACCATTGTCAAAGAGAACATATCTCCGTACTCTCCTGCCACTGTCATCAGCTTGTAGAACATTGTTTATCACTGTGCCATCGGGTAAAGTCCAAGATATTTCTGGAGATGGAGAACCTAAAGCCTTGCAGTCTACTTTGAAGTCTTTTCCGTATGGAACTTCCTTCATGAGCTGCTGTTTTTGTATTATCTTTGCAGGTTTCATAGTCATACTGACTTTCATAAGAATTACATCATCTCCCATTTTATTTCTTGCTACACACAAATAATCACCGGCATCCTTTTCATTTACAGACTGGATGATGAGTGAGCCATCGGGGTACACTTGAATCCGACTTCCCATCCTGTAGATAATAAGAAAAAGTATTGAATCAGCAACAATAGTTTTTTTTTTTTAATGTAATTTCTTATCATTGTTAAAACTGACCTACAGTATAATCAAATATTACATTTACAGTATATACATAATATATACATATAGGGGTGAGTAAAGCAGTCTTGTACTTCAACACAAATCACCTAACCAAATTATTATTTTTGGTCCTTTTCTTAGAAATAGTGTAGCAGCATTGGAAGAGCAAGTCCCTCTGTTACTCTATATTTACCCATCTTAACACAAATGTGTAATTTCACACTGCTGTCTATTACCTATCTTATCCACATTATCACTGATAATAGTCCAAGCCAACTCCACAGCATTGGCCCACTCCCCTTCAGAACACAGCAGCTGATTGACATCCTTAGCTGTGTATATTTTCCCATGATTTTGTGTCCCTTTCCTCCATTCAAGTTTCACTGAGCTCTGTGCTGTAGCTGTGCAGTCCTTGTGACAACAGATCCCCCACCTGCCTTTTACTGCTGAGAAAAAAACTTTAAACAAGTACAATGTACAGTATGTAGGAGGATTTAAATCATCTCTGTGTATCATTTGAGACTAGTCACTTCAGTGGGCATATGTAAGGCTTTACAACCACTTTAGAAGGGAGAAGTTCAAGATTGGCTGGAATGTGTCTGGAGAATTCCTGCATCTGTCCCCTGTCTGCTCTGCTGTGAGAACTGAGCAATCAAACACCACTGATCGCTCAGTTCTCCCCCTCTGCTCTGAGCAGAGAGCTGTCACTGTCATTCAGCGGCTCTCTGCTTTCCCCTCCAGCACTGGAGCACTGGGCTTTGGAGGGGGCGGGGAGTGGCTGGCACCGGCTCTCAGCGGGTCGCTGAGAGGATAGCCAGATGCCAATGCAGGCTTCTGGATAAGTACCGACCCTATGATCAGGATCTTTTCAAAGCCTGGACCAGCTCTGTGATGTCAGCTACAGTAACAGCAGACTTTGGCCCACTGTCAGCTGAAAACAGTTCACAGGAATAAAGAACAAACTGCACTCCTGTGATCTATAGCAGAAGTATATCCTTTAGCTATACGTGGCCTAAGCGTACATTTAGGTGTCGGCCCAATTTAACTCTGAGATGTTTTACAGGTACAGCATAAGTAGTGTGATCTATATTTTCAACAAAATATGCTGGAGAAAAGGGATTCATTATAACAGAATTTAAAAGTGATGTGATGTGACTGATTCAAGCTTGGCTGGTAAAGTGTCATATACTGGATAAAGAATTATTAACTTATAGAAAGCCTACAAATATGGCAATGGATAGACTCCGTGGAGGAAACATACAGGATGGAGGAGTTGAAGTTTCAGGTGGAGGAGGGAAAAGTAGGCTTGAGGGAAAAATGGGAAATGTGGAAAAGATACAAAAAAACATGGAGCTATGTGGAAAATCTGAGAGGGTAGAGACGGGAGTCTAAGAAGCAATTAGGAATACATTTGCCTAAGATAGAGGAGAAGGAGTCACGAGATGGAGGGGGGGGAGGCGGGGGGAGGGTTGGCATGGGGGGGAAAATAAAGGGGATTTAAAACACCTTCCACCAACAGGGAACATTCCCAACCGGCTTGGCCGGAACAAGGGAATCAACATGGGTTGACGTTTTTTTTTTGTTCCTTTCCATCCCCTTTTGGGGAGGGAAAAAAAAACAACAAAAAAAACAAAAAACAAACAAAGAGAGAATGCAAAGTAAAAATGTAATTAAATAAAATACAAAATAAATCCCATATTATTATTATTATTATTATTATTATTATTATTATTATTATTAACTCTATGTTTGAATCTGTAGTTTTTAAGTTAGTGCTATGTTTGCAACCTATCTTTGCTCACACCTTTTTTCACATTAAAAGGGAAAATATCTTTTTATTACCTGTATGCTAAATATAATGCTATCCAAGTCCACATTTGGTACTGGTGTAACTAAAATGTGCCAGGAAAAGTACAGCAAATATCCTGGCCATCTAATGACCAGGGACAGGAAACCAAGGCTCCTGCCTAGTTCTCTGAGTCTTAGGACTAGTAATAGTCTACATGTGGCTCTCTAGTGTTAGGCAAGACTTGTATTGGAAACCGTTTTCATGCCCTTAGTGACCACAAAAGCACACAAACGATCACCCAAAAGGAATTTAGCTTTTTTTTCCTGCTGTTACAGCTACAAAATAAAAATAAAAATGTGGAAATACAGAGATAGCACAGGGAAATATAGGAGAGGAGATAGGGGACAGAGTTAAGGGAGACTAGTAATGAGAGAGAGACAACTTTTCAGCCTGTAGGGTACCCAGGAGAGCATCAGGTGGATCTAAGAAATCTCTCTCCTATGGGCCTAGGAAATCTCTGCAATCATATAAGACATTTTTATCTATGATCACGCTTACATGTATTGGCACCTTTAATTAAGTATCCTACCAGCAGGTAAATACTCTCATTTTCCAAATTTCAGACACAAAGAGGTTTGCAGAGATAACTTTGGCTCCGTTACTTCATGCTGAGAGGTGCAAAGGAAAATTGCCTCCCCCGCAAAACAATTTTCATTTCAAATCTTTTAAGTCCTGTGGATTTGTGGAAACTTCTGAGCACATGTTTGTGAATATCACAAAGAACTCTTTCACACAGTAACTCATTGCATGTTAAATTTATTTTACTTTAGTTTGAAGCCAGAAGAAGGAAATGGAAGCATTGAAAAGGCAAGTAAATATAGCTGTGATAGAATGTAACAGCAATAAGCTCTATGCCAGTATTCTTAAAAAAGGAAACACAAGGGCTGACTTGAATGATAAATGTAAAAGAAAAACTAAGAATTGGATCAATATAACTGGAAGTCAAACATAAAGAAAGTTTACAAACCAAAACAAAGAGATTTTAGATGTAGGGCATATTACAGTAGAATTAAGATGTTTGGCTAGACTTAAACAGGTAAAGACTTTTATATATTACATCTTACAGCCTCTTACTGTACATCTGAATTTCACTGCTCCTGGCACAGGTACAGTAGAAGAACAGATGTATAGGTAGTGTAAATATCTCATAAACGTGCACCGTTTAGGAGATATTTACTGTACATGCAGCCAGTACATGCAGCCAGTGACATCACTGGTTGCCCTCTGAAGGAACGGCCACATTAGACTGTTCAGGAGCTCAGTGATGCCCTGGTCCAGATCTGGGAGGAAATTCCCCAAGACACCATCTGTCGTCTCATTATGAGCAAGCCCCGGTGTTGTCAGGCATGCATACAAGCATATGGGGCCTATACCAACTACTTAGTACCATTTTGAGTTGCTGCAATGATTTTTTAGCAAAATGGACTAGCCTGCTGAATTCCCTTTTCAATTTGATTTTTTAGGGTGTCTGAATTCAACCCCCAGGTTCATTTAGACAAAATAAAGTTGAATAATGCACCTGGACCAGATGGCTTACATCCAGGTGTCCTCAAAGAGCTGAGCTCTATTATATCTAAGTCATTGTTTCTATTTTTTTTAGACTTTTTAATTACTGGCAAGGTACCAATGGATTGGTATAAGACCAATGTGATGCCTATTTTTAAACAGGGGGCAAAGTCTTTACTGAGCAACTACAAACTGATTAGTTTAACGTCTATAGTCAGGAAGATACTGGAGAGTTTAATAAAAGAACACATAGGGACATTTTTGCCAGAAAATAATATTTTAAGGAATAATCAGTATGAATTTACGAAAGACCCCAAGGTTCAGTGTTTTAGTGTTGGGACTTTTTAACATTTCAGTGTTTGCAGATGACACCAAGCTATGCAGTGGAATTATGTCCTTACATGAAGTCTCCAACTTACAAGCCGACATCAACACACATCTAATTGGGCAACTATGTGGCAAATGAGGATGTTGATAAATGTAAAGTTATGCACTCGGGGGCTAAAAACATGCATGCATCATACAAACTAGGAGGAGAACAGCTGTGGGAGTCAATGGTGGAAGAGGATCTGGATTTTCTGGTAGATCATAGACCTAATACCATTCAATGACAAGCTGAAGTTTCCAAAGCTAGCAAAATACTTAAAAAAAGTATAGATTCCAGAATGAGAGACATCACTTTGCCCCTGTACAAATCATTAGTAAGACCTCATCTGGCATGTGCAGTTCAGTTTTGGGCACCAGTTCACAAAAAGGATATCCGAAAACTGGAGAAAGTGTACAGAAGGGCAACAAAACTGATAGGTGGCACGGAGGAGCTCAGCTATAAGGATAGATTAGCTGAACTGAACTTGCTCTCTCTTGAGCAGAGGAGATTAAGGGGGGGATATGATCAACATGTAGAAATGCATAAGGGATCTAGATCTACTGATGAAGGCCAATGAGAGGCCGACACGCGTCTAGAAGGGAGGAGTCAAATCTGTGATGTCAGGCAAAGCACTGTGAGTCTAGATCTGCAGTGAATGAACTGGTGATTTGAAACACGGGGGCTTTTTTTAATAAATTTAAAAACAGAGAACACTGTGGTACTTGTGTTTTTTGTTTCATGTCCTTAACCCCAGGAAAAATAAGCAGAATTGATCATTGAAAAGCGAGTGGAGGAAGGTGTTGTTTGGAGACAATTCAAACGTTGATTACCCACACAGCCTGGGGACTGTAGGAATTACTACCATTGGTAAAGTGGATTGATCATGGTGGACACGAGGAGTGATCTGTCTATGGCCCCTTTCACATGGGGCAGTGGAGGTGCGGTGGCGGTATAGCAGCGCGATTTTTAGCACCGCTATACCGTCGTACTTACCGTGATATTCGGCCACTAGCGGTGTGGTATTAACCCCCGCTAGTGGCCGTAAAAGGGGTTAATACCGCCCGCAATGCGCCTCTGCATAGGCGCATTGCGGGCGGTATTACTGCGGTTTCCCATTGATTTCAATGGAAAGGAGAGGTATAGGAGCGGTAAACACCCTGCTCCTATACCGCTCCAAAGATGCGGCTAGCAGGACTTTTGGAGCGGTCCTGCTAGCGCACCGGTTCAGTGTGAAAGCCTTCGGGCTTTCACATTGAAGACTACAGGGCACGATTTTTTCAGGCGGTATAGCAGCGCTTTTTTAGCGCTGTACCGCCTGAAAAACGCCCCAGTGTGAAAGGGACCTATGAGTTTTATACTCATCCTTGAGGTGAGCAGGCATTTTAGCAGGTGGTGGTGTGCATTGAATATTGGATCTATTTAAGTAAAATGTTACAGTGGTGAAAGCTTACACATGAACTGTTTTTTATTTTATTCAGAAATTGTTTTATGGAATGTATAATTCTTCATTTGTTTATATAAGATTTATAGATATGCAGCGCTGCACTATTTTCACAAATCTATAAACAAAGATAGACAATTTTGAAAAAAATTATAATTAATATTTTTTACTCTCTGCTATACAACATATGTTAAAAAAAAAAAAAAAAATTGTATTCTACTACATGTTTTTATAAAAAAAAAATACCAATAAGTGGATATTGATTGGTTTGCATGAACCCATTTTTGCCTACAAACTATACTGTATATATATATATATATATATATATATATATATATATATATATATATATACTAGAATTTGTATTTATTTATTTTCACTAGTAATCAGCAACTGTGATATTGTGACAGACATTTGGACACTAGCTGACACTTTGTGGGAACCAGTGACAGTAATACAGTGATCAGTGCTAAAAATATGCACTGTCACTGTTCTAATGACATTGGCTGAGTAGAGGTTCAACATCAGGGGCAATCGAAGGGTTACATGTATACCTAGCTAGTGTTTTTGTGTACTGTGATTTTACTAAGGGAAGTCATGGATGTTATTCACTGATTTGCAGGTAAAGAAAATGTATTACTTCCCCACTGACAAGACAGAGCTCTGCCTTGTGTATATCCATGACGATCGGCAGGTGTGCACCTGCACCCTGTGATCGACATTTGCTGTGTTTACTCACAGCACGGCCGGGTCGCCGGCGGTGTGTACTGCCTACCTGGAAGTTTCAGATCATGTACTAGGTACATGATCTGGAGAAGCTTTGCAGCCTTGTATCTATGTCTAGGAGGGAGAGAGACATGGGAGATGGAAAAGTAGGAGAGAGATTGAAGAAGGGGAGATAGGGAGGGGGAAATGGGAGGGTGAAAAAGAGGGGGGTGAGAAAGAAGAGGAGTTAGAGGGAGAGAGGGGGAAGGGGAGAGAGAGAGGGGTTGGGAGAGAGAGAGTGGAAAGAGGGGGTGAGAGAGAGGCAGTGTGAGAGAAGGGGATGTAGAGGGGAGGGACAGAAGGGGTAGTGAGAGAGGGGGAGGGGGAAGGAGAGGGGTGTAGGAAGAGAGGGGGTAGTGAATGTGGGGAGGTAGGGTAAGAGAAAGAGGGTGGGTTGATCAGTATGTCTGCTATGTCCCACCATTATACTGTATGAAGTACAGTACATCCCCCACCCACATACACAGGTCTCCTCTGAGAGTGGTCTCTCCCATGTCCATGTAGAAGGCAGACTGTCACGCTTTGGTTCTCTGCTGTTTGCCGGTCCATCTCCCTCCCCTCCTCCCACTGTTACAGCCAGTAACACTTACCCAGTCCAGAAAGTGTTCTCCTCCTCCCCAAGCTCTCTCAGTCCTTCTCTCTCCTCTCAGCACCAGAAGCCCATTGACACCAATCATTCTTTGGCTGAATCCATCCTGCCCCATCCATCCAGGACCCTCTCATAGGTCTCCCTTACTGGCCCGGCCCTCAGGCACTCAGCTGTCACTGAGCTGTCAGCTGTCACTGAGCAACCACAGCTGGCGCTGGAAGGCACTTGCTTGGGAATTGCCTTGCCCCCCAGGAGTTGGAAGAAGATGGCAGAAGGGGGAGGAGTGGGCATGGACGGTTTCAACATTGGATCAAATTTAGAACAAATGCCTGATATGCCCTATGGACAGTTCAGGCCTGGGTGCATGTTGTGAACTTGGTGTAGAGTTAGGTACTTTCCGGTCATCCCAGAGGACAAGGGGGCACTCATTATACCCTACATATATATGGAAAAGCTTTTTCACAATAAAAGCTGTGAAAATGTGGACTAGGCTCCCTCAATAACTAATTTTGGCCAGCTCGGTAGATGGTTTTAAAAAAGAGCTTGCATTCCTAAATGCACAAAATATATCTAGATGCTAATTTTTAGAGGTAATAATGCCAGGGGTAGTTGATCCAATATCCGATTGCGTCCAGGGGGATCAGAAAGGAATGTTTTCTCTTACTGGAGGGAATTGTATCATGCTTTATTGGGTTTTTTATTTTAGCCTTTCTTTGGATAAACTATGGGTATAAGATAGTGTATATGGAGGTTTTTTATTTGTGGTTGCTTGAGCTCGATGGTCTAGTGTCTTTTTTCAACCTAACTATGTAACTAACACAGTAGATGGAATGTATACACATGCAGTTTGTGGTGGACCATTGGAATCCTTTATATCACGGTTTGGCCACAGTTGTTACTATTACACTATTACACATTAGACTGAATCCTAAACAGACCAACTAAATTGATTAAGGAAACTCCAAATTTAGATCACTTTCATAAACCATAAAAAGAATAGGATTTCTTTTAAATCAGCAAGTCCATATAAAATGATACTGTTTAGTTAGATATTTGCTATCCATAGTGTGCAACAGATGAGGGCCCTGAAGAAAAATACTGACAGGTAAAGGTTTTCAGAATTGGGAATGATTCTAAAGTACACACTGCTAAAACCTATCATGTAGAATAAAAGCCCTTTTGTATGGATAGTAATGTACCACATGTGGTCTATTTTTTACATGTTCTTGTGGGTTTCATTATGCTGACTACACCCGAGAGTGCTTGACAATTTGATTTAGCCCACATTAGACTAGCAATAAAACCAAACATGACAGCTGTGCTGGATAACATTACATTTAGAATCACAGGAATTTCAGATTTCTAGTTTAAAGTAATTGGATTTGAAAATGTTTGCAGTACTTTTAGAGGAGGTAAATCTGCAGCTATTTACTCAAACGTATTTTTATTTATATTTTAAAAATCCTAATCCAAGAAAATTATAGCTTGCACATAGCAGAACACTGAATAATGCCAGTAGGGACACATATTGCACTCTGCACACATTACAATCAGCCCCTGCTTTGTTTATATTTTTGTGCTCCGATTACTACGACTAGTACTTCATTTATGGAAGTACAGTTAACAAATTGCTGATCTTGCCTGAAATCCTAATGTTTGCTAAGAAGTAGCTGTAAAGACACCTTATGTCTGCCTACCTTGTAGCAAGGGGAAGAGGGCAGGAGCTGGGGTCAGATTCATACAGCATTTTGCAGGGTCACAACATGAAAAAAAATAAAAAGTTTCTTTCTATTATGCTACTGCTCATTATCTGCTATTGCTACAAGGTTTAATTTAAGCACTTCCCGACCTCCCATCGTAGATATACAGTGGCAGGGCGGCGGCTCTGCGCCAGATCCTGTACCTAGTACATGCTCTGACACTTCCAGGTCTAGGGTGCGCACACGTGGCGGCTCGCTTCCGCTGTGCCCAGCACCAGGTACTGTGGATTCGCACCCACTGATTATTGAGTAGTCAGGCAGAACTGCGAACTGCCTATGTAAACAGGGCAGATTGCCGTTCTCTCAGTAGGTAAGGCATTGATCCTGTGTTCTTCCAAAGCAGAGACACGGATCTATGCCTTCCCTTAGAAAAAGCACCTCCCACAGTACACAAGCACTGGCTAGGAACACATTTAACTGTTTGATTGCCCCTGATGTTAACCCCTTCTCAGCCAATGTAATTAGTACAGTGACAGTGCATATGTGTATTTGTATGTGTATTTTTACTGCATTAGTGTCACTGGTCCCCAAAAAGTGTCAGTTACTGTCTGATTTGTCCCCCACAATATTACAGTCCCGCTATAAGTCGATGATCCCTGCCATTACTAGTAAAAATAAATATATAAAAAATATTCCATAGTTTGTAGACGCAATAACTTTTTTTTGGGGATAAATAACAAGAAATTAAAATGAAATTTTCTTGCAATATGGGAACCTAAGGGCAGTCTTTACAGCGATTGTGTACAGTACAACCCCAGAAAATCGTATTTCCTACATGTGTGTACCATTCATTGCTTTTTCTCTAGAAAACAAGTCAGATTTCAAAGATCCCTTGCAAAAGGGGTATTCATTTAAACAGAGCTTTTTTTCTCAGAAAATAGGTGCAGGAACTCAACCACGACCCGTTCAGATTTCACAAAGTAGAAGGGTCTTAAAGGGGCATTAAATACCAGAATTGCATTACATACAGTGTGCAGAGTTCAGGGGGTTACAAAGCAGTCACTTGTAAACACAGAAACCAGACTTCTGTGTTCACAAGTGATTGTGGTGAGCAGGCAGCAAAGGGTCTGAGCCAAAGGTGGTGGAACTGAGTTCCACCAAGTTCCCCCAGAAAAAAAGCCCTGCATTTAAAACACTTTATAAGATTACCCATTGCCCAGTGGAATGCAAATTTTCTCACTCTAAGGCCGCTTACACACGATCAGACCGGTCCGATGAAACTGGTCTTAAGACCAGTTTCATCGGACCAATTCGATGGTGTGTACGGACCGTTGTCCGTCGGACCAAAGTTTTAAAACTTGCTTTAAAATCTGTCTGACGGACAGGTGTCCGTCGGACAGATTTGATGGTTAATACACAAAAGCATCGGACCAAAAACCTGCGCATTCTTAGAATCATATCGACGGATGCTTGGAAACATTGAACTTCGTTTTTTCAGCATGTCGTTGTGTTCTACGTCACCGCATTCTGGTCTGATCGGATTTTTTGCCCGATGGTGTGTACGCACATCAGACCATCAGACCACTTCAGCGTGGTCGGATGAAAACGGTCCGTCGGACTAGTTTCATCGGACCGGTCTAATCGTGTGTACGTGGCCTAACACTAATATTGTACCAAATAATGATAATGCAGGCTGACATTTGAAAATCAGTTTTAGAAAGGACATGTTGAAACAGACAACAGAGAAAGGTATGAGTCTGCAAAAATGTTTTCAAAAATCCTTGCAACTTATATGATTATCCCGCAGGGGATTGTTTTATTTTTAGAGTAAGTGATCAATTTAACCAAACTAGGTGTATGATACATTCCACCTGTATGCAACAGAACTTACTGGTTGTTAGGTGTGGGTCTGTCTGTGTGTTTTACATGGAAAATGCAAAAAGGCCCCCTCACATTGGTGGTCAGTGTGAGATATTAGCAGTTAGTGAGAGATGGACCCTTTACAAAAGTGGTCAGTTATAGAGGGGCCAACTTACATTGATGGTCAGTGTGAAAAGGACCCTCCCCTACATTGGTGTTAGTGGGAGAAGGCTCTCTTACACTGGTATTGGTGTCTGTGAGAGAAATGCATCCTTACATTGATGTTTAATAGGAGAGGGGAACCTTAAACTAGTGGTCAGTGATAGAAGGGTCACCTTACAGTGGTGGTAAGTATGAGGAATGTTAGTTGGTGTCGAAAGAGCTCCCTTAAGTGGTTCTAAAGGCTGAAGGTTTTTTACTTTCATGCATAGAATAGTGTGCAGCTCCCCTCCCCCCACAGACCCCCTTAATAATTACCTGAGCCTGATCTCGATCCAGTGATGTTCACAAGAGCAACTGCTCTCCTGGCTCTCTTCCTCCTCATTGACTCAGACACAGCAGTGGAAGCCATTGGCTCTCACTGTTGGCCATCACAGCCAGTGGGGAGGGAGCAGGGGGCAGGGCTGAGCCCTGTTCAGTTTGTCAATGGACACACAGAGCGGGGCTCAGGAAAAAGCACACATCATTCTCCCCATGGCAAGTGAATTGCTATGGGGCACTTGTGGGGGGGGGGGGTGTCTCAGAGCAACAGTGGGGACCTAAGAAGAGGAGGATCAGAGCTACTCTGTGCAAAACCATTGCACAGAGCAGGTACGTATTACATGTTTGTTATTTAAAAATATATATAGTACCTCTAGTATCTCCTTAATTGGTAGTGAGTGGGAGAAGGGACCCCTTAAACTGGTAGTTATTGGGAGAAAGACCCTTAACATTGTAGGACAGTGGAAGAAGGGCTACCTTATATCAATGTCAGAAAGAGAAAGAGTCCATTAAATTGGTGGTTAATGGGGAAAAGACCCCTTACATTGGTGGTTAGTAGGAGAAGGGCCATTTACATTGGTCGTCAGTGGGAGAAGGCCCTCTATACATTGGCTATCAGTGGAAGAAGGGCCCCTTTACTTTAGTGGTCAATGGGAGAAGGGCCCATTTACATTTGTAGCCAGTTGGAAAATTACTATTTTACATTGATGGGACCCCTTACCACAATGGTCAGTGGGAAAAGGCATTGTTTGTCAGTAGGAGGATGAATGTCCCCTTACTTTTGTAGTCAGTGGGAAGAATTCCCCTTTATATTGCTGGTCAGTGGGAAGATTCTTCCTCACAGATAGCTAAAAAAGATCATTGTAGTGGGTAGTTACTTACCTGTGAGAAGATGTTCCACTGGTCATGAGTGACTTTGGGGACTAACTATGCAAGCACTGTGAAGTGGAAGATCAATCTACCCAAGCAAACTGCAAGCAAATAATGTACTTACTTATTGGTTGCCTCAAAGTAGACTACACCTACCCTTGGTATGCTATTGTTTCTTGTTTGCAAGTACAGGAAAAAAGTTAAAGTTGGACACTTGTCTCTTTACTTTCCAGTAAACAGTGTCTGAGACAAGGTTCCCCTTAAAACCCAATTCAAATTTTCAGGCAAAAAACAGAGGTAGTACGTCTCAATCAGATCGACATTATACTGTACAAATATCAAAGAGGCCTAGCAAGGCCCACGGTCAACATGATGGTACAAAAAAAATTGTCTCTATGGTGGGCAATGAGGGTGCATGGAGAAACCCAGGACACAAAAAACTGATAAGAAGAGGAAAGAGAGAGGGAAGGCAAAGGAAATAATATGGTGGGGAAGGAATTACTTACTATATTTTAAGGACACCAGCATTGTTTAACAATTGTTAAAGGGGTTGTAAAGGTACAATTTTTCCCACTAAATAGCTTCCTTTACCTTAGTGCAGTCCTCCTTCACTTACCTCATCCTTCCATTTTGCTTTTAAATGTCCTTATTTCTTCTGAGAAATCCTCACTTCCTGTTCTTCTTTCTGTAACTCCACACAGTAATGCAAGGCTTTCTCCCTGGTGTGGAGTGTTGTGCTCGCCCCCTCCCTTGGACTACAGGAGAGTCAGGACACCCACTGAGACAAAGCTCTTTTCTCTATCTGCAAGGTAGAGAGCGTCCTGACTCTCCTGTAGTCCAAGGGAGGGGCGAGCACGACACTCCACACCAGGGAGAAAGCCTTGCATTACTGTGTGGAGTTACAGACAGAAGAACAGGAAGTGAAGAATTCTCAGAAGAAATAAGGACATTTAAAAGCAAAATCGAAGGGTGAGGTCAGTGAAGGAGGACTGCACTAAGGTAAAGGAAGCTATTTAGGAAAAAAAAAATTGTACCTTTACAACCCCTTTAATGTAAAATAATTCTTCTAAAAAATATAATTTCATTACTTTTTAATAAATGAATGGATGCCAGGGGTGCATTTTTATCACTGAAGTCTGTGGGCACACAGCTTTTGGCAACAAAATAAACACCCCTCTGCTAGAATCACAGCTTTAACACTATGGGCCAGATTCACGTAGTGCGGCGTAAAGTTGTGCTGGCGTAGCGTATCTCAAATACGCTATGCCGCCATAAATTAGTGAGGCAAGTGCTGTATTCACAAAGCACTTGCTCCTTAAGTTACGGCGGCGTAGCGTAAATGGGCCGGCGTAAGCTCGCCTAATTCAAATGTTTTTCATGTGGGCTTGTTTTAGTTAAATGAAGTGTGACCCCACGTAAATGAAATTTTTTTAAACTGCGCATGCGTCGGCCGTGAATGTATCTCAGTGCGCATGCTCCAAATGACGTCGAAAAAATCCTTGAAAATGACGTAAACATAATTTACGTCCAGCCCCGTTCACGGACGAGTTATGCAAACAACGTAAAAAAAATTAAATTCGACGCGGTCCCAACGTCCATACTTAACATTGGCTGCGCCATCTTTTTGTTGGAATAACTTTACGCCTGAAAACGCCTTACGTAAACGGCGTATCTGTACTGCGACGGCCGGGCGTACGTTCGTGAATAGGCATATCTTGCTGATTTACATATTCTAGGCGTAAATCAGCATACACGCCCCTAGTGGCCAGCGTAAATATGCATTTAAGATACAACTGCGTAATACAATTACGCCGCTCGCATCTTAGCTCAAACCCGGCGTATCTTGTTTTCTGAATACAGAAAAAAGGTACGCCAGCGCATTTTAGAAGTTATGCGGCGTATCTCGAGATACGCCGTCGTAACTATTGCTGAATCTGGCCCAGAATAATCATTTTACTAGTCCTACCTTGGCTTCAAATATGGTGACAATGTGAAAATCCAAAAAAGCCATTAGAATGTATTTCTGCTGCTAATGATGGGAAAAATGTATATCCAACAACAAATCAAGGAAAGTCACCTCTTTGCCTCTGGCTACTAAGTGCACATTAATAGTTATTCCATCCTTGAAAGATACAAATACATATTAAATACTAACAATAAAGAATACCACATTTATATTACCTGTGCCACTGATCTACCACTGCTTTTGATGGCAGTCTCCATATTATTTTTGGTGTTGGCTCTCCAGTTGCTGTGCAGTTTAGAACCAGTTTGTCACCATATTTCATTTCTGTGGATTTTGGAGATGCATATACAATCCTTGGAATTGTCTCACTTTGCTCCACATGGAGGCTGACCACTCTTCTCTCAGATCCAGTAGAGCTTGTTGCTATACATTCATAATTGCCATTATCTCTGGGTTCTGCATTTCTTATGTAGAGTGTTCCATTGGAGAAAAGGAAGAGCTTTGCATTAACATACTGCAATGGCTTCACTTTAGTGCCATCAAATGCTACCCAGTGAACACTAGGCTGAGGATTTCCTTTTGCAGAGCAATGAAGTTTCACATTCTCTCCTGAAAGTGCAAGGACTGTCTGACGTTTATCTTCCAGAATAACAGGTGGGGCAGCAATAACTTGAATCCTTACTGTAAAGGTATCTGCCCCAGCTATGTTGGTAGCTAAGCACTTGTAAATCCCACGATCATAAATTGACACTTCTTTAATGATGAGAGTCCCATCAGTTTGTACAAAAACTTTGTGGTTATGGTCAGACTTCTCAGATGCAATGGTTTCATTAGACAGTATCCAAGTTATTGTGGGGAAAGGTCTTGCTTCTGCTTGGCATTTCAAGTTAATAGAGCTACCAGAGTGCACTGTGATCTCCCTTGATTTGCCTTGTAGAATCCTGGGAGGGTATGTTATAACAGACAGTGTGACGAGTAGCCGGTCTGAACCATACTGATTTGTAGCCACACAAAGATATTGACCTCGGTCCTGGATTCCCACATTAGAAATAGACAACGTTCCATTTGGAAAAACTTCCATCCTGTTTCCACGTCTTGTCTTTGACACAAAAGTCCCTTTTAAAAACAAAATTTGTAAAATTTTAAATAAAAATGTTAAATACATTTAGACTAACATTTTTTAAATAATTTTAAATAAAATGTGTTAGGGTTGGAATCTCTTTAATGTTTTATAGCTTGTGAGAAAAGAAATGGCTGCACATCCAGGAATTCAGATTGCCTTATATTGTTCAAAGTGATAACACCAAAGACACCAACACAAGGTTTGGTGACCATGTGTTGGTGTCTTTGGTATTATCACGTTGAACAATAAAAGGCAGTCGGAATTCCTGGATGTGCAGCCATTTCTTTTCTTACAAGTTTCCCACAGAGGCGGGCCAGGGCTGGCCTACGAGACAATCCAACTCAGGTTATTATCATACACCTGGAGCAGCGGCTTTTTTTCTCCTGTGTCTTTACTCTTCTTTTTTTTATACCACTCACTACATATTCAGTTAGGGGAAGCTACCCAAAAAGTACAAAGGCAGCAATACAAAATGACAGAAGTTAAAAAAAAAAGTGTTTTATTGCTGTCCGTGTCCTGATTCCTAGTGACAATGACAGTGACAATGTGGGAAATAAGAAATCATTTCCTAATGGGGCCACGAGCAGCAATACAAACATGACCTGGTTTTATCCTTTCCTGAATCTTCCAATTCATCTAACATAACATCATTTTGGCTTGATTGGTTGGATAGGCTTCAGTTGCATTCCAATTTTAAAAGGCTTTTTAATTGTTTATATTATTATGATATATATATATATATATATATATATATATTTATATATATATATATATATATATATATATATACCGTATTTATCTGCCTATTACGTGCAGCGGCGTATAGCGCGCCCCCTAATCTGGTCGGGAAATTCCGTATTTTTTTTTATTACTTACAGTTTTGGTGTTTTGCCTGGCGTCCATCGGCGGCCTTGTCTGGTCCGACGTCCATCTGCAGCCTTCGTGGTGTCCTTCCCGCTTGTCCCGTGCTGTCTCTGAGCCGATCCCCGCTTCCCGCGCTGTGTTTGAATGCCGCTGACGCCGCCGACATATACCGAGCGCAGTACACCCGGGCACGCTCGGCTCCTCTTGGCTCCTCTCGCCTAACCGCGAGGGGAGCCGAGCCTGGCCGAGTGTACCCAAGTGTACTCCACTCGGTATCTGTCGGCGGCTCAGTCAAACACAGCGCGGGAAGCCAGTATCCGCGTATATCGTGCACCCACGATTTTGCCCTGATTTTAAGGGCAAAAAAGTGCGCGGTATACGCCGATAAATACGGTATATATATATATATATATATGAATATATATATATATACATATATACATATATATATATATATATATATATATGTGCACAATCTGAAACTCACAAATACCTGGCTTCAAACAGCCTGAATATACTATGGGCACATTTGATCACATACATATTGCTGCATGTTTGAATGTTCTCTCATCTATCCTACAAAGATTGATTTTTTAATCACACAATGACAATTTCCTTTTGCTGCATGCTAGCCAAAGTTTTGGTCTCCTCAAAAACAGAACCAGATGATTGTGATGAGTATTTGTGTGTGCTTATGTTTCCTAGAAGATCTGCCTCTCCGCAGCCAGCCATAGTATAATCTGTTTCTGTTTTGTGTTTTTTTTTTCTTTTGTTTTTCTAGCAAATTCTCAGGTCTTTGAAACCTATTCAAAAATACATACTTTTCTGGAAATGTATATATAAATCATAAGAAAAGAAAAAGTGAACTAATTTCTGCGTTCTTTAAAATGTTGTATATACACACACATGATCAGCTTGATGTTTTATGAACTGCTGTGGAAACCTTCTAAACAAGCTTTCCCATGCTAGTACATTGTATCTAAATAGTATTTTTTGGCATATTACTAGAAAATATTGAGTTTCAAGATGCTCAAAGCACATGAATTGTGAAAATTACTGTATATCACATTCAAGAGTAATTGCATCTATATAAGTATAAACATACATTATACCATCAAAAGTAATTTCTGAAAATACAATAAAAAGTTAAGCGGCTTACCAGAAGACACTTTGGTCCATAGAACAGTAGGAGTAGGAGTTCCAGCAGCTTCACATGGAATAAAAGCATCAGAGTTTGCAAGGACTGTGAAGCTTGCTGCTTTGCCTCCCTTAATGCGTGGCTTAGAGCGGTCATTACTTGCTGGACCTTCTTCCAATTTGTTGAATGTTGTTTTCTTATCTGTTTCTTGTGCTGTGGTGGAGGAGGGATTAAACGGCACCGTTTTTTTCAATACGCCAGGAATATGTGCTATTATGTGTACTTTCCTATCTGATGTTTTTGTATCTGGCCTGACCTCTACATTAGATGTAGCCACTTTCTTTCCAGATATGAATGGTGATTGGGTTATGGATGGACTTAATATGGGCGATGAGTCAGTCAGGCTGCTAATGATTTTAGCTGTCACTGACAGTGGATAAACAGTGCTGGTTGAACTATATTTATGGTTTGATGATGTTGCCTTTGGTTTTGCCGTAGTAACAATTGCATTTTTAAAATGGTTCTTGCTGTTTAACGCTTGGTCAGACGTGACAACAAAATTATTATCAGATGGTTCCAGACGTTGAGTTGGTAATGTATCAGTGCCATTTAGCATAGGCGAAGGTTGCAGGAATAATCTAGGAGCTTTTGAAGTACTGGTCAAGAAAAATCTTTTAACAGGGGTCATAGGAATATCATTGTTTGTAGTTGCCATTGCTGTTTTATGTGCTATAGTAACAGTACTGGGTAAGGAGCCTGAGGGTGGAGTTATTTTATAAGATTTGGTGGTTTCTTCTTGAGAAGTAGTAGGCTTGTTTGAATTTGTTGTTGACTTCCAATGATTGTGTTGTGCAAGGCTGCCATAAGGGTGCTTTTTTCTTGGTCTTTTTCGTCTCAGGTATCTAAGTCTTGTTGTACTTTCAACAAAGGCAGATGTTACTGGGGTTATTGTTGCAGACAGATCATCTTTTGGAGGAGTAAAACTCACATCTTTAAAAGTGGTATCTGCAAACAAAGTAGTAGAATAAGTCTTGGACCATGCATCACTTGAACTGGTTGTTGGAATCGTTATTTTTGCACCACCTGACTTAGTTTGAGAAGCAGAAGTGGTAGCTGCTTCTTTGGTGCTTGAATGAACTATAGCAAGTTCTGACCCAGGACTAGAAAGATAAAATGGAGTTCCTGGTGTGGTGTCAATAGGCTCAGAAATGGCTGTTTTTTGGGATCTGGTTGAGAACACTGATGGGGGTGTTGTATGACTTACAACAAGATTATTTACACTTGTAGCTACATTAACAGAAGTTGAGTGAACTGTGCTGGGTGTTACTAAGTCAAGATCATCATCAGGGTTAATAAAAAAAATTGTAGCTTTCACAGTTTTTGGATATAGTGCTGTCTTGCTCTCTGTTGTCATCAAAGATGTAATGGGTGAAATGTTTGAACTGCTCACAGTAGACTGAGTTGATTCGGTAGATGTAGACATTTTGGGAGGTAGGATGCCAGATGTTGAAGCATGGGTATTATTTACAGATATTGCATTAATATTTTTTCTTATCTTCTTCAATATTTCCTTTTGATTTATCTGGCTGTTACCAAATAATCTATGCCACGGAATTTTCCTTCTGATTACTTTGGAGGTAACTCTGGGCCTGGTAGTGACAAGGTAAGAAGTGGATTTTAGCATGACTTCACCTTCTGTGCTAGATAATCTTGTTGGAATATCTGTAGTTACAGCTTGTGTTTGTGTTATAGCCCTGTTTGTGCTGCCAGGAATCAACATACCCAAAGTAGCATCTTTGGGATTTCCATAGGTAACAGGCTGTGAAGACATAATCTCAATACTAACTGATGGATCACTATATTTTAATCCTGCATTTGGTTGAGTGGTGGCTTCTTTGCCATGTACAGTCTCTAAAGATCTTATGGTAGACTGTTCAGTTGGTGTGTAAATGTTTGTACTTGAAGATTCAGAACTGTATAGCAATTGATTTTGTTCACTTGTATCAGAAACTGGGGTGTGAGGTGTTGTAGCTGTGGACAGCTCTCTTAAACTAGATTTGCCAAACTTCCAAAATTGATGGATTTTAACATTTGGATAACGACCTGGTCTTACAATGCGTCTCCTTCCAGGAATTCTCCTGCGACCATAACGCCTTAGAGTTGGCACCAATGTTGTAACATCTTTAACTATCTGAATCTGTTGATGAGAAATAATAGTAGAGCCCGCTGACAGACTTGGTGAAATTATTTTCTGAGTACTGTGGATATAAATAGGCCCAATATCTGTTTCAGAAAGAAATACTTTTGTGCTTGGCTTTGTTGAAGAATCAACGCTAAAAACATTTTTACCCTCAAAACCATCTTTTCTTTCAGGGTAGTATGGAACCCTTGTGCTGTGAACACTTGGCTGAGTTGAATGCCTATCTTGAGAATCGGTCAAATATTCAGACCCCTGCCTTGATGCAGAATTATCTTTTTCAGTGATGATTTGTTGTGCACTGCTTTTAGTGTTTGGTGTGGCAAGTGACATATGGGAATCAATGATATCTTGTTTAGGATTAGTTTGTATACTTGTGATAGTTGATTTGTGAATAGGGGGTGGTTCTGTAACTACTTCTATATCAGTACTTAGTGTACTTCGAGTAGTACCCATGGATAGATAGGAGGGATTATCAATGCTTTGAGATGTAGCGAGAATACTTTGGGAAGTTGTAGGCAAAAAACGAAATGTGGTTGTTTCATCTCTGATAGAATTGTGAATTGGAAGGGAATACGATAATGTAGCTGGATCAGTAATAGTGTATGGAGATGTACTCGTAACATAGTTGATTTCTGGTGGTGGGTTGGCAACAACATCTAAAAGGTTATTCAAATAGCCAGATGTAGTAATAAAACTGTTGATATCATCATGAGTTGTAACTTGTAGTTCATCATCTTCAGTGGTTGGTTTTATTATATTATGCTGAGTAGTATGGAAGTTACTGGACACAATTGGTGATGCAGTTAAAGTTTCTGGTGCTGTAGTATAAGGAACACTGCTGGTAGTTGGTGGCCTAGTAATCATTATTTTGGGGATTTCAGTTAATGAGTAGAATGCAGTAGTATAGTCTTGTCTTTCCCCTTTGAGATTTCCTGCACTAGTAAGAGGAAAATATTGGAGAAAAGGACTGGTTGTAGCCTCTCTTGATGTCATGTGTGGGATACCTGTAGTAGCTTCAGGTGCAGGCACTGCTGCCACTGATGTGGTGTTTAAGATGCTCAGAGTGGTCATTTGCTCATTGTTATAGCTGACTGTATTATGTGTAAATGTATCAATATATTGAGGACTTTTAGTCCTTTTGTATGAATATTCTGATATAGTAGAATCTCCTGTGGTGGCTGTGACTTCCCTGTTTACTGCTGTTTTGTGTATATTGTCTTGGTGAATATTGGCATGTTTTGATGTTGCTGATGAAGGTGCGTATGATTGTGTATTTGTTGGAAGTGTAGTTGTGCCATACTGTGTTAAGTATTTTTCGGTCACTATCAAAAACTTTTCAGCCACTGGAAGGAATTCTTCACCAGATGCTTCATCCGGCTCACCAGATACAATTTCTGTGATATTTTCTTCTTTTTCTGAACTCTCTGTAACTTGTGTTGGTGTTAGACTGTTTAATGAACCCTTTTTTGTCTTTTCTAAGATCTCTGTCCAGCGCTGAGGATCGATCCTTCTTGTGTTTTGTGTAAATTGCCTCCGATATCCTCTATGGCGATGGTTTATTCTATTCCTTCTGTGAACCTCAGTGTTCACATTTCCTTGGCTGTCCAACTTAGTATTGATGCGTCTGGTTGGGAATCTTCTGTGTGTTACAACTTTCCCTGTGGCTAAGTAGTTATTTTCTTTAACTTCTTCAGTGCCTGATCCTTCATTAGTTTCATTTTCAGTCTGGTCCAACTGTGTTTTTTTATTAGTAAACTCAAGTTTCCTCTCTTTCACAAAAACTCTGTGTGTCAGAATGTCAAGACCATACTGATTAGCAGCTATACATATAAAATGTCCCCTCTCTCTCTGAGTTGTGTCTTGAATTTTCAGTGTCCCATTGGGGAAAATAAGTTTGTTCCTGGATGTCTCCTGTAGTACAGAATGGTCAGGTAATATCCAGTTTACTGATGCATCAGGAACTCCGTTTGATCCACAGGGAAGATACAGCATGTCCCCATTAGTAACTGAAAGTTCACCTCCATTGACAGCTTCTTCTTCCACATCAGCACTTACAACTGTTACTCTGAAACTAAGCACATCTGCATCCACATAGTTTGTTGCTATACAATGATAAACACCTGTGTCAAAACTGTCAGCAGCTTTTAAAGTAAATTTTCCATCCCTTGTTATTGTTATCCTACCCTCTTCGCTTAAATATGGAGCTCTGATCTTGCTTCCATCGGGAAGAACCCATTCAATGTTTGGTGCAGGTTCACCATCAACTTGACAGTTCATCTCCACAGTCCCTCCAATGATTGCAGCATACTCTGTTCGTGTCTGGTTGCTTTTTTTTATCATGACCCAGCTGTTTTTCGCAGGATTGTGAACAGAATTTGGAATAGTGACATAGACATCAGTTAAGTACTTAATATGGAGCATGTTGAGAGTCGTTGCTGACCTGTCCAACTGTAATGTTACTATATCTTGCATTAACCAGGTTGGCTCTGCTCGAAAGTCTGCTTCAATCTCTGTAAACACGTCATCACCAGACCCCACTTGTTTGTATTTATAACTAATGAAAGGAGACTTTGTAAGAAGGAGGTCTCTCTTAAGTTTCATTGGGGAGTCACTGTACATTGCTAATATCCCCCATAGTTTTTGTATGTGATCGTAGTCTATGCTGCACACCAAAAAGGAAGAAAATGTAGTCCTCATTATTGTATATTCATCCTTTCTGTCCAATGTTATCTGGGACATTTTGGTTGGTCTTTGAACATTGCAGGCCAGGTTTGCCTCATTTCCATTTTGGTCTGTCATATTTAGAACAAGAGATCCCATTGGAGCCACAAAATCTTTGGCAGATATAACTGTAAAACTTCCCTCCTCTGGAGTAGTCACATTTTTCAGTTTGTAAATGTTTTCTATGACTGGTTTTGCACAACTTAGATCTTGAGATGTTAGTTCATTTAAAGATGTACCCTTATTCCTTTGAGGGGTAGAACAAAGTGGGCACTGCTGACCTGAACGATCCCTCTTGCATTTAATCAATTCTGTTGAAACACAAATGAAAGTGAAGTTTTTCAGTTACATTATTTTGATTTATACTTAGTTTTGTCCCCTCCAGACTGTTTAAACTCCAGACTTTATAATTCCCCCAGAAGAATGAACTCTGCATCACCCACAAGATGAAAATTGGCCACTTTTTTAATAAAATAAAACTCTCTCTCATCCAATCATCTACTGTATAGCATAATAATTGGAGAGTTGTGGCTAGGTCTTTTTATGTGATTTCAGAACTGTCCAAGGTATAATAAAAAGACATTAAACATACATTACAACAACTTTCATGGATGATTTTGTAAGATTTTAAAGAGATTATAGGTGAAGAATATTTTTCAAATGATCCAGCTAGCTTGGAGCAATATTTTCCAAAACATAACTGACACCCTGTCCAGTAATATTAGTTTAGCAATGCTGCCAAACCAGGGTTGCCAAATGTAATTAAATAAATAGTCAAACACTGGCTAAAAAACGTGTCTCTAAAAACATATATAACATTAGATCAAATAATTTTTATTTAACATTTCTAGATTTACTGGATAAAAATGTGTCGATCTGTAAATCCTACTGCCAGAAGTAGACTGCACAGCAAAGTTTCAAAATGTAATTTACTGTACAGGAGTGGCTATTTTGACACATGTTGTTAGCAGCTGTTTCTCATAATGTATTGGGCCCTATCACTGTAGTATTGATATTTTGCACAGAAAGGGAGACTAATGCCCCGTGTGTATTAAAAACACATGTCTAATACATAAATAGAGCGCAAATGGAAATACCTTTATATTGCTGCCCCAACTCTGCGAGCCACAGCAGGTTGCAATCACATAACCACGGGTTACCATGAAGATAAAGTCCTTCTAATTCATTCAAGTACAAGAACATTTCCTTGGGCAGTGTAGATAACTGATTGTCAGACAGATGAATATGCTTTATAGATGATGTTTTAAATATCTGGATGTAACGTAAAGTAACAAAGGTGTCTGTGTGCAGCTGCCGTAGCACATTTCCCTCCAGGTGAACTAGTTTCAGAGAAGTGAGGCCATAAAAGGATTCTGGGGCTAGAAATTCCAGTTTGTTATGATCCATATGTAATCTGACCAGACTCTTTAGACCACGGAATGTGTTCCTGTGTAGTGTTTTCACTTTATTATAACTCATTTTCAATACCTAGAAAGCAAGGAAATGGGACATAATTAAATCTTGTGCAGAGGTTCATCACAGCCGGTGTCATGAGTTATTTTTTAAAAAGAGCTCAAGTCTAATAGAAAAGCAGGATATTGATCACTTAAAGGGGTTGTAAAGGTTTGTTTTTTATTTTCTAAATAGGTTCCTTTAAACTAGTGCATTGTTGGTTCACTTACCTTTTCCTTTAATTTCCCTTCTAAATGTTTTTTTTTTCTTTGTCTAAATTCCCACTTCCTGTTCCTCCTCAGTAAGCTTGCCCCCATCATCCGAGCCGTTCTGGCTGGGGGTTAGTCAGCGTGCCCCCCTCTCCCTTGGGACTTCATCCCTGCGGGAACACAGCATCTCTCCACAGGGATGTAGTCCCAAGGGAGGGGGCGAGCATGCTGATTAACCCCCAGCCAGAACAACTCGGAAGATGTGGGCAAGCTTGCTGAGGAGGAAAAGGAAGTGAGAAATTCAGACAAAGAAAAAAAACATTCAGAAGGGAAATCGAAGCAAAAGGTAAGTGAACCAACAATGCACTAGCTTAAAGGAACCTATTTTAGGGATTCTTTGTAATGTTCAGATCGCACAGTGTGGTGCAGAGTAAGCAGTGAATTTTAGC
The DNA here is from genome assembly GCA_029574335.1 of Rana kukunoris. Classification (NCBI taxonomy): domain Eukaryota; kingdom Metazoa; phylum Chordata; class Amphibia; order Anura; family Ranidae; genus Rana; species Rana kukunoris. The sequence continues at coordinate 167,076,532 of CM056052.1, forward strand.
TATAAAAAAGATATGCCAGCGCTGCCCATTGATTTCATTGGCAGGGGCAGTTTAGGAGCCCCAAAGACGCTGCCTGCAGGACTTTTTTTTTCCGGGCCTGTAAGTGCACTGCCCTAGTGTGAAAGCACACCTGGGAGGCAGTTTACAGGTGCTCTACAGGAGCCTGTAAAGTGCCTTCAGTGTGAAAGGGGTCTAGGACAAATAAATGCAACTTTAAAAGTAATTTTCAATATTTTTACATTGGTAGATTTCATTACAATAATACCTGTTATAGGTTGAGAAGGGGCTTTACTGGTACTCGGGACGACACATCTATATAAAATATAATTCACTTTTATTCCAAAATTGAAATATTACAGAATCAAAATGTTCCCTTGTACGTTTTTAATTCTGTTACATTTTAATATTGGAATAAAAGTGAATTGTATTTTATATAATTGTGTTATGCTGAGTGCTAGTAAAGTCGTTTTTTCTTTTTTGATGTTACTAGGATGTAGTACTTGATAGGGTGACAACATTTTTTTAAATACTAGGTTGTGAATGCTCTATCCCTGTGCTCCTCTGTTGTTACCCTGTAGCAAGGGCTTATGATGGAGACTACAAGTGGCCAATTGGCCATTTCAACGAGCTTTGTGTAGGCATGGTCCACTGTTGTCACCTTCAGGAAACCCGCTTTAGCTGCAAAGAGGTTGCATGAGATTAGCAGCGCTGATATACAACAGGAAGAAAAAAGGTAAACAAGTATTTTTTAGTATGGCTTGCTGGCTGCAGAATTGGGTGTGATTTATGTTGATGTGGGCAAGTTCACATTTACATGTACAAGCCTAGTGTACCTCCCACATTCACTCTTATCCCAAGGATTCATGGGAAATGTAGTCTGAATACAGTTAGAGAGAGAGATAAGGATATGATGCAATACCTGTTCTAATGCCTCGTACACACGACCGGTTTTCCAGATGAGAAAACTGCAATTTTTTTTATTGGTCGGGAAAACCGGTCGTGTGTATGCTCCATAGCAGTTTTTCCCACAAGAAAACTGCCCACAAAATTTTTCGAACTTGCTCTATTTTTTCACGTTGTGTTTCCTGTCTTTTTCTCGTCGCGAAAACCGCTCGTGTGTATGCTTCTCCGCAAACACGCATGCTCAGAATCAAGTATGAGATGGGAGCGCTCGTTCTGGTAAAACTGGCGTTCGTAATGGAGATATCACATTCGTCATGCTGTAACGGACAGAAAAGCGTGAAGACTAAAAAGCGCAAATTGTCTCTCTCACCAAACTTTTACTAACACGAGGATCAGCAAAAGCAGACGTCCCCTTTATAGTGCGTTGGACGTCACCGCGCTTTGGTCGAGCAGGCAGGCTTGAGAGGAATAACGTCGGGAAACACATTGGGTTTTGGCATGTCAGGAAAACCGGTCGTGTGTACAGGGCAAAACACCTCCTTCTTGCCAGAATACAGGCTGCATTTTTTGAATCACAAAGCTGACTTCCTGAAAATGAAATCAATCATATGTCTTAGGCCGCGTACACACGATGAGACATGTCCGCTCAAACATGTCCGACGGACCGCTTCTAGCGGACATGTCTCATCGGATTTTGGTCCGATGGCGGCGTGTACACACCATCGGACGAAAATCCCCTCGGACTGAGGAAGCGGTGACGTTGACGCCGCCACGTCACCACTCCAGGAAGTAAAATACTTCCACGCAGTGCTTTAAGTGGGCCGGAACGCGGCGGTACTCAGTACCGCCACTTCCAAAAATGGCCCTGGAGAGTACCAGCACCTCTCCGTGCGCCCAGTACGTGGGTTTCCCGTACCGGAACGCACTGGCGTAGCGGGGGGGGCTCCTGCATCGGGCGAAAAATTGCAGGGGGGCAAAATCCTGGCGTCCGCGGAATGCGCCGCCGCCGCCGCCACCGCCGCCGCCTTAGGAAAGGCCGCGGCTTTGGCCTAGCTCTGGAGCTATCGGCCATCTTGGTACACCCGGCGGCGGCACACGATGAGTTTTTTTTTCAACCCTTCCGCCTGGTTGGCTGGTGGAACTGTCTGTCTCCCTTGATGTGGGAGTGGCCGGAAACACCAGCCAACTAGGCAGAAGGGCTAAATAAAAACAGATAACGGCGCAGGAGATTGGCGGGCGGTGGAGTGGGAGGCGCTGTACCTCTGTGCTGCGCTGATTGGCCTGGAAGTTGGAACATGTGTTTACAGCGCGGCGGCAAGTTTCTCCATCTCCAGCAAGGTAAGCAAAACACTCTCCTGTACCACAGGGGAGAGAGAGAAGGGGGGGGTCGGTGTAAATCTAAAGGGGTGCACTGCCTGATCCCCACCTATCCACCTCAGAGCCTGTCATTTTAGTAAGACTGCTGGGACTTGTAGTTCTCCATCTTCTCCTGGGGCTCATGGAGATTGGAGAACTACAAGTCCCAGCAGGTTATACATACAATAAGGCTCTGAGGTGGATGGGTGTGGATTGCATGCACCTGAGCCCCAGGAGAAGATGGAGAACTACAAGTCCCAGCAGGTTATAATATAAGGCTCCGAGGTGGATGGATGTCCGGACACCCATCCATCTCGGAGCCTTATATTATAACCTGCTGGGACTTGTAGTTCTCCATCTTCTCCTGGGGCTCAGGTGCATGCGATCCACCATCTATGGGACTACAAGTCCCAGCAGTAAGAAAAACTGAAGAAAGATGGTGGATAGCAAGTCCCAGCAGGTTATAATATAAAGCTCCGAGGTGGATAGATGTCTGGACAGTGACAATTGGTGGCACAGTGGTGACAATTGGTGGCACAGTGGCGCCTAATAGAGTACCGGCACCTCTTTTGGTCCACTTAAAGCACTGCTTCCACGCATGCGTCGAATCATGCTTTGAAATTTGTCCGCTGGGAAAATATGTCCGCTAGCCCATACAGACGATCGGAGATGTCTGCTGAAACGGTCCGTCGGACCAGTTTTAGCAGATAAATTTGATCGTGTGTACGTGGCCTTAAATGGTAAGGGGGATTTTAAGCAGTGTTTTAGCAAATAATATGACATATAGGTAGGGTATACAGTTTTCTTTCATTCTGACTTCCATTGCTGTATGATGATACTGAGTCTGTGACTAGCCCTCAATTTATATCATGGCAGATTTCTTTTAAAACTGAACTATATAATTAGAGTATTTATTGCTACATAGGAATCTCTGTTAGTGAGCATGTCATGCTTGACTCACCTCATCATCGTTCCAACCGGTACTGCAATTTTGTATATTTTTGTTAAAACAAAATAAATAGTATTAAAAAAAAAGAACTAAACTGTAACCAGATTTTGCAGCCTGTCTTATATATTATTAAATTCCCATGCTAATTATTTAACCTTTACTGTTCAAGAATTGGTTCCTGCCAATCAAACTGTATGCGACCACTAGAGTTAGGAATGGACCGTGTTGGGTTAATGAGGAGTAAAGAATAATTTATGAGCCGTTTCCCAGCTCCTAGGGGCTATGTAAGAGTTGATACTCCTGCTATTGCAGGTTTCTGGAAGTGCTTAGAAATGGCTGAGGTCTAAAATAATGAATATAAAAAGTTGCTAATAAACTTTTTTTCTTTTACCTGTAATGAAGATAAGTCACTAAAAGCATTTTCATGGATTGTATGTATCTCATTGCTATGTAACATTAGTAGCTCCAGCTTCTGTAAGCCCGAGAAGTCAGTCTCTTCTAGTCTGGTTAGGCTGTTGTACCTGTAGACAGAAAAATATGTAACAGTCACATCTAAGGAATGTGATTTATACAGCAGATATAGAAAACATGTAGAACACGACGATTGTGCTTCTACACATCAGAACATGAATACAGTACATAAGGAATAAATGTATTTTTTTTCCAGTGGAATGAGGTCATTTTTGAAAGATACTTTGGAGAGGTCTCCTGCCTAGAAAATCACTTCATAGCATTTCTTGGAAATCTCATACACTACAATTTTATTGCAGTTCATTTTATTCTTTGGACTTCTGCCTCAAAGTTTTTATGGCTCCACAGCTTATATCCTGTCCCAGATGTATCTGTTTTTTTTTTTTTTTAAGCTATAAGTAGGCAGGTTAGCTAGGACTCGTTGTAGAACCATGAGCTGTAACCCATGGTAACCATCCAATGTCAATGTCTCTTTCAAGTCATTACAGCAAGAGGTCCAACACACCCTTCCCTAATGCAAAACTGAAACTGAGCCTTAACATATCTCATGTCATGCCAAGTCCTTTAACTGTTTAACTTTTAAAAGTAAAATTGGATAAAAATTCACCTTTTTAATACTAAAGGCTTAAATGTGAGATAATGGAACAAGAAAAGGGCGGTGAGGGATAGAGCAACGATACTTTATTTTATATAAAATTGGACATCGTTTTATTAAAGGGGTGTTCCAGCCCAAAATTGTGTTTATTAAAAGTCAGCAGCTACAAAAAGTGTAGCTGCTGGCTTTAAATAAACACTCACTTACCTGCTCCTGCGTTCCAGCGACGCGCCGACTGGGGCTCCGCTCCTCTCCCCCCCCTCCCCAGCCGGCGTCTCCATCCCGACTGTGGGCACCCAGCCGTGACAGCCTTCGGCTTCACTGCCGGGCACCCACTTCGCATGCACGAGCCGCACTGCGCATGCGCGTGCGGCGCAGCTCGCCACTGATTGGAGAGGCGATCGCATGGGACCTGTCAGTGTCCCATGTGATCGCCTACAGGGAGGGGCTGGTGTAGGCGATTAAGGCTTAATCGCCTAACCAGCCCCTCGGCGGAAGCAAGAAGTGGGACAGGAAGTCCCACTCCTACTGAAGCCCCCACTCCCCCCCCCCAAGAAAATTACATGCCAAATGTGACATGTAAGGGGGAGGGGAGGGGATTAAAGAAAAGTCATTTTTTAGGGTGGAACTCCTCTTTAAGGATTACAGTACATGTTTTGGTTTGCCTGTATAACTTTGAATACCCAATAATTTGTTTTGAAAATTAAAAATTCCCTTATTTGCATTGCACATTACTTGAAGACAGCACAAACTTTAGCCTCACGAGCTAATAAAAAAAATATTAAACCCTCAACATTGTTTAGCTTAACACATTGAGCCCAATAAACATTTCCCAGTAAACTTTAAAAAGAGTAAAGGTTTTTACCCCAGAACTCGCAATTTACAACTTGCTGGCTCTTGCTGGCTTGCCATTCTAGGCAAATGGTCTACGTGTTTCTATTGATGTGCAAAGTGTAGGGAGACACAACTCTATTTCCTGCATGTAAGGGAAACTACACAGAATTCTGCAAGAGAAAGGAGCTACTCTGAAGTAGGAAACCTGGGACAGTGGTCATGGCACCAGTTTAAACAGTAATGTAGGCAAGGGCTAAAGGATAATTAATCTGCATACTCAGTACATGATTAAACTCAGAAAATTATTATATTGCAGCTTACCAATTCTCAGGCCACGTACACACGATCAAATCTGTCTGTTGGAAACAGCAGACAGATTCGATCGTGTGTACGGGAAAACAGACGGATTTGGCCACCCGACAGATTTCAAAGCATGCTTTGAAATCTGTCGGCTGGGAACCCGTCCGCCCGACATGTCTGCTGGTTAGTATGCTAACCAGCAGACATGTCTTCTCGCACACGCGCCGAATGGTTTCGACGCATGCGCGGAAGTGTTTACTTCCTGGTGCGGTGACGTGGCGGCGTCAACGTCACCGACACGTCACCGACACGTCAGCGCGCTGTCTGCAGACAGATCTGTTCAGACAGATCTGTTCAAATCGGTCGGTCCGACCGATTTGAACAGACATATTTAATCGTGTGTACGAGGCCTCAGATGTGATGGATGAAAACAGAGGGGAAAAAAGGCAAACAAAAACAAAAACTGATGCAACCATCATATCTAAGCATTGGTAAGATGCAATATGATACATTTTTGATTTTGGGTTTCATGCAGCGTTAAATCAGCAGCTGAAAGTGCTTAAAAAAACTGAGGGGTTTAATATCACTTTATGTAATTCAACCTTAAGGAATCATGAGCCCACATCTCCCCCGCTGTACTGCATGTAATCATGCACTAGGTTTTTAAATATGAATAGTCGAAGAGCTATGGGGCTGCTATAATCTTGAGGGAAGGAATGTGTACGTGCTTTATCACTGAAATTAACCATGCAACGTTTCCATTGGTTGTTTTTACAGAACGCCCCTGAAAAGACAATAATAAAAGATTTGTAGGTAGTAAATGTAGTGTTGCACATGACAATCACATATATGCTTGTTCCTTCCTTTCCAGCATTATTATAGAATACTACCGTTGGGAATAAGGATGAGCTCCAGTGTGTTTGCAAAGCCCACGTGCAAAGTCCACCAGGAAGCCGGCACTGTGCTGCGCTAATCACAGGCAGAGAGACATTTCCTGATCTCTGCAGCCGCATCGGGACAATATCTCACTGCCTGTTATTAGCGCAGCGCAGTGTCAGCTTCCTGACGGGCTCTGCACGTGGGCATGCAAACATGCCGCAGCTCATCCTTAGTTGGGAATGATGTAGTCTAGAAGAGTCTGAAATAAAATAATCTGTGAGCCAATTAGTTCACGTACTTACACGAAGCGTACTGATAGAAGAAAAAAACTAGAGTGACAGTGGGATGAGTGTATCACTGTGCTGTTCCCTTTTAGTCACAGACTGGGATGGATCATTAAAATCCCAGGCTCAGAGGAAATGGGTTGGCCATCCATCATTCAACTTGGAAGAATGAGGACAAAGAAGTACTGCAGAACACTACAGGAAATTGCTTCGGTTTAAAAAAGCATTTTCAGCAAAAGTAGCTTTTAAATAACCCATCTTTTAATGGACTTTCATTTTTAATGATTTAATTTTGTGACTGGAGTTCTGCTGTAGCCTCCCTGGCGGTTTGATTATTGTATGTCAGATTTTTGAAGCTCAATTTAGTACAATGTTTCACATGGAAATTTGGCATTTATATATTTTTTAAGCTCTACCCCCTCAGGAGCCGCTGGTTGATTTGGTATCGGCGTATTAGCAGTAAGCAAATGTCCAATCAGTAGTTAAGATTTTCCAAATGCTTTATTTCTTGGGTCCAACACGACCAATATCAACAGGAGGTAGATAGGACAGGTTGATGAAATAAAGAAACCCTTGCAGTATCAGGCTTGGATGAACAGGAAAGCAAGCCTGCTTTCAGTAACTGTATATTGCCCAAGTGGGTGAAATGCCCCCCCGGACAGACTTTTGCCACAAGCCTAGCAGCCGGGGTGCCACTTTAGGGTTGCTGGAAGGAACAGGTCGCCACCATGGACCTGGCTCTGATTTGGTTTAAGATGCCAGATGAGGCCTCTGCCACAGGTTCAATGCTGACAATGCGAACAGTCACCAACTCTCTGCTCACTGAAGACCTGGAATTGAGTGATCAGAGGTCTTGTAATCGCTTAGTTCTCTGTGTTAGAGCCGATGGCTGACAGTTGCAGTATAGGACCAAGGCTGCAACCACATAGGTGAGTATACATGTTTTTTTTTTCATAATCCTGCACTTCTCTTTGAACAGAAAATGTAGTTCCAGGAAAATTAATATTAGAAGAGCCTTCATCAAGTGAAATACACATTATAAGGTGCCAAGTGCACACCGGTGTGCACATTATTAAACCACAAACAGAAATATTTTGTTTTGGGGATATTTTGAGGATTATTGTTGAAAGGCACATTTGATTTGAAATTATTGCTATTACTCATGTTTGAAATTAAAGCAAAATGGTTCAGATAATAGAGACAGGGTTCTGCTTGCATTTAGCTCAGGAAAAAAGAGCAAGAGTAGTAGTGAAGTAGAAGTAGTAAGGCGAAGTAGAAGAGATAAGGAAGAAACCCTAAGGCCGCTTACACACAAGGAGACATGTCCGCTGAAACTGGTCCACAGACCAGTTTCCGCGGACATGTTCGATCGTGTGTACGGCCTAGCGGACAGGTTTCCAGCGGACAAAAGTTTGTAAGCATGCTTAGAAACTTGTCCGCTGGAAACCTGTCCGTCGAACATGTCCGATGGTTAGTACGCTCAACCATCGGACAGAAATCCTGCGCATGCATCGAATTGATTCGACGCATTCGTGGAAGCATAGAACTTCCTTGTTTGAGCACGTCGGTGTCGTCTACGTCACCGCGTTCTCTGTCCGCTGGGATTTTGGTCTGATGGTGTGTACACACATCAGACCAAAATATCCCAGGAGACATGTCCGATGAAAACGGTCCGGGGACCGATTTCATCGGACATGTCTCCTTGTGTGTACAGGGCCTAAGATCTTCCCATTGTTATATTCCCAGTCCATTATTTACATTGTGAGCTTATATAAGCAGAGATATGCATGAGAGTACAAGATAGTAACTAAGGCTGCTTTTGAAGGAAGTGACACTTTATAGGTAGGGATTTTGATGTGCAAATCTTATATCTTACTTTCTCTATTAATTGATTAAATTCCCTAAAATCACCTGGGCTACAATATTGAAAACGGTTCTAAAATTTATAAAATATACCATATAATTCTTATTTGTTAATAACAGTATATACATTTAACACTCTGCCTTAATAATTAATGTTGTTAGAGGACATTGGGGTTAGTTGATAAGCTCTGCAAAGTGCAGGAATCACCTCTTGTGGTTCTCACTACTCTTATCTACACTACTACTAACAGATGAACGGTGGAGTCTGATTGGCAGACTGCTGGTTACTGCATTTTGCATGTCAATAATATTCTTTTGAACTGCGTTAATAAATATACCTTCATCTGTCACTGTGGAGAAAAGCGCTCCACCAGACCTCATGGGATTAAAATTATTTGTATTACCAAGTAGAAAATAAAATATATATTATCTGTCACACACAACCACTCTAAATAAAGCAACTATGGACATCTGTAAATCATTATCTACTCTTAGCTTTTTCTCAATTGGCCTCATAGTCAAGTCTTTATTTGTTTATTTCTCAAGTGGAGGTTGTCTTTCAAGTTGCAAGATCACGGCTGTTTCTGAAACATTCCCTCTATTATGTATTTGCAAATTCTCTTATGCGTGGTAAAGAAAAATAAATAGATTAGGTAATTGCTACGGTTCATGGCTACCAGCTAAGTGTGGTGCCAAAATGGTGGAATAACTGAATGGTATGCATAGGTTAGGAACACAGACCCATTATTGATAGGTAAGGCTTAGCAGGAAACTTTTCACACCTGCACATGTTAATTGTTCTTGGTCTATTATTTTGTAACTGATTACTGTAGCTGGGGAAAAGCATTTCACGAAAAGCACAGCTAGAACAGTGGAATGTGCAATATTTGTTAATTAGAATGTGAAATCAGTCTGGAACACACAGTGGTGTTAGGCAGCCCTGCGGTGGATCTTAGCAATGTTTATACAACAGTGGTTTGAAGTGAAAAGTAAATTCCCTGCTGAGGAAACCAATGTGTTGCAATACCATAGCTTTAATGAAACAAGAGACTCTTTTGAGAAGGGACTCAATTATATATATAGGTTTGTTTTTAGTCAGGGATCAATGGTATAGGGCAATCCACAACACTCTTGCCTCTCCAGACTTTCTAGCTTTCTAGTCTCTTAGCTGGCAAGTAAGACTGGGGGCTGGGACTGGGTCTCAAGTGCAGGATCTTAAAGAGATTTGCATAACAGTATGCACCATGGTTTTATGATCTACGTGTTCTTGAAGGTATGTGAGAATGTATACAAGAAACTGTAGGTGCCTGCTTTCAATACCTCCGACATTTCTGGTGCTTTAGAAGCAACACCAGGGTTGTCTAAATGTGCATGCTGCATGTAATATGACCTCTTCCTCGACTAAAATAATCACTTGGTAAAATTATCATCTTTATCAGTTTCTAACCGTTTATAAGAATGAAGTGGTCCAAGGTACTCTTAGGCCAGCTCACCTAGAAGTTCCCGAAACCTGTCTTCTCTTTTTGGATGTGCATGATAAAGCTCCTAGGAACACTCCCAGAAAGATCTACACAAAATGTCCAAGTCACATCAACTGACAGTTCTCAATCTACAAGCAGTGGAGAAGTGCTTCTGCTCCAGGGTGCCCCTTAATTTCAAAACTCTTCATCCTATCAGAAAGTATGCTCATGCAGAGAAAAATGTGTTCCACCACTTCCAGCTGAGATCCAGTACTTTTTTTCAATGCACATGTATTCAATGCACATGTACACGGACGGACATATCCGATGGAAACGGTCCTCGGGCTATTTTGGTCCGATGGCGTGTACACACCATCGGATCAAAATCCCCGCCGACAGGTTGATGCCGCCACGTCACCGCACCAGGAAGTAAACAACTTCCACGCATGCGTCGCATCCATATGACGCTTGTGCGGGAGGATATGTTTTAAAACTTGTCCGCCGGTCAGACATGTCCACTAGCCCATACACACGATCGGATTTGTCAGCTGAACTGGTCCGTCGGACCAGTTTCAGCGGACAAATTCGATCACGTGTACACGGCCTGAAGGAGCCACTGGACATTTGAACAGGTTTCTCCCCAGTAGGTTGCTCTTCTGCCAGGCATACAAACACATCCACTTTTTCCATTAATAACCAGTATAGGGGTGGTGGTATTATTGTTAGAGAATTTGGATAGGGTTGAGAGAATTGAGTGGGATACTCCAAAAACAGAAACAATGTACAAGTGGAGGACAGTGAACTATTTTCTTAAATGCTGAAGTCCTTGCATATGGCATACCGTGGACTTGGCTTTGGAATAAAAGCATTTAATAGCACACAAGTTTCTTCCTTTAGAATAGCAAGAGCAGAGTTCCTTTACAGAGAACTAAATAGACTAAGCACTTCAGGACACCAGCCAAAATCTCCTTTAGCAAACATACAGCTGACTCTCTAGCGCAAAAGGGGTGACACAGCCATCTGTACTCACAAAATGTCCAGGGACCATTGGTTGCCTCCTTCCAAATTCCAAGCGGCAACTTTCTCCAGTGATACCAAACCAGATCTTCAGCAGACAGACCCTCAGTCAGCTGTCCTTAGCTTCAGCCTCGAGGCCCTCAGGTCACCCACCTGAGGACTCATGAACAGCAAGCACATGGCAGCATTGCCCGGGGGGGCAGCAAGCCCTCCAGGCTGGCAAATTTTCTGCAGGAAAAGACACAAGAGCCCAGTGTGCTCAGAGAATATATACAGACTCCCAGCATGCCTTTAGGGTCCTGCTTTCTGTGATTGGCCAGGGCTGTATAAATATTTATGCTTCCATTTGCATAGCACCTATGATCCAGAAAGATCTCACAGCTTTCCCAGAACGCAGAGGGAGTAAACAGACTAGCAACAGTAGAGAACACTGAGCAGACCTAACAATGAGCAACTAAATTGACCTAACATAGTAATTGCAGCCACACCAAAGACACAGCTTCACAAAACACAGTGAGCCAACATTAAACCTTTCTATCTAATCCAAGCACTTATCTAGGAGGTGGCTACACACAAAATAGGTAAGACAGGAAAAATACACACAAAAGAAAAAACTAGCAGGTGCGCTAATCAACAGTTTGATATAGCCCTCCCGTTATTGGTGACAATTAGACAAGTCAAAGGATGGTTCTGCTCTCTATGGATCCTCTGGGTGGCAGGAACACATCTAGATAAAACACAAAAGAAGAGAGCGCTTAGCCTCTCTAGTGTAACCTGGCTTTAATATGGTAAACATAAATACACTACAATAATCAAACTCACATTGTGTGAAGATAGATACAGCATAAGGATTCAACTGTGGCCGCACTCAAGATCCCGAAAAGGGGAAGGGGGAGCATGGACGTTCAACCTAGCTGCCCGGATCCTGCCAGGACATCCGAGGCTATCCACCACCATGCTCGACGTGCAGACACTAATGCGCATGCATCGGGCCCAGCCGGCGCTGTTCTTCGAGGACACACAAACCCACTCCAGCAGGATACGGGGGGGAAAAGAGTGAGGACGTCACACACAGTTGCCATGACAATGCGTTTCAGAGTCATTGGCCTCCTTTCTCAGGTCACAGTGGAATCCTTATGCTGTATCTATCTTCACACAATGCAAGTTTGAATAGTGTTTTTAACTTAACCATATTAAAGCCGAGTTACACTAGAAAGACAGGAATATATACTGACCAATAAATACTAAGCCTTGTCTGAAAAGTTGAATTTTCCACCTTAGACTGGAACAGATAAATCATAATTTTCACTCCCTCCATTTAAAGTTCTCAATCAAAATTAAGTGGCACAGTACTTATACTCGAATGCCTCGTACACACGATCAGTTTCCTGACAGGAAAAGTGCAATGTGAAGTTTTTCTCAGGAAAACCGACCGTGTGTATGCTCCATCACACTTTTTGAGTGTGAGAGCAGGATCTTAATTTTAATGACAGGAAAAATTCCTATCGCGAATCACGTTCGTCTGTATGCAATTACGACGAGCAAAAAAACGCACATGCTCAGAATTAAGCAGAAGAGCCAAACTGCTTATTGAACTTCATTGATCCCGGCTCGTCGTACGTGTTGTACGTCACCACGTTCTTGGCGTTCAGAATTTAAGCCAAGATTTGAGTGACCGTGTGTATGCAAGACAAATTTCAGACATTTCCTGCTAAAAAAAAAAAAACACGGTTTACCTGTCAGAAAAACTGATCGTGTGTACGAGGCATTACAGAAAGCAAATGAGATGTTATGATGAGGTGTGCCAAAAGGAACAAAGCTTGCCAGTGAACCAATCTGAAACTCAGTAAAGTCTTCCTAAAAATAAAAAGTATCTACTGTACATATCTCACAGTCACTAATACCACTAATAAGGGGTTTATTACTCATTTATGTGCCATCTGCATGTCCAGAACTGCTGCTTCAATGTGAGGATTTTTAGTTCTATTTGGCCCACCTTACCTAAACCTTTCTGGTTATAACTTCTTGTTGCTTCACATGTTCTACTCCATACAAGCCATTGTTTCCACACACTGTACTAATGATAGCCAACAAGCATGAAACAATTGTATAAAATGCAATGGCTCTATAATATTAAGCTGCTTCTGTTTTAGAAAGCAATCATATTTATTTATTAGATACATTTACAGAGTATATGAGATAAAGTATTTAAAGGTCAATGAAGATCAGATTTTAAAGAAGTTCACATTCTAAACTTACCCTAAATTTATGCGTTCCACATCAACTTGAATTTGTTTAGGGATGACATTGAGGTACCTAAAAGTGCAATGGACTTCTGTCTTAACATAACAAGCACACGGTTTAGGGCATCCCCTCACTCTGCCAGGAAGAGCCAGGATCCAGAAGATGAAAAGGTAGCCAGGGAGACATGAATGACGTCTGCCTATCGTCTGCTTCATTATTGGTTATTTTACAGCAACATTACCCTAAGAAAGCAAGAAAAAAAATCATAACGTTTTTTACATTAGCATCTGTTTTCTATGAGGTAAAACCACAAATGGAATGGCCAAATACCAAAAGACATCCACAGAACATAAAGGAAGCAACAAAAATGGCATTTAGGCCTTCACTTCAAATCTGTGGCTCAAGTGACTGACACTTTGTAAACAGGTTAATGGAATTTCTGGTAAGGCGGTTCAGGTTACCATAAAGTTTTGCCAAGAAATCAGAATGTGGTTTTTGTACATAACTTAGATGTGTCAGTCTAATCGCCAGATGTCTGGGTAACCCATTCCTAAGTGTGGGATTTAAAACTTGGCAGACATGAGGTCTGCTTTTATAAGAAAAATCCAAATAGTAATGTTGTGGAGTTGCTTGAAACAGCTAATAACATTTCACCTTACAAAAGTTTCCAGTAGTCCAGTTAAAAAAGAGGATTTCTGAATTGTTAGTTTAGGTCAGTGCACTTTGCATACTCCCTTGAATTTGTTAAACAAAGGCTTTTGTACTTAAAGTGATTGTGTGTGCACTCTATGCATTAAAATAAAAAAAACTTCTGTGTGCAGGAGCCTCCCTCAACCACCCTAATACTTACCTCAGCCCACCTAGATCCAACGATGTTGCAAGAGTGTCTTGGCTGCCTCGGTGGCTGAGGCAGCAGCATGCGCCATTAGCTCCCACTGCTGTCAATAAAAGTCAGCAAATGAGAAGAGAAAGGGGGTGGGGCCAGGCCGCAGCTCCGTGTCTGAGTGGCTCGGCTCAGGTGCCCCCATAGCAAGCTGCTTGCTGTGGGGGCACTCAACAGTAGGGAGGGGCCAGGAGCACCGAGGGGGGGGGTCCAAGAAGAGGAGGATTTGGGCTGCCCAGTGCAAAACCACTGCACAGAGCAGGTAAGTATAACATGTTTGTTATTTTTAACAACAAAAAAAATAGACTTTAGTATCACTTTAAAGAATAACTCCAGGATTCGGAAGCACTATGTGTATCTCTACTGTCTCTCTACCTAAAGCACATTGCAAATTAAAAAAGACAACCACCCTCTGTATTTGAAAACACTTAAAGTGATCCAGTGCCTAGGTTATGTACACTCAAGCATTTACATATGCTTAACAAGCAGTAAAAGTACTGTATGACAAGTCCTCATTCACCTCTGCATGTATAGTTGTGGTGGAAAAAATTATATTCAAACATGTTCTGTTACTTTCTATTACTGTGGATTCTGTGCCGCCTGCCAGCACTCTAATAAATGAACACCAGATGTTTCTAAGCTGCTAAAAAAACAACAGAAAATAGACTTCATGTGCTTTGTGTTGATATCTAAGAATTAATTACTTTACATTTGAAGAAGCTAAGAGTCGGTTCACACTGGGGCGACACGACTTCCAGCACGACTTTCAGAAGCAACTTGAGCACGAACCACAGGGCGATCTGGGGAGATTTACACCACGATTTGAAGTCGTCTCCAGGACAGGAGACATTCCAGTGGCCAATAAAACAACAATCAGCTCTAGGGGAGGGAGGGGGAGGGAGGGGTTTGCCTGAGAAATGTATGTTCTCTTCCTGGAAAGTAGCTTCAGTTAAGACAGTGATCAGACTTGGAAGTGACTTTCATTGAAATCAATGGGTACAAATCGCCTAGAAGTCTGATTGAAGTAGTACAGAAACCACTTCTGAAGTCGGAGCGACTTAAGTAGTGTGTATTAACACCGCTCCCATTCACTTACATTGCTTTTCTGGACAGCGCGACTTGGGACGACTTGAAACGACTTCAAGTCGGATCCCAAGTCACCCCAGTGTGAACCGACTCTAAAAAGGTTAGATTTGGTTTTTTTTTTAAAGCTCTTTTATTGCTTGTTAAAACATTGGAATGTACTTAAAGAGTAGGAGTAGTAAAGGATTTTTTTTTTTTTCTGAAATGACTGTTTACAGGGTATAGAGACATAATCGTTAACTGATTCCTTTTAAAAATTATTAAAAATAGATAAAAATCAATCATATAATGTGCCTGCAGTTTAGTTTCATTTTTAGACTAATTTCAGTTTGTTCTGTGTGTACAGAGACACACAGAACAAAAACAAACAAACACAGGGCAGTGTTTGTTTTTAAAATGAATCTGATTGGTTCTGAGGAGTTTTAGACACATAGGGCCAGATTCTCAAAGAAGTTACGCTACGCTGCCGTAACTTAGGACGCAAGTGCTTTGTGAATACGGCACTTGCCTCTCTAAGTTGCGGCGGCATAGCATAAAGATGATACGCTACGCCCGCACAAAGATACGCCTCTGTACGAGAATCTACCCCATAGTAATCACATATTTTTGATCATGGACCACAATGAAAAGCTACCATGAGTTTTTTCATAAGGAGGTTGTAAAGGAAAAAAAAATGTTATTCCATAATAAGCATCCTTTACCTGCAGACATTCCTCTTTTCACTTCCTCATTGTTCGTTTTTTCTCAAAAGTTGCTCTATTTCTTCTCTGTTCTGTTCACTTCCTGCTTGTCTGATTGTTACTCACCACCGTGAAGGGAGACTTTACTGCGGTGGTCAGTGACGTGCTCGCCCCCTCCTGGGAACTACATCTGTGCAGCAGGACGCTTTCTACGTGTTAGGGACTTCAAGGAGGTGTGAATTACTGGACGTGCCGCAATTGATACTGGGAAATGTAGTTCTTACATGAACGAGAGCCGCAAACCAGGAAATAAATGAGAGAACAGAAACTAGAACGCCGGAGGTCATATAGATGAAGAAATTTAATAGGTATTTACTCGTTTTTTAACAGAATCATTACACTATTCTGTCTGTCTACCTTGCAGACATTAATTTTAGGCAAAACATTTTTTTCCTTTACAACTTCTTTAAAAGTCAGAGATATAGCATGTGCAACACTACATTCAGGTGTTTATTATTTGATTTAAACTTCATCTAACAGCAAACTTTTTAAAATTGTTTCACAATTTTTTCATTTCCATGTGAAAGGAAATCTCCTAGATGGGTGTCCCCAGTGGAAGATTTCCCTTCTAATACTGTTCTGAATTTTGGCTTTCGATATACTTTAACTTAACAAAGAGACAACAAACATTTCTGAACATCAGAAGTATTTTTTGGCAGGGGGTTTCCTTCTTTTGTGGTGTGCACCATTGTGCATTGTCAGCAAGAATTAGAAGGTTTTTCATCATCCATCACAGTCTAGAATCACATAACCATAGCTTTCAAAAAGTGTTTTCCAGTACAAAAGCTTTCATCCAATTTCTAAATTATTGCATTTGCAAATTTGCTCATTTCAAAAGCCAATATAAAGAAATAGAAGTGGCAAAAAGAAAAAAAAAAAAGTACTTCTGGGTTTAACTAATCTTTTTTTGTTTAACTCCCCTTTAAGGGGGCCTGGCAGAGGTGTGTCCTAAACATACTTTTGATAATAGGAGTCCCTTGTTCCCATCTCAAAAAGTTGGGAGGTATGCATGACCCTTTAAGGTCCCATATTTTTCCACAATGTTTTGCTGGAAATCACGTAAACGACAGGAGACACATTGCAGAGTAGAAAACAAAAGAGAACTATTGGACTCTATGCAAAATGCATTAGCTGCACACACCTACAGTTTGAAATAAAGGTTAGTTAGACAGATGAGGGCTAAGTGCATCTGTAATATACTGTTTACATAGCTCCCAACTGTCCCTGATTTGGAGGGATTGTCCCTGATTTGGAGCAATGTCCCTCTGTTCCTCATTCCTTCTCATTTGTCCCTCATTTTGGTCTGATCTATATAGATGTATAAAAAAATGCACTTTTTATCTATAAAAAAGTGTTTTCCAGCACTAAATCTTTCATCTGATTTCTAAATTGCTGCATTTGTAAATTCCAAAAGCCAATATAAAGGAATAGTGGTGATAAAAAAGCACTTGTGGGCTTAACTAACTTTTTTTTTACAATGTTCCTTTAAGGGGGCGTGGAAAGGGGTGTATCCTATGCCTACATACTTTTGCTGATAGGTGTCCCTCATTTCCATCTCAAAAAGTTACATGCCTAAGGTAAAGTATCATGTTGTTGGTGGGGCTGCTAAAAAAGACACCATTTAAGCTTCAAGATTTAATGTTGGATATTTTCTGCAGGCTTGCAAAGAAATATAATATCCAGTAAGGCCTTGTGCACATGGACGGTTAGCAGCTCCTGTGTGCTAAGACATTTAAACCCTTGGGCTTTCTGGAGCTGCTTCTCCCCAAATGTTCAATTTTGCACTGCATACAGTCATTCACATGAATTGCCTGCTGTAGACGCAGACTCCCAGATTGCCAGAAAGGACTGGGGATATTAGGCCTAAGCACACAGGAGCTGCTAAACATCTATGTGCATGAGGCTTGACTATTTATAATAAGTTCTTCTAAATGTAATGTCTCTCTCTGGTAGATGATCCCCTAGGGCAGTGATGGCGAACCTTGGCACCCCAGATGTTTTGGAACTACATTTCCCATGATACTCGCCTACACTGCAGAGTGCATGAGCATCATGGGAAATGTAGTTCTAAAACAGCTGGAGTGCCAATGTTTGCCATCACTGCCCTAGGG
This sequence comes from Rana kukunoris, assembly GCA_029574335.1. Classification (NCBI taxonomy): domain Eukaryota; kingdom Metazoa; phylum Chordata; class Amphibia; order Anura; family Ranidae; genus Rana; species Rana kukunoris. The sequence goes on from CM056052.1 coordinate 167,094,504, forward strand.
TACATTCTGACTATACAAATTGGTCCCATTGCTACAGATGAATTCCAACCAAAATGTTTATTTTTTTTGGTATAGAAAACTATTCTCAGGTTTGTATTCCAGTTTATGTCCTCATTGGGTAGATGTTTCCCTTAATTCAGGTGGCAGCAGGTCACAGGTGTGTCAATGAGACACCCATTGAGAGAAAATCCCTCCAGTGGAGACAAAGATAGCAATTTAAACCTGATAGCGATTTTTATTAAAATTCCTAGTGGAGTTGTGCTTTAATAAGTGGATAAAGCAGATAGCCCTGAATAAGGGAGGAATGCTTAACTGGTATACAAGCAACAGCCTTGAGCAGACCACCAGTCCTCTGGCAGGTCCTTCAATTTAATGTAGCGGCCTGCTACTTTTTAGCCGGCGCTGCTTTAAATTTAGAGGGTAGTCTGAGAGTCAGTTGACTCAGTCCGTATGATTTTTCCAAATTTGGGCCTCTGTTCCAGCCATGGCTGTACTGTGAGTGACCACTATTGTTGTCTGGGGTGCCGTTATCACCCCAGGCCAAGGCTGGCAGCAGTCAGGTCAAGGTGTTTTGGGTGTTCCCTTTCCAATCAGTGGGGGTTGATCATCCCATTGTGCATGCTGGGGAGGAGTACTTAAGGGACAGACACCATTGGACCGGGGTTGTTGATCGCTGGTCTGTCATCCCACCACCCCCATGAGTGGACATTCTGGCCGGGGGTGTGTGTTCAAGTGTTCCTGGCTCCGGGACCACGTTGGTCCAGCCGGGGTTGTGATCTACTAAATAGGCCCGGTAGTCAGACTGGGTCCACGTTTGCAGAGTGGTCCTGTGCTGTCCATCCTGGAGGGAGGAAGCCACTCGATGAAGAACCTGTCTTTGAGAGCACCAAGCATTAGGCTGGTATCTCAGGAGAGGCCTTGAACTTTATCGAAGGACACACCATTACTGAAAGGCTGAATGATGGTCGCCTGTCAGTTCTAAGTTTACAAGAAGTTATTCGGGAGAGGTTCGGGTGCTGAATCCTGTGTTGAGAGGATTTTGGACCGAATATACCTGCATCTGTGGGAAGGTCTGTGGCAGAGACTTCTCCCTGCCTAATAGATGAAAACATTACAAATGACTTCCACAGCAGATCATACAAACATTCTCTCACTGTGATACACCCTGAGTCCTTTCCCACATACCTCTATGCCTCAAATACAACCTCTGATGAGCTTTCCACTACCAATCAAACTGTGAGATTCCTGCTACATACTGTACATGAAGCCCTACAAGATCCAAAATGATAAAATCAGAATGCTTTTACATTAAGAACAGTAGTTTCTTTTATGCCATCTTCTGCTCTCCCCGTGCCCCTTACTTTCATTCATCCCTAAACCGTCCTCTGTGGTTTAGTGTTAATAAACATCACATTAGCACAGTTTAAACTGTACATTTCTCAGAACAAATTCTGACATGATATGGTGATATATTAAATTAAAGAGCAGCTAGCATGGATTTAACAGTACAGTTATTGTGTAGTTAAAGCATTATAGCATAGATCCCAACTGTCCCTGATTTCGAGGGACTGTCCCTGATTTGAAACAAAGCCCCTCTTTCCTCCTTACTTGTCCCTCATTTTGGTCTAATCCATATAGTTGTATATAAAATGCACTTTTTATCTTTCAAAAAGTGTTTCCCAGTGCTAAACCTTTCATCCAAATTCAAAATTACTGCATTTGTAAATTTTAAAAGCCAATATAATGGAATAGTGGTTTGTAAAAAACAGCCCTTGTATATTTAATAAACCCTTTAAGGGTGATAGGGGGGCGTGTCCTGTGCCTACATATGTTTGCTGGTAGGTGTCCCTCATTCCCAACTCAAAATGTTGGGAGGTATGTTATAGAAATATCCTCTCCACTCCCCTATCTAATTCCTGTCTTACATTGATGGTGTAACGGGGGCAAGGTATCTATGAACAGGAAGAACTATCCAATGATAGCTTGCATCTCCATTCATATGCTATCTTCCTTGCAGAGCCTGCTTTGCACTTTTTAAAGGGTGAAGTTGACTAGATCCACTTTTAAAATCATTGTGTTTGATGAGCCCCAGAGAGTCAGGGATGTTAAGCTAGTTGTCTGGCGAACAGGATGCCCCTTGCTTAGTAGCGTTTAGGAGAAAAAGTCATGTCCATCTCTGAGGTTAGTGCAACACTGTTGCCAGTGTACATGAGGAACCTTCCCGGTCACCACCACTGATTGACCATGTAAATAACCACCACTTCTGCTTTCATTCAGCATGCCCACTGAACCAGCTTTAGGCCCACTGCTTGCAAACTTATTTCCCATGCTGTTCACTTACTCTCAACATTAAACTCCATAATACAATTCATGCAAATGGTACACATAAATTCTAAATGACTGGTAGTATTCAATTCCCAAGAAGGATAATTGTCCAAAGCAACAGATGTAAATAGTACTCACTCCTCCCACATGATAAATAGACCAGTGCTTTACTTCCAGGCCAGTAATCAGGTCGATCCCAAAAACAAACTATTAACTCCCTCTTTGTTATCTCAATTTGAAATCCCAGATAACCTATCTAAAGCCATGTAAGTGAAAACACAAAATGGCTAGAAGAACAGGGACATTGATACAAGTCCACGGTGGTCATTGTAAAGCCCCGTACACACGATCAGAATTTTCAATGGAAAAAGTCAGACAGACTTTTTTCCATCGGAAATTCCGACCCTGTGTATGCCCCATCGGAGTAATTCAGTCGGTTTTAATTAAGTTCTGATTAATTCCATCGGAGTTTAGATAGAGAACATGTTCTCTTTTCCACCGATGGAATTCCGTCGGAGTTCCAATGTGAATTTAGTCGGACAAAGGTCCGATCGCGTGTACAGGGCATTAGTCCTACCTACAGTGTAAATGAGTGCAGGCAAAGAATATTGAGCTACAGGTATTTCTCATAGTATCTAATCTTTTGTATGGTCTTGTGAACTATTTCGTTTTCTTATACCATAAAAGCCTTTTCTTTCCTTTATATCTTACTGCTTGTTGTCTGTCCTTATCCTGAAACCCGAGCGACTCCAGAGCAATCAACCCCCGGATAGTTATGTCGTACAAAACACATTTCATCCATTAACAACATTCTTAAATTGTCTGTAAATAGGCCTGTGCCAGAGAACACGTCAGCTCCTTGGTTGCCAAACAGCTATTCCAAAAAAAATTAACGGTTTACACAAGATGGATAGCGCCAGCAAAGTGAAATTCCAGGAAGAAAATTTGCTGATATGATTGAATTGCTTGTCCCTTTCCTCCTCTGCAGAATGTGGGTTACACTAGGTGCTTTCTGTGTTGTAGACGAAACATGAAGCCTCTGTATGTACCGAGGTCTTCCTGCTGGGGGTGTATGAAATGGAATAATGGCACACAGCCACATTTAGGCTTACCATACATTCTATGAAGAACAGTGTAAAGGATTTACAGTATGTAATACACATTTCCCAGTTGTATATCTGCTGTTCACGGTTTTAGGAGAAGATTTCAACTCTAAGGCCGCGTACACACGATCAGACATGTCCGATGAAACAGGTCCGACGGACCGTTTTCATCGGACATGTCTGAAGAGGTCTTTTGGTCTGATGTGCGTACACACCATCGGACCAAAATCCCCTCGGACCAGAACGCGGTGACGTAGAACACACCGACGTGCTATAAAAAGGAAGTTCAATGGTTCCAAGCATGCGTCGAATAAATTCGACTCATGCGCGGGATTTTGGTCCGATGGTTGGGCGTACTAAACATCGAACATGTCCGAAGGACAGGTTTCCAGCGGACAAGATTCTAAGCATGTTTAGAAACTTTTGTCCGCTGGAAAACTGTCCGATAGGCCGTACACACGATCGAACATGTCCACTGAAACTGGTCTGCGGACCAGTTTCAGCGGACATGTTCGATCGTGTGTACGCGGCCTAAGATGCTAAATTCCATCTATACCATACACGGTATGCATATTAATCCTCCTGTTAACAAATTCCTGAAAATCTCAGTTCATTCTTGTGTTAATATTTGGGTACAATCATTTCTTTGCTGTGAATGTCAGTGTAAAATATTTTTCATACTGCAAGACTCAAAGCCACCATAATACATCCAGCATTCAGGGAGGTTTTTGAGTACCCTTTTAATGTCATAAAGAGAGCAGAACACAGAAGCTTTTTTTTACCTTAACGCATGGCTCAAGTCCTGCGGGAACGCGTGGGAACGGAGTTCCTGCACTTTTTTCACAGCAGCAACTCAGTTCCCTTTGCAGGACTAGAGCAGCCGAGCCACCCGAGCCAATCCTTCACTAAGCGGCGATGCCCAGCTCAAGTCACTTGCTTCTTTCTAAATCCCGTGATAACTCGCGGCAGGCGTCAGCAATGTCTCCTGGGAACAATGACAAAAGCTCCCAGGAGACATTGCGGCATCAATGAAGTGACGAATACCCGCACACTACCCGATGAATCCATATACAGGAAGCGGCAAGTAACAAAGGATTACTACGGTACAGTGGATCTAAAAAAGAAAAACATGCGGTTTAGTAATCAGCGTATCATTTTTTTTTTTGGTGGGGGAGTGGATCTTGGGTGGGAGGTCCCACACTTTTTTTTACCAGGACTTGACCCCTGCCTTAACGCATAGAATGCATTAAGGTAAAAAATAACTTTTAGAGAAACTTTAAGAGAAACTGAACTGTGGAAGCTGTGCTCAAAAACCCGGAGACAAACAGATAAAAGACTGGTCAACTGTGTAGAGATCTCACAAGACATTTCTATGCTGCCTATTGTGTACTTGTATTGGAAAACTGTTTAATTTGCAAAACTGATTTTTTTTTTCACTTGCTATTTGGAAGCAGATCTTTACTATTTGCCGCAGACTGTTTTCATACATTGGAGGGCACGTTCTTGAAAGCTTGACAGTAATGTAGTTCAATAGACTTTGGACCACCCCTAAATGGCCAGCATAATTTACCTCTATGGGACAGCTACACTAAGAGGGGCATAGGAGTTAGACTGGAGTGTGGATGTGGCATCAGAGGGAGGGATATTCTACAGAGAAGTCAAGGAGATCAAAGGGAAATCAAGAAGGAGAGGAGAACAATAAGGCAGTATCTTGTTTCTGTGTCCAGAACTGCTGATAAGGCAGTACAGCCAACCCTCCTGTTCCCGGATCAGGCCCCATCTGTTCAAATGGGGCCACAGGCACCTGCCGAGCAGGAGATGACACTGATTGCTTACATCGATGCTCTTGTGGCTCTGTGCTCCCTGCTCTTCTCCATTCTTCAGGCTGCACTGTAAAGGGGTCAGTTCTATTATCTGCTTCCCCACCCCCTGCTGTCTGGGACCCCCTGTATGCTCCCATTTCACCTTCTTTCTAACCCCCTTGTGTGCCCTTTCTCTTGCAGCACTGCTAGCTTTCATCCTCTCCCCCTCAGGTGCTGAGGGCACATTAGGGGGTCATTTCAGGATGGAGAATGGGGACATATTGCCTTCTGACCATCTACTTTAACTCCACACTAGTGCACCGCAATGCTTTTCACACGTTTACGGGGAGCTTGCAGAGCAGTGCTATTCACTTGATTGAGTCTTGTTCAATGGGGGTACCATTTTTTCTATGGCTGCTAAGCATAGCATCGCATTGCTTGTGTCAGTGGCCATTGTCTCTGTTGCTAAAAGGTGTAGCAGTTGGTAGTCGGTAAAAGCACAACTCAACTTTGTCCCTTTTTCACCCCTAGGTACTTTGGCTGTGTTAGGCCGCGTACACACGATCAGTCCATCCGATGAGAATGTTCCTAAGGACCGTTTTCATTGGTTAACCGATGAAGCTGACTGATGGTCTAATGTGCCTGCACACCATTGGTTAAAAAAACTTTTGTGTTAGAACGCGGTGACGTTTACGTGTTTTAACACAACGACGTGCTGAAAAAAATGAAGTTCAATGCTTCCAAGCATGCGTCGACTTGATTCTGAGCTTTTAACTGATGCTTTTGCATACTAACGATCGGTTTTGACGCATCGGTCAGACGTCCATCGGTCAAATTTTAAAGCAAGTTCTCTTTTTTTTGACCGAAGGATAACTGACCGATAGGGCCCACACACGATCGGTTTTTACCGATGAAACGGTCCTTCAGTCCGTTTTCATCGGTTTTGACCGATCGTGTGTACGCGGCCTCAGAGAATGTATTAAGGTAGTGAGAAAGAGCATGCACAGATACGGACACCACATTCCAATTAAATCGAGAAAAGGAAGGTGCAAGAGGTCACATGCCTTGGGATTTTAACGGTGTAAAAAAAAACACAACCTGAAGAAGGTCAACACAGAAATATAGAAAAATATTTTATTACAAAATTAATAAAAACATGCGACCATACATATCAAAAAACGTAGTTGTTCCTGTAAAAGTACGTATAAGACCATTTCTCTCGACATGTTTCGCTCACAAAGGAGCTTCTTCAGGAGATGAATCTGTGGCATTTTAACTGGTTGCCGACCAGCCACTGCAGTTATACGGCGGCAGTTCGGCTCTGCTGGGCGAGAGCACGTAGCTCTATGTCACCTTGCCCAGAAGCCAATAGGGGCGCGCTCGCCCCCGACTCCCGTGCCACCGGGCACAAGCGATCCGTCGTTACAGAGTGAGGACCGGACAGCTCCCGGTCCTGTCAGGGAAGAAATGCCTGACCGTCTGTTTATACAATGTATGAACAGCGATCAGTCATTTCCCCTAGTGAGTCCACTCCCCCTACAGTTAGAACACACTCAGGGAACATACTTAACCCCTTCCCCACCCCCTAGTGTCACTTTTATAGTAATTCAATGCATTTTTATAGCACTGATTGCTATAAAAATGCCAATGGTCCCAAAAATGTGTCAAAAGTGTCCGCCATAAATACCGCAATACCGAAAAAATTTACTAGTTTAAAATTACTAGTAAAAAGAAAAATATTAATAAAAATTCCATAAAACTACCCCCTATTTTGTTAATGCTATACGTTTTGTGCAGACCAATCAAGAAACGCTTATTGCGATTTTTTTTAATGAAAAATATGTAGAAGAATACGTATCGGCCTAAACTGAGGAAAAAAATATATATATTTTTGGGGGATATTTATTATAGCAAAAAGTAAAAAATATTCATTTTTTTCAAAATTGGCGCTCTATTTTCGTTTATAGCGCAAAAACTAAAAACCGCAGAGGTGATCAAATACCACCAAAAGAAAGCTCTAGTTGTGGGAAAAAAAGGACGCCAATTTTGTTTGGGAGCCACGTTGCACGACCGCTCAATTGTCAGTTAAAGCGACGCAGTGCCGAATCGCAAAAAGTGCTCTGGTCTTTGACCAGCAATATGGTCGGGGGGGTTAAGTGGTTAATGTACAGTCATTGATTGTATTTGAAATGTTTAAACTTAGTTAAAAGCAAATGGAAGAGAGCAGAGATGTGCAAATTATTCATAAAAAAAAAACGGGGTGAGCCACTCACAGCCTTTAAGTGTAGTAAAAGTTGAATCAATGCACTATATAGGGCAAAGTGGGCACAGTAGTCTGAATTGTAGATCCAAACTGTACAGAGGGAGAAACCCCTAATTGTACAGAAAAACAGGGCTTACCCAAAAAAGGGGGAGAACCCTGCAAGGCTATAATAAGATGCTCCAGGGGTGAGCATAGAGGGAGATGTAATCTCGACCCCCAGCTCAAAGGAAATGGAATAATTTGCACATCTCTCCTCTCTTCCATTTGCTTTTAACTAAGTTTAAAACTTCCAAATACCATCAATGACTGTACATTAAAACACCATATATTCATCTCCTGAAGAAGCTCCTTTGTGAGCGAAACATGTCGAGAGATATGGTCTTATATGTACTCTCACAGGATATGATATGTACTGTCTCATGTTTTTATTAATTATGTAATAAAATATTTTTCGATTTTTCTATATTTCTGTGTTGACCTTCCTTTTGTTACTGCTTTTTTTGACACTGTTAAAATCCCGAGGCATGTGACCTCTTGCTCCTTCCCCCTTCCTTTTCTGTGTTAGAGAATGAATTGTTCATGCAGCTTGAGCGGGAGTTGATTCTAAGAGGAAGTAGCAGGGCTGTACAAACACAGCCGCAGGTCCTAAATTGACAGGTGTGGATAAGTGGCGCCGAATGCACACGGGCTGTGTTTGGGGCTGTGCACCCACATGCCTGTAAAATTAGGACATGTGGCTGTGTTCAGATAGCTGCTGCGCCCTAATGGCATAACATAGACTATCTGTGCAAAGCTCCAGCCACAAAAACAAATCACTGATTCACACTGTACAAGGCACGGCACCTATGTAAATGAGCCCCAAGGCCTCATTCACACACAGAGCTTTATTTATTAATTCAATACTGTTTTATCTTTTAGATTTAGCAGGAATTTTGTTGTGTTTGTGTTCACTAGTAATGATTTTAGTGTATGTTTAGCAAACATCATTTGATATTTTCAGGGGGACCCTGTCAGGTAGGCTGTACACGGCCCCGTAATTTCTAACAGCAACTCTACCTGTGTTCAGGAAGGAGACTGTTGTCTGTGTCCTTGAGAAGACTCTTGAAGAACATGAAATGAGACTCACTAGAATGCTAGATAGACTTGAGAAAGAAAAATGTAAACTGTCAATTGACAAGTGCAAATTCTTGAAGCCATCCATGATATATGTGGGACACATGTGGTGTCAGTCAAAGGAATAGCCACTGACCAGAGCAATGACCCAGGCCAAGGACCATCACTTAGCTGCACTCTTTTGTTGGCTTCTGCAGTTACTACAGACTGTTTGTCAAAGACTTCTCAAAACTCCTCAACTAGTCTCTACAAAATGATTGACAGTGGGGGGGGGGGGTGGGGGGCAGATGAACATATTCATTTTAAAGAAGCCAGAAAAAAAATAAAGGGATTTAAAGGAGAGCATCAAAAGCTGTTAGACTCCTGGGGTGCCGGTATATATTTGGCATATGCTAACTAGCAAAGTCATTCACTCTTCATGTTGATATTAGAAGAGAAAGTTTAGGGGGAATACTCTATCAGGAACATGACAAGAGGTTGAGACCAGTTTAGTCAAAGCTTATCTCTAACAGAAAATAAAATGATCCAATATGCAAATTCCTTACTTTAAAATGGATTGTGGTACATAACTATTTTTGTGCAGCTAAAATATTAAGTTCATGATTATAATAACACCCTGACCTACATCCATATCACTGCCAAGATGGATGCTACAAGGCACAGTTGGATAGCCAATGAAGAAGAGCTCATGAATGATGATGCTGCTGTTCTACATACTCATTCTCATCCCTTGGCAAGACTCTTAGCCAAAGAGTGGGGTAGACTACAAATGAAAATTAGTTGAGTATACAGATGATCACCTACTGCACAAGACAAGGAGACGTTGTAATTACCAAGGAAAACAGGTGTATAGGCACTGCAACCTTGCTACCTAAAAGCTCAGCCTGGTGCTCAGACCTTGAGGCTGCTTTCACCCCCAACGTACCAGAGTAAGGAAAAGGATGGTTGGCACTCCGGGTGACGTCCAAAATGGTATTTATTTATTAAATACATGTACAAAGCTGTGAAAGCGCCTATGCGTTTCGAGTGTTAGTCCTTAGTCAAGACTAAGGACTAGCGTCTGAGACACGTAGGCTGTTTTACAGCTTTGTTCATGTATTTAGTAAAGACATACCATTTTGGATATCATCCTGAGTGCTGACCATCCCTTTCCTTACAGAAGTGGCAATTATAACATCTCAGAAGTACTGAGATGTAATAGTCCAGGCACTGCATGAGCATGACCATTTGCGCTATGACAGAACTCTACATTAAAGTCATATTCTATTGGCCCTGCATAATGCAAGATGTGGAAGATTATTCTTGGTCATACATTTGCTGCACTTAGACCCTGCCTACTAGAGCTACCCCTCTAGGACAAATGGAGAGTGCTGGATCTATATATCACGTCTACATATACTTTTTATATAATAAGCCAGAGCACAGGAAGAATCAGCAATGCAGCGGTGGTGACAGACCATAAATGTAGATATTCTCAATGCTTTCGTTCCTGTGATCAGAGGGCCATCACACTAGCTAGGATACTCATCAAGAAGTTATAAAAACATGTCACAAGAATAGGTGCATAGGTATGCTGTAGCGCAGGCATGTCCAAAGTCCGGCCTGCAGGCCAGTAGTGGCCCGCGGCTCGGTTTTATACGACCTCCACTTGCCCTCAGCTTTTGTCACCTTTGTGGCCCCCCTGGCTCCGCACATGGCTAGGACAAAACCGCATTTAAAAATATATATAATATGTACTGTATCCCCAAGCTGCGGCTCTCACTAACAAGTTCTAAAATTCTCCAGGAAGATGACAGCAGGCGGCACCAATAGAAGGCACTGAGAGCTCCGCAGCTGCTGCAAGGAAATGGCCCAGTGCCTGCTATTGGCGCCGCCTGCTGTCATCTTCCTGGAGGATTCTGTCATTGGTAGCGGCGATTGGCGGCAGTGATTGGCTGCCTGTTCTGTAAACAGTGGGGCATGTTCCAAAACCCTCCATGAAGCTGACAGCACGCTGCGCCAATAGCGGCAGCTGCAGAGCTCTCTGTGCTGTGCCAGCGCGCTCGTGCATGTATGGATCCCAAGTGCAGTGAGAGGCTCTCAGGGATAACAATAAGTGGCAGAATGCACGGAAATATAGAAAACATCCTGATCTGATTACAGTGGGGGCAGATTACAATATGTAATGGACTTTACAATGTTCCTGACATATAGTTCAGCTTCCTGGATTTTTTTTTTCATCCGGCCCTCATGCATGTTCACTTCATGAAATCTGGCCCTCTTTGAAAAAAGTTTGGACACCCCTGCTGTAGCGTGTACATTCTCCCATATATGACAAATATGGCAGGACAAGAAAACCTCTACAGGTGGCCTCTGGAGTAATAAATATGCTTTAGCTAGAGAGCATAGGCCTGAAGGTTGTAAAGACTCACTTTCAGGATCCAGAACAGAATTTGACTCAGAATCGACAATATTTTGCCTCTATTTTGCCTCCTAAAGGGGTTGTAAAGGTTCCTTTAAGCTAGTGCATTGGTGCACTAGACTTATTTCTTACCATTTTTTACCAGGGAAATAGAAGGAAAAGGTAAGTGAACACTTACCGTTTCCTTCTATTTCCCTGGTAAAAAATGTTTTTCCTTTGTTTTCTTTGTCTGAATTTCTCACTTCTTGTTCCATGCCCAAGAGAAATAAGGCAGTGCTGGAAAATAATGGTGGGCACACAAAATGACACTTTGGTCCCAATTTGGATATTTTTACTTAGGGGTGTACTCACTTTTGTTGACAGTGGTTTAGACATTAATGACTGTGTGTTGAGTTATGTTGAGGGGACAGCAAATTGACACTGTTATACAAGCTGTACACTCCTGACAGACCCTTGCATCTTTCATCCAAAGCTGCACTGACGTTTCTGGATTCTGAGTCATAGGGAAAGCAAAAGAATTGTCAAAGGATCTGTGGGAAAAGGTAGTTGAACTGTAAAAAAACAGGAAAAGGATATGAAAAGATATCCAAGGAATTAAGAATGCCAATCAGCAGTGTTCAAATTTTAATCAAGAAGTGGAAAATGAGGGGTTCTGTTGAAACCAAACCACCGTCAGGTAGACCAAATAAATTATTTGTGGGTTTTCTTTGCATCCTGAACAATTTTCCTGGCAGTTGTGGCTAAGCTTTTAGTTGGTCTACCTGACTTTCCACTTCCACTTCTTGATTAGAGTTTGAACACTGCTGATTGGCCTTCTCAATTCCTTGGATATCTTTTTATATCCCTTTGCTGTTTTATACAGTTCAACTACCTTTTTTCGCAACTTGAACTTTAATGGCATGCCAGTCTTAGTCCCTAGGGTTCAATATTGAGTTGGCCCACCTATAACAGCTTCAACTCTTCTGGGAAGGCTGCCCACAAGGTTTAGGGGTGTGTCTTTATGGGAATGTTTAACCATTCTTCCAGAAGCACATTTGTGAGGTCAGGCACTGATGTGGACCAGAAGGCCTGGCTCACAGTCTCCACACAAATTCACCCCAAAGGTGTTCTATCAGGTTGAGGTCAGAACTCTGTGCAGGCCAGTGAAGTTCCTTCACCTCAAACTCGTTAATCCATGTCTTTATAAAGCTTGTTTGAGCACTGGTGCGCAGTCGTGTTGGAACAGGAAGGGCCCATCCCCAAACTGTTCCCACAAAGAGCATGAAATTGTCCAAAATGTCTTGGTATGTTGATGCCTTAAGAGTTCCCTTCACTGGAACTAAGGGGCCATGCCCAACTCCTGAAAAACAACCCTACACCATAACCTCACCCACCACCAAACGATTTGGACCAGTGCACAAAGCAAGGTCTATAAAGACATGGGTGAGCGAGTTTGGGTGAAGGAGCTCTACTGGCACAGAGTCCTGACCTCAAGCCGATAGAACACCTTTGGGATGAATTAGAGCGGAGACTGCAAGTCAGGCCTTTTTGTCAAACATCAGTATTTGACCTCACAAATGCACTTCTGGAAGAATGGTCAAATATTCTCATAGACACACTCCTAAACCATGTGGACTAATATAGTGTATATGTGTGTGTGATATATGTAAAGTGTGTATAATATCTATATATATTACACATCTACATGAATGTTGGGCCTTCTTCAGATGAAGTTCAGTAGCAGTGACCCACTTCCCTATGGGTTTCTGCTAATCAGCTGTTCCAAGATTTACTTCAAAGCTGGTCAACAAAGAATCATTGCAAAGAGGCACCCAGTTTTTTTGCTCAGTCATTATATGATGCATTGCATTGTTTTAATGATTTTTGTGTACCGTAACGTAGTAAAATATAAAATGTGTAACAAATAATTGCAAGTAGAGAAGAAAGCTGCTTATTCAGTAACACAGTTTAAAGCTACAAAGTGCAGCAGCTCAAAGCATCCAATCCATCATCATCCAAGAGCCATCCTTGACATGTGGAGATTGATGGTGGTGCTTTACAACACTTGTGTGCAATAGAGGAATCACTTTTACTTTCATGCTACGTTACAACGTAATTAACACGGGAAGTCTGTTTTTAGAAATTTCCCTTTAAATTAGCAGATAGCAGACATTTTGACAATAAAATATGTTGGGACATTCCCAAATCTCTGTACAACTTGTCAAATCTCATATGCAGATAGAGATTTTAGTAACAACATAAAAACTGGATGAAAACACAAAAGCCAAACACAAAACAGATCAAGGAATTTTTTACATCATTGCACATAACACAAAACAAATGGACAATGTTAGTCCTGAAATAAATTATTTTTAGGCTATTTCTGGAGAAGACGAATACTTCATATTATAGTGAACAGGCAATAACCCTCAGCAACAAAAATTCCACTTTCAGTGGCTTCAAATAGGCTGCCAACAGCTGGTGACTGATTGGTAGTCACAAGTTACTTGACAACACTGCTGATTAAGGTACCGTGGCGTGGGGTTGATTTACTAAAGGGAAATAGACTGTGCTCTCTGCAAGTGCAGTTGCTCCGGAGGTTAGAAAATAAAGTAAAGTCCCACTTTACAAAGAATAACCAATAACATGTAATAATAATAAAAAAAAATAAACAATTTCTTTGCACGATTGGATAAAGTCAGCAGGGCTCCCCTTAATTTACTAAGCCCTGGTTCACACTGATGCTACTTTCAAATTGTGCTACTTTACTTGAAGTAGCTCGATTTCAAAGTAGCAAGGTCAGCGTGATTTCAGGTGCTACTTGATAGACATTTGTGTGGCTTCATACACAGATGTCTATAGAAATCGCACCTGAAATCAGCAAAAGTAGTGCAGGAACTACTTTTGCAAATCGGTGCCGGCGCCGCAAAATCTGTGTTACACCGATTGGAACAGTGCCATTGCCGCCAATAGGCTGCAACTTGTCATGCGATTTGATCTCTCAAATCGCATGACAAATCGCTCCAATGTGAACCTAGGCAAAGATCCAGAGCAACTGCACTTACAGAGTGCAACTGCACTTGCAAAGTAGCCAGTCTATTTGCCTTTAGTAAATCAACTCCTATGTGTTTTGTCTGTGATTACCATATACACAGTGCTCCAGTCCAAACTACATTTCATGTAATAAGCTCCCAGGCTCCATTGTTTACTGCCTGTTTGTACAAATAATGCATATTACATATTGTAAAACACTTTAAAGGGAAATAAGCCTTTTAGTGTAACACAGTGGCGCAGTGGGTAGCAATTCTGCCTTGCAGCAATGGGGTCCTGGGTTAAATCCTAACTACGACACTGCATGGAGTCTGCATTTTTTTCCGGTGCTTGCATGGATTTCTAAGCTTCAAAGACATGCCAGTAGGTGACCCTAGTATGTGTGGTAGAGAGCTTTAATTGTTAGCTTCTTGAGGGCAGTGACTGATGGGAACGTACAGTATGTAAATTGTTGATGCTACATAAATTCTGTAATAAATAAAGAATATCTTTAGTAAAAAATGTAAATACATTGTAAAATTAGAAAAGGGTTAAAACCTGTAAAAAAAAAATCTTGCCACCTAATTGGGGGAATTTTCTTCACTTTGTGTCCCACAGACACATCAAGAAGTAAGAGGAAATCCCCTTCAATGTGAACAAATGAATACCTCTGAGTGGGTGGGATTTTTAAGGCAACAAACATTATGGGCCAGATTCAGGAACAGTTACGCTGGCGGATCGAGTGATCCGCCAGCCTAACTGTGACTTTGAGCCGGCGTTTCTGTTTTCTGTAACCAGAAAACAAGAAACGCCGGGTTGAAGTTCCGATGCGAGCAGCGTAACTGAGTTTCGCCATCGCATCGTTACTTCAACTTAAAAATGGCGCCGGGGGCGTTCCCGCCGATTTCCGCTCAAAAAATATGTTAATGAGCGGAAATCGGCAATTCACGATCGAATTCCGGCGCGACGCAGTGACGTTACGACGTTTCCGGACGGGATACGCGGCGCATAGTTATACCTACATGGGGTTGGAATATCCTATGTTAGGTATAGGCGTCGTCATCGCGTCGGAAAAAAAAAAAAAAACGTCGCTTGCGTAAAACGTTCATGAATGGGAATGTGACGTCATTGATGTTCATTCACAGAATTTGGAGCATGCGCACGGGGATGTTTTGACACTCGACGCATGCGCAGTACGTTGGCGGCGGGATCGCGCGTAGTTAGCATACTACACGCCCCGTACCCGCCAAATTTGAATTCCGCCGGCTCATTTGTGATGCGCTGCCGCAACTTTAGGAGCAAGTGCTTCGTGAATGACAGCACTTGCTCCTAAAAATTCTGCAGCGCAACGCAAATGAGAAGCGTTACTCCAGAGCAAAGATGCTCTGGACTACCTGAATCTGGCCCTATATGTGACAACTAAGGTCATAAAAAATGAATCATTTATTACAACACATCATTATATATGAAGAAAAATAGCAAAAAGTTAAAAATTTGTAGAAAAGTACTGTAGGTCAATGAATGCTCCAGGACTAGGCTAAGTGCATGCCAGACAAATTTCCTTTCCTTCCTATCCCCTTTAATGTGAGGAAATCCTCTCTTATTACCACAAGTGTCCCCATTGGACATTTTTACTACTATTTCTGTTGCAGTGACAACTCTAAATTTTGAATCTTAACCTCGCTTTCAGTACTGGTGATAATGGTCAACAGGAAAATAAGAGGGGTGAATGTTTACGGACAGCAAAAGAAACCCAACATGGGTTCTAACCTTGCCCAACACCTTTAGTACAAAGCAGGGCCGTCTTAATAGCATCATGGGCCCCTGGGCAAATTAATGCTCTGTGGCCCCTACAATGATGACAGTGCAGGTAAACAGACATCAAGTAGGTAGGAGGCAGATTGCCTCCCCTGTGTATCTATCACTCTCAGTGCCATCATGGGGCCCCCAATTACAGGGCAGCGTGGGCTCAAGGACCAGCTGCTTTGGGGAAAGTGCAGGGGCCGCCCATGCAGCTAGGGCCCCTGAGCAGTGCCCAGGTGTGCCCTCTCATTAAGACAGCCCTGGTACAAAGTGCAATAAACCATATCAAACAATCCTAAGATTTCATCACATAACCAATCAGACATCCATTTACTTGCGCACACCTTGGCTGCGTGGACAGAATTTTTGTATATGCATGCACACAGTAAACATGGTACCTGGTGGTCCTGGATGTGGCTGGATTCTTCTGGGTAGGGACTAATGCAGCATGCAGGTACTGTAGGTAGTCCCAGTCATATATAAAGCAGGTTGAATTACACCAGTCCAGAAGTCAGCGGTCTTACTTTGCATTGAAAAGATCAGACATCTTCAGGGTGAATTGTGCCCATGTGTGCTTGGAAGTCAATCAATAACTGTATTGTATGGAGCAAACACATAACTTCTTTCTCTTGTGATGTGCAAGGTCCTTTCATGAGCTGCACTTCTACTCCTCACAGATCTCTCTCCATCTGTTCCCAGTAAAAGTAGAAGTAGCTGGCTTTCTATCTCTTCTTATATTTTTGGAATTCCTTTCTTGCTTCATGTGTGTGTGTCTCCTGTCTGCCCCCTGCAGTCTCCCCGCACAGTGCAGAGAAGGAGATCAGGAGTGTACACTGTGCTGCTGTACAGCATCCTCTTGCAGTATTTCTGGAGAGTAACACACTTAGTACATACACAGGGCTTGATGTCATTGACACCCGATAGCCTCACTGTATTTTTGGTAACACAATGTATGCTCATTTGAAATGTCACTAGTTCCAGATAACTGGATATCTGGACCTGATTTAGGTTACCATTGTGTGTTTTTATTTCTGCAATTTACATGTATATAGGAAGAAATGTTCTAATAGGAGTCAGATGGTATGAATGTAGTTTTCAGAAGTATAGGCACACAGCTGAAATGTCATTCTAGTGCCTGTGAGCTGTGCTCTATGGCCACATTCCCAACAGGGTTTAAAAATTCAGGAGTCGCTGTCTGTCCTGCTGGTGGTCTCAGACCTCCTTGTGTTGTTGTAAATCACTGAACAGCTATGAAATGATGTTGACTGTGATAACGGCTACTAAGTGCTGCACTGGCAGCTGTCTAGTTATTTGCTCAGTTACCAGCGCGAACAGAACACTTTTTACAATATTAGTTTGCTAGAAAAATATGTCCCAGTTGTATCCCAGCAAAACTTTACACTCCCTATCAACTTTTTCTAACATAATTGAAAATTATTTTTAGGAAGGGGGGTAGCTTTTTTGAGGATCTCTCCTTTCACTTCTTATTTCAGGCCCAGACCAGAATGCTGTTTGCTGTGCCCACCGCCTCCTAAGGTGCCACTGTCACAGGTCCCAGAAGGCCACAGGGTACTCTACAACTCATGCACCATGCCAGCTGGGGCTGGCTGTCTATTCATGTTGTTTGCAGCTGCCTCCTTGATAAGGTGACACACTGCACACGCATGTCACCATAGGGCCGCTGCACAATCTGGAAGGGAAGCCAGCCCCACCGTTGACATCAAAAGAAGGTGGCGGCACAGAACTGGGTGTGCTGCAAGAAAGAGACAGATCTCTAGAAAACACCACAATATCGCCAGGATCGTGAATACAATTTTGGGGAACAACCCAGCCATACAGGTGAGAGGGGAGAGGAAAATTGTGCGAAAGGGAGTTAAAGGGGTTGTAAACCCTTACAGACCACTTTTGACTACAGGTAAGCCTATACTAAGGCTTACCTGTAGCTACTGTGGAAATCACCTAAACCTGCTCTGATGAAACGGACAGAGCGCACTGAAGAAACTAATCAAGCATGCCGTTTCTTCAGCTGATGTGCCGTTCATGCGCAGGAGTGATGTCATCGCGGCTCTGGCCAATTACAACGCCGGAGCTTGCGATAACTGCAAATAATTCCGGAAGACATTTCGCCGGCTAGAGCAGTGTGCCGTAACAGCTGCAGGGACTTCGTTCTAAGGTAAGTATTTCATAATCTGCTAGTATGCTATGCATACTAGCTAATTATGTCTTTGTCTTGCAGGTTTTTTTCGTGTGTTTACAACCACTTTAAAATAATACTGTGCATGCTGGGGAGGGTATTTATGGGACAGACACCATTGGTCTGGGTCTTCTTCGAGTGTGGCACCCACCTTTAGGGTGACCACATCACGGCGCCCTGGCGAAATGGCCTTCCAGGCCAGGGTGAGCGTGCCACGTGGTGTTCCTGGTTCCGGGACCACATTGAGGGAATTTATAACCCTCAACAAAAGTGGAGTAACTTTTTGAATATACACTGTACTGTTCCGAACATTTTGAGATTGGTCCATGAACTCAACTTCTTTCTAGTCTAATGCAGGAAGCCTATTCAATTTTTAGAGCCGACCTGTACAAGACCTGACCTGACCTGTATATTTCCTTCTTTTAGTGTGACCCTTGATGCGAATGCTAGTTCCTGTTTTAGAAATAGCACCCTTGTTTGTTGTCCAATGCTGTGTGGCTGCTGACCCAGTCCAGATGCCATGCATATGGAAAACAACCCTCTGTGACTTTTGTCTCTGTCAACATTTGAGTTACCATCTGTCAATTTAGATAATGAATACAATATAATGAAAAATGCAATATATATATAGTGTATTTTATTACCATTTTTATTTTTTTTGCAAAAATTATATATTTATCTACAGAGATTATTAGAAAAACATTTTTTTTAGAAGGAACATACAGTTTTTATACTGTGCACAAAGTATACGTTTTTAGTAACTCAGACAATGCTTGCCAAAGCAAGAAACTAAGATGAAATGACATATTCATACATTCTACCACTATAGAAAAGCTAGCACTTATGAATTATACCTTATAAATTGTTTTTGTGACCTTAGAATTTTGGACTGTTATTAAAACTACCAGATGAATTACAGTATAATAGAAAATAGTTAAAGTGATTGTTAAGCTTTGTTTTTGTTTTTTTTAAATAACAAACATGTCATACTTACCTCCACTGTGCAGTTAGTTTTGCACAGAGTGGCCCCGATCATCCTCTTCTGGGGTCCCCGGGCAGCTCTGGCGGCTCCTCCCCACATCAGATAACCCCCTAGGAGAAGCACTCTCCCGGGGGGTTACCTTGCGGGTGTGCTCCTGAGTCCAGCATTCAGCGTCCATAGCTGCCGAATGTACGACTGCCCCCCCCAGCGCCTTCGTCATTGGATTTGATTGGCAGCAGCAGGAGCCAATGGCTGCGGTGCTATCAATCTATCCAATCAAGAGCCAGGACCCCGTGGAGAGAGGGACATCGCGTCACCACCGAATGAATTCCAGAGCTTAGGTAAGTAAAACGGGAGAAGGGGGGGGGTCTGCCAGAAGTATTTTCACCTTAATGCATAAGATGGATTTTAGGCTGGGAAAAATATGTTGGCACAGAATATAATTGACATATGATTGTCTACCGAGCCATCAATTAGTCATCCAATTGTGAAAAGATTATTTTAAACATTGCCATATGTTAAACCGGTCATGAGTGAGTGAGTAACTTGTATAGCGCTACAAGTGCTAACTGAATCGCCTCAAGGCACTTTTGTCCAATTTCGTCCAGATCCTTCAGAATAGGAGGTCTTAAATTTTTTCCTGAAGGCCCGATGGTTTTCTTCCATGCGGATGTTCGTGGGTAGAGCGTTTCATAGCTGTGGTCCTTGCACTGCGAATCTTCGTTCTCCTTTAGATTTGTAGCGGGACTTGTGGAGGAGATTTTGATTAGTAGATCGGAGAGCCCTATTAGGGGTGTAGTCTTTTATTTTCTCCTATTGAGGTGCGTTTCTTTGTGTGCATTTGTGGATGAGGCAGAGGGTCTTAAATGTAACCCGATCCTTTACTGCTAGCAAATGGAGAGTCCTCACGGCCAGGGTGTCGTCATAAAAATTATTAGGCCAGGAATCTCCTTTCTTTTTGGCAAATATTTGCAAATGCAAAGGCTTAAAATCTGATTAAAGGCTTGAGGTTGATTTATTAAAATTGGTGCAAAATCAGCCAATCAACTTCTAACTTCAGTTTGTTCAGTTAGGCTCTGACAGTAAAACCTGGAAGCTGATTGGTTTCTATGCAGAGCTGTTTTGCATTCTTCATTTTTCATAAATCATCCCCCAAGTGTTCCTTCTAGATGTAGATATATGTAATAGGACCTATGTCAGATATTTATTGCTGTCTGTGTCCCTGATAGGGAGATGCAATCTTTCCAATTGTCCTGATCACCAATGTTTCTGGAAACAAAAGTGAGGGTAAATCCAAAATAGAGGGAAAATTTTTCAATGGGAACCCATTTTCTTCTGTCTAAGAGGAGATTTCTCTCACATTGGAAAGACATACATTACTTTTGTTTAGAATCTACAGGACAATTATGGTATGGGGAGATCTCTCTAATGAGACACAGATTACAAAAAAAAAGGAAAAAGATAGATTGACAGTGGTTTAACCACTTCAATACTGGGCATTTTCTCCCCCTTCCTGCCCAGGCCAATTTTAAGTTTTCAAGCCCTGTCTCACTTTAAATGACAATTGCGCGGTAATGCAACACTGTACCCAAATGATTTTTTATGATTTTTATTCCCCACAAATAGAGCTTTCTTTTGTTGGTATCTGATCACCTCTGTGGTTCTTATTTTTTGCATTATAAACAAAAAAAGAGCGATCAGTTTAAAAAAACAAACACAATATTTTTTAGTTTTTGCTATAATAAATATCCCAATTTAAAAAAAATACCTTTTGTTTTCCTCAGTTTAGGCAAATATGTATTCTTCTACATATTTTTGGTAAAAAAAAAAAAAAAAAAAAATCACAATAAGTGTATACTGATTGGTTTGTGCAAAAGTTATAGGCCCAGATTCAGATACAATTAGATTCGCGTAGAGTATCAGTATCAGTATCAGGCGGCGTAGTGTATTTCTCCCGGCGCAAGCCATCTACGCGAGTAGAGGGCGTGAAGCATTTAAAATAGGCGCGATCCCGCGGCGATCGAAGTGCGCATGCTCCGTTCAGAAATGTCCCGCCGTGCATTGCGCGAAATCACGTCGTTACGTCATTTTTTCTTGAGTAGTGTTGTTTACGGACATTCCTATTCCCGAACGAGTTACGTAAAAAAAAAAAAAATGTTTAATGCGACGCGGGAACGACGGCCATACTTAACATGGGCTACGCACCGTACAGTACGTAGCAAAAAAATGACGTAAGCGATTGCGAAGACCACTCGTATATTCGTGAATCGGCGTAAAAACACATTTGCATATCCCGACGCATGAAAACGACGCGGACTCCTCCCAGCGGCAGCAAAAATATCGCAGCGTAGATCCAAAGGCTTACGAAGACCTAAGACTCTCGGATCGAATCCCGAAGCCGCCGTATCATGGTTTGAGGATTCAAACTAGTGATACGGCGCTAGGGTTGCCAACTTTTCCTCAAGCCAAACCCGAACACGCCACTACATATGGTGGGTGTGGCCATATTGAAGGAGGGGCCTCACGAGGCATGATTAAATTAAACAAAATAATTATTTTACCTATAAAATATGCTTACTTTGCTGTGCCACAAGTAAGAGTCTCACTGACATGAATAAACCTTAGCACAATCATTTAAAAAAAATAAAACTCTTCCATTACTACAGAGGTAAGTGCAGTGGAGATCAGGGACATTAGTTCACCTTTTAATTTTCATTAAGTACAGAGGGTATTACAGTATGTGCAGGGAGGGAGTGCAGAATTTACAACAGTATATACAAGAGTGTGGCGCGTATGTTGGTATGTGTAGGAAAGGAGTGCAAAGTGTAAGACATTATGTACAGGAAATGAGTGCAGAGGGTAGGTATTACTTGCAGGAAAGGAGTGAAGAGGGTGTAACAGTGACCAGTATATGCAGTAGAGGAGTGTGGAGGGTATGATGGGAGCACTATGTACAGGAGAGGAGTGCGAGGGTATGATGGGGGCAGTATGAACAGGAGAGGAGTGTGGAGGGTATGACAGTGGGCAGTATGTACAGGAGAGGAGTGTGGAGGGTATGACAGTGGGCAGTATGTACAGGAGAGGAGTGTGGAGGGTATGACAGTGGGCAGTATGTACAGGAGAGGAGTGTGGAGGGTATGACAGTGGGCAGTATGTACAGGAGAGGAGTGTGGAGGGTATGATGGGGGCAGTATGAACAGGAGAGGAGTGTGGAGGGTATGACAGTGGGCACTATGTACAGGAGAGGAGTGTGGAGGGTATGATAGTGGGCACTATGTACAGGAGAGGAGTGTGGAGGGTATGATAGTGGGCAGTATGTACAGGAGAGGAGTGTGGAGGGTATGACAGTGGGCAGTATGTACAGGAGAGGAGTGTGGAGGGTATGACAGTGGGCAGTATGTACAGGAGAGGAGTGTGGAGGGTATGACAGTGGGCAGTATGTACAGGAGAGGAGTGTGGAGGGTATGATGGGGGCAGTATGAACAGGAGAGGAGTGTGGAGGGTATGACAGTGGGCACTATGTACAGGAGAGGAGTGTGGAGGGTATGATAGTGGGCACTATGTACAGGAGAGGAGTGTGGAGGGTATGATAGTGGGCAGTATGTACAGGAGAGGAGTGTGGAGGGTATGATAGTGGGCACTATGTACAGGAGAGGAGTGTGGAGGGTATGATAGTGGGCAGTATGTACAGGAGAGGAGTGTGGAGGGTATGACAGTGGGCAGTATGTACAGGAGAGGAGTGTGGAGGGTATGACAGTGGGCAGTATGTACAGGAGAGGAGTGTGGAGGGTATGACAGTGGGCAGTATGTACAGGAGAGGAGTGTGGAGGGTATGATGGGGGCAGTATGAACAGGAGAGGAGTGTGGAGGGTATGACAGTGGGCACTATGTACAGGAGAGGAGTGTGGAGGGTATGACAGTGGGCAGTATGTACAGGAGAGGAGTGTGGAGGGTATGACAGTGGGCAGTATGTACAGGAGAGGAGTGTGGAGGGTATGATGGGGGCAGTATGTACAGGAGAGGAGTGTGGAGGGTATGACAGTGGGCACTATGTACAGGAGAGGAGTGTGGAGGGTATGACAGTGGGCACTATGTACAGAGGAGGAGTGTGGAGGGTATGACAGTGGTCACTATGTACAGGAGAGGAGTGTGGAGGGTATGACAGTGGGCAGTATGTACAGGAGAGGAGTGTGGAGGGTATGACAGTGGGCAGTATGTACAGGAGAGGAGTGTGGAGGGTATGACAGTGGGCAGTATGTACAGGAGAGGAGTGTGGAGGGTATGACAGTGGGCAGTATGTACAGGAGAGGAGTGTGGAGTGTATGACAGTGGACAGTATGTACAGGAGAGGAGTGTGGAGGGTATGACAGTGGGCAGTATGTACAGGAGAGGAGTGTGGAGGGTATGACAGTGGGGACAATGTATAGAGTGGAAGGATGTTTAGGGACTGCATAGTGGTTAAGCGGGTCATACATGAATTGAAATTACACCAATTATGCAGAGACCAGCCATAGTCGATCTATGTATGGGCTAGCTGGTTTTACACGAGTCAATCTATTAATTGACTTGAGTACAACCAGCCTGTTTTTCCAAAAACAATCAGTGCTGCCAGCTATAGATAGCAACACTGATCATTGTACTCACTGGCAGGACACAACAACACTACAGGAGTGATTCCCCCATCCACAGGTCAGCAGGTGAGAGGGTGTGTGGGGACAGGCTAGGGAGAGATACCAGTCAGTGGCTGGGTAGGCACTGGCTAGTATCAGAGCCAGATACACACAGGTTACATACGTCACGATCGTTAGAGCGAGAGCAATAATTCTAGCACTAGATCTCCTCTGTAGCTCTAAACATGTAACCTAAAAAAATTTAAAGCATCGCTTAGGATACCAAAAAAAATCGTGCTAACTTTAGTGTTTTTTTTTAATGAATGAAACAGTTTATTTCCAAAAAAAAAACACGTTTGAAAAATTGCTGCGCAAATACAGTACCGTGCTAGAGCTGCACAATTAATCGTTAAAAAATTGTGATTTCGATTCAACCCCCCCTGACATCTCCAATGCAGAGTTTGCTGATTCTTTCATATAACAAGTGGAGAGACTTTCAGCTGTCAAAAGAAAATATCTGGACAGTCTGCTAAGTTAGCAGGAAACATTGTAACTAACACTTTCTTCATAGATCAAAGGGATAAACTTCTGTGTGTAAAGAAAATATCCGGGCAGTCTGCCAAGTTTGTAAACAACATGAAACACTGTAACCAACTTCCTTTTTAGATCAAACTTCTGTGTGTAAATGCAAGAAATGTAACCACTTAAAGTCCAACACTTGTTAAAAAGCAATATTTTTTGCTAGAAAATTACTTGGAACCACCAAACATTATATATATATTAGCAGAGACAAAAATGGGAATTGCTGCAATATTTTATGTCACGCTGCATTTGCCCACTTCATTGAATAATAAAAACCATAAAAACAAAACAGTAAAGTTAGTCCATTTTAATTTTTTTAGTTTTAATGTGAAAGATGATGTTATGCCGCACGAATCGTGCGAGAATCGCCATCTATCTTCTAAGCAAAAAAATTGCAGTTGTCATTTTAGCCAGAATCGTGCAGCTCTATGCCGTGCAACATAAAAAGTTGCAAAGACCACCATAGAGTAATTTTCTAGCAAAAAATTAATGATGATTTTTTTTTTCTCAGTCTGCTGCAGTGTTTTTTTTTTAAATGTGCCCAGGTTTCAGGAGGCTTCAAAACCGGGCACATGTGTCCAAACCCGGACTGTCCGGGTCAAAACCGGACAGGTGGCAACCCTATACGGCGCGCGAAATTTGATATTACTCCTGTCTAACACCAGCGTAATTGCTCTGTGAATCTGGGCCATAGCATCTACAAAATAGGGGATAGATTTATGCCATTTTTTTTTACTAGTGATGGCGGTAATCTGCGATTTTTATCGTGACTGTGACATTGCAGCGGACATATCAGACACTTTTGACACTATTTTGGGACCATTCACATTTATACAGCATCAGTGCTATAACAATGCACTGTATAAATGTCACTGGCAGGGAAGGAGTTAACACTAGGGGGCGATCAAGTGGTTAAATGTGTATCCTAGGGAGTGATTCTAACTCTAGGGGGAGGGGACACACAAGGGAAGGAGACCGATCGGGGGTTTCTCTGTACTGGGAACACACCATCTTTCTCCTCACCTGACAGGTCATGGATCTGTGTGTTTATACACACAGATCCACGTCCCTGGCTCTATCACCTGCAATCACAGGTGCCCAGCGCCCCCTAGGAGTCCGGGAAGCCCAGAATGTAATATGACGCTCGTCCAGGATGGGAGATCCCTCCTGCAGACGTCATTTCACAATTGACAGGTAGGGAAGTAGTTAACCCCCTCAGCAGTATTCCCGAGTGTGGCTCGGGGTGGAATTTCAGGACCAAAAGCGGTAAACCCCGAGGCTGACTCGGGATCGCCTCGCAGTGTCCACAGGCAGGGAATTACTTACCTTGTCCCTGGATCCTGCGATGCTTCTCTGCCAAATGCCGCCGAGCTCCATTCCCTGCGACGTTACGACTTAAAAAAGTAAATAAATACAATACATACAGTATACTGTAATCTTATAGATTACAGTACTGTATGAAATAAATACACACCCCCTTTGACCCTTGTGGTCTTCCCAGTGTCCTACATGCACTTTTATATAATAAAAACTGTTCTTTCTGCCTGGAAACTGGAGATTGTCCATAGCAACCAAAAAGTGTCCCTTTATGTCAAAATTGGTTTTAGACCAGCTAGAAAACAGCAATAATAAATTAGAATCATTTGCAGAATTGAGTGATAGTGATTTGTGGGAAAATTCGTCATCAAAAAATGAAAAGTAATAATTGTTATTATTATTATTATTAGTAGTATATTATTTGTTATAATAATTTATATCTATTTATTACATGTCAGAAATCACCAATCCCCCAGTGGATAGTAACACAGCAGGTTGAGATACCAGAGCTGATTAGCGGAAGATACGCAATGAATGCCTGCCAAGCATGCAGCAGCAGGGGCTCCAAAGCTCCAGCAGGTAATATGGAAAGAAAGAACCGGTAGCATCTCCAGCTGCACTGTGCCCCTGATATTTAAAGTCCAATCATAATGGCTCCACTGAGGGTCTTTGTGTTGTGGTCCTCAAGCAGACCACCCCCTGTGACTCTACGATGGAGAGGTACTATCCTCTCTGCCGCAGGGATCCTTTCTGGATTTACCATCTTATCACTGGGGAGAGTTTGAATGAGGAGTTGGAGATGTGGACTATATTGTAATTTTTGGATGACTTCTTATAAAAAAAATTTTTGAATTATTTTTTAAAGCTATTATTTTATCATAGTGATCATATTTTTTTACTGCACTATAACCATCACCCCTTATTTTCTAACTGTATTAGTTATTTAGCCTTAATGCATGGTTCCCATTTTTTGGGGCGGAAAGGGATTTTTTATTTTTTTATCGGGTAATACCCCCTATCGTCTTTCTTTCACATTCATTGATATATAGTTGCTCACTATATCACAGTTTTAATATGTTTAATATTTTTTAAATATATGTCATTTTATCCAGCAGAAAAAAACGCAAAACACTCCTAAATGGGTTTCCACGGCGACAGGTAAGTATACACACTCTCGGGTTTCTCGGCAGGAAAACACTGCCAAAAATCACAACGAGAAAATAGAGAGCAGGTTCTCTATTTTTCTAGTCGAGATTTTAAGCAGTTTTCTTGACGAGAAACCTCAGGCCGCGTACACACGCTCGAGGAACTCGACGGGCGAAACACATCGTTTTCCCCGTCAAGTTCCTTGTTCGGCTGTCGAGGAACTCGTCGAGCCAAATTTTCCCATTCCCGTCGAGGAAAAGGAAGACATGCTCTCTGTGTACACACGGTTTTCTCGGCAGAATACGTCTCCCATCAAGTCCCATCAAGTTTCTTGATGGATTCTGCCTAAAAGCCTCGTACACACGCCCGGTTTACTCGGCAAGAAAGCTCTGCCAGCAGTTTTCTTGCTGGTTCTTGCTGAGTAAACCAAGCGTGTGTACGAGGCTTCACTCATATCTGTACAACAAATGAAAAAATAAATAAAAAAGTCTTGTTCTTTCAGCCAAAAAATGTGCGCTGATAACTTTGTATGCTCTCTTCCTCTGTGAATGGCCATCAGTTAGCAGTGTTTCCTGCTATTTTCATGGACTACAAAACAATGTTTCCTGTTATGGGGAAAAGAGGGAGGTGTTTAGTTGATTTACTAAAAATGGACAGATGTGCGTGGCAGCCAATCAGCTTCTAACATCAGCTTGTTCAATAAAGCTTTGGCCAAAAAAACTGGAAGCTTATTGATTTCTATGCAGAGCTCTATCAGATTTTAGACTCCCCAGTTTTATTAAATAAACCCCATTGTGCTGTGAAGACCTAACACACTGCCTGCCCTAAGGTAACAACTCTGCCCAGTATGCTTGTCACCCTAAAACAGGAAGTGAGGTAATGACAGGATTACCAGGTTTTAAAATAAAGGAAAAAGTGTGAAAAAATAAATGCTGTTAATCCATCGAAGGATTTTTAAGCTGCTATAATATCAGTTTGTGTTCTAGGGTTTAAATATGCTTTAATCCTCTACGAAAGTTATTACATTGCCAAATGTATTGTATTCTTGAATTAAAATCAGCATCTGGAAATAATGTTATATGCTGTTTCTCTTGTTTTACTGGAAAAGCTAAACAAAAGACTCTAATTGAAAAAAGAAGTCACACAGAGAGTAAGTTACTTCTATGAAAAGATAACATTTTGTCAGATCACACTAAGTGGAGTGTCACTTGACTAAAATGGGAATGATGTTGTTCAAATGTAATTTCTTAATTTTTCAAAAACATTGTGACAAAAAAATGACTACAACTTCAAAGAACTTTCCATGCCTTTTACCTTGGACTGCCTACTTTCCAAAAAGGGGTCATTTTGGGGGGTATATGTACTCTCCTGACAGTTTAGGACCTCAAGAAACAAGATAGACCATCAGTGCATCACAATTCATCAATTTTCAAATATATATACACTATTCTTTGTAGACCCTATAACTTTCACACAGACTAAATAATTGACACCGCTTTGGGTTATTTTTACCAAAGAATACATTGTGGCCTAAATTAATGAAGACAAATTATTTATTTGCAAAACACTGTTAACATGTTTTTGATTCAATATTTTCAATATTTTTCTCTTTTATATAGCAAGGAAAAAAAACAGTGGTGATCAAATACCACCAAAAGAAAGCTCTATTTGTGTGAGGTACAGTGTTGCAATACCGTGCAATTATCGGTACCGAATAGGAAAACATGCTCTGGTCATGAAGGGGGTAAAAATTTCATGAGGTCAAGTGGTTAAAGTGAAATAAACGTTGATGGTACATTCCACAAATTAGGTGATAAACACCGTGGGGTTGATTTTCTAAAAGTGGCGAGTGCAAAATGTGGTGCAGCTCTGTATAGAAACCAATCAGCTTCCAGGTCTTATTGCCAAAGCCCAATTGAACAAGCTGAGTGGCTACCATGCACAGATGCACCACATTTTGGACACTCTAGTCTTACTAAATCAAACCCCATATTATTTAAATGGGATGAAGGAAAAAATCCTGGATCGCCGCACTCCGCGGAAAACAACGTCTTTATTTAAGCATAAGCAAACAAAATTTCAATAGAAAAAAACAGCCAAAATGCATGCAGTCAAAAACGGTGAGTGGACAAGGAGAAAAGGGCTGACATGTTTCACATCATGTGATGCTTACTCGTAGCTCATATTATTTAAACTCATGAAAAGAACCTGCCAACATAATTCTTACATAAGTTTGTTACCTGAACTTGTTTTTTCAGCCTATTGGGCTTCATTTAGAGAACAGTTTTTCTTAGCTTTTAGGAAGTGGTAGGTAGGGATCTAACTATCTATGTTTAGAATGCCCACCATCACAAATACACATGCATGGCTCAGTCCAATAGCACGTATACATCCATTATTTTTAATCCTTCTCGTTGCCCCCTTGATAAAAAGCCTTGTTTGCCAACAGGGAAACTCAAAAGGCAGAACTTGTTGGGCCAAGTTGGACTTTTACAGTGAGTGGTGATATTTGGTTCTCACTGAGGGTATTATTCCCATTATAAGGTACCTACCCCCAGCACAGCGCAGACACCATCACATATTATTCCCATTATAAGCTCTCTTTGATTTGCCAAAGACTGGCACAGGATTACTTTAAATTTGTCTTACCAGGATTATTTATGCATTTATTTTGAGTTGCACTATATTTGATTTTGCATTGTTTATGTCTCAGAAATAAATAAAAGCTGGGGAAATAGTTTATAGTGGGATTAAAATACAATAACACACATATGATGTGCAATTCAGTGGAAATTGGAAGCAAATAGACAACAACCATTGCAGAGAATAAGGCAAGCTTATTCACTGCATGTGCCTAGTAATGGAAAACACATGTTTTTCACTATTTCTTTTAATAAAGAAAACTAAATATAATTCTCTCAGAAACACACTACAGTCCATTTAACATTGTTTCCTATGGATGTAGTTCACATCTGTGCATTTTATGGAAAGGGCCAGGGAATTTTTTACTGGTTGTTGGTTCCATAGACTTCAATGGATCAAAAATGTGTATTTAAAAAATAAAAATGTACGTGGAATATGCAAACTGCAACCTGCATAGGTGTGAACCATGCCTAAGTAAATGAGCCTCATTGCCCTACTGAGCTGAAATGGTGAGCAGCATTGTCAATTCTGCTTACTGAACTACAGAGCTCCTATTCTTTTTTTTTTATTCCACAAAAGTGTTATTGATGATAGAGTGGAACGTGTGCATAATAAAATCAATATCGAATAAAATAATCGGATCTGTACTAAGACCTTCTTTAAACCCACTGACCGAAATGGCTATGTACCTATAACCAGTTGTCACCATCCTAAGTGGTTGGGAGCTGTCCCCAAAGGGCAGTTTATGTGTATTCGTTGCAATTGCAATGATATTGGTGATTTTGATCAACAATCTACCTTGCTAATTGACAAGTTCGTTGCTAAAGGTTATTCCCAAACCAAGTTGTTAGTGACCAAAGAAGAGGTTAAGAATATGGATAGAGAAACTATGCTCGAATCCAAACCTAGACCTCCTCGCCAGGGTGAATTATCTTTTCTGTCTGGATATCATAGGCAATACAGGCAGGTTGAAAAGATTTTCAAACAATTTTGGCCTATTTTGTTGAAAGACAATGATTTGGCCAAGATTTTACCCCCCAAACCCACCTTCATTTATAGGAGGGCCCCCGGTCTTAGAAATATGATTGCTGGCAATGTACCGGACCCCCCTGAGAGACCTTTAACCTTTTTAGATGGCTCCAGCTTTCATTACTGCACCCGGTGCAGATCGTGTAAAAAAACGAATAGAATAAGTAAAATAACGAATAGAACAAGTAGAAAAGTGAGTGAATTTAGTTCTAGTGTAACCAAGCAGGAATTTACTATTAAACCACTTATAACATGCCACTCCAGATATGTCACATACGTCTTGGAGTGCCCATGTACTTTCCAATATGTAGGTAGAACTACCAGGGAGCTCAAAGTAAGGATCAACGAGCATGTAGCAAATATTATAAAAGGCTACCCTGATCACAGTGTCTCAAAGCACTTTGATCTTTTTCACAACAGAGATCCCCGTAAACTAACGTTCTTTGGGATTGATCGGATTACTAGCCACTGGAGAGGTACCAACCTCACCAGGGCAGTATCCCAAAATGAGACCCAGTGGATACATCGTTTAAGGACTATGCGACCACAGGGTCTCAACATAGAGCTTGACCTTAATTGTTTCCTTACTAATGAATAAATTTGTTTTTATTTTAATTTCTAATTTAATTTAATTTTATAAATTTTATTAATATGGGTTTTTTTTATTTTTTATTATTGATTACAATTTCTAATTTGATACAGATGTATTAATTTTGATAGCAAATTGTTTGTGCCAATTTTAAATATTTTAACATTATTCTCATAGCAAGAGATTGGTGTTATACAAGGGGAATGAGACTATGGTTATTTTTAGATAATTGCCGCTGTATATGACTGCTTAAATTATCTGCTATGATAGAGGTGCGCAATCTGCCTTGTGATGCGCATTGTTTGTGGAAGTAACCGGGACTGAGGCTGTGATTGGCCCAAATTCTCCCACTGCTGTTGCCGAGACCTATTTAATCTGGTCTGGTGCGTGTGTCAAGTGCGCTTCCTGATGACGACATATTGAAACGTACGTCGAGGCGGCAGCATGTTCCGGTCCAGCTGGTTCTCAACTATTGTGAGGTGGAACGCACGCAATCGTTTCCCCAGCCAAGGACACATTTCTCTCCTAGACCTAAGCCTTCAGCCTCAGTGCCGGGACGTGGGGCACCCCTAACAGTAAGGAGCCACTCGGCACTGTGTGTTTTAATTTTATTTTAATTAAACGTTATTATGCTATGGCGGCTTTCTCTGTGTTTTTTGCCCTATGACGGTTAACATATCCAATCAAGAGTATCCAGGCCTTTAACCATCTGTGGAGACACAAAGCATTATTTGACCTCTTTTTAACGAAAAGGGTCAATTGGTTGCGGTAAGGAGCCATCTTTTACACTCACTGTCTGGTGTTTTAGTTGGTGAAGGTGGAAATCCTCATTCTTTGATTACATATATCCACGTATTTATCAGAGTGAAATCTACAAGGATTTTTGGAATTAACCCTTTTGCACATTATTTGGACTTTTTGTTTCTGCACAATTTATGGACTTATATTTATCAAAATATAGTTTGCACATATTTATATATTAATGTAAAGCAACCATAGATTTTTATTATTCTGTGGTTTATGTTTTGATTGTTCGTAATTAATAGCGCCCCCTGTTGTTTCTATTTATCCATTCATATTCAGAATTTTTGGGGTGCAGCTTTAGCACTACTTACACTTTAATTGTATTTACACTATATTTACATTTTGTTTTGGCGTGAGATCCTTACCCTTTCATAATAAAATCAGGCTGTTAAAAGCCAAAGTACAAGATACTTAATACAAATGTAAAGTGAGTACACAAACATACAGAAGAGTCTACATCTTTGCCATGGGGAACAATCCCCTGAGATCTGTGAAAACTCAGACTACAAAATAACACAAATCGATGTTAGGGGCGGCATAAAAAGAAAAAAAGGAGAAAAAGTTGCTCATTGATGCATGTAGTAGGAGGAAACAGCAGTATACAGATATATCGCCTCTCATAACCAGGATGTCAACAGCCAAACATTTGTACTGGTATTGTATAGGTAATACCATGAGTTAGCGCAGAAAGATCATCCAGGAGCGACTCTCGCAGGCAATCAGTGGCCCGTAGTTGGGAGGGAATTTTGCTTTGTGCAGATATATCTCGCAGATTTAAAGTGAGCTAGAAGATGGGAAAGAAGGGTGGAGAGAAAAGGGGAAGAAGAGAGAGGAAGAAAAAGAGAGGGGGAATGTGGGAATGAGGGGTTCTGCAGAGGAAAAAAAAAGAAACACCAAAGGGAAAGGATAATACAACATACAAATTGGGATCTACCCAGCGCACTAGACCATTCTCCCTGGGCAAGCATATGCCCTAACATCCTGGAAGTCAAGAGGGAACACCATCAGGTGTTAAGAATCTTCAGTGGTTTGAAAATGAAGCCAGCATTCCCATCTCCTAGTCAATTTAGCAGGGGAATTGCAAACAATGTGGATTAGTTCTTCCATTTTTGCTATCTTGTTTAACCACTTAACCCCCGGACCATATTGCTGTCCAATGACCAGAGCACTTTTTGTGATTCGGCACTGCGTCGATTTAACTGACAATTGCGCGGTCGTGCGACGTGGCTCCCAGACAAAATTGGCGCCTTTTTTTTCCCACAAATAGAGCTTTCTTTTGGTGGTATTTGATCATCTCTGCGGTTTTTATTTATTGCACTATAAACAAAAATAGAGCGACAATTTTGAAAAAAAAATCAATATTTTTTACTTTTTGCTGTAATAAATATCCCCCAAAAATATATAAAAAAACATTTTTTTTCCTCAGTTTAGGCCGATACGTATTCTTCTACATATTTTTCTAAAAAAAAATCATAATAAGCGTTTATTGATTGGTTTGCGCAAAAGTTATATCGTTTACAAAATAGCGGGTAGTTTTATGGCATTTTTATATTTTTATTAATATTTTTTTTTTTTTACTAGTAATGGCGGCGATCAGCATTTTTTTTCAGTACTGCGACATTATGGAGGGCACTTCGGACACTTTTGACACATTTTTGGGACCATTGTCATTTTTTTAGCGATCAATGCTATAAAAATGCATTGGATTACTATAAAAATGCCATTGGCAGTGAAGGGGTTAACACTAGGGGGCAGGGAAGGGGTTAAGTGTGTTCCTGGGTGTGTTCTAACTGTATGGGGGGGTGGCCTCACTAGGGGAAATCACTGATCTTCTGTTCATACATTGTATGAACAGAAGATCAGCGTTTCCCCCGCCGACAGGACCGAGAGCTTTGTGTTTACACACATAGCTCCCGGTCCTCGCTCTGTAACGAGCGATCGCGTGTGCCCAGTGGCCTTTGTGCCCACAGGGCATGGCCGCTTTAGAGTGGACGTATAGCTATGGGCTCTCGCCCAGCAGAGCCGACTTCCCGCAGTAATATGACGGCGGGCTGTCGGCAAGCAGTTAAGCGAGTAAGCCAATCATGGATAGTTGGAATATAAGTGGTCCCCCAAAGAAGGGCAGAATGCATAATTTGGCTACATTGGGCAATCGCATCAAATGTGATAAAATGCAGACATGTTCCCTGCACCAGACTGGATCATGTGTCACTAAATAAAATGTAATTTTTGTGAATTTCAAATAAAGTTTTTTACAGTGCTGTCCTCAATGCTGAGAAATACAGGCAGATGCTTCCCTATCATGCCATACCATTAGGGAGATGTGTGATTGGCCCCAAATGTATTCTGCAGCATGACAACAGCCCCAAACATACAGCCAATGTCATAAAGAGCTATCTTCAGTGTAAGGAGAAACAAGGAATAATGGAAATTATGGTTTGGCCCCCACAGAGCCTTGATCTCAATATCATCATGTCTGTCTGGGATTACATGAATAGACAAAAGGACTTGAGGTAACCTACATGTACAGAAGTTCTGTGCTTACTGTAGTTTAACAAGATGGTTGGAACAACCTACTTGCAGAGTTTCTTAAAAACTGTGTGCAAGTGTACCTAGAAGAATTATTTATTACAGGTACTTATATAGCACTGAGAGTTTACAATCTAAAGGAGTTTACAATCTAAAGGCCCATACACACGATCAGACTTTCCGACAACAGTGGTCCGACGGACATGTTTTATTGGACAATCCGACCGTCTGTATGCTCCATCTGACAACTGTTTTTTATTTTTTACGGATTTTCACTGTGCATGCTCTCAAACTTTCCGACAACAAACGTGTTACGTGGGATCATCCGATCGTGTGCACAAAAGTCCATTGGCCTAAAATTCAAAGTACAAACACGCATGCTCAGAACCAATTCTAAACATCAGACAACAATAGCAGAAGTTGCCAAAAGGGTGGCGACCAGAGCTTAAAAAACACGTGATTTGGTGTATGTTGGCTGAAAATGTTCTGCCGTGTGTATGCATACCAAGTTCAAGGCCAACGCCCCTTTGGACAAAAATCCATGGAAAAGTCAGATGGATCGTGTGTATGAGGTTTTAGGTTCCTAACTCACAGGGAAAAAAGTTTTTTTTTTGGGACTTTGAATGAGAAATATGTAAACATATATCTCCATCCCTGTTGTATGTATTTTCTACGTTCCTAACTCACATTCATACATACAGGGCCGCCATCAGGAATTTTGGGGCCCCTTACACAGCTTCAGGCATGGGCCCCCTGGAGCAGAGAACCGGGGGGGGGGGGTGCTGCCGCATGAAATTGAGAAGCGGGGGGGGGGGGTGCTGCTGCCGCGAATTGAGAAGCGGGGGGGGCCTTTACAAAAAGAAAAAGTAAAGAAAAATATATATAAAAAAGGGGGGTAGCCATCCGGGGCCCTGGGGTCTGTGCCCTTTAATAAAAAGAAAAAAATAGAGAATATATATATATATAAGGTTGCCAACTGGGGCTCCGGGGATCTTATTTTTTTTTTTATAAAAGGAAATTACAAAAAAGGGGCTTTCCATTCAGGACCTCTGGGCCCTTTAATAAAAAGAAACCTCTGGGCCCTTTAAAAAAAAAAAAAAGAAAGAAAGAAAAATATATATATATATAAAAAATAAATAAACATTTATATAAAAAAAAAACAAAAAAAAACAAGGGGGTTGCCTTCCAGGGCCCTGGGGACCTCTGGGCCCTTTAATAAAAAAAAATTTTTTTAAAAAAAATATATAAACAAAAATAAAAAATACAATTATAAAAAAAGGGGGTTTGACACATGGGGCCCTGGGGACCTCTGAGCCCTTTAATAAAAATACATCTATATATTAAAAAAAAGAAATAAAATAATATAAAAAGGTAAAAAAAAATATAAAAAAGGAGGATTGTCATCCGGGGGCCCTGGGGACCTCTGGGCCCTTTAATAATAATATATATATATATATATATATATATATATATATATATATATATATATATATATATAAAAATTATATATTTTTTTATAAAAAAAGGGGGGTTGTCATCTGGGGCCCTGGGGATCTCCAGGTCCCTGTGGACCTCCGGACCTCTAAAAAAATAAAAGAAAAAAAATTGGCCCTTTAATAAAAATTAAAAGAAAAATATATTAAAAAAATATATTTTTTTATAAAAAATATATTTTTTTATAAAAAAATAAATAAAAAAGAGGGGGTTGCCATCTGGGGCCCTGGTGGCCTACGGGCCCCTAGACCCCTAAAAAAAATGGCCCTTTAATAAAAAATAAAATAAATATATTAAAAAATATATTTTTTATATAGAAAATAAATAAAAAAAGGGGGGTTGCCATCCGGTACCCTGGGGGGCCTCCGGGCCTCTGTGGACCTCCGGACCTCTAAAAAAAAAATAAAAGAAAAAAAAATTGTCCCTTTAATAAAAAATAAAAGAAAAATATATTAAAAAAATATATTTTTTTATAAAAAAAAAAGAAAAAAAGGGCTTGCCATCTGGGGCCCTGGTGGCCTCCGGGCCCCTGGGGACCTCCGGACCTCTAAAAAAAAATAAAAAAAAAAATTGGCCCTTTAATAAAAAATAAAAAATAAAATATATTAAAAAAATATATTTTTTTTATGAAAAAATATATTTTTTATAAAAAAATTATTTTTTTAATAAAAAAAAAGGGCATGCCATCTGGGGCCCTTGGTGGCCTCCGGGGCCCCTGGGGACTTTCGGATCCCTAAAAAAAAAAAAAAAAAAAAAAAAAAAAATTTTTTTTTTTTTTTTTTTTTAGGGTGGTTCCCATCCGGGCCCCTGGGGACCCCCGGGCCCCTTACAGGTGTAATGCCTGTACCCCCCTGATGGCGGCCCTGCATACATACACATACTAGGGCCAACGTATACAGGAGCCAATTAACCCACTAGCATGTCTCTGGAGTGTGGGGGGGAAACTGAAGTACCCTACCTGAAATTCGCGCAGGCAAATGAAAGAGCATGCAAACTCCAGGCAGGTGGCACTTTGGCTGGTATTAGAACTGATGACCATAGTGCTGCCAGGCACCGTAGCCACTATGCGGCTGAAGAATGTATGCTGTTTTGTAAGCAAAAGGTGGTCACAGCAAATATTGATTTGATTTGGATTTCTCCCCTGTTCATTTACTTTCCATTTTGTTAAAGGATCACTAAAGGAAAAAACATTTTTTGCTGAAATGACTGTTTACAGGGTATAGAGACATACAAGTTAACTGATTCCTTTTAAAAATGATTAAAGATAGATTAAAATCAAACATATAATATGCCTCTAGTTTCACTTTCGTTTTTAAACTGGTTTTGTGTGTATGTGAAGTAGAGAGAGAGACAGAACAAAAACAAACAAATCCAGGGCAGTGTTTTGTTTTTAAATTGAATCCCAGGGCAGTGTTTTGTTTTTTTAAATTAATCTGTTTGGTTCTGAGGAGTTTTAGACACACAGCTTGGACCACAGTGAAAAGCTGCCATGAGATTTTTCATAAGGAGCCAGACAAGCAGGAAGTGTGGAGATCAGAGAAGAATTACAGTAACTTCAAAGCAAAAAACGAACAATGAGAACATGAAAACAGCACTGCATTAAGGTAAAGGAAGCTATTTAGCTAAAAAAAAAAATCCTTTATTGTTATCACTTAAAGGATCACTAAACGATTAACAAAGAGACGATTTTGATTTTGCGCGTGTGTGTATACAGGAGTGGGGGGTTAGATTAGATTAATTTGAAAAAGTAGTATCATCCACGCTGTAGTATCATCCATACTGCTTCTTCCTCTCAGGCAGTCAAGGACTGTACCCAGTACTTCTGGGTATTGAGGAGCATGTGACAATGCTTGGATCCAGGGCCGCCATCAGGGGGGTACAGGCATTACACCTGTAAGGGGCCCGGGGGTCCCCAGGGGCACGGATGGGAACCCCCCAAAAAAAATTTTTTTTAGGGGTCCGGAGGTCCACAGGGGCCCGGAGGCCCCCAGGGCCCCAGATGGCAACCCCCTCTTTTTTTATTTATTTTTTATAAAAATATATATATTATTAATATATATTTTTTTATTTTTTATTAAAGGGCCATTTTTTTTCTTGTAATATTTTTTAGAGGTCCAGAGGTCCCCAAGGGCCCGGAGGCACCCAGGGCCCCAGATGGCAAGCCCCTCTTTTTTAAATTTATTTTTGATAAAAAAAAAAAAAATTTAAATATTTTTATTTTATTTTTTAAAGGACCAGAGGTCCCCAGGGCTGCGGATGGCTACTCCCTTTTTTTTTATATTTATTTTTCTTCTTCTTCTTTATTTCTTCTTTTTTTTGTAAAGGCCCCCCCCCCCCGCTTCTTAATTCGCAGCAGCCCCCCCACCGCTTCTCAATTTCAGATGGCAGCACCCCCCCGGTTCTCCAGGGGGCCCATGCCTGAAGCTGTGTAAGGGGCCCCATAATTCCTGATGGCGGCCCTGCTTGGATCTAGAAGTCAATCACACTGTCATATGACTAAGGAGGCAATGTCACTATATTCCCTGGTTGATGATACAAGACAATTCAGTGCAGGCTGTGGGGCACAAGAAGCAGTGTGGAAATGCTGATACGATGGGTATACCTGGGTTGAGACACTGTCACCTGCTCTTGTTTATTCCTAAAAGCAAATTACAGGCAAACAGTTTGAATACACAGATGAAATACACATTTCCCTGTGTTCTGTGCCAAATAATTGTTTTACTATCTATCCAGTCCTTATATTTACTCAGCTCTGCCACATAGCATAGTCCTCTCTCGGAGGACAGGGAATCTGCTTTTCCTCTGCTGCAAATCAGTTTCTACCCACAACCTGTGACTGAACAGTAGGACCCAAACAATCAAGCAGCTCAGACCATTATAATACAGCAGTTATGGTGCACACCGAACAGTGATGTGCACTCTCCGGGCTCCCTCATGGCAAGAGAAAACTGTGTCCTGTAATGCCTCAAAAATGCAGCTCTTTCCCCTCCTTCATGTTCTGCAGGGTCTGGTGGGGGCTGTAGTTCAAGCCCCATTACCTATAGTGTGCAGTGCTCTCAAGGTCCCATTATCCACCTTCAGCCTTTCCTGGGAGGAAGGGGGAGCGAGCGGGGGATCACTCAGAGAGCTGCTCTGAAGCTACACAGCAAGGAAACTCAGAATGAGAGTCAGCTGCTGCACACACAGACCCTGGCAGCTGGGGGGGGGGGGGGGGGGGGGGCGGGGGGTTACACAGGTGGCAAGGTACCTCGCTACCAATCATTAATCATTAATAATACCAATCATTATGATCATCAATAATAGCAATAATTTTGTGTCTATATTTGTGCTAAGGCTAATAAAACATTATTCTTTAAAAACATAATAAATGATAATCTCCTACATATTTTCAAATGCTTTCAGCTATATCCTTTGTACATTTATTAGTGATACAGATACAGGACCATGTTTCTGTTTCTACTCTTTCATTCATACACACTATACCGTATATATATATATATTTATTTTTTAATTTATTTTTCACAAAAGAGAAGAGGGTATCCTGTATATACACACACCATATTAGCATTATTTCTAGTGATAAATTGCTATATTCGTCCTATAATAATACAATCAAATTTGGATTTTGCTAGTAAGTAAGCATAGTAAGCATATGGTCGCTTTCCTCTCAGTTCTTAAAATATTTCATTTTGACAAAGAACCTTTTCTTTTTGACTTTCGATAACGAAATGGTTTCGTAAATAACCTGGGACTGGAGCCATCTACTCTGAGTTGATAGATTCGGATTCTCTGAGTAATTTTTCCCACTTCCTCTACTTTCTGTAGTAATGTTTTCTTCCAATTCTTTATAAAAAAAAAATCAATCCACATCATTTTTTTTAAAGAGAATGCCCCTTAGAAACACATTCAGAGCATCCCATACAATGTTGCTAGAGGTGGAGTGCCCTATAGAGATTCAGGCACTTCAATAGTCAGGAACATTGTTGGAGGGGAGAGTTATTTGAGTGAAAAGAAGTTAAAGTGATTTATTTTTCAATTTTACTCCCCTGTGCTTACCTCTCATAATGTTCTCTTGGCCACACTACTCAGCTTCAGGTATGTGGGTGCCCCCATGCCTGCAAGGACCTATGAAGTCCCACTGGGCCCCTGCATGCTCATATTTTGAATAACTAGCTTTTGTGCAGCTGTTCCCAGCACGGCACACACAGTGTGAAAGCATCTAAACGTACTTTTGCTGCACGCCGATATACGTCAGCAGAATGGCACAAGCAGGCAAATGGGTGTACCTGTACGTCCCTTTGAATTTGCCACCCAGCCCACACGTGCGCCCGCTGCGTGTCTGGGGAGTGTGCTCGCGGGTTCCGGGAACTCAATAATTACCCGGGATTGCAGTCGGGAAAGGCAGAACAGGGAGATGCCTATGTAAACAAGGCATTTCCCTGTTCTGTTTAGCTTGCACTTCATTGGATGGTAAAATCATCAGAGCTTCCCCTCATTTCAGATTTACCCCTCAGATTTACAGTGACTGCACTTCCAAGTGCATTTTTAAGTGCACTTGCAGTGCAAAGTGGATTTGCCTTTCGTAAATAACCCCCATTGTGTTTTTTTTTTTTTTTTTTTTTCAAAATTGTCGCTCTTCTTTTGTTTATAGTGCAAAAAAAAAATGCAGAGGTGATCAATTACCACCAAAAGAAAGCTCTATGTGTGGGGAAAAAAGGTTGTCAATTTTGTTTGGGTACAGTGCCGAATCGCAAAAAATGGCCCAGTCATTGGGCAGCCAATTCTTCTGGGGCTGAAATGGTTAATGGAAGCATTAAACACTGGACAACACTTCCATCAGTTCTATCAAGCATGAAAATAACTTTAAAATTTTCATTCTGCATAACGGTCTTCTGAATACATCTCTGTTTTAGCAATCGGCTAAGATGTATTAAAGAGTCTTAGTAAAAGTATTTTGCTCAGTAACAAAATGATGAAATGGAACAGGCAAAGTCCTTGAGAGGAAGAATGGAAAAGTTTAGTAAAGTAAAATCTTGGAATGTGTCAATTGTGTGTGTAAAATGT
The DNA here is from genome assembly GCA_029574335.1 of Rana kukunoris. Classification (NCBI taxonomy): domain Eukaryota; kingdom Metazoa; phylum Chordata; class Amphibia; order Anura; family Ranidae; genus Rana; species Rana kukunoris. Next base: position 167,135,306 of record CM056052.1, read on the forward strand.
TGCAGGCTCCAAAGGAAGACCTTGCTACTGCAGAGGAACTCCTTAAAAGTGTACAACAAATGTGATATATTACAGGGATACATTTTATTATTAGAAAGAAACTGTCTGATAGGCTGATTCTTGGCGTGTTAGAAATCGGATGATAAAAAAACACCAACAAACATATTCACAATGTATGATCTGTGATGACCAGAGGCTAACTTCACCAGCAGAGCATTTAAAGATCAATGTCTTCTATATAACTCTTGATATTGCAATACTGGAATTGCTTTGAATGGTGCCACCATTTGGGCACCTTCTGCTAATGTCGTGTTTGGTGAACATTGATTTATGAAAATGTCAAACATTTTGCTGACATATACTGTAGCCATTATTTTTCCTGAATGCTTCTGATTAGTGATGAGCGGAATACGCCATATTCGATTTCGCGATATTTCACGAATATATAGAAGAATATTTGAGAAATATTCGTTAATATCGAATATTCGTGATATTTATCAAAAAATGCGAATGCGAAATTTCGCTAATGCGAATGCGAAATTGATTGCGAAATTCTCGTCAACACACGAAAACGGAGATCATTTCCTGGATTACTAAACTAATATGCACTAAACACTAACTCTACTTACACAAACTTATATGACTAAACTAAAGCTAATTTTTAATTTTTTTTTATACACAAAACACAGAAGGGCAGAGAAAGTATTCGCGAATATTCGTAATACGAATATTCGGCAACATAAAAGGATCGCCTCAGCTACTCGGCCCAGGGTCTCTAATCATACCAGCAATGCTTTTAGACGTCGATGGAGATCACTAGGATGTGATCTGTTTTAAAAATAAATTTTAAAAAATATGAATATTCACAATAGCGAATATTCACCGCGATATTCGATTTATTCGCGAATACTCGAATATGCAATATTCGTAACGAATATTCGCAATGCGAATATTCGTGAGCAACACTACTTCTGATGAAGACCTGCATTCTGTTGGCACCAACTGTACGATCAGTATGGCTCCAATGTATCTTCTACTTTCCCTTTCATTTAGATCTTGCTTGAAAAGTGAAATTAAACGATATGTTCACATTTAAAAAAATAAAATAAATGCACATTTTATGCAGGTAAAAAAATGTGCATTTACAAAAAAAAATGTAAGAGCCTGGAAAGCATTGGACCAGTGATTAACAGATCTTTGGTGCCATGCAGGACTTTTGCAGGCTGTAAGTGTAAGCTGTTTGCCCATACATTATATGGGCCGGCAGTTTCATACTGACAGGAAGAATCAATGAGTTACCAGAGTACTCAACAGAGCTGTGGAAGTTTATTGAGAATTACAAGCCAACTCTGTGATTGAATGATGCGTTGGTGAAAGATGATGTTTTGATTGTGCATTAAACATGCAATTCCATTAGGCAGGGTCATGTATCCCTCTTACGATACGTGGAATTATTAACATTTTCTTAGACATAGTAATGGCTAAGCCAATTAAAAAGCAGAAGCCTTGAAGCCATTTAAAACACCCTAGACATATGAAGAAAAGTCTTGAGGGGCATACTCTGAAGCCCAGGTTAATGCACTAATTAGAGCCACATGCTTCCGCATACTAAAATCCCTTCCCTCCAATCAGCTCTTAGGGCTCTTCTCATTGAGCTTTACAGCATGTGACTTCAGGTCTCTGACCCCATTTTGTTAAAGGGGTTGTAAAGGTTTGTTTTTTATTTTCTAAATAGATTCCTTTAAGCTAGTGCATTGTTGGTTTACTAACCTTTTTTTTTCGATTTCCCTTTAAGGCCGGATTCACATCTATGCGAATTGGTTGCGGCTTAAACCGCATCCAATACGCAAAACATTTATAAATACATTGTTTTCAATGAGGCTGGTTCACATATGTGCGATGCATTCACACTGCGCATTGCAGAAAAAAACGTGTGCGTATTGTATGCCTTGCGGTGCGGTTCAGGTGCAAATTCAGGCCCATTATCTTCTATGGGTACGCAGATGATTCGCAGATGTGTTCATTTCTCTTCAGGAATTTCTATCTTTCACCCCAATACTCTTCCCCCCCACTTTCCTCTCCCCTGTAACTTCTCCCAGATCTCCAAATTCGCAGCTAAAATGCAATGGACATGCTGAACACTTCTGTAATCTCTCTGCAAAGATAAGAGAGCTGAAATTCACACTGCACAAGTGTGATTCCGGCCTTAAGGTTTCGTGTGCATTTTTTCTGCACAAAAAATGCATGCACAGTGTTTTCCATGTATTCCAATGGCTCTAGATGGCTCTAGTTCACACCATGCAGTCAGTTTCCAGTGCAGTAACTGACCGGAAACTGACTGCATGGTGTCAACTAGAGCCATTGGAGTACATGGAAAACACTTTGCATGAATTTTGTGCAGAAAAAAAAGCACACGGAACTGAACGGAACTGCGTCTGGTGTGAACTGGCCCTAAATGTTGTTTTTTTGTTTGTTTTCTTTGTCTGAAATTCTCACTTCCTGTTCCTCCTCAGTAAGCTGTTCTGGCTGACTAACCCCCTAGCCAGAACAGCTCGGATGATGGGGGCAAACTTACTGAGGAGAAACAGGAAGTGAGAAATTGAGACAAAGCAAAAAAAAAACAGTTAGAAGGGAAAATTAAGGAAAAGGTAAGTGAACCAACAATGCTCTTGCTTAAAGGAACCTATTTAGAAAATAAAAACCGAACCTTTACAACCCCTTTAACTCTCAGGAAAGCTTTAAATATTCAGCACTTTGAACAGATGTAGAGAAGAAATACTGCAGATAGACTGATACAACTTATGTAGGAGGATTTTTTTGATCTCTGTGTATCACCTGAGGCCAGTCACTTCATTGGGTAATTGGGTTTACAACCACTTTAAATTGAAAGGGCCATTTTATATAACTGACCTTCCTTGCTGTTCCAGCATTCTTTACTGTATGGCCCAGAACTACACAGTCTTTCTCCCAAAAACATCCCCCACTGAACCTATTAATTTCTACTGGTGAGCTGTAACTGTTCTGTGGAATATGGCTCGCCCAAAGGAATGAATGGACTGTGACACACATGTGATCTAACAGCCAACAGGGACTTTTCAGGAGAAATGCTGTGTGCCATTGGCTTGGCTGCACACTTGAGATCACCGGAAGTGTGTGGAAAGTTAGTATTTAAAGAGTTTGTAAAGGTAATTTGTTTAACTAAATTAGCAAGCATGTTATACAGTACTTAGAACACAGAAAACAGTTATACAGTACAGGCATACCCCACTTTTAAGTACACAATGGGACCAGAGCATGTATGTAAAACGAAAATGTACTTAAAGGGGTTGTAAAGGTACATTTTTTTCACCTTAATGCATCCTAAGCATTAAGGTGAAAAAACATCCGCTGGTACCGCCCCCCGAGCCCCCGTTTTACTTACCTCTTCGGTTCCCAGCCTGGGCGTTGATTGGCTAGGCTGGGCGGATTGATAGCAGCGCAGCCATTGGCTGGCGCTGCTGTCAATCACAGCGGATGACGTGGCGCGCCGGGGGGTGTGGCCAAAAGATACAGTCGGCGTCTATGGCTGCCACTGTATCACGGGAGCGCTCTCGCAAAAGCTTTCCATCATGCTCGCTCGCTCGCATTAAGGTGGAATGCTTTTGCGAGCAGGACCTGAGACAGCCACTGAGGGACCCCAGAAGACAGGGTTAGAGGACACTCTGTCCAAAAGAGCTGCACAGTGGAGGTAAGTATAACATGTTTGTTATTTTAAAAAAATTAAGAAATTGACTTTAGTGTTCCTTTAAAGTGAAACAATAAAAAAAATGTACTTCTAGGGTGTAGTGGGGGTGTCAGGAGCTGTAATTGAGTGCTCAGGGGCTGTAGTGGGGATGTTAGGGGCACACTGGAACAGGGCGGGCTACGCACTTGGAGCTTCAGCTGCAAAATGTCTGAAAAGTACTTGTCCTTACTGGCAAGTGTATGTAAAGTAAGTGTACTTAAAGCAGGGTATGCCTGCACTTATCTGCTCTGTGTGATGGTTTTGCAGATTGGCCCCAATCCTCTTCTTCCAGGTTCTGTGCCAGCATTCTTGGTAGGGTGACCACATTTTCAAACTACCATTCAGGGACACCCTCCCTTCCCAAAAATGAGTTTGTGCTGTAACAAATCACAGCATAGTGATTGGACACAAGAGGCAGGATTTATAATTTCTCCAATCACAAGCAGGGGGCAGGATCGCGCTCCTCTAGGCATTCCTGGCCAGGACAAGTACTGTCAGTGAGTAAAGCAGTGATGTGGCTGTGTCGGTTTCATTCCAGGACACTGTATTGTCCAGGAATGAATGTGCCTGGGACAGCCCTGCAAAATGCGGAACTGTCCCAGGCAACCCGGGACACGTGGTCACACTGATTCTTGTCTGTTCCTCTTCTGCATGTGCCACAATAGGAAGTCGTTTCTTATAATGGCACACATGAGGGCTCGATCCTGTCCCAATCTGTGTGACTTCATTGACTCACACAGCGTGGCTCAGCTCTGCTTTTTTCTCTCTGCTCACAAGGTTTGATTGAAAGCAGCAGTCAACCAACCAATGACTCCCACTGCTACCTCTGTGAGCAGAGAAAGAGGAGAGCGCTGCTGCAAACAGGCACAGTACTGGATCAAGATAGGACTAAGGTAGAGTAAGTATGAAGGGGGTGAGGGGGCGAAAAAAAAAAACCTGGGACATTTTTTACCTTTATGCAAAAATTCAGGGAATGTAGAAAATGGCCAGGTTTTAGAACTACTTTAACATGGCACTCTGCACTCATGACATGAAAGTGGGAACAATATTTTAATAAACATTAAGATATGGATAAAATAATAAAAAAAAAAGGCATTTGCACATGTTTTGCAAAAAATAAATAAATAAAAAACAGTGAAAAGACTACACTTAAACAAAACTACTACTTTCAGGTTATCATTATTTCTATTAAGTAAACACTGTAGAGATTAAAGGGGTTGTAAACCCCTTTACAGGATCCCGTGAGGATACGTAGCTTTCTCATCGACGACAGGGCGGTCCCCGCACACTGTGCAGGCAACGCCCTGTCAGATCTCCGCTCTCCTCTATGGGGGGATCGGATGAACATGGACCGCCTGTCCGTGTTCATCCGATCCTATCCGCAGACGGATGGAAAAATAGCATTTTCCTCCATCTGCAGAATCAAAGCATAGTGGACCCTGATGAGATCAGGTGTTAACGGATATTCATCTGCTGTCACCCGCTATCCCAATCAAATCCAGGGACACTGGAGCCAGGGGGCATAAATGGCATAAACGTCACTGCAAATAGGTATATTCAATGAGGCAAACAGCACAATATCACAAACCAATTAGAATGAATCTTGTGATTTCTGTAAAATGAAATCTCATGGTTGGCTTCTGAGTTGTGGTAATTCATAAATCACATTTGATCTTTGTATAGCTTTTACACTTTTTTGGGATGTGAATTATAATGTGACTGTACATGCTAAATATACATATAAGACATTCATTTAGACATGCCTTGGGTTTATTAACACATTTCAGTAGAAACTGTAAATTTTTAAGAAGAGAAAATATTGGATGAGCCCTAAACTTTCATCCTGCATTAAAGGAGACCTAGCTTTAAATATTTTTACACGAGTGACAGTTACAATGTTATAAAGTCCGACCTTGTGTTTGATGTGGTTTCAAAAAGCTTTTTTATGGTTCCACATATGGCTTTTCCTCCCTTGCGTGCCAAGTTATTTTCATCATGGAAGTAAGCCTTGTTTGTTCCCCACAGTGTTATATATGCAACATTCACCAAAAAGGCTTCTTTGTCACCCAGTCCCTTCCTCATTGGACATTGAACAATACACATAGGAGACCTTAACCAATACAGCTGTTATACTTTCTCTGTCATTTAAATCTAGAAAACCTACCATTTTATAATGAATCAGATCCATTTGACATTATTATAAAGGAGCTCTGGCTATTTCTCTAATTTGGACTTCAAACATATGTCTGTGTTCAAACCCGTCTCTTGGTAGTTGATGGAATCAGTAGAAAGACAATGGCCCGGATTCACAAAGCACTTACACCGACGTATCTCGAGATACGCCACGTAAGTGTAAATATGCGCCATCGTATCTGTGCACCGTGCCCACAGAACTAAGATATGCCTAAAAACTGGCTTCAGTCCACCGACATAACTTACCTACGCCGGCGTATTATGGGTGCATAGTTACGATGGACGCATCTGGCGCTCCCATTTATTTCCTATTTAAATATGGAAATGAGGGAGATACGTCGATTCACGAACGTACTTGCGCCCGGCGCATAATATACGCGGTTTGCGTAATTCGTATGTCCGGCGTAAAGTTATTCCCCATATAAGAGACGCAACTTATGCAAAGGTATGGGCCAGGGAACAAATGCCGTCGTATTTTACGCTGTTTACGTAGTATGTTAATAGGGCTGGGCGTAGATTACATTCACGATGTAGGCAGTGATTCGACGTATCTTAGGCAGTTGTTTCGACGTGATTGTGAGCATGCGCACTGGGATACGTCCACAGGACGGCACATGCGCCGTTCATTTTAAGTACTTGCCTAGCACTCGGCACATCATTTGCATGGGGTCACACTTCATTACCATGTATCACGCCCACTTCCAGCCCACTTCCACTTACGCTGACTTATGCCTACGAATATACGCTACGCTGGCGCAGAGTTGGCAGCATTTGCTTTGTGAATTCCATGCTTTCCTCTCTGCGTTGCGCCGGTGTAGCGTAAAGAAGATACACTACAGCGGCATATATATGCGCCGAGCTATGTGAATCCGGGCCAACCTGTTTTTTATGCCTTTTCAGCTCACAGGAAGTGACAAAAACACTGCATTCCTGGTAAAATCTAAATTTTCTGTATTTTCTATAATATTACCATATTTTTATTTTTTGGGTTTAGATATGCTTTATAAAACAGTATCTTTTGGTATTAAAACATAAACCTTGAGCTCCAGGCAAGTGATTGTGCTAAGTCCGGGCCTGGGATTATGTCATCAGTATGCTGCAGGCTTTTCCTAGGTCTCCCCCTCCACGCAATCAAACTGCACTCAGCACTGCAACCCTCGAAGCTCATTTTTCATTTTCTTTTTGCTTCCTGCCCATTTCACCCCTCTCTCATATGTTATTCTGTACAGGACCCAGATACCCATAGTCAACATTGCTCTTTTCCACCCAAAATCTCTCCAAGGCTGCGAATTCTGGGATTCATATCAGGACCTAACAATCCAGAGAAAGGTGTAAGTCAGTTTTTCCACTCTGACAGATCACCCCAGAACCCCTCACTCTGCATGGCTGAGAATCCCTGAGTATTTCACACTATTACTACTGCTATTTGTTATCCAATTAAACCCAAAGGTACATACAATATATATATATATATATATATATATATATGTGTGAGTGTGTGTGTAGCGGCCTGCTCCTGTTGGGCTGGCACTGCCTTAAATTTAGGGGAAAGTCTGAGTGTTGATTTACTCAGACATGTGTAATTTTGAGTAAATTTGGCCTCTGTTCCAGCCATGGCTGTGCTGTAAGTGACTATTATTGTTTGCCTGGGGTGTCTTTCCTACTCCAGGCCAAGGGTGGCATCAGCTAGGGCAAGGTGGTTTGGGTGTTCCCTCCTCGGCAGCCAATCAGTGGGGGTTGGTTGTCCTGCTGTGTAAGCTGTGGAGGGGTACTTAAGGGACAAACATCACTGGATGAGGGTCGCCAATCCTGGGTCTGTTGTCCCACCACCCCTTATGTGGCCCTCCTGGCCGGGGGTGCGTGTTCCTGTAATCCTGGCTTCGGATCACGTTGGTCCGGGGTTTCTAAGTAGGCCCAGTAAGCAGATTGGGTCTACGTTTTCAAGAATGATCATGTGCTGTCCGTCCTGGAGGGAGGAAGCCGCTTGATGAAGGACCTATCTTAAGGAGGACCAGGCACGAGGCCTTGAACTTCATCGAAGGATGCACCGTTTACTGAAAGGCTTGATGGTGATCGCCTGTCAGTTCCAAGTTTTGCAAGAAGTTAATCTGGAGAGATCCCAATGCTGAATCCTGTGCTACAAGGATTTTGGACCGAAAGTGTCTCCATCTGTGGGAAGGTCTGTGGCAGAGACTGTACCATATTCCGTACGCCATTCCAGCTGCTAGGCTAGTGAGAGAAACCTATCCGGGTGCGCAATACCCACTCTGGCTAGAGTGGCGATGCAAGCTGTGTAGCTGGAAGCAGGAGTGTTTCCAGATTGAATTAATATACCTGAACCTATTTACCTCTTACCTTTCCACCCCTTCAACCACTTATTTTATTCTTTTACCAAGTTCAGCAAATAAATCTTTAAAAGTGAAGTGTAAAGTGTGGTCATTGAACTTTCTCTACTCTCATCCATCACCCTGGACAGCGGGGACCTACAGGTAACATGACACCCGAAAATATCCAGCAGCTTCTTTGTGGGTAGTGTTTTATATAAATATATATATATATATATATATATATATATATATATATATATATATATTACATACAGTGCATGGAAAAGGTATTTATACCCCTAAAATTTTCCAAATGTTGTCATGTTACAACCAAAAACATAAATGTATTTTATTAGGATACATGATGCTGCCACTATCATGTTTGACCAGAGCACCTTCTTCCACACATTTGATGTGTCCCCCATGTGGCTTCTTGAAAACTGCAAATGGGACTTCCTATGACGTTCTTTCAACAATGGCTTTCTTCTTGCCACACTTCCATAAATGCCAGATTTGCATGACTAATAGTTGTCCTGTGGACAGATTCTTCCACCTGAGCTGTGGATCTATGCAGCTCCTCCAGAGTTACCATGGGCCTCTTGGCTGCTTCTCTGATGAATGCTTGTTGTTGTCAGTTGGAAGACTATTGTTTTGCATTCGTGGGAGAAAATGTGCCCCAAGGGCCAGATAAAGGCAAGCAAAGGGCAGCATCTGGCCCCGGGCCGCAGTTTGGAGACCACTGCTTTAGCCAACTGCATATCCACTGAACTGCCCAGGGGGTTAAGACCTAGCTTGTACAATTGTTTTATCATATCATTATATGGAACTGTATCAAATGCTTTCAAGATAGGCTATGCCCACAGTACCACCCTGGTCCAAAACATTGATATGATCAAAAGGTTTAATCAGATAAGTTTGACATGATTTGCCCTCAGTAATGGCATGTTGCTTTGGGCCCATCAAGTTGTGTGTTTTAAAGTGGTTGTAAACCCATACAACACCCTTTTTGCTACAGGTAAGCCTATAAAAAGCTTACCTGTAGATACCCTGGATATCTCCTAAACCTGAACGGTTTAGAAGATATCCCCTGTATTTGCATGTTCCGATGTCATCGGCACATGTGCACTGTAGCAAACTGAAGCAATGGCATGTTACCTATTGCTTTTGTTGTTTGCATCGTGTTCCTGACTCTTTTATTTAAACTGTTTCAACCAAGTCCTGAGTACTTACTCATGTCCTGGCTGACTAATGTTAACCTGAATTTTACTTTTCTTCAAGTAAACTACAAACAGAACCGTGTTGTGTATTTCTGCTGAGTTATTCCATTAATCACATTGCTAGGTGTTCCAGAGGGGCTGGGACAGTTTATTGGGGTTGAAAGGCAGAGTAACGGACTGAAAAAACAAAAGCAGCTCCCTCAGGGGTTTACTGCAGTTTTACTCCAGATGAAGCCACGTGGGAGGTGGTGAAACTACTATAGGTGGAGCCTGGCGGTCGACAACTACTACTGAATGAGAGTGTCATGTAATTTTTAATGCTTTTAAAATTTCATTAAATGTGAGTTCAATGCATGCTAGCTGGGGTGGAGTGGTTTCATTTTTAACCCCTCGGATATTGCACTATAGGAGTGAGTGAGTGAGAAACTTATATAGCGCAACACATACAAACTGAATCGCCTCTGGGCGCTTAGTATCCTTTCCCTACTGTATTTTTGCCCTCAGAAAAGGTGGGTTTTGAGTTTTTTTCTGAAGGCCAGGTGATTCACCTCCAACCGGATGCTGGTTGGTAGAGCGTTTCATAGTCTAGGTCCTTGGATTCCAAATCTTCGTTCTTCTTTGGACTTGTATCTGGCTTTGGGTATCTGGAGTAGATTTTGGTTGGTGGATCGCAGAACGCGATTGGAGTGAGCTTTTAGTTTTTCGTATAGATATTGGGGGGCGTTTCCTTGAACACACTTATGCGTCAGACAGAGTGCCATAAAAGTGATTCTGTCTTTTACTGGCAACCAATGAAGGGATCTCAGTGAAGGTGAGATTGATTACCATGTTTTTTCCCAGTCACGAGTTGAGCGGCTGTATTTTGAACGCTTTGCAGACGAGTGATTTGATATTTTGGGAGTCCGAGGTAGAGGGCATTTGCATAGTCGAGTCTGGAGTTGATAATTGCACCCACCACAACTGCTATGTCTTCTTTCGGGATAAAGGGAATTAGTCTACGTAGCAAGCGCAGCAGATGGTGGGATCCGCTGTTTACTGACCCTATTTGTGCATCCATTGTCATGTGGGTGTCAAAAATGACTCCGAGACTTTTGACTTTGGTGCTAGGGGTGATGGTTTGTCCCAGAATGAGCGGCGGTGTCCATATTGGTGCGGGAAGTCTCTTTTGGTTGGCGTGAAACAGAGAAGTTCTGTTTTTGAGCCGTTGAGTTTAAGGTAAGTCTTCGTCATCCAATTTTCTATCAAAGTAAGGCATTTCTCTAGTCCGAGATAATGATACTTATTGTTGCAGATGCAAAAATATAGTTGCGTGTCATCCGCGTAGGAGTGGTAGAGTAACTTCTGGTTACTGATGATTTCAAAAAAAGGACGGAGATAAATATTGAATAGTAAGGGCGACAAGGGAGATCCCTGAGGACTCCGCATGACACCGTGCCTTTTTCAGAAGTGAAAGGACATAGTTTCACTATTTGAGATCGAGAAGGGGAACCAGGGTAAATCCGAGACAGCGACTCTAGCTACTTTAGCTAGGCGAGTCAGCAATAATTTGAGGTCTACAGTATCAAATGCTGCGCTTAGGTCCAACAGTATCAGAAGACAAGATTCTCCTTCGCCTGCTGCTTCGAGAGCGTCATCCCATACTTTGAGAAGTACTGTTTCAGTTCTGTGACCAGGGCGGAGACCTGATTGGAATGAATCGAGTAATTTGTGGGTGTCTAAATGCTGTTGTAGCTGTTGTACAACTTCTTTCTCCATAACCTTGGAGAAGAAATTTAGACCTGTTATGGGTCGACAATTGTTTGGGTCTTTGGGGTCAAGGGTGTTTTTTTTTTAGAATTGGTTTAATTATGCCTTGTTTCAGCAAGGTTGGCACCATGCCCTCCTTGAATGACTGGTTTATGAGGTACGTGATCACCAGTGCCACAATATTGGCACATTCTTTCAGCAGTTTGGTGGTTATAATATCATTAGGCGCTGTGGTGTCTCGCAGAGTACTAATGATTTTTTTTAGTGGTGTCGATGGAGATGGGGTTAAGAGTGAATTTAGATGATTGCGGCATATTTGTGTGGATATTAGCTTCTTGGTTTAAAGGGGAGTAGATGGGGATCTATTTTGCTGAATAATTTCACAGATTTTTTCAATTTTGTTAATGAAGTAATCCGATAATTCTTTGCAAAATTCTTGTGATTCATAATTCGGAGCCTCTAGGCAGGCTGGGTTCATGGACTGAGCGACTAAATGAAAGAGTTTCAGGGCGGTTCAGGGCATTTGCGATGCTATTAGAAAAATTATCTTTTTTGACCTTAAAGATCTCTTTGTGATATTTCTTAGTTATTTACCTTGTAAATAATGTGGTTTTCCTCTGTAGAGCTTTTTCTCCAGGCTGCTTCCACTCTTCTGCGCTCCTGCTTCAACAACGACAGCTGGTCGTTAAACCAGCTGGAGTTGTTTTTCCAGATGCGCGTTCTGCGTTTCGGCGCTACTATGTCTGCTGTCTGTAGTAGAGCCTTGTTGATGGGGTTGAGTGTTTCTGTTGCTGTTTGATGTTGATCAATTGTTTTTCTTTTGTTGTGTAATGTAGTTTTGAAGAGTTGCGGATGGAAATTCTTCTTGGATCTTGTCCAGTGTGTTGTTAACGGGTTTATTGTTTTTTTTAACGGGGGCGTTTATAGTGACTTTGAATTTTATTGCATGGTGATCTGTCCATGGTAAGGGCTGATTTCCCAATATGTTAATTTCCAAATCTTGTCTGAAGATAAGATCGAGCGTGTGGCCTGAAGCATGTGTGGGTCCACATACCAGTTGCTACAGACCTAATCCTTCCAAATGGTCAATGCAGGTGTCAGCGACGGGGTCCTGTGAGGAGTTGGCCCAGAGGTTGAAATCCCCAAGTAGCAGGAAATGTTTAATGTTTACGGTATAGGTGGAAAATAATTCTGTCAATAACGTGAGGAGGTGCGTTTTTGGTCCTGGTGGTCTATAGCAAAATTAGTATGTGAACGGTGTCCTGGGTATTTGTTTGGAATTGCAGAGTGAGGGTTTCCATGAATGGAAGTGAGGTCTGAAGGTCTGGTTTAGTGACCGAGAGGTGAGCCTTGTAGATCACCGCCAGGCCTCCTCCTCTTTGCCCCACTCTGTTTTCTGTGAGAATGCGATAATTCTCTGGCACCAAATCTCCAAGAATGGTGTTACAGTCGGCTGTTAACCAGCTTTCTGTGATGAAGAGGCAGTCAATGTTGGAAACCTGGGTTTCCTGTCGGTGCTTTACTGCCGATCTTGTGTTGATCATGGCGCATGATATATGTTTTAGCTGAAGTGTAGACGTGCAATCTTTGACTGTATATTGTCGATCCGTTCTTAACAGTTGCTCTGTCCTTAGAAATTGTTTGATGACGACTGGTAATGTTGGGGCGGATGTCCTTAGACCCCAAATGGTTTTTGCAGAGTATTGCAACTTAACCATAATCGCAGAGGATGGTGATCGTGGCAAAGTGTTTGATCGCGATAGTAATCAAAGACGGTGAGGATTTAGTGTTGGCCCCGATGAACAGCGATGGGTGGACCCCCAACTAACCCCCCTGTTGATCCAGAGGAAGGTGAAAAAAAACTAGCCATGCAATGCCAATCAGCAGCGACAGGGAAAAGTTCCTTCCTGATCCCTCAGGGGCGATCGGGTAAAGCCCTGGACCAACTGAACAATGGCGGTGGAGCATGGGTTCTTACCTGTTGGAGCTGCAGATTGGTGATCCTGCTTGTCCTATGTTCTGCGACCGAGCGACTTGTGGAGTGAAAAAATGGCCAGTGAATTGATGGCTTGGACAGGTTGGAGGGGCAAAGAAAGGGGTAAGCAGGGGAGGGTAGTCTCTTTGCTGTTCTAGAAAGGCTTTCCCAGGTAGATGCAGTAGTATTGTTTGTGGAATGATAAGGGGGGGTGGGGGTGAAGGACACAAATGGCAAGCCTGGGGGGCTAGAGGAAGGTGAAGCCAGATGAGGCCAGGGACCATAGGCTGGAGGCTGTGTGTGGAGGATCCGTAAAAGGAGAGCTGGGAGCTTGATCCTGATCCTGGGAGCTGGGAGCTTGGATTCAGGTGAGCTTACCTGCCTAAACCTTTCTCTGGCAGCAGGTGCTACAAACCTCACTGCAAACTGGGCGGAGGAGAAATGACAATTGATTGATCCTCTCTCCAGCAACTTCAGTCATGTGACCAGGAGGCACGTTCTCTCGTATTTTTTCATGTGTTGCTGAACTTACTGGTAGTCATTGTGGATTTAAAGTTTGACGCAGCACAGTGGAAAGAGTGGAAGAAGTGCCTACCTGCTTTTGAATGCTTTCATCCTTTGAGCCACCAAGATTCTCTGACGATCCCTTGGAGGGAATGTTTGCACAGGGTGCAAGGCGTGTTTGACCTCTTGCAGGGTCGTTTAAAGTAGGTGAGCAAGCATTGCATGAGGTGGTGGGAGCACTCCGTTCATTGAGGTTGTCTGAAGACATCACACAAACGTGTTTTTGTTTTGTTTTTGCACAATGTGGATTCATTCATTTTATGTTTCTGGACTTTATTTCATATTATTGCAATATCAGTGTTAATCACCATCATTTTTTATTTCACTTTTACAGCGCTGTCACACCTATATTGTTTTTTATAGCTGATCAAACACTACCAAAAGCAAGCTCTATTTGTTGGAAAAAAGGACGTCAATCTTGTTTGGGTACAATTGTCAGTTAAAGCGACGCAGTGCCATATCGCAAAAAATGGCCTGGTCTTTGAGCAGCCAAACCTTCCAAGGATGAAGTGGTTAAAAGCTAAAGTTGAAGATTGGCTATAAACCACCTTTTGAGTCAGAATATAATATGTTTTAGAAAAACATTTCTGGTTTTCTTCCAGACTGAAAAAACACTCCGGTACAAAGAAAAATATTAGTATATTGTGCATCCAATGTATTGTAAATAGGGGGGACTTAAGCAGAAATAAAAAAACCCAGATGTCTAATAACATTCCCCATGTGGGTTTGATCATAGCAATGTCTAGCTATGTTTAGGTGTCTTTACTGCCCCATATAACATTGGTGTGCAAGTCATAAAAGGTCGCAGACAAAGAATGAATTCCGGATGTTCAAGTCTCCGAAAATTATTTAGCATTTTACAAAATGAGACTCGCAGCAGACTTATGTTTTGGCAGTGTGAGTCAGTTCAAATCTTGCGATAAAAATCAAACATGAAAAGAGATTTGTTTTGAGAACTCCCAGCTTGACCTCCTTCAAGTGTTCTCCTAGTCCAATGTACAGTATCTAAAATGTTATATACAATCGTTTGCATTTGGCATGTTATTATATTTAATTCAGCTTACTAAAGTTCCATAACGCAGATCATTTATTGTTAGCATTTTACATAGAACATAGTTACTTACAACGCCTTGTACAATTTTATTCGCTGATGTAATTGCGTTGTCATTTGGCCCGGTACAGATTGATTAAAACGTTTTTAACTTTCTAACTGGAGTCCAGTAAGTTTGTATGGAAAAAGAATAAGACAGACTTACACTTTTTATTGCTCTTTTCTAAGCCACTCTCCTTATAATTATAATGTCATTTATCAATAACATGAAACAGCTAGTTTAGTGCAGTCTGTGGGTCATGCCCTCAATATCTCAGTCTGCCATCTATAAAACTCTTGATGATGACTTCATGGCTTTGAAATTCTGAACACTTGGTATTACCATTATACTGTAGCATGTTTATGTAATACTGAATACATGTAAAATAATGTAAACACAATCAACCTGGCTTATTTCATTTAGAACTACAGCAAACAAAATGTATGACACTCAGGGAAGCAGGAAATTAAATACTGTATATCACATTGCTGGAAAAATAAAATAAAACATATCTTTATTAAATTCTTCAACTCTAAAATAAAATGAAAAATTATACACATTAGAGCACTATGTAATAAGCAGTATGCCTCTTAAATCATGCTACATAAACAATATATTATAATAAATGGTGCCAGTCAGTGCTGGGACAAGGTCATCCTGTGCCCAGGGCAAAGATGACAAACTGCGATCCCCGCGTGCGTGATTGGACTAATAGCGGTGAACAGTGTTAATTTTGGCAGCAAATTTTGATTCAGTTTTAGTTTTATGCCGTGTACACACGATAATTTTTCGGGTTCATTAAAAAACGATCGTGTGTGGGCTTCAGAGCATTTTTCGGGTTCTAAAAAATGGGCAATTTTTTTTTCGAACATGCTCTATTTTTTAACGACGTTCTTAACATTGCCATTTTTCGGGTTGTAAAAAATGGTCGTGTGTGGGCTTTAACGACGTGAAAACCCGTGCATGCTCAGAAGCAAGTTATGAGACGGGAGCGATCGCTCTGGTAAAACTATCGTTCGTAATGAAGATAGCATATTCATCACGCTGTAACAGACTGAAAAGCGCGAATCGTCTTTTACTAACACAAAATCAGCCAAAGCAGCCCCAAGGGTGGCGTCATCCGCATGGAACTTCCCCTTTGTACGTCACCGTGCTTTGCTAGAGCATTTTTTTGTTTCACGATCGTGTGTAGGCAAGGCCGTTTTAATGATCAAGTTGATACAAAAGTTGTTTTTTCTAGAGCCTGAAAAATTTCATTTTTTAGAACCCGAAAAATTATCGCGTGTACGCGGCATTAGTCTTAGGACTAAAATGGCATTTTAGTTTTAGTCCCATTTTAGTCTTCTGCATTTGTTTTAGTTTTAGTTGTATTTAGTCAACTAAATCTCCAGCACATTTTAGTCTACTAAAATGTCCTACGTTTTAGTCGAGTAAAATCTCCAGTACATTTTAGTTGACTAAAACTAATTTTAGTCATCTAAAATCGAATGGGTGTTATTAAATTGTAATGCATTAGTTAATATTTCTGTACAATTTCCAAACTTATTATATACTGCTGAAAAATATAATATGCTATTTTTTATGGTATTAAGGTATGAACATGCACTGCAGACCAGTGTTAATTTTGAAGTCAAATTTAGGGGATAGTTTTATGGCATTTTTATGAATAATTTTTTTTTACTACTAATGGTGGCGATCACCAATTTTTTTTCGTGACTGCGACATTATGGCAGACACATCAGACAATTTTGACACTTTTTATTTCACAGCAAAAAGTGCTATAAAAATGCATTGATTACTGTGAAAATGACAATTGCAGTTTAGGAGTTAACCACTGGGGGTGCTGTAGGGGTTAAGTGTGACCTCATATGTGTTTCTAACTGTAGTGGGGCGGGGCTGGACTTGTGTCATCATTGATCGTCTTTCTCTATATTAGGGAACAGACGATCAGTGACTCTGCCACTGTGAAGAACGGGGAAGGTGTGTTTACACACACCTCTCCCCGTTCTTCAGCTCCTGTGACCGATCGCGGGACACCGGCGGCGATAGGGTCCACGGGTGCTGCAGTCACGGAGCTTTGGACCGTGCGCGTGCCGGCTGGGCACTTAAAGGGGACGTACCCTTATGTGATTGTGCCCAGCTGTGCCATTCTGCCGACGTATATATTGGCGTTAGGCGGTCCTTAAGTGGTTAAAGGTATTTTTCATTTTTATTGTTTCACTTTAAGCATCATTAAAATCACTGCTCCTTTAAAAACATTTTTTTTTTTTATGCATTGGTACATGGGCCCCCAAACCCTTTTTATGTTCACCAACTTGTATAAAATGCATTGAAAAGATGGACTTTTAATTGTTCAAATTCAGGCCATCTATACTTTAATGCAATTCACAGTTCAGGCTCTAAGCCCATACTTTTGCGATGTTTGAGAGTTTTGTAGCGAGGGGTGTTCGTCCCATCTTTAATAAGCGTAAATGAGGGGTACAGAATTATCCTTTGTTATATTATCAAATATAGTACATGTAAGGGGATCTGGTATACCGTACATGGAACGACTGATGAGTTTATGTCATATGTGTAGTGCCACACACATAGAAGCTGCTGGTTGAACACTCTTAGCTCAACCCTGTTTAAGACCTTAGCCCCACTGACTCCACCAGTTATACCACGTCAATAGCATCAACAGATGTAGAGTAATGATTTCTCAAGGTCACCCTGAAAGTAGCCTGCAGACTCTACAATAATTAGAAGAGTGTATTATTAAGTTGAGGTCAATCAAGGTAAAGTACATCAATAGAAAATGTAGCAATGCACTCAAGGTTTACAATAATTTAAGTCCCACCAAAAACTGTAACTCCAATCAGCATATATACCGTATTTGCTGGCGTATAAGACGACTAGGCGTATAAGACGACCTCCTAATTTTCCAGCTAAAATTTGGGTTTTGGGATATACTCGCTGTACAAGACGACCCCCTTCCTACTAGTCTTTCTGGAAGCTGAGGGGTAGATGGAACAACCACTGACAGGAAAAAACGCTGACAGGAACAGGCTTTTTTTAGCTTTTTCGAATCTCATTGTGCCCATTACATGCCTCACTGTGCGATTACATGCCTCACTGTGCCCATTACATGCCTCACTGTGCCATTACACGCCTCACTGTGCCATTACATACCTCATTGTGCCATCAACATGCCTCACTGTGCCATCAACATGCCTCACTGTGCCATCAACATGCCTTACTGTGCGATCCCATGCCTCACTGTGCCACCCCATGCCTCACTGTTCCACCCCATGCCTCACTGTGCCGACAACATGCCTCACTGTGCCATACCTTAGTCCTGTACTGCGGGCGTCCATTATTCAAAAGCCACGCCTCCTCCTCGTGCTGTTCCATGAAAAGCGCCTGTGTTCCGCCTATCACGGATGTCCTCTCGTCCGAAGCCGAGGATGAGAAGACATCCGTGATAGGCGGAACACTGAACAGAGGCTCTGCTGGGAAACCAAATGTTCCGCCTATCACAGAACACCACAAGGAGGAGGCGCAGCTTTTGAATAATGGATCCCTGAGACAAGTACCGGCGTATAAGACAACCCCCAGGTTTTGGGGCAAGTTTTTAACGGTAACGCTCCTCGTTTAAAAAAACTGTTCAGAAGTTCTGCTGCAAACAGAACAGATGTTTGGCCCATCTCTATTCACTAAGCATCAAGGCAGCCACTTGGCACAGAACCTGAATGCCTGCAGTGGTCGTCATATTAGCAGTGACTACTGCAGTGATTTCCAGCTCCCCAGGTATTGGCCAGGTATGGCACATGCATACTTACAATGGTCAACGTTGGACCAATGTAACTATGCAAAATAGTTTAGACCTAAACGTTAGCTTTAAACAATACTTTCACAAAGATGATATTTTGATGGTCATAAATATACGGTACATATTTATATCTCTGTGTAACCTGTGTTCCCTGTATGTTGTTTTGCTAGAGTATACAAATAATTGAAACCCCCAAATGCTGAATAGTTTATGTCTGAGGTTGGGTGGTTGCCCGAATGGCAGTATTGGAGGTTGTTGGAATATTTATTTCAGAGTTTTATCCTCTGTTATGATGGGTTGTAAATCTTTAATTGTCTTTGCTATCCCTTCTAGTCTGGATTGTATGTCTTAACAAGTGATACACAGTTATTTGTTTTTATCTCTTTGTATTGAAGCTAATTTTCTCTTTGGGTTTTCAAGGCCATATTTATGCTGGTGTTGATGCTTTTGTCTTTGTAACCTTTCTGCTGGGGCCTTGAAGAAGGAGACATACCCCAAAAGCTTGTCCAGAAAAAATTGTATGTTAGTGTAAATAAAAGTAGTATCATGGACAGTACTTATTTGTGTTTGTCGCAAGTGCACTAATAGGGCTACAATCCTCAAGCAAGATAGAAGATACTGCATATAGCCACATGAAGAAGCAGTTACTCAACATAATCACAAAGGAAACACAGATCAGCAGGAACCTCTTCTTTCTCTCAAGATGCAAAAAAAATTCTCACACCACAAGGTCTCTGTATTAAAAATCCTTGTGCAAATACAGTGAACTCTGCTTATGCAGAAGGACTTTGCAGATGTACCAGCAAAAATAGTATGGAACCACATCATTCGCAAGCTGGTAAAAGGATAATACAGTAAATCAGGAAAAAAAGCAGTTTGTGTTTAAAACCCTAACATGCTTGGACCCAAATTAAGAATGAAATGGAAACCTTATTAAGACAAATTAAAAAACTTGCCATGAATAGGAAGCAAACAAAACGCCAGAAGATACACCAAGAGCAGACCATTTGGATACAACCTAAACAACATAAAATGAATACAACATCTATTCCTCCTGCTATTAGTGATCTGGAATACAATGCAGAAGGTATCCCTTGCGTAATTGCTGACTAAAAAATGTGGCTATAACAAATCATAAACTTTCCAAACCAATAACAGTCCTCTCCAAAGGCCTCACATTCTGCCCAACCACCAACCTGGGACCTTGAAGAAGGGGATATACCCCGAAAGCTTGTCCTTAAAAACTGTGGGCCAGATTCACATACAATTACATTGGCACAGAGTATCAGCGATATACTATGCCGCCGTATTATACCTGGCTCTATGACGAATTCATGTAGATTTTGGCCCGTAACGTACGGCGGCGTAGTGTATTTCTCGCTGCGGAATCGAAATATGCGATTAGGGGGCGTGAAGCATTTAAATTAGGCGTGTCCCCGCGGCGATCGAACTGCGCATGCTCCGTTCAGAAATTTCCCGCCGTGCATTGCGCGAACTAACGTCGATACATTATTTGTTGTTTGAGTAGTGTCGTTTACGTACATTCCTATTCCCGGGCGACTTACGTTTGAAATTCGACGCGGGAACGATGGCCATACTTAACATGGGCTGTCTAATATTAGACCAGATAAAAGCTGGAATAACTTTACGTGGCAAAAAGATGACTACAGATGCCGTAAGAGATTGCGAATGACGCTCGTAACTTCGTGGATCGTCGGAAAAAGCTAATTTGCATACCCCGACACGGAAAACGACGGGAACTCCACCCAGCGGCCGCAAAATTATTGCAGCGTAGATCCGAAGGCGTACGAACACGTAAGCCAGTCGGATTGAAGCCCAAAGCCATCGTTTCATGGTTTGAGGCTTCAGACTAATGAAACGACGTTCGTAATTTGAAAGTACTCCGGTCTAACGCGAGATAGACCGGAGTAAGGGCTCTGTGAATCTGGCCCTGTATGTTAGTGCAAATAAAAAAAGTATCGCGGACAGTACTCAATTGTGTCTATGGCAAGTGCACTAATATGGCTAAAATCACCTGACAGCTGAAGCACAATATTTCTGCTATGACGTTGACTTTTATAGTTGGGGGGGGGGGGGGGGCTGGCTCATCCAAAAGCTCTTTTATTGGTCTTTCTTAGCCAGCTGACCTATGTTTAAAGGCAAGACAGAGCTTTTGGCTTCTATAGTGAATTCCCACATTATTTCTCCAGATCCATGAACCTCGAACCCTCATGCTGGCAGCAGCATCCTCAAATCTTATCCAGGTCTCTGAATACCAAGATCATTTTCTTTTTTAAGCTGGCTACACACTAAACACTTTCAATTTGTATGCAATCAGGTAGGCCCTTGCACTACATAGTTGAAGGTAAATTTAAAGGAAATTGAACAACAAACATTGTATATTGTGTATTCACCTTTAGAAAGCATAAAAATAGAAACATAAGCCAATGATTACAATTTTCCTTTCAATGACTCAAGACAAATTTATCTCTATTTCCATTCACATAAACCTAGTGCTCATCCACATGTCACTTCATCAGACCTGTGAGCATTCCAAGCATGAAAAAGACAAACAAACATTACACACGTACACATGGCTGGTTATTTGTAGAAGGAATGCCTATGTTGTTACTTCTGTCTATTCTTTCCTACATCTGTATTAAGCGATAAACTACTTGGCCTTTTGTCTGCTGTTATACTTCTATTTAGAAGACATCATTAATAAATTACATTTATACCACTATCCAAACGACCGAACACCTTCACTATGAGGTGGCCTTACTACTAAGAATTGTGCTTTACAAATACTGTGGGCCAGATTCAGATACAATTACATTGGCGCAGAGTATCAGAGATACACTACGCTGCCGTATTTTACCAGGCTGTACGACGAATCCTGGTAGATTTTGTCCCTTACGGTACGGCGGCGTAGTGTATTTCTCGTGAAGCATTTAAATTAGGCGTGTCCCCGCGGCGATCGAACTGCGCATGCTCCGTTCAGAAATTTCCCATCGTGCATTGCGCGAAATAACGTCGATACGTCATTCGTTGTTTGAGTAGCGTCGTTTACGGACATTCCTATTCCCGGACGTTTTACGTCAAAAATAAAAAAAGACGTCGGAAAACGTTGATATTCAATGCGGGAATGACGGCCATACTTAACATGGGCTGTCTAATATTAGACCAGCAAAAAGCTGGTATAACTTTACGAGGCAAAAAGATGACTAAAGATGCCGTAAGAGATTGCGATTGACGTTCGTAACTTCGTGGATCGTCAGCAAAAGCTCATTTGCATACCCCGACGTGAAAAACGTCAGGAACTCCACCCAGCGGCCGCAATGTTATTGCAGCGTAGATCCGAAGGCGTACGAACACGTAAACCAGTCGGATTGAAGCCCGCGGACATATTTTCATGGTTTGAGGTTTCAGAGTAGTGAAAAAGCGTGCGTAATTCGAAAGTACTCCAGTCTAACGCGAGATAGACAGGAGTAATCTCTCTGTGAATCTGGCCCTGTATGTTTAGTGATTTCCTGGCTTAGATACTCTTAAGCAAATTAAGCCACATGTATTTCAATAAATGGCAAAAAAAAATTCCAAGAGGAACTATCAAAGTACTATGCATTTTATAGTGTGTTGCTTTAAAATTTATCTGAATTTGATCATTTGTCCTATCTTGCCTGTCTAACCCCCCTGAGCCTGGAGATGACTGGGATCTCTCTGAATGTAAACCTTCAATGGTCACTGTCACACTCCAGATAGGTATGCATCTGGGGCTGGAAAGAGTTTGGATACTTTTCATTAGGAGATCTATGCAGGCAGGATAGGCGCACTTTACATAAAAGCCTTCAGAGCCCAACACCATACAATGTTTTTTTTTTATATATGGACGGTGCATGTGATCAGCACAGGGCCAATCAGCACTGTCCAGACAGAGGGTCAGGGTTCCTGCATACTCATAGGACAATCAGGAGAGAATGAAAACTCCTCCTAAAAGCTTTAACCAGACACTGATAGAAGTCACAACACTGCTCTAATTGTTAATGAGAAAAGGTATTTAGCAATTAATATTTACTACAATAATTTCCCCACAAATAGAGCTTTCTTTTGGTGGTATTTAACCACTTCAGCCCCGGAAGGATTTACCCCCTTCCTGACCAGAGCACTTTTTGTGATTCGGCACTGCGTCGCTTTAACTGACAATTGCGCGGTCGTGCGATGTGGCTCCCAAACAAAATTGGCGTCCTTTTTTTCCCACAAATAGAGCTTTCTTTTGGTGGTATTTGATCATCTCTGCGGTTTTTATTTTTTGCGCTATAAACAAAAATAGAGCGACAATTTTTTTCCCACAAATAGAGCTTTCTTTTGGTGGTATTTGATCATCTCTGCGGTTTTTATTTTTTGCGCTATAAACAAAAATAGAGCGACTATTTTGAAAAAAATTCAATATTTTTTACCTTTTGCTATAATAAATATCCCCAAAAAAGATATAAAAAAACATTTTTTTTCCTCAGTTTAGGCCGATACGTATTCTTCTACATATTTTTCGTAAAAAAAACCCGCAATTAGCGGTTATTGATTGGTTTGCGCAAAATTTATAGCGTTTACAAAAAAGGGGGTAGTTTTATGGCATTTTTATTAATATTTATTTTTTACTAGTAATGGCGGCGATCAGCGTTTTTTTTTCGGTACTGCGATATTATGGCGGACACCTCGGACAATTTTGACAAATTTTTGGGACCATTGGCATTTTTATAGCGATCAATGCTATAAAAATGCATTGGATTACTATAAAAATGCCATTGGCAGTGAAGGCGTTAACACTAGGGGGCAGGGAAGGGGTTAAGTATGTTCCTGGTGTGTTCTAACTGTATGGGGGGGGGGTTGACTCACTAGGGGAAATCACTGATCTCCTGTTCATACATTGTATGAACAGAAGATCAGCGTTTCCCCTGCTGACAGGAACGAAAGGTATGTGTTTACACACATACCTCCCGTTCCCCGCTCTGTAACGAACGAGCGCGCATGCCCCGGGGGACGCGCACGGGCTAACGCGCGGGCCCTCTAGCAGCCAAATAAGATAGGACGTAGAGCTATGTGCTCCCGCGTAGCAGAGCCACCATCCAGCAGTAATATGACGGCGGGCGGTCGGCATCTAGTTAATCACATCAGCGTTTCTTTTTTTTTTTGCACTATAAAAAAAAAAGACCGACAATTTTATAAAAAAAGCTATATTTTTTACTTTTTGTTATAATAATTATCCCCCAAAAATATATAAAAAAATCAATTTTCTTCCTCAATTTAGGCCGATTTGTATTCTTCTACATATTTATGGTAAAAGATCGCAATAAGTGTATATTGATTTGTTTGCGTAAAAGTTATAGCGTCTACAAAAGAGGGGATAGATTTATGCCATTTTCATTATATATTTTTTTACTAGTAATGGTGTTGATCTGCTATTTTGGGACTATTGACATTTATACAGCGATCAGTGCTAAAAATAGCCACTGATTACTGTGTAAATGTCACTGTCAGGGAAGGGGTTAACACTAGGGGGTGATCAAGGGATAAAATGTGTGTTCCCTCAGTGTGTTCTAACTGTAGGGGGTGGGCTCACTAGGATATGACAAAGATCATTGTTCTCGATGACAAGGAACAGAAGATCTCTGTCATGTCACTAGGCAGAACAGGCATTTCCTCATTCTGCCTCTCCTTACCGCGATCGCAGGCCACCGGTGGACATTAAGTCTGTGGGACATGTGGGCACCCACTAGCCTGGTCTGAAGGAGGGACGTACGGGTACGCCCATTTGCCCACCCATGCCATTCTCCCGACGTACATCAGCATGCGGCGGTCGGCAAGTGGTTAAACCAGAGTTTACTGACACTTTAAAATGGAAGTAACACATTTATATGTTTTAAAGGTGTTATACATTTTAGCAGATACAAAGAAAGTATATTTTTTTTAGAGCATGTCAGGTTCTGAGGGAATTCTGTGCAGTTGGATAGGATAATGCTCAGATTTGGCTACCTATGCTAATTTCTATTCCTACTGAAAAACAGTTGTCCAATGTTTCATCTCCATTCATGAAAATACATTAAAATCTAATTTTCTTCCCTCTTGTGTTCTTTATTTATTATGTATTCTTTTTATTATAAAAAAAAAAACAATAACAACTCTTTAGGAGTCTTATAAAAGGTTGGAATACAATAACAATAATGGTCAACTATTTTGACAAGCAGATTTTAAGATATGTCACCTTATGTAATGTCCTGTCATTCCCGATGTGTTATATCTCTGAATAAAGTGAGCATTTTTGTATGAATCTATAGTATTTCAGTTGTAAACAGTAATGTATATATGGGAAATACCACCCATAAGGGAAAGATAAATTATTTGCATAATCAGATTTGATAATTACATCATTATAATTTTAAAGTGAAATAATAACATATCTAGATGACATAAAGAGTAGCCTGTTATTTTTGCTCTGTGCAAAACTGTAAACTGTTTGATGGATATAGTTATGCCACAATTACTAAATGAAAACCAGACACGATATGTCATTTTACGGTAAAAAATTAAATGTGTTTTTAGTTTTCCAGGAAACAAAAAAAATAAGTTTCTATAGGCTGTGTTGTGGGTCACAGAAGCTTCCAAAATCATTGTCTAAAGCAGAATATTGTTTGCATCTTCTGTATGTACTGTTTTTGTTTCTTCATATTACTTTCCATTAGATTACTGCAGCTATGCCTGGCTCAGTATAATGCTGTCGTCATACCTCTGCTTTATGACTTATTATTTACATCATAAGGAGGAGGATTACTGCTCCCCTGTGGAACATCAGTTCTTACACCCAGACAATTCTGTGGAAGACATGAATGTTTTGGTCCTTAAATTGAATTTTAAAATACCCAGAAAAGAAAACCCTTTAACCTACGAATAATAATTATGATAGACACAAAAGAAAATTGGCCTGAATTTGTATTTCAGAGCATTTCCAGGTTTGCAAAAATGCACTACAGCCGATTTAACATAATTTCCTATGGCTTTCATTCACATCTATGCATTTTGAGCCTGTGCCGTTTTTGCAAAAGGTCAGGGACTTTTACACACAGCAGATTGCGACTTTCGTTCAATAGGTATCAATGGTACCACGTCAAAAATGTGTTTTTCGTGCATTTTGCTTTTTTGACATACATATCTTGACCACTCTCCTGGCCCTAGCACACGTGACCACTCTCCTGGCCCTAGTGAGGCAATAATTAAATACCATTCTTTCAGTGGTTAATGAGCGGCTGGATAAGGGCCTTAGAAAGTGCTCACCTAGAGTGAATGCTTCATTCCCGACAAAGACATACAGCAAAGCAGGACCACTTGTTCCTGGAAACGGACTGTTGTTTGGTTTTTCTTGCAGCAGCTGTCCAAGAGATGAGTGTGCACATATACTATTGTCCAAATTGCTGTTGTTGGACTGTTTTGCTGCCACAGCAAACAGCACTAAAGAGAAAAAATGTATAATTGTAAAAACTGCTGCTACTAGCTTAATTACATGTATACTGTATGTTTTCCATCTATTTATCCCACACATTTGTGGAAACTATGACACTCATGGAACACAGCAGCAATCTTGGATCATTCTTCTGCTGTCAGTTTCTTGAAGACCACATGCTTCAGCACTTCCCAAATGACTGAAAAGGTGTTCCAGACAATATAGCTTACAATAAATGCACTTTCTACTAACAACTAACTTCCTAGGGTGCCCAGAAAACCAGGAAGAGAGGCAACATGGTATAGAAAGAGGTGCTCATTGCTCCTGTGAGGGCCAAAACATATTTATATAGTCCTGTACAACCTCAGTATGAAGACAAGAGCAAGAAGAATGATGGATGGCTGGAGATTGCTCAAGAAATGTATCCACAATGGGATTCTTATTCAAAACACAGAAGTAGAATAAATGTAAGTATCTGTTTCGCTATGTTCTCATAAGTAATGTTACACCAATTCTGTATATGTTTATGATGTTCAAACACCTTCTGTTTGTATAAAATTGTGTATTAATAAATGTTCTCATAACAAAAATTCATATGAAAAAAAAAATTAAGTTGCTGTACCTATGCCTGTGTAAACTCTGCAAGCTCAAATGTATGCTTTTTTACTGTATGTATTGGTAATATCTGTATTAAAAAAAAATTGGTTCCCAATATTCAGCCCAGGGGCTGGATATGGACATTAATTTGGCCCTAATTAAATTCCTCCTGGGAAGACTTGCATAGAATTCCACTTATGGAAGGTACACTTAAGGAAAAATGTTCTTTATGACTGCAGGGACAACGTTGTAAACTCACATGTGGACCCCTAGTTGGTATCATAGGTAACCATTAAATTGGTGGGCTGAATGTTAATGGAACAGGATGTGGGATAGGTTCCAGTTGCTGTTATGTAGGGCTACTGGAAAATGCTAGAGTTATTTGTGGGCCGTATCATAAATGGCTAACTAGGAAAGGTGGGATGTAGAAACACCTTAAAATGTATTAAAGAACATTCTCATACATTTTTTTAACAGAGCATTCTTTAGTGTTAGTCCAACAACACTAGTGGCAGCACAATCCTGAAGCAGAAGCAGACTCTGAAAGGTATATGTAAACAAGAAGGACATGCGCCAAACTAAGTGCAGTAAATAAGGGTTTAATGAAATAAATTAGTAAACAATAAATTGACTACTCACAAGACAATGAGAGCATAGGCACATAGGGGGTTAATGACTGGTCCGGTGTCACACATATCGTCCACAGCTGCAAAGGTCCAGGCAGGCTGACTTGGCCAAGTCATGGGAGATGTAAGAGCCCATCCTGGGGAAGCCTAGGAGAAGCAATAGGGGGTCCAGGAGCCGTATATCCTAGTTAGGACGCGCTAAAATTTTATTAATTAAAAAATAAATAAATACTTTTTGTAAACTTTTAAAATAATGTTTAAAAAAGTCATGTTTTTTATCTTTATTAAGTTCATAAAAACAAACTCCTGCAGGGAAAATAAATAACGTTTAAAAACGTACCTGTGTCCTTGATTATTTCCGATACGGTTGAGGGTGGGAAATGCTTATCAAAAAAATTAAACACACTTACCTAAGTGTGATTATTAGCCTTTCAACTGGTATATACAGTTCCTGAAGAACATGTTCTGTTGCCCCAGCTTGCTGCTGAGTAGAGCCAACAATTCATCAAAACTGTGTGGAAAAAAAAAATGTTAGGGTAGTGATTACGTGCAAAAGACAATGTGACCTAGGCAAGTAGCTAAACAGCAATTTTTGAGAGAAATTGAGAAGGTGTCATGTTCTCACCTTTTTACCGACATCTGGGTGTAATTAAAAAACGTTTCCTTGTGTACTTGAAGATCATAGTATATGACCCAGAATTGTCCTCTCTGTTTCCTATTGGCAGTCACTGGGTGTTACTTTATAATTCTATATTTAAGATTTAATATCTCGAATATATGATATATGGTTTAATAAGAGAGTTCTGTGACCAGAGCGAAAGCTTTAACATAACACACATTTATTAGAGAAAAGATATTAGCTATCTAATATACCGCATACATTTACAGTATTTAAAATAAGGGAGTAAAAGTTAGTTTGCTAATACAAATTAAGTACATCACACAAAAATATCACACATTACAAATTATGACAAAGATATGGTAAGTGCGTGGGAGATGATTCCTTGATATTACCTTGAGAACTGTACGTCCTGGGCCCAGGGTCTGTCCTAAAATTCTCCCCCCAACTTGACTGAGACTTCTTAATTTATATCTCTGGGGCCCACTCTGATTGGCTCTGGGTATCATTTCCCAATATGGTCACAGCTTCCTTCCACCTTAAATTTAGGGATGAATAGATTTGAAGACAAGTTAATTAACTTATGGTTCCATTAACTTCCCTTCAATGGCCATTCATGTACAGGAAAAGTCATTCTCGGTGTCCCCGTATTGTCTAGCATCCCGCTGTGATTTCTCTTCCTGGGTTGTTTGTATCTCAAAAAGGTGTGGTAGACGGGCCGTCTCTTGCGACATTATCCAATCGCTTCATGCATATCAAACGGGGGGTGTTGAATAGATATTTACAAACTAGACTGTGAGCCTATTTAACCCTTTACTGGAATCCTTCCCTACACACTACACATCTTATCATTATCGTATATTATATATCTATGTACAATTATTCCCAGTTGCTAATGGCGATTAGACATAACATTTTTTTATAAGGCAACACTGGGTGCACCAAATATCTGCTCTTACTTATCTGCTCTTCCAACTGCATTGCACTGCAACACTTTGGACTTCACTGAAGCTCATTATCTTTCTCTCTGGCTACAGCTGCTGGTGAATGACAGCTTTGAAACCAGAAGTGAGTGAGAGAAGTTGAAACTAGAACTTTTCAATTCCAGCTTCATTCAGTGCAGAATCATTCAATGATAATGGATGTTAGCCGACTATCCTCTGATCTCCCCACTGACACCTGCAATTGCCATCCCGGCACCTAGAGTCAGCAGAGAGCCCAGGATATACAGCTGGGGGGGAGGGAGTGTTTAGCGGAGATGCAGCACCAGGTGTCCGTTTACAGGGCATAGTACTTACAGTATGTCCATGGTAGCGATTGGGTTAAATCACTACCAACCATGGTGGGATGGTTTTATGGCAATTCCCACCTCTGTGACTCTGTCTGACTAGAGTTCCTTCTTTAATTAATGCATTGTTTTTTCTTTCCAGAGATTGCTTTTCTTAACATTTTGATAATTATTTGTGTATCAGTACTGCTTGGACTTTATAAGAAAATAATACACCCTGAAAACTTGTCCTAAAAATTTTACTTTTAGTACAAATAAAAAAAAGTAACACGGACGGTCCTTCTCTGGTAGCCTGAAAACTATTATATTAAAAAAATGTTTTTTTCATAAAAACGATTTTTTATTAAAGAACTCAATTGACGGGCTACAATGTTACACACAAAAAGGAGGATAGAAAGACCTGAAACAAAACTAAAAAAAAAAAGTTGGGATGTCCAGGTATGCCTGGACTTAAATGGGCTTCTTCTAACAGCCAGAAAGAAATTAGAGGGGCTGGAAACTAGGCACTGTGAAGGAATCCACACGTTGGAAGTTTGGTTAGATGTTTAGATGTTAGATGTTAAAAAAAAAAAAAAAAACAAGCTGAAAGAAAATGTGAATACAATTGAGATTTGGGTTTGTTCTTTATTTTCTGGTAGAATTAAACAAATGGTATGCATCATTTCGTCACTTATGTCTAGAATTTTCTTTTTTCAAGTTATTACATTTTTTTATTATTAATTACTGTTTAATTGTTGATTACTATTGATTACATTTTCGATCGCTCATCTATTTTAATTTATTTGTGGCACATTAGCACTAACAGGAGATGCGCGGCATAAGTCTAAATTTGCGCATGCGTTTCGATACTCCAAAACGATATACGCAAGAAATCTACTTTTTTTTGTCTAGCGTAATTTCGTTAGACAGGCGCATCCGTATGCACTGGGACCCCATCTCATGACTCCTATCCGGAACCCCCAAACCCCAGAGAGGAAAGATACAATGAAGCCCACGCCCAAACACGTGCAGTGGTGGAGCGCACCTTTGGCCTCCTGAAGTCACGTTTCCGATCCCTGGATAAGTCTGGGGGGACCCTGTTGTATTCCCCCAACTTCGTGTGCCAGATCATTGGTGCATGTTGCATTCTGCACAACTTCGCAGTGAGAAAGGGCTTGCAGATTGACCTACGTGATGACCTAACCCCTGAACCAGACAATCCCCAACTAACCGAGGTTACCCCGTCTTCTGAGGGAAGAGCAGCCAGGAGACAGCTCACATTAGGCATCTTTGCACGTTAAACACACACATTAATCATGGCACAATGAGAATGCATGCATGCACACCACTGTGGTCCCTAGCACAGACACATCACATCCTCACCTAATTGGATTAGCACAAGCCCACCATGCTGGGCTTGTGAGCAGCAACGCCATGCCACGGCTCCAATTATGTCACTGTACATTCATACACCATTCACACGGACCTGGGAATCACTTCTCCCTGGTCCTGGGGAACCCTTCTTCACCAAAACTGAGGGTGACACCCCTTTGCCGGCAGGAATATCACCCCCACATTCCAAAAACATTCACATCACAAAAAAAAATTAATAATTTCCAGCAAAAAAAAAAGGGGGAAAACAAATTAATGCCGTTGGCGTGAGCCACGCTTGGGGCACCCACGGCCACGGCCCCGGCTCCTCAGGGGAAACTCATGGGGAGGAGGGGGGAATCCGGGGAAGGAGGAGCAGCCCCCGGTCTCTGCCCACCTGGCGGCCTGCCCTTCAAGGCCACGGCAATTCTGTTCAGGCCAGCACCTAGTGTTGCCGTGTTGTCCTGGATAGCCTGGGTGAGGGCCCTCACATCCTGCCCAACGTCTGCTGTTGTAGTCTGCAGTGCGTTTAGGCAGTTTGTAAGAGCCCGGGAGTGGCAGTCCAGGTCCCCAAGCGTATCCTTTATGGAGGACAGGCTCTCCTCCATCCGCCCCAAGGTCTGGCTGACCTGTCCCAGATGGCGGGTCTGAAGGGCCTGGTCCCTTCTCAGATTGGCGGGCAGAAGCTTGGCCACCCCCCTGGTCTTCTGGGACGACTTCCTGCCTCCAGCTGAGGCTTGTGGCCGGGGAGAAGGGGGGGCCCTTGGGAGAGGAGCCCTGTTGGGGGAGGAGTGGGAGGGGCTAGCACTTATGGAGGACTGGCTGCTGCCAGCCAGAGAGGAAGACTCCTCCAAATATAACAATCCACTGACTGACATGACATCCTCCTCCTCCTCCTCAAACTCCTCCTCCTCAACCTCCTCCTCTTCAACCTCCTCCGAGGACTCCGGCCTTGTCGGGGGGTCCTCATTAGGCTGGGATGGTGCGGTCAGCCCAGATGGCCCAGCACCCTCCTGCTCATCTGTGGATGACACAAAACATTCACAGGTTGGAGGATCCACACACTTGCCACATATTCCCTTTCACCCCCTCCCCCACACATGCTACACACCTGATAGGGAAAAAAAACCTTACCTGGCATCACGCCTTCATGACTTGAGTCATAGCCGGGCAGGCCCTCCACCTGTTGTCTATAAAAGGTCGGGGCCACCGCACGCTCCTCCGCTGTCAGCCTAACAGGGCATGGTGGGCCCCCTCCTGTGCCCCTGGCATGGGCTAACATTTTGGCCAGCTTCTTTCTGACCAGACGCCGGAGGTCATTGATCTTCTTTTCAATCCCCGACCGTGTCTGGGTCTCCCCCCCCTGATGCATTCACCTGGTCAGTAATGTTCTGCAAGATATCACGCCTCCTGGCCGGGGTGGTGTTGGCACTCTCCTGCCGTGGAGGAAACGCCCATATTGGGAAAGGGCCCGGGCAAGAATTTGTTTCTCCCCCAAAGTAAAATTTAACTTCCTCTTTCTCTCCGTCATACTCATACAAAAACTCTCTCTCAAACAATCAGCAAAAATCACTCACAAAAACAAGCAGGAAAAATCACTCACAAAAACAAGCTGGAAAAATCTCTCACAAAAACAAGCAGGAAAAATCAAGCAAGAAAACAAACGAACAAAAAACTATCAACCAAAAACTCTCACTAGCAGTCACCAAAAATCACTTACAAATATCTTCTAACAAACACTAGATCACACAGTCCACAAATATCACAAAGACAAACCACAACGCAACTAACAACAGAACAAAAGCACCTTGCTGTATAGGGAGGGATACAAAGGGATGTACTTTTGTAAAGGAAGTGCGTTTCTGTCTGTCTATTTATGCTGTCTGTGTAGTTCATGATTTTGCCCTAGTCCACTTCCAATTTCACTGATTGCGCTGTTCCCGAGTTGGGAGCATGCACACAGAGGTGCTGACATGGTCTGCTTCAAGCGCGCATGCGCGAGCCGGCCGGCCCTTCATTTTTATGGGGTCACGGCTCATTTCAATGTAACACGCCCACATCCTTCCCAATTTGTATTACTCCGCCTTGCGCCTCAGAAATAACGTTGCGCAGGCGCAAATTTCTGCGTATAACCGACGAGAATAGGGTGATTGCGCCGCTACATTGCGCCAGTCTAACATAAAGGCGGTGCGCTACGCCGGTCCAATAATGCGCAGATGTACCTGAATCTGGCCCTTTGTGTTTTTGTACCAATGACAACCGCTCTCCTTGTTCAAATCATTCTCCTTTATCAAGTCATTCCAAGACATTTAAGTGCAGTGATTAAATTTGTAGTGCATTTACAGGGCCCCAGAAGCTGCTTGTCCTTGCGGGATAAGGTTAGTGATGCACTTTTTTTTTTTTTTAATCAGGTAAGCTCTTATTAAACAAAATACCATATAGTACAAATACAAACATTTGGACTCCATTGACAGTTAACATTACGTCTGAAATACTCTTGTCACATATTTTCCATGCCCCTCAACAGCAGCTGTTCTCACAAACAAAAGTGTGAGGAATATAAAGGAAAATCACTGATTAAAGCTAACTTCATATGTATGTGTTGCTATAATATGTAATGTGTCGTAGCACATGGCATTTTTTGCAGTGTGCTGCATTGGCAATCTATATAAATTGAACAACCACAGTAGCGTGCAATGCATCCATGCTGCAGTGCACCACAACACACATGTAGTGCTCTGTGGTGTGGTTGTGTTTTTCCTATTGCTGTGCATTGGCAGCCTATTTAAAATTAATGGGCCGCCTTAACGCAAGGCACATTCGAAAATCTAAATGTTAAAATATATGCTTTAACATACCGTACCAAAGCAGAAGAGTGTAAAGAGGTCATAAAATAAATTACAAGAAAAAAGTCCAGTGGCAGAACAAATCTGATGATATGCTGTGTTCTGTCCCTAGATATACGTCCAGTTGTTTGTGTGTTATCACTTGACATTGCACCTTTTTTCCCTTTCTTGAAATTCATGTGTATTATATTGTGTGGTAACAGCACCGGCTACTGACCAATTTATGTATTTCCTTCAGCTTATTTTTCTCACTGTATTATGGGAATCCCAGGGCATTTTCCTGTTCAGCAAACAGTCACCATGTGTCTCAGGAGCCTAAACATTATCACTCGGTTCCTGACCATCATCTGCCATTAGCCTGTTTTCAAGCATAGTCGGTGAGAATACTATCTTATGACATTTATCTTGACTTATATGTGTTACTTGTTTTGCAAAGCTAGCTATTATCATCGTATTACCATGTGCCGCATGTATAGCAGATAATTCTGTGTCTTAGGCCATGTACCATGGATCTTATGTTCTAAATGCTACTGTTTTATTCTGCAGTTTCACCGCTTTCCTGTCATTCTACTATCAATAAAAGAGGAATTTAAAGCAGTACAGTTTCTCTTCCTGTTTAGCTACATGTCAGATTACACACCATGCTAACGTGTATGAGGACAGTATATGCTGTAAGCCACAGTTTAAATATTACATATGATTCTTTGTGCACTTTATGAATGAGTTATATATTCAGAAGTATACACATGAAAACATACAGTGAAATAGCCAGATGTATTATTTTATATATCCCTTTCTGCTTTTGCCAGTCCAGCAAATTTCTCCCCATGGATATGACAAAAGCAGCTTTGGAAATATACAGCCAGGAGATCTGCAAAAATGACTAAACTGGCCAGAATCCCAACACACAGAGGCTGGCAATTTTACAATGTAAGCTTAAGTGGTGTTATATCTCCTAGCCAAGAAGCACACAGTGTGACTTGGCACTAATTTATATCCAATAAAAATATTTCCTATTTTATCAAACTACTTACATTCAATGCGCTACTTGCTGACGCTAAGTAGCACTGTTCTTAGCACTGACAGATGTAACTTTTCTGTTGTTGTTTATTAATTCTTTTTTTTTTTTTTTGGAAATATGTTTTTTATTAAGGAAGTTACACAACAGAGTAATTACAAAACAGGACATATAAGCATTTTTGAGGACATTCACAGTAGAAGAACAGTATATGGAGAGAATCTCAAAGAAACAATTAAGGGGGGGGGGCATAGGTTTAGTGGCACATGGGGTAGGTGGAATAGTCCTCACAAAAAAAAAAAAAAAAAAAACAAGAGGGGGGGGGGGGGGGGGGAGGAGGGAGGGAAGGTAAGAGATCGTCAATTCCGCAAGGGATCCTGGTATAGAAAAGACATTTTCTCAAAGTTTGTTTATTAATTCTTAATAGTGCATGGCTTAAGTCTGAAATATTGATAAAGACCTAATGTCATAGGTGTGCACAGCCTATTATATTAGGGTGTGCACCCCAAGCTCAAACACATGTGTGTGTGTCTGTGTGTATATATATATATATATATATATATATATATATATATATATATATATATATATATATATGGCTGTAGGGCAATGGACAGTGTCAGTAGAACAGTGGGTGGTGTCAGTAGGCAGAGATTTTTGTCAGTAGTTTCTTTTTATAATTTTTTTTATTATTACTTTTTACAATTTAAAAAAAAAATGTTTTTACAATATTTTTTTATTATTTCCTTTTACAATTTTTTAGGAGCACCTTTGGGAGACTTTGGTGAGATATCAGGGGCCTAAACAGACCCCTGATATCTAACTTTTGAGACAGGGAAAGGGGCTGAGGACAGAGATTCTTGAGTCCCTTTCTCTGCATCCAAGCAACAGGGGGAATCTGTGCAGCACAGGGTGATTAGGGTGTGCCCGGGCACACCTGGCACACCCTGTGCGAACGCCTATGCCTAATTTGTTTTTGTGGTTGCATAGTCAAAAGAAAATTGGACTGCATTATGCTGCATGGGAGGATAATATTTTTTCAAAGGGAACCATTGTTCATTAACCACTTCAGCTCCAAAAGATTTACCCTCTTCTTGACCAGGTAATTCTTTGGGATACGGCCCTGCATAATTTAACTGACAATTGCATGGTCATGCAACGCTGCACCCAAATAAAATATTTTTGTCCATTTTCCCCACAAATTGAGCTTTCCTTTGGTCACCTCTGCGGTTTTACCTTGTTGCGCTATAAATAAAAAAGCGACAATTTTGAAAAAAAAACAATGGGCCAGATTCAGAAAGCATTTACATCAGCGTATCAAGAGATACGCTGCTTAAATACTAAGAATAGCCGGTGTATCTTTTTTTGCTATTTAGAAAAGAAGATACGCCGGCTTTCTCCTAAGATACGAGCGGCATAATTCACTTACACCGTCGTATCTTAAGTTGCATATTTACGCTGGCCACTAGGTGGCGCTTTGCGTAAATTATGCAAATGAGCTATTTACGCAGCGTACTTGCGACGACGCATCGCATTTTACGTCGTTTGCGTAAGTGTGAGACCGGCGTAAGGTTACCCCTGCTATAGCAGGCGCAGCCAATGTTAAGTATGGACGTCGGGACCGCGTAGGATTGTACGTCGGTTACGTTGTTTGCGTAAATTGTTCGGGAATGGGGCTCGACGTCAGTTACGTTCATGTCGTTTACATTGAGAAAAAGCGACGTGATTTTGCGCATGCGCACTGGGAACGTCCACGGACGGCACATGCGCCGTCCAAAAAAAAGTCAATTACGTGGGGTCATGATTTATTTACATGAATCACGCCCCTACTTCAGCAATTTGAATTGTGCGGCCTTACGCCGTGCACTTTACGCTACGCCGCCGCATATTATGGAGCAAGTGCTTTCTGAATAAGGCACTTTCCCATAATATTTGTGGCGGCGTAGTGTAAAGAGGAAACGCTACGCCGCCGGAAAGATACATTTTTGTATCTGAATCCGGCCCAGTATTTTTTACTTTCTGCTCTAAAACATATCCAATGAAAAAATTGAATAAAAAAAAAATCCCAGTAAGCGTTTATTGATTGATTTGTGCAAAAGTTATAGCATCTACCAACTATGGAAAATTGTCATTGATTACATTTTTATAGTAATGGTGGCAAACAGTGACTTCTAGGGGGACTGCGATATTGCAGCTGACAAATTGGACACCTGACATGTTTGACACTTTTTTGGAGACTGGTTACACTAATACAGTGATCAGTGCTAAAAAATATGCACTGTTAGGCCCTGTACACACGATCTGACATGTCTGATGAAACTGGTCTGCAGACCAGTTTCATCAAACCAGTTTGATGGTGTGTACGGCCCATCAGACTGTTGTCCGTCAGACCAAAGTTTTAAAACATGCTTTAAAACCTGTCTGATGGAACCTGTCCGTCGGACAGGTTCGGTGGTTAGTACGCAAAAGCATCTGACCAAAAACCCACGCATGCTCAGAATCAAGTCGGCACATGCTTGGAAGCATTAAACTTTGTTTTTTCATCACGTCATTGTGTTCTACGTCACCGTGTTCTGGTCTGATCGGATTTTGGTCCGATGGTGTGTACGCACATCAGACCATCAGACAAGTTCAGAGTTGTCTGATGAAAACGGTCCGTCAGACAAGTCTCATCAGACATGTCTGATCGTGTGTACAGGACCTAAGTGTACTAATGACACTGGCAGGGAAGGTGTTAACATCAGGGGTGATCAAAGGGTTTAATGCATGCCTAAGTTGTGCTTACTCACTGTGGGGCATGTGCTTTGAATATGGGAAGACAAAGATCCACATTCCAGCTTAGCAGAAACACAGGATCCATGCCATCCCTTCTAACAGAATGACAATCTGCCTTGTTTACATAGGAATATTGTTGTTTTTTTCCCTACCCTGTGCAATCGGCAGATGCTGGCGGACATTGAGTCCTTGGTACCTGCTGTCAGGCTCCCGCTCTGTAAAATCGCTCTTTTGGCCCTGAAGTATCAGGTCATGTACTAAGTACAGGATCTAGCACAGAGAGGCTGCCCTGCTGCAGTATATGTGCAGTGGAAAGTCATTAACTGGTTAACTGGTTAAAGGAGAAGTATGGCCAAGCTGTTTTGGCCCTACTTCTCCAATTGGATCACAGGAGTATACTTCGTTCTGCACTCATGTAACCCATTTTCACCTGACAACAGGCTAAATCCCGGGCAAAGTCCAATAATTGTATTAACCCCACTGTAAAGGAATATTATAATGGGGGGGGGGGGATATTCAGCAACAGAGGAAGACGATTTTGGTGAAAGGAGGACACAACAGCACACGGGACACATCTCACTGAATGCAGTTCAGTAATGTCCCTTGTGTTGATTTTTTTATTTTAGGGAAACTTAGGCTTTAAAAGTGATTCTGTGTTTTAAAACAAAATTGCACTATTATATAAAACAAATTGGACAGTTGGCTACATTAGGTGAAAAGGAAGAAGCGGCGCCTTCTAAGCGTAATAATTGAAGGATTTATTAAAAACATAAAGGCATAAGAATAACATTCACAAAGGAGCTTAAGGTATAGGGCTTATCTGTAAGGTTTGTCACCCGCTTTGTCCCCGGGTATGGTTGATGCTGTTTCTGCCTGTGATGATGAACGGCAGAATCCCAGTGCACCTCAGCGCTGACTTTGTACCCAGACGTGATGCCATCCATGGGTGTGCTCCACAGAATGCCGTCCTCCGTCTCCATTCACTGAGAGTGTGTGTTTCCCCCACCGCTGCCGATAGAGGCAAGGAGCCACTGGGATTTCGCCGTTCAACATCACAGGCAGAAACAGCATCAACCGTTCCCGGGGACAAAGCGGATGACAAACCTTACAGATAAGCCCTATACCTTAAGTTCTTTTGTGAGTGTTATCAATTTGCCTTTAGGTTATTAATAAGTCCTTCAATTACTACGCTTAGAAGGTGCCGCTTCTCCCTTTTCTACTATTTCAGATCCATCTTCTATCTGCAAGCCGACAGCCATGTCTTTGCTAGTTTCGTTTTTTTTTATATATATGGACATTTTTAATGGACCAATGGACTAATATATACAGTTCCCCTGAATATCCTTTTCACTCCCCTTTCATTTGAAATAATTTTTACAACTACATCCAGATAGTGATGAGCGGAATACGCCATATTCGATTTCGCGATATTTCGCGAATATATAGAAGAATATTCGCGAATATTCGTTAATATCGAATATTCGTGATATTTTATCAAAAAAAAAAATTGCGAAATTTCGCTAGTGCGAATGCGAAATTGATTGCGAAATTCTCGTCAACACGCGATAACGAAGATCATTTCCTGGATTACTAAACTAATAGGCACTAAACACTAACTCTACTTACACAAACTTATATGACTAAACTAAAGCTAATTTTTTAATTTTTTTATACACAAAACACAGAAGGGCAGAGAACGCATTCGCGAATATTCGTAATACGAATATTCGCATTGCGAATATTCGGCAACATAAAAGGATCGCCTCAGCTACTCGGCCCAGGGTCTCTAATCATACCAGCAATGCTTTTAGACGTCGATGGAGATCACTAGGATGTGATCTGTTTTAAAAATAAATTTTTTATTTTTTACTTTTTTATTTTTTACACCGCGATATTCGATTTATTCGCGAATACTCGAATATGCAATATTCGTAACGAATATTCGCAATGCGAATATTCGTGAGCAACACTACATCCAGAGTGTGCTTGATTAACCCTTGGTTTTCCTGGCTACCTTAGGTGTACTTTCCTTCCATAATGCACACATACGTATTTTTTTTACATTTGAATGTCTTATGACTAAGAAACATATGAACTCTTTAGCTTTTTCAATGACCTGATGGTTGGTGGGAGGACTTCAGTCAGATCTAAGTGGCAGTTCATGAGAGATTATTGAATCCTTTTAAAATGGCAGGTTGCAGTTGCCGTGTAATGGAAGTTGGTGTTGGAAATACAAGCCGGCATACAATTGCTGTGATTTTTATTACACAAGGTACATTCAGTGAACAGTACCTAGAAAACTCCAAAATAAATAAACATGGCTAGCTAGGAAAAACAAATCTATCATTTTTAAGCCATGACAAGCCATAGCAATTATTTTTCCTGTGGAAGCAAAACAAACTCCCTAAACTATTGTGGTCAGTCTTGCTTTCTGATCTCCCAAAAATAAGTTGAATCAATTTTTTAGATTCATGTATCCCTAGACTATCTTACTGTAATTATACCTGAGATTACCATTAGTTTAAAAAAATATATTTATTAGGTACAGAGTATCATTATTTGCCATTAACAACTTATGTGGTACAGAATTGCACTATTTAACTTTCCTTACCATATAAACCCCTTTGCTGTACTCATGGCATAATCCATGTAAATGCAAAAAATAATATAAATAAAAAATAAGCAGTATATTTTAATAGAACTCAAGAAATTTCAATAGCACCGTTACTTGAAAGTAACCCGGCGCTACAATTAGATATTGTTTAAGCTGAGGCCCTCCTCTCGCGTAAAGGACGTACAGGACGCACAGGACATGACCACGAACGGAGCCGAGCCTGGCCGAGTGTACCCGAGTGTACTACGCTCGGTATATGTCGGCGGAGTAGTTCAAACACAGCATGGGAAGCGGGGATCGGCGTATAACGCGCACCCACGATTTTCCACTGATTTTCATACGATAAATACGGTAAATGGTGCAAATCCTCAAACAATCCATATTAAAGGGTCACTAAAGTCAGGGATTTTTTAAAAAAAAAATAACAAACATGTGATACTTACCTCCACTGTGCAGTTCGTTTTGCACAGAGTGGCCCGGAAACCTGTCTTCTGGTGTCCCTCGGCGGCTGTCTGGGCTCCTCCTCGCAAAAGCTTTCCTTCTTCATGCGAGGGCGCTCGCATGGAGGAAAGCTTTTGCGAGCGCGCTCCCGTGATACAGCGGCGGCCATAGCCGCCGACTGTATCACTCGGCTCCGCCCCCCAGCGCGCCGCGTCATCCACCCTGATTGACAGCAGCGCTAGCCAATGGCTGCGCTGCTATCAATCCGCCCAGCCTAGCCAATCAACGGCCAGGCTGGGAACCGAAGAGGACGACGTGGACGCGCCCGGGAGATTCGAACGGTCAGGTAAGTACAACGGGGGCTCGGGGGGGGCCGGTGCTGCTAGATGTTTTTTTACCTTCATGCATAGGATGCATGAAGGTAAAAAAACTTGTACCTTTAGAACCCCTTTAATTCCAGGTTGTGAGGCAACAAAACACAAAAAATTACAAGGGGGTAAATACTTTTCCAAGGCACTGTAATCATTGCTTTTGCTATAACGTTGGCGTTCATACCTGGTACGAACACAGTTTTCAACCTACTTATGCGGGGCTCTTTAATTTGTTTTACATTTTATTATTTATTTTATTTAAATGTTTATGTTTTATTTTTACACATGTCTCATTAATATGTTATATATTTTGTTCCCCTTTAGTGCTATCACTAGGGATGAACAACATCCCTTGTGATAGCATGGGCAGTGACAGGTACTCTTTACCAGTGTTGCTCATCGTCCTTTAAAAAAGTAATTAGTTACAGTTACAAATTACTTGTACGAAAAAGTAATTGAGTTAGTGACTCAGTTACTATATTGGCAAATTAATTAGTTACTCAGCAAAGTAACTGACTTTTTTTGAGGCATGAGGCATGTTACAGGCACAGTGAGGCATGTTACAGGCACAGTGAGGCATGTTACAGGCACAGTGAGGCATGTTACAGGCACAGTGAGGCATGAGGCATGTTACAGGCACAGTGAGGCATGAGGCATGTTACAGGCACAGTGAGGCATGAGGCATGTTACAGGCACAGTGAGGCATGAGGCATGTTACAGGCACAGTGAGGCATGTTACAGGCACAGTGGGGCATGTGAGGCATGTTACGGGCACAGTAAGGCATGTGAGGCATGTTACAGGCACAGTGAGGCATGTAAGGCATGTAAGGCATGTTACAGACACAGTGAGGCATGTTACAGGCACAGTGAGGCACGTTACAGGCACAGTGAGGCATGGCACAGGCACAGTGAGGCATGAGGCATGTTACAGGCACATTGAGGCATGAGGCATGTTACAGGCACAGTGAGGCATGTTACAGGCACAGTGAGTGAGGCATGTGAGAGGCACAGTGAGGCACGTATGATGGCTCATACATGCCTCACTGTGCCTGTAAAATGCCTCAACGACGATCTCCCTACCTTCTCCTGTTCTCCACTAGTCAGACGTCGGCGGCCATCCTCCATTATTCAAAATCCGCGCCTCCTCCTCAGGCTGTGATCGTGATAGGCTGAACAGTAATTTTCCCAGCAGAGCCTCTGTTCAGTGTTCCGCCTATCATGGATGTCCTCTCGTCCGAGGCCGATGCTGAGGATGAGAAGGCATTTGTGATAGGCTGAACACTAAACAGAGGCTCTGCTGGGACAATTTGTGTTCTGCCTATCACAGAACAGTCAGAGGAGGAGGCGCGGCTTTTGATAATGGACGGCGACGGCTGCTGCTGACACAGGTAAGTAATTGCGGTAACGCCGATCCAGTAATGGGAATGAGTAATCGTTAGTTACAACACTGCTCTTTACTGAGACATCTGGGGTCTATTAAAAGCATCTGATCAAACCAAGATCAGTTTGATCAGATGTTTTCACAAGCCAGTAATCTCGTCTTTACATCCTGGCAAAACTGGAAGTGATAAAATACGTGTCCCTTCCAGTTTCTTAAACCATAGAGATCAGGGACATTCTGGCACTCGGTCATCTCTATGGATTCAGTCAGGGGACCTCCTTCCGCCGCATGTAAAAGAAACCCAGCGGCTATTTAGCCACTAAGATTGCTTTTGCATTAGGGAGCATTGCTGTACAAAAAAAAAAAGTCCAAGACGTCACATTACATAATATTGGAAGGAAGTTGTTAAGCATCTTTCACATCTCCAGCAGTAAAGCAAGGGCCAGTGGATGGAACCACAGGGCAAGGCCAGGGACCAAGCTACCAGATAAACACCTGGAAGTGTGTCAGATGCTGAAGATACTTTAACGACCATAGCTATTCAAAAGAGTGAAGAGCAACAACACAGGTAGCAGGACAGTTTTCTCTAGAAATTACGGCCCAGATTCAGAGAGAATTAGATTCTCGTAGCGTATCAGAAATACACTACGCCGCCGTTTTTTACCTGGCTCTACGTGGAATCCAGGTAGATTTTGTCCAGTAAACGACGGCGGCGTAGTGTATTTCTCCCGTCGCAATCCATCTGCGCGAGTAGGGGGCGTGAAGCATTTAAAATAGGCGCGTTCCCGCGGCGATCGACCTGCGCATGCTCCGTTCGCAAATTTCCCGCCGTGCATTGCGCGAAATCACGTTGTTACGTCGTAGTAGCGTCGTTTACGTACATTCCTATTCCCGAACGAGTTACGTTAAAAAAAAAAAAATATTTTCAAATCGACGCGGGAACGACGGCCATACTTTACATGGGTTACGCACTGTTAGACCAGCAAAAAGCTCCTCTAACATTACGTAGCCAAAAAATGACGTAGGCGATTACGAGGGACACTCGTACCTTCGTGGATCGCCGTAAAAACTAATTTGCATATCCCGACACATGAAAACGACGCAAACTCCTCCCAGCGGCCGCAAAAATATCGCAGCGTAGATCCGAAGGCTTACGAAGACGTAAGCCTCTCGGATCGAAGCCCGAAGCTGCCGTATCATGGTTTGAGGATTCAAACTAGTGATACGGCGCACGAAATTTGAAATTACTCCTGTCTAACACCAGTTAGACAGGCGTAATTGCTCTGTGAATCTGGGCCTACTAGTGCAACTGAATTAGTTGGCACTGAAAATAATACAATTTAAGCAGAGGCTATGGGCAGTTTAGGTTTCTTGCTGTTTTCTTACTTCTAGTTTTCATAAATTAGCTCTTCCACAGACTGGTCACAGATTTAGCTTTGATCTACATAGAGCTTTTGTGCTTTGGGACATACACTTTCATTTGTATCTCTTTGTATATTATAAAGAAAAGAGCAGTTTTGTCAAATATTTCCATATGACTATACAAACAACAAAATTTTTTTTTTTTAATCAGTAGTGTGTTTAGGTTTTGTGCTGCCCTAGGTCTGACTAAACTCGTGCACCCCCTAATTTAAATATGACCCACCCCTTCCTGTCAAGACCACACCCCTTGCTGTTTAAGGCCCGCCCTTAAATTTGCGAGTGGGGGCTGGGGGCCTGGGGGGGCAATGAATTACCTTAATTTGCATAGATTTCCTCTCACTTCCTGTTTGGCTATGGGGCAGGAAGTGAAAATCCGACAATCCACGGAAAAGTTTAAAGTGTGGCTAGACATGTGCAGACTGGAATATTTTGTTTTGTTTTTTCGTTTTCGTTTGGAAAATAAATGTATAAATCGTTTTGATTTATTTCGTTTTTCGTTGGGGCTTTC
Source organism: Rana kukunoris (assembly GCA_029574335.1). Lineage (NCBI taxonomy): Eukaryota > Metazoa > Chordata > Amphibia > Anura > Ranidae > Rana > Rana kukunoris. The sequence continues at coordinate 167,179,338 of CM056052.1, forward strand.
GTCCGAAAATCCAATAATACTTGGTTTCTGTCGAATGGTCAAAAGAATATTTGACGGAACGTCAAATCTTTACGTCGAATCGTACATTTCCGTTCGAATATTCCACCTACAAGAATTCAAATGTTGTATGACTAGTAATAATGTCAAATCTATTTTCTCATAAATCAAAATCTAATCTCTGTAATGTCGAATCTATTATTTCTGTAATGTCGAATCTTTTCCCTATAATGTCAAATCTTTTCCTTATAATGTCGAATCTCTCTATATTGAATTTTTACCGCAACAAAAATAAAGTATTTTTTATGTCGGATGTTTCGGTTTTCGTCGCTTTTGTTATCGTTTGTTAAAACGATAATGAAAAAACCCGATTTTCGGCCGAAAATGCATTCTAACGAAAACGAATGCACATGTCTACCACCCAACATTTGTCCGCGTAAAATCCGACAACAATTGTCCGATGAAGCATACAAATGGTCGGATTTCACGCCAACAGCCTGTCATCACACAATTCCCATAGAAAATTTGATTGCGTGTACGAGGCTTTATTTGGCATTATTTTATAGGGAAATTTCACTGAAAACAATAGTGTTATATTTTGCAGTGTATATCACACATCCATTTATTAAATTCAGCGATAGAATATTTGGAAACTGCATTCCTTAAAGATTAATTACACAATATATTGCATTTGACTTCATACACTACTTTATGTCTACAACATATGGGAAACATAAAACCAATTCTTTTTAGTGAATATATTTGTTTGCTTGTAAAACAATTACTTGATTTTAATTGAAGGTCTTTAAAATGGTGTAAAGCTTCCTGACTTTTCTTGAAAGTGTGCCAGGAAATTATGTTCTGTGGAAACAAACATACAAAATATATCTGAAGATTTGTTACGAAGAATACTGGCATCCTGGTATTTAATATACTGTACTGTATAAAGAAGTGAGATTATTTAACTTTATTGGTCTGGTTCTCTGAATATGAACTTGAGCCCAAGAACTACTTCATCTAAACCTACCATTCTTTCAATAAGACTTCCCCACTTCCTCAGTTAAATCTACACTATATTACCAAAGTATTAGGACATGTGCCTTTACACGCACATGAACTTTAATGACACCCCAGTCTTAGTCCGTTTGGTTCAACATTGAGTTGGCTCACCCTTTGCAGCTATAACACCTTCAACTCTTCTGGGAAGGCTGTCCACAAGGTTCAGGAATGTGTCTTTTGGAATGCTTTTAGTCTCCACTCTAATTCATCCCAAAGGTGTTCGATCGGGATGAGGTTAGGACTCTGTGCAGGCCAGTTATGTTCCTCCATCCCAAACTCACTCATCCATGTCTTTATGGACCTTGCTTTGTGCACTGGTGGGCAGTCATGTTGGAACAGGAAGAGGCCATTCCCAAACTGTTCGCACAAAGTTGGGAGCATGAAATTGTCCAAAATGTCTTGGTATGCCTAAGAGTTCCCTTCACTGGAACTAAGGGGCCAAGTCCAACCCCTGAAGAACAACCCCAAACCATAATCTCCCATCCACAAAATTATTTGAAATAGTGCACAGAGCAAGGTCCACAAAGACATGGATGAGGGAGTTTGGTATAGAGAAATCTGACTGGCCTGCACAGAGTCCTGATCTCAACCTGACAGAACAGCTTTGGAATAAATTAGAACAGGGACTGCAAGCCAGGCCTGCTCATCCAACATCAGTGCCTAACCATACAAATGCGCTTCTGGAAGAATGGTCAAACATTCCTAAACCTTGTGGACAGCCTTCCCAGAAGAGTTGAAGCTGCTATAGCTGCAAAGGGTGGGCCAACTCAATATTGAACCCTACGGACTAAGACAGGGAAGCCATTAAAGTTCACATGCATGTAAAGGCAGATGTCCCAATACTTTTGTCAATATAGTGTAGTTTCAAATACATTTTGTAGGACCTTTCAGATAATGGGACATTGTCAGCAGGCAGCTCATTAGGCACTGGGTGTGCGAGTAGAGCTTGGAAGAGAAAGCACATTTATTTGCTTTTTATTCTGATATGCAGTCTCCACAGCAAATGCCCAAGTAATCCCAACTCTTTTTTTTCTGCATGATCTGAATTTATAGTTATAGGTAGAGTGAAGAAGGGTTAGAACCTTTATCAGAGATTTGACTGTTTTCTGTGGTCCCATAGGGAAGATTTACACTCACTTCCTGTTATGATGGCCATATGTGCTGCAGAAAGGAAGCGATCAAGGGACAATCTTCAAAAGAAAAACAAACAGAGCAATGAAAACACACATTTTTAGTGAACTAGGAAAAGTCTGGAACTTCTGTTAGCTTTATGTGTCCCTGCTAAAGATTTTCCCCTACTTCCTGCTTAAGTTGTAATGTTGTTACTGAGAAAGAAATTGAGGGGGATTCTCCCTGGTAAGATTTAATGCTGCAAAAAAAAAAAATCATTCAAACCATCTATCAATTTATTCCCCAAATAAATTGAGACACATGTGTGTTACGTGGGTGGCAGGAGGTTAAAGAATACAATAAACAATATTGCAGGTGATGTGAGAAGTATTAATGCAGAACTCAAGCCAAAAATAACACGATTAAAATAAAAAGGCTGTTAAAAGATAAAATAACAAAACCAGCTATTGCTGCAATATTCACTTTGCGTATAGAGATTTTCCTTGCAGTATTTGTTTCTGCCACTAGATGTAACTTCTGAGCTCAGGTCATCCAATAAAAGTCTGGACAGTGAAAGTAGAAGCACAATGGTAAGCAGGGGCGGACTGACAACTCATGGGGCCCCCGGGCAATAGAAGATTATGAAGCCCCCAGGCTTACAGATGGCCACCAAGCCAGGTGGCAGTACAGAGGCGGGGCAGCTAAAATCTCAGGCTTTTCACATCAAAAGCATGTAGGTTTTGGACATATCAGGGACAGATGTAAAAAAAACACAGATATTTACATACTGTCCCTGGTTTTACTGAGCCTGGCAACCCTGATGGGGCCCCCTAGTGGCATGGGGCCCTCGGGCAGTGCCTGAGTTCCTCAATGGTCGCCCTGATGGTTGATCTGTTTGTCCCTCCACTTTCTCTTACTATCAGCACTACCCTTGTAAGCACATGACCTGATTGGCTCCCTGCGCTGCTTCGTGAGCCCTGCTGTAGAGCGATTGCTAGAGGCTGACCAGGTGAGACTCAGGGCATTTATTTATATATTAATGAATACATAGCTGCATTAATGTGTGCCTTTTATATCTGCCTAGAGTTTAGCTTTTTTTTTTTACTGAAAGCAAGCATGGGACCCATTCCCCTATTGTCTGTCTCTATGTCTACATGCTGTAAATGACTTCCTCCTTATATTATTTGTATACCATAATCATACCTACCAAGAGATGGGAATGAGGGACACCTATTAGCAAATGTATGTAGGCATAGGACACACCCCCTGCCACACCCCCTTAACCACTTGAGGCCCGCGCTACCGTCGGATGACGGCAACAGCGCGGGCCTCAATATCCAACATGCCGTCATTTGACGGCATGTCTTTCTGGCGTTCCCAGCGCGCGCTGTACAGCGCGCTGCGGGGAAGCCCTGTGTTGTCCGTGTCCCTTGGACACGGCCAATCACAGATCGCGGCAAACGGCCAATCAGAGCGGCCGTTTGCAATGCGATCTGTGGGCGAATGAGAGATGATCTCTCATAGATCATCTCTCATTGCCGGCTGACACAGAGACAATGTCCTGTCTCTGGAGGGGAGGAGCCTGATCTGTGTTCCTTCCTACATAGGGACACAGATCGGTCACCCCCCCAGTCACCCCCCCCTCCCCCTACAGTTAGAACACACCTAGCATACACATTTAACCCCTTCCTCACCCCCTAGTGTTAACCCCTTCAATGCCAGTCACATTTATACTGTAATTAGTGCATATTTATAGCACTGATCGCAGTATAAATGTGAATGGCGCCAAAAATGTGTCAAAAGTGTCCGACGTGTCCGCCATAACGTCGCAGTAACAATCGCCGCCATTTCTAGTAAAAAAAAAATAATAAAAAATAATAATTCTCTCCCCTATTTTGTAAGCGCTATAACTTTTGCGCAAACCAGTCGCTTATTGCGATTTTTTTTTTTTTTTTTTACCAAAAATATGTAGAAGAATACGTATCGCCCTAAACTGAGAAAAAAAAATGTGTTTTTTTTTTTAATTGGGATATTTATTATAGCAACAAGTAAAAAATATTGTATTTTTCTTCAAAATTGTCGCTCTTTTTTGTTTATAGCGCAAAAAATAAAAATCGCACAGGCGATCAAATACCACCAAAAGAAAGCTCTACTTGTGGGGAAAAAAGGACGTAAATTGTGTTTGGGAGCCACGTTGCACGACCGCGCAATTGTCAGTTAAAGCGACGCAGTGCCGGAAGCTGAAATTTCACCTGGGCAGGAGGGGGGTGTAAGTGCCCAGTAAGCAAGTGGTTAAAGGAGAATTATGAACAAAAAATTAGTTCAAGAGGAACCACAAACTGCTCACATAATTTGTAATACAAACATCTTTGCCATGCTGAAGCTTCCCTTCAACCACTTTGCATATTATTTTATATATACTGTGATTCTATACTTGCCAAACATGCTGCAGAAATCTCCCTCCACTAAGTCTGGCTGCATCCATTTTAACTGTGGGCAGCTGAGGCTGCCGCCTCTTCACTTCCTGGATTTACACAAACACACAGAGGGACACTTCCAGCTCTGCAGCCCTGCAGCTCTCATTGGCCCTTTTATGACTCACTGCCTCCCTTCCTGGCAAATTCTCACAAGTGAGAGAGAGAGAGCTGTGAATGATGTCATAAGCTTAGGCTAATTACCAGACAAGAAACAGGAAGTGGGTTGTATAAAGTATTTTCTGGCAGAAAAAAAAAATGTTTTACTATCCAAAGTTAAAACAACAAGGACAGAATATAGTTGAAAAAAATATTCTGAAGGTCTGCTTAAAATCCACAAGTGCTTTTTTTTTTTTATCAGGGACAGTTGGCAGCTATGACCATAATATGTATTTTTGGGAGTTGCAGACATTTTAAAACACTTGGGCATTGTGCCATATTGATCTGTAATTCCATTAAAATACGATTCTGAAGTGCTATTCTTGTTCAGTGTAAACAAGAGGGCCTACAGTATATGTGAACTTGTCTCATATGGTTTGGGTTAGACTGCACACACTTGTCCTTTACTTAATATTACAAATATCACTTAAATGGCTCCTATATGGACCAATGTGGTGTGTAAGTCACCCCTGTAGAAACTACTAATGCATTGGACTTTAAAGTAGTTGAGATGATTTCACAGTGGAACTATTATGTACAGCACATTCTTTGTTAACAGAAATACAAGGCTATTAAAATGTTCTGTCTTCACCGCAGATCTTTAAAAGTTTGTTAAACATTAGTGTGACCTTCTGACACTAGCAGAAATCCATGACGATGTTCAATAACTGCAGCTCTACCCAAGAGATCCCCTGCAGACAAGACATATCTTTTAGTTGTTGGAGATCCCAGGCTTCAGGTTATGCCCTCTTTAATGATTTACCTCTAGAACTCCCACTAGCACCCCGTCTCCTTTTTAACAAGCAGAAAATATTTCACTGACAGAAAAGGGTATATTGTAGCCAGGGGCGGACTGACAGCTCATGGGGCCCCCGGGCAAAAGGAGATCATGGGGCCCCCTGTGTCCTCGCCCACGTTCAATCTACATCCACACAAAGTCCACCTACATATTGCACTGCCTACATTGCATGCGTTCAAAGAATTTCTCTACACAATGTTCAAAATTAAATGTGTATTGTAGGAATTAAATTCTTCTCACTGATGTAAGGAACATTCTTCTCACTGATCACCAATGTAAGGGACATTCTTTTCACTGATCACCAATGTAAGGGACATTCTTTTCACTGATCACCAATGTAAGGGACATTCTTTTCACTGATCACCAATGTAAGGGACATTCTTTTCACTGATCACCAATGTAAGGGACATTCTTCTCACTGATCACCAATGTAAGGAACATTCTTCTCACTGATCACCAATGTAAGGAACATTCTTCCCACTGATCACCAATGTAAGGGACATTCTTCCCACTGATCACCAATGTAAGGGACATTCTTCCCACTGATCACCAATGTAAGGAGCATTCTTCTCACTGATCACCAATGTAAGGGACATTCTTCCCACTGATCACCAATGTAAGGGATATTCTTCCCACTGATCACCAATGTAAGGGACATTCTTCTCACTGATCACCAATGTAAGGGACATTCTTCTCACTGATCACCAATGTAAGGGACATTCTTCCCACTGATCACTAATGTAAGGAACATTCTTCTCACTGATCACCAATGTAAGGAACATTCTTCCCACTGATCACCAATGTAAGGGACATTCTTCCCACTGATCACCAATGTAAGGAACATTCTTCCCACTGATCACCAATGTAAGGGACATTCTTCTCACTGATCACCAATGTAAGGGACATTCTTCCCACTGATCACCAATGTAAGGGACATTCTTCCCACTGATCACCAATGTAAGGGACATTCTTCCCACTGATCACCAATGTAAGGGACATTCTTCCCACTGATCACCAATGTAAGAGACATTCTTCTCACTGATCACCAATGTAAGGGACATTCTTCCCACTGATCACCAATGTAAGAGACATTCTTCTCACTGATCACCAATGTAAGGGACATTCTTCTCACTGATCACCAATGTAAGGGACATTCTTCTCACTGATCACCAATGACAGACTGCTCCTTCACCACTCCAAAGATGCTGCTTGCAGGACATTTTTTAACGCCCTGCCAGCACATTGCCTCAGTGTGAAAGTACTCGGGCTTTCACATTTACACTACAGGTGAGACATTTTTCAGGTGCTTTACAGGTGCTATTTGTAGTGAAAGGGGACTTGGGGGGAAAAGCACTTAGTGTATACATTTCAATGATTTTATATATATATATAGGGAATAACACTTACTTAGCCCAGGTTCACACTGACGAGGGGAATGTAATCCTGCAAGTTCAGCTAAACTCGCACGATTTCATACCTGCATGTCAGTGCGAGTTTGGCGGGCAATTTCAGAGACATCTGTGCGGGTTGCTGCACAGGTGTCTATGGAAATTGCACCCCAAAGTCAGCAAAAGTTGTACAGAAACTACTTTTGGGAATCGTTGCAGCGCCACAAATGGGGCATTGCACTGATTCAGGTAGTGCCATTGCCATGCGATTTGACATGTCAAATCGCATGGCAAATTGCTCCAATGTGAACCAGGGCTACGTGCTATTCCCTATATATAACACTGATATCTATACACTGTGTGCATTGAGTGGCATTCAGTGTACCAGATATCAGTGTGCATTAGTGAATAGCACCTGACCTGGTATCTAGGCGCACAGCACAGGGCAATAAGGAAGGAACCAGAAAGTAACACTCAGCATGGCTCTTATAACAGACACAGATACAGTAACTGTGGTGATTTCATTATCACACTGACCTGCTGCTGCTGCTGCTGCACACAAGGCAGGTCAGTGTGGGTGCTGTTGTGAAATTTCAAGCTGACTCAGTCTGTTCCTTTCTATGTGCAGTGCTCTCTGCCTCCAGCTCCTTCAGTGGCGTCACTAGGGTTAGTGTTACCTGGTGCGGTAATACTTGGTGTCACCCCCACCCCCTGGCACTAAGCAGGCTAGTGCGTCGGTATGGCTCCGCACCTTAACCTACCACAATGGATGGGATCAGGGGGAATGGGATCAGGGGAAAGGATGGAGTAGGGATGGGATTGAGGAATGGATGGAGCAGGGATAGGATCAGGGGGGATGAATGGCGCAGAGATAGGATCAGGGGGGGGATGGATGGAGAAAGGATAGGATCAGGGAGGCTGGATGGAGTGGGGTTAGGATCAGGGGGGATGGATGGAGCGGGGTTAGGATCAGGGGGGATGGGTGGAGAAGGGATAGGATCAGGGGGGATCGATGGAGAAGGAATAGGATCGGGGGGGATGGATGGAGAAGGGATAGGATCGGGGGGATGGATGGAGCAGGGATAGGATCGGGGGGATGGATGGAGCGGGGATAGGATCAGGGGGGGGATGGATAGCTTAGGGATAGGATCAGGGTGGATGGATGGAGCGGGGTTAGGATCAGGGGGGATGGATGGAGAAGGTATGGGATCGGGGGATGGATGGAGAAGGGATAGGATCGGGGGGATGAATGGAGCGGGGATAGGATCAGGGGGGGATGGATAGCTTAGGGATAGGATCAGGGTGGATGGATGGAGCGGGGTTAGGATCAGGGGGGATGGATGGAGAAGGGATAGGATCGGGGGGATGGATGGAGAAGGGATAGGATCGGGGGGATGAATGGAGAAGGGATAGGATCGGGGGGATGAATGGAGCGGGGATAGGATCAGGGGGGGATGGATAGCTTAGTGATAGGATCAGGGTGGATGGATGGAGAAGGGATAGGATCGGGGGGATGAATGGAGAAGGGATAGGATCGGGGGGATGAATGGAGCGGGGATAGGATCAGGGGGGGATGGATAGCTTAGGGATAGGATCAGGGTGGATGGATGGAGCGGGGTTAGGATCAGGGGGGGATGGATAGCTTAGGGATAGGATCAGGGTGGATGGATGGAGAAGGGATAGGATCGGGGGGATGAATGGAGCAGGGATGGGATCAGGGGGATGAGTGGAGCTGGGAAGGGATTGGAAGGAATGGATTGAGGGGGGATGGTATTGGGGAGAATGGATAGAGCTGGGATCGGATCAGGGGGATGGGTGGAGCTGGTATGGGATCAGGGGGGATGAATGGAGCCGGGATGGGATCAGGGGACAGATGAGCGGGTATTGGATCGGGGGGTGAGTGGAGCTGGATGGGACCTTTGATTTGGGGGGGGGATTAAAGGATATGTTCTAGGGGTGCTTTGGTGGGGGGGGTGGTCAAACTTCAAATCTGCCCCCTCCTACTTCTAGTACGACGACCCTCTCTAACCCAAAACAAAGAGCACCCCCTAGCACCCATTCTCTAACCCCCCTAAAATAACTCCTGGCAGCATAATTGTTACCTGCAAATGCCCCCCCCCCACTATGTCCCCCTCCTCTGCAATAAAGTACACCTGCAGCATACCTCAGAGAAGGTGCTGACTGTAGCATGGATGGTGTCATAAAGCAGCAGTGAGAACAGAGTTGTGGCCGCGCCCGCGCTGTGTGGAGGTGTGTGTGGGGACGGTCGGAACCCGAGCACCCACGCTGTCTCTGCCTCACTCCCTCCTCCCCCACTCTCCCCGTACATCGCATGGAGCAGAGGGGATCCCGGAAGGGGAGGAGGGAGCCGCGGCGCAAGTCTGAGCTTCTGCAGACTGTACCCCACGGCAGTGACATATGGCCGGAGCGCCTGTCACTAAACATCCCCACACGGCTCTGATGAGCCATCCATCTGCGCTGCTGCGGGCACCTTCGGGAGCGGACTGAGCCGGCCCGGGCCCCCCCCACCACAGGGCCCTCGGGCAGTGCCCGAATGACCGAATGGTCAGTCCGCCCCTGATTGTAGCTATATTAGTCTAGCTAAAACATAATTGGCCTAGTAAATTGAATTACATTTGCTGTCTTTAGAACTTTTTGACATATATATATATATATATATATATATATATATATATATATATATATATATATATATATTATATGCAGTGGGTATAGAAAATAATCACCCTCTGACAGACACAGTTTTTGTTTTGTCCAGCTGTATTTACTCATGCAACTTATAAAATCCAAGTAAAAATTATAACACTGGCATGTCAGAAAAGAAAAAAAATCACTGAATTGGAAAAAGGATCACCCCCTTGTATCACCCTTTGCTTTAATTACAGCCTGTAGTCTGTTGGGAATCGGGATATGTCTCTACTAACTTTGCACGTCTAGACTTTGCAATATTTGCCCTCTCTTCCTTAGTTAAATTTAATGGTGACTATTTGTGGATTGCAGTCTTCAAGTCATTTCACAGATTTTCAATGGGGTTTAAGAATGGGCTCTGACTAAGCCATTCAAGGACATTCACCTTTTTCTCTTTCAACCACGGTGTGGTCATTTTGCTGTGTGCTTTGGGTTATTGTCATGTTGGAAGATAAACCTTCCCATTGAGAATATTTCTGGCAGTGGGCTGTAGATTTTCCTCAAGAATTTGATGGTATTTTGCCCCAACCATTTTTACTTCTATCCTAATAAGTAGTCCAGTCCCTGCTGCAGAGAAATACCCCCTTTACTGTAGGAATGTTGTTATTTGGATGGTGAGCTGTATTGGATTTCCTGCCAGACATATTATTTAGTGTTGAAGCCAAATAATTAAATTTTAGTCTCATTTGACCATAACACTATTTTCCATGTGGCCCCAGAATCTTTAACCCCTTCCATACTGGCCATTGTCACCCCCTTCCTGCCCAGACCAATTTTTAGTTTTCAGCGCTGTTGCACTTTGAATGACAATTGCATGGTCATGCAACACTGTACCCAAATTAAATCGTTATGTTTTTTTCCCCACACAAATAGAGCTTTCTTTTATTGGTATTTGATCATCTCTGCGGTTTTTATTTTTTGCGCTATAAACAAAAGAAGAGCGACAATTTAAAAAAAAAACACAATATTTTTTACTTTTATTTAATACATATCGCAATTTTTATTTTTTTTTACTTTTTTTTCCCTCAGTTTAGACCGATACGTATTCTTGTACATATTTTTGGTTAAAAAGCACGCAATAATCGTATATTGATTGGTTTGCGCAAAAGTTATAGCGTCTACAAAATAGGTGATAGATTTATGGCATTTTTATTTTTATTTTTGTACTAGTAATGGCAGCGATCTGCGTTTTTTTTTTGTGACCGTGACATTGCGGCGGACATATCGGACACTTTTGACAAGTTTTTGGAACCATTCACATTTACACAGCGATTAGTGTTATAAAACTGCACTGATTACTGTGTAAATGTGACTGGCAGGGAAGGGGTTAACACTAGGGGGCGCTGAAGGGGTTAAAATGTTTCCTAAAGCATGTTCTAACTGTAGGGGGAGGGGGACTCGAAGGGGGAGGAGACCGATGTGTGTTCCTCTGTACTGGGAACACACATCAGTCTCCTCACCGCTGACAGGAGGTGGATCTGTGTGTTTACACACACAGATCCACACTCCTGCCGCGATCAGCGGTAATCGCGGGTACCCGACGGGATCGCGAGTGGTGCCGGTGGCGCGCGCGTGCCCTAGAACGCCGTAAAGACAGGACGTCCTGTGACGGCCAGTCTCATCAGCGAGGGGTTGTTCAAGACGTAAATCCTCTATGGCCCGGTATTGAAGGGGTTAAGGTGTGTTTTGGTAAAACTCTGTTGTCAATGCATTTGTCTCTTGAGGAGTGTTTTATTTTTTTCCCTTGCAACCCTCACATATTAGCCACATTTGTGGAGAATTTGTGATATTGTTATCACATGCACACAATGACCACTCCTTGTCATAAATTCCTACCACTGCTTCAGAGTTTCTGTAAGACTCTTGGTAGCCTCTCTGACCAGTTTCGTCCTGGCTCTCTCATGCAGTTTAGAGCAATGACCTGATCCGGAGAGGGTCTGTGTTGTACCAAATACCTTCCACTTTTTAATAATAGACTTCACTGTGCTTCTAGGCATTAATTAAACCTTTGAAATATTTGTGTATATATCTCCTGATGTGCGCCTGGCCATAACTTTATCGTGGGGATCTTTTGACACCTTGCCACCCATAGTTCATTGTTTGCTTCAGTTGTACTACCAGGGACCGAAATGCTCCAGGGAAGCTCTTTTTCATGTTGAGCTTATTAAAATCACTACAGCTGATTACCGTTAAATGGCCAAGTCATTTTTTAAGAGGGGGGGAAATCCCTTTTCCAACTCAGTGATTCTGTTTTTATTTTACTTTTATTTTTTTTCTAACATGTTGGTGTTATAACTTTCACTTGAATGCTATAAGTTGAGAGTAAATATAGCTGGATTAAACAAAAACTGCGTCTGTCTTAATTTCAGGCTGCACAGCAACACAATTTGATTATTTTAACACAGTGCAGTATCGTACAAAATGGCCTGGTCATTAAGGGGGTACATTCTCTGGGTTCTTAAGTAGTTAAGCAGCCAAGCACCACACCCAAGAACTGCCAAAATGGGATGGAGAAAGGTCCCTAACCCTGTGCAAGCTACAAGACAGGCTGACTTGGCAAATAGCAAGGTGGCAAAGTTTAGGCAAGGGAATTATTAGTAGCAGAAAAGATGGGCTGTAAATAGGGTTGAGCGACTTTGGGTTTTTCCCGAACCCGGACCCGAACCCGAATAATTGGTGAAAGTTCGGGTCCGGGTTCGGAGTTCGGGAAAAAATGCTCGGTGGTCCCCCCAAATTCAATAACCAGACCCTTTAGGTCTGGTATGGATATTAAGGGGAACCCCGCCATCAATTTAAAAAAAATGACGTGGGGTTCCCCCCAAATATCCATAACCAGACCCTTCAGGTCTGGTGTGGACTTTAAGGGGAAATCTACCCCAAATTAAAAAAGCATGGTGTGGAGTTCCCCCTAAAATCCACACCAGACCCCTTATCCGAGCACGTTGACCTGGCAGGCCGCAGAAAAGAGGGGGGGACAGAGTGCGGCCCCCCTTCTCTCCTGAACCGCACCAGGCCACATGCCCTCAACATTGGGAGGGTGCTTTGGGGTGCCTATGTTGATGAGGACAAGGCTCTCATCCCCACAACCCTTGCCCAGTGGTTGTGGGGGTATGCGGGCAGGGGGCTTATCAGAATCTGGAAGACCACTTTAACAAAGGGGACCCCCAGATCCTGGCCCCCCCTGTGTGAAATGGTAATGGAGTACACTGTACCCCTACCATTTCACGAAGGAAGTGTAAATAGTGACCCCGTCTCCCTCTGACGCAAGGGACATGTCTGGGCTGTCCCAGTGACGTAGCACCGTGTGCGTCAGAGGGGGACGGGGTCACGTGACACGTGGCCCGCCTCCCCTATAAAAGAAACATCAAGCTCCGGAGCTGTGCTCTGAATGGATGGATCTTCTCATCGCTGGACCAACCGGCCGTCGCTGGAGAGATCACCCGGCGCTGGAGAGATCACCCGGCGCTGGATAAAAGACGTTGGAGCAGGGAGCAGCATCGATCATCTATTTTCACCGCTGGATTTTTATTTGGTTTAATTAATAAAGTAATTTGTTCTACGGTGTGTGTGTTTTTTTCTGAAAACTTCTATTTACACTTCCTTCGTGAAATGGTAGGAGTACAGTGTACCCCATTACCATTTCACATGGGGGGGCAGGATTTGGGGGTCCCGTTTGTTAAAGGGGTCTTCCAGATTCTGATAAGCCCCCTGCCCGCATACCCCCACAACCACCGGGCAAGGGTTGTGGGGATGAGACCCTTGTCCCCATCAACATGGGGACAAGGTGCTTTGGGGGGCACCCCAAAGCACCCTCCCAATGTTGAGGGCATGTGGCCTGGTGCGGTTCAGGAGAGGGGGGCCGCACTCTGTCCCCCCCCCCCTTTTCTGTGGCCGGCCAGGTCAAAGTGCTCAGATAAGGGGTCTGGTGTGGATTTTAGGAGCAACTTTACGCCTTTTTTTATTTTTACCACTTCAGACTCCACCTCATAGGGCCAGATTCAGCAACACTTGCGCTGGAGTATTTCGATATGCGCCGCGTAACTGTGAAGATGCGCCGTCGTTTCTATGTGCCCGTACCCACCAAACTAGATGCGCCCAATATCGGGCCATTTGCGACCGGCGGAACGATCCGACGCCAGAGTATCGTCAGCGCTTAATTTCGCTTGGCGCATCAATCGCGCCTATTGATTTCCCCTGCAAATATGCAAATGAGGGATTTTTCCCACTTCACGAACGGATTAGCACCATACGCTGGCTACATGCGCCGCGCGTATCTCGTCCGTCCGGCGCAAAGTTATTTCTACAAAAGGCTGCTTTATCTTTACTCCAGATGGCCACAGGTCAGCAGGAGAGCAGCTACAGCAGCATTACCGACGATAAGAGCTAGCTGAGCACTCCCACTTGCAGGACAACACCTCTGTCCATGCTTGTCTGTCAAATTTTACAGCCATAGAGGAAGACATCATAGGTCTCCATAGCCGAGATGACGGCTGACAGCTCCTGGCCATTAAAGTTCAGCTTTCTCCTGTGTGTTTGCGGGGAACGGGAGCAGCCATCTCAGAACAAAAGTAACTTCACTGCGGGGAGGGGGAGCAGGATATACTTTAGTGCCGGAATGGCGCTTCTACGGGCGCATTTAAACGCCCAACGGAAGGCATTGCGCTGACGTTTCCCGTGCAGTGGTGCCGACGGAGGTTGTGAGCATGCGCACAAAGGGGGCGAGTGGAGCCTCACTCACTGCGCATGCTCCGTGGTTGATGCGCTGAACGTAAGCCTCTGCGCTGGGCTCCGCCCATCATTTACATATGATCACACCCACTTCCCCTTGCGTCGGGTTACGCCAGCGCATTATCGTTACTCTGGCGCAAGTTTATGCGCAACTGCTATGTGAATAACAGTACTTGCGCTGAAAGGGTCGTCAGAGTAACGTAAATGAGAAGCGTTACTCTGGAGCAAAGATGCTCTCATCTACCTGAATCTGGCCCATAGAGTTTTCGTAAATTTTACGTAGGACGCTCTTTTAATCCCATTGTGTCTGTCCGAAAGCGTCTCTATTCTGGTTTCGCATCATCAGTGAAAAGCAACTGTTTTTGTTTTTTTTTGATTGTTTATATGCAAAGATTTTTTTTTTTTCCACTTTAAATATGTTTATACACCAAAAAAACAAACAAGGAAAAGGAGATATGTATACTCTATTTCTTTTACAACATTATTTCTCGTACATTCCCCTTGTGAGTCATCCCCCCCTTTTTTTCACCCCCCACGTTCCCCTCCCCTTTTCTCACCAATAGATTTTTTTCCGTTTCTTTTTTTCTTTTTTATTTATTATCTATCCTTCTTTTCCTTTAGATTTCTTCTCTTCGATTTTCAGCGTAACTCCAGGTCTTCTTAAATCTTTTCCATTTATCCCACTTCTGATTTTGATTTTTTTTATTGCCCTCAATACTATTTTTTAGGTCTTCCATGACATATGTTCCTTCTACCATATCAATCCATTCCCAGACCTGGGGGCATTCGGCCTCTTGCCATTTCCTAGGAATAAGCCTTTTAGCCGCGTTAAGCAGGTGTGGGATTAGGGAGTTTTTGTATCTTTTAATGCTTTCTTCTCCTCCATGGAATAGAACAGCCCATGGATCCATCTTAATTTTCTTTTCTGTGATTTCCTCTATGAAACCTAGAATAGTCTCCCAGTATTTTCGAATTTTGGGGCATTCCCACCATAAGTGGGCCATCGTACCCATGGATCTGCATCCCGTCCAACACGCTGCTGATTGTCCTTCTTTAAATTTACTTAATTTATCTGGTATTATGTACCATCCCGTCAGGCATTTGAAATTCATTTCTGCCGTCCGGATGTCGGTCGCAGAGGAGTGTGTCAGTTTTAATATTTTTTTTAATTTGGGGTGGAGTTCCCATTAAAGTCCACAGCAGACCTGAAAGGTCTGGTTATGGATATTTGGGGGGACCCCCGCGCATTTTTTTTTTTTTTTACTAAAAGTCCGTGTCCCATCGACTTCAATGGGGTTCGGAGTTCGGGTTCCCGAACCCAAACTTTTTTTTTAAAGTTCGGGTTCGGGTCCGAACCCGAACACCCAGGTGTCCGCTCAACTCTAGCTGTAAAGAAAACTTTTTAGGGTTCATTTAAGGAATTATAATATAAGACTTAGACTTATTTGTTGAAAAAGGCTGGCTGATTTGGCTTGCATTATGAAAACACGCATTTTATTATTAAAATAGTTTTTGTGATGTAGAAAGTTTTATGGCAGGGTCCCATAGTAAAATGAGTGCTCTGTCTCCAAACTCTGTCTTAAATGCCATCATATTAATGAGAACTGTACTACAGTAAAACAAATAACATTGCAGCAAGCATGTTAGAGATCATTTAACTATATATACAGCCCAAATGTATTTGCCATATACGATTGCTTCACGGATAAATAATAATAAATCCCATAAGTGCAGGCCTCTTAACAGTAACATGATCTGCTAAGCCAATAGTTATGCCCCTGAAGCAGTGGAAGCTTATATAGAATTAGGAATTGAACCAAAACTATTATCAGAGTTTAGAGAGATTTTGCAAATTTTATAGCGGTATTGCCAAATCTAACAAAAATCTGAATTCTTGACAGTTGGCCAAACAGCCAGATTTTCTGTGACTAAACGCCTTCATATTAGGACCTAATTGGGAATTCTGTTGAAGGAGTAGGAAATACATTAATCACGCAGATGTTTTTTTTTTACATTTCAGATGTGTTTGGTGAAGATTTTTTTTTTTTTATAAATCAGCTATCAAAAAAGTGTCTATTTAATTTTAGTGCTGTTTTTGTATTAAAGCTATATTAAAGTCTTGTTTAAAAAAAATAGCAAACATGTTACACTTACCTGCTCTGTGTAATGGCTTTGCACAGAGCAGCCCGATCCTCTTCTTCTCAGGTCACACACTGGCGATCCTGGCCCCTCCATTCTGACCCCCACTCTGTTTTTCTTTTACATTTTTGTATTGCCGGCAAAGTCTTGCAGCCAGGAAAATCTATTTGAATGAATGAATGAAAAACTTATATAGCGCAGCACATGCGAAGCAAATCGCCTCTGGGCGCTTGATGTTCCTGTCTCCTTTGAGATCAAAAGAGATGCGTCTTAATCTTTCTCCTGAAGACTAGATAGTTCTCCTCCAGCCGAATACTCGCTGGTAAGGCGTTCCATAGTCTGGGACCCTGGACAGCGAATCTCCTGTCTCCTTTGGACTTGAATCTGGCTTTTGGTATCTGAAGCCGATTTTGATTGGTGGATCGTAGAATACGATTGGGATTGTGAACTTGTAATTTTTCGCATAGATAATGGGGAGCATTCCCATGGATACATCTATGCGTTAGACAGAGAGCTTTAAAGGAGATTCTGTCTCTAACTGGAAGCCAGTGAAGGGATCTCAGTGAAGGTGAGATTGATTCCCAGGGTTTTTTCCCAGTCACAAGTCTGGCGGCCGTATTTTGAACGACTTGAAGACGAGCGATCTGGTACTTGGGGAGTCCGAGGTAAAGGGCATTTGCATAGTCCAGTCTGGAATTTACAATCGCTCCCACCACGACCGCTAAGTCTTTCTTGGGAATAAAAGGCGTGAGTCTGCGTAGTAGGCGCAGCAGATGGTGAGATCCGCTGACTACTGACCCTATTTGTGCGTTCATTGTCATGTCGGAGTCAAAGATGACCCCAAGACTTTTGACTTTGGCGCTAGGGGTGATAATTTTGCCCAGAATGGGCGGCGGGATCCAAGTTGGTGTCGATAGATTCCTACGCTTGGCGTGAAACAGAAGAAGTTCTGTTTTTGCTCCGTTGAGTTTGAGATAACTCTTTGTCATCCAGTCCTCTATCAGAGAGAGGCATGTCTCTAGATTGAGGTGGTGATCCTTTTTATTGCAAATGCGGAAGTACAGTTGCGTGTCATCTGCATAGGAGTGATATAGCAGTTTTTGGCTGCTGATGATTTCGAAAAGAGGACGCACATAGATGTTGAATAACATCGGCGACAGGGGAGATCCTTGAGGGACCCCGCACGATAATGTGCGTTGTTCAGAAGTGAAGGGTCCTAGCTTCACTATTTGCGATCTGTTTTCCAAAAAAGAGGAGAACCAGGATAGATCGCGTTCTGCGACTTTAGCTACTTTAGCCAGCCGAGTCAGCAACAGCTTGTGATCTACTGTATCAAAGGCTGCGCTTAGGTCCAGCAGAACCAGAAGAGATGATTCTCCTTCGTCTGCGGCCTCGAGAACGTCGTCCCATATCTTAAGCAATGCAGTTTCCGTCCCGTGTCCGGGACGGAATCCTGATTGAAATGGGTCGAGTAAGTTGTGGGTGTCTAGATGCTGTTGCAGCTGCTGTACCACTGCTTTCTCCATTACCTTGGAGAGAGCATTTAGGCCTGTTATGGGGCGCCAGTTGAGTGGATCCTTAGGATCCAGGGTGGCTTTCTTCAGGATGGGTTGAATGAAGCCCTCCTTCAACTGGGAGGGCATTATGCCCTCCTTGAAGGATTGGTTGACAAGCTGCGTGACAGGAGGTGCCAAGATGTCGGCGCATTCCTTCAGCAGTTTAGTGGGGATAATATCATTTGGCGCAGTGCTGTTGCGCAGAGTGCCGATGATATTTTTAGTGGTCTGAATGGAGATGGGTTCCAGCTTGAACTCACCTAACTGTGGTGACTTACTGCCGGTGCAGTGTAATCGACTCCGGGGGGGGCTGGAAGAGCGATTGTTTTGCTGAATGCCTTGCCGGATTGCCTCAATTTTGGTAATGAAGCAATCCGCTAACTCATCGCAAAATTCTTGTGAATCCAAGTTGGGGGCCACAAGACATCCTGGATTCATGGTCTGGGTGACCAGCTTGAAGAGTTCGCGGGGGCGATTTAGGGCCCCGTTGATAGCCTCCGAAAAGTAATTCTTCTTGGCTTCAAAGATTTGTTTGTAGTATTTTCTAGTTATTACCTTGTAGATCGAGAGGTTCTCATCTGAAGAGTTTCTTTTCCAGGCTGCCTCTGCCCTTCTGCGCTCTTGCTTCAGTAACGCCAGCTGGTTGTTGAACCAGCCGGAGTTATTTTTCCTGATCTGGGTCTTTCGTTTAGGCGCTATCAAGTCAGCTGACTGCAATAGTGCTGTGTTTATGGCCACCAATGTTTCTTCCGCTGTTTGGTGCGGCTGAATTGTATTTATTTTTTCCCCTAATGTGGCTTTGAAAAGCTCAGAGTGGAGCTTCTTCTGACATCTAGTCCAGTGTGTTGTCACTGGATTTGATGTTTTTATTAAGGGGGGGAAATCGGAAATAATGAATTTAATTGCATGGTGATCTGTCCATGGCAATGGTTCATTTTCCAAGATTTTTATTTCCAGATCTTGTCTGAAAACAAGATCGAGCGTATGACCTGAAGCATGTGTGGGCCCACATACTAGTTGCTGAAGCCCTAATCCTTCTAGGTGGTCGATGCAGGCGTCAGCAATGGGGTCCTGCGGGGAGTTGGCCCAGAGATTGAAGTCCCCGAGCAGCAAAAGGTGTCTGCTATTCAGGGTGTAGGTGGAGACAAAATCCGTCAAAGATGGGAGCAGCTGCGACTTGGGGCCAGGTGGCCTATAGCAGAGTAGAATCTGGACGGTCTCCTGGCCGTTTACTTGCAGTTGGAGAGTAAGGGTTTCCATGAATGGAAGAGGGTTTTGGAGGCTTGGTTTTGTGATCGCAAGACGTGTCTTATGAATCACCGCCAATCCCCCTCCTCTTTGCCCTATTCTATTTTCCGTTATAATACGGTAGTTTTCTGGCACCAATTCTCCAAGAATGGTGTTACAGTCGGCTGTGAGCCAGCTCTCTGTGATAAAGAGGCAGTCTAAGTCATGTTGCAATAAGAAATCGTGAATTTCTAATCGGTGTTTTACTGCCGATCTAGTGTTAATCAAAGCACATGATATGTGCTTTGGCTGTGGTAACTGCCTGCGATTTTTTGAAGTCGATCGTCGCTCGATCCTCAAAAGTCGCAGATTTCCTAGGGTCTTTTTGGTAGCGGCCGACAGAATTGCGGCAAATCGCTCCAGATCCCAAATGTTCTCCGCCGAGTATTGCCGATTAACCATGGCAGGAGTGGGGGGGTGGATTCTCGAGGATAACCGAATCCTCAGATCCTGGCTTGGTCCAGAGGAAGGCAAAAAACCCTGACCACGCTGAGCCAATATGCTGTGGTAGGGAAAAAATTCCTTCCTGACCCCTAAATAGGCGATCGGGTTTTAGCCCTGGATCAAGTTATAAACGAATATGAGCAGGGGGAGATAGGGCTGGATGGAGCAAGCTGGCCACCAACCTGACAGCAGGATCCAGGCTGGGGGGGTACCAGGCTAAGGAGATCACTGTCTGTGCTGCCAGGGGGGCTGAGAAGGATGATCGGGGGCGAGGGGACTCTGCAAGGGTGAGTGAAAAGTAATTAGGTGGGGAGCGGCACGCCGCTAGGCCGCGGATGAAGCCGCGGCCTTTCCTGAGTCGCGGCTGCCGCTGCAGTGATGTGGAGAAGCAGTGATGGTGATGTGGAGATGCCTCTGGGGTGAGGTGGGGGATTTCTGGCCTGTAGCAGCGTGTGGGGATCGGCGCGGCGGTAGGCCGCAAGTGAAGCCGCGGTCTTTCCTAGATCGCGGCGCCCGCGATTCCCCACAGGCTGGCGCGGTTCTCGGGAAAAGCACCCGGGGGAGCAACCGCGGAGGGGAAGAAGGAGCAGGGGAGCAGGGGAGAGCCGTGGGGCATGGATGTTTGTGGCGGCTGTCCTCAAAAGGACGGCCGTCAATGGTCCCAGCGAGGCTCTTACCTGGAGTGAAGAGAATCCAGGGGAGGGCTGGATCACTGAACCGGAGGTAACCGGAGGTACCCAGGGACCCAGGGAGAGGTAAATTGTAGATAGTGGCAGCCAAGACAGGGGAGACAGGGAGGTGGAAGCCCCTGCTTGCCTGCGAGGCCTGGAGCCGCACAGTGGGAGGACCCTGCCTGGCTGAGCTATCCCTGAGAGAGAGACTCGTTGGAGAGCGTCCTTACTCTCTCAATACCTGACACTGAACTGAACTACTACAACTGAACTATTTACATTTTTATTTTATTTTTATACATCAGTTTTGCTGCAGCATGTTCTATACATGGTACAGATGTGTCACTTTACAGGCAGACTAAGAGGACCCCCTGTGCTATATTTAAAGGAACTTTAAATTGTTATTGTTTAACTTCAAGCATTATTAACATCACTGCTTATTAAAAAAAAAAAATTTGCATTGATACATGTTCCCTAGGGTAGTACCCAGGCCCCCATACGCTTTTTATGGCAAATAACATGCATATAGTCCCATAGACCTTAATAGGGTTCACGGTTCAGGCCCAAACTTTTTCCACGTTCGTGAGTCCTGGTGCAAACTAAACCAGGTGAAGGGGGGGGGGGGGTAAGGTGGCTATTCGGCCCATCATTACTGTTGAGCTGGAAATTGTTGTTTCTTTTGATTCACCTTTGCTAAGTGATAATATACTCATATATGCTAATAGGTCATACCTAATTGTAAAGTTTGACCACTCAGAGCCAAAAGCTTGTGAATTGTTACCTGTTTGTGTGAATGTACCCTGGAGTGTCAGAGGAGCTGAGGCCTTTAGCAAGGTCAAGGCAGGAACAGAAGGCCCAATGCAACCAGCTGCTCTTTTGTCTGATAATTTGTGTGTAAATTAAGCAGCGCAACTGGATGTATTAAAGTCCATGCTAAAACTAAAATTACTGCATCTATAGCCACCAATATTCTAACACTAACCTATCTAGCCCTGTAAAGAAAAAATCAGTATACACACTGTATGTAATGTAATAATGTCCTAAACCCTAAAAATTGTGTCTGTGCTCACCCTTTTACAACTTCATGCCAATTGATAGCACAGTTTATATGAAAAATAGAAGTTTATTATAGGTTCTGCTTCCTTTCTTGGTTAACACATGAACAGCATGGATAGCATTTAGGGGCACGAATGCAACAAAAAGGCAACGTTAATTTTCTAAAATAAAGCATAATAATTTAGACACAAAGAGTGTTTAGAAGTCAGTCTTTTAATGTAATCCTTCACAGCAATCCAGACAAAGAATATGTAAACAACTCAACTCTGAGAATTTGGTTTAAATTTGTTAATAAATATAAGCTTTTGTAGGATGATGTCATATGGGTGTTTATTTGTAGGGATGTACAGTACTTAGCATTTCAACTTCTGTGCTTTAAATTATTTCATTACTTTTAGTTTTAATTGCGATATTAAAAAAAAATGTTTTTATTATTTTCAAGGTCCCTTTTAAAATCAGTAAGTGTAATAAAAAAAATACAACTGTGCTGACTGGCAATTAACTGTAGTTATTTACTTAGAATTGCACTTATGTAATGCTGTATGTAATGTTATACCCATGACATCATTTCCTAGTATGATACTTTGAAATTCAGCTGAAAGCAGATTTCGGCAATCAGTTCAATTTGCCTGTAGTAGTTATACCCTGTCTTTAATGCAATAAATATACAATAAATATGGCATTAGGGCTGACAGCCAAAAGGTGTATACAAATACATATTAAATAATCAGAACAGAGGACCATCTTGCATTGAACTCACGCATATGCCTCAAAAACTTCATACCTAAGTGGTGTCAAGGCATTATTTGATAACCCAGCAAGGAGGTATCAGTATATATAAAACCTATATTAAAAATGACCTTCTACACTGTCCTACAACCTAAATAACTAAACCTGTTAGTAGTTAAGATTTCAATGATGCCCACAAATATTGAAAAGTACAGTAATTTAATGCAAACACTGTGCAAACTGCCCTGGAATTTTACAAATGGCTGAGGATGACTGGGTGGATAAGACAGATTGCTCGGTAAAATTCAGCATTTAATGCAGGAATTTAAGGTGGTCCGTCTACATTGTGCTGTAAGATGATCAGACATCCTGAATTCTAAGTGCAGGAGCGTAAAATATTTTCCAGGATATTAAACTGCTTGCTTGAAAGAAGGAGAAATTACTGGTTTCCTTTCTGCTCAGTGTTATTTTGTTTTGTCTAGAAAAATATATCTGAAATTAAGGAGATGTGAATACTTGTGGACCTTCTAGACCCAATAATTTTTGTCTTATAATCAAAAGATTGCCACATACAGAAATATTTTCTCTCCTATATAAGAAATACTAAAATTGTTGTAAAATAATAGTATTGTATGTGATGTGATGAGAAAGCTTTATTTGGATTGTAAATTACTGTTCAGTCTTTACCTGAGAATTACGCCTTCAGAAATACCTGGTATAAAATCTAAGGTACATCACTAATTTTATATGAGTGTAATTTTGTGCATATTTGTTAACCATAATTTATGAATCACCCTAAACCCTGTGCTGTGCCACACCAGGGAACTCTCTACAGTATGTTTTTTTGCTGCTGTATTATCATCACACCTTAACTATAATATAGCACTTTTTCCCTCTGAAAACAGAGGGTAAACAGTGTCTGCGCGTTATACGCTGATATCATGTTTTACCAGCAGGGGGCGGGGATCGGGGACCTGGCCCGAGAACAGCGCTCTCTGCATAGTCTGAAGTTGAAAAAAAAAAGTCACTTGCCAGCCCCTTGTACACCGCTCTTCCTCTGTCAGTGTCATTGTAAAACAAAGCTTGTAAATGTCTCTATAGCTCAGTTTTTTTCAGGCTGCTCTCCTCCTCCCCTGAGTGTAGCTTTGATTGGAGGAGGAGAGCAGTCACATGCCCATCAGAGGAGAGCAGCCATGTGACCAGGTCAGTGAAAAAAAACGGAGCTATTGAGGTAAATGGAAGCTTTGTTTTGCAATAGGAGACACAGGAGGAGCAGTGTGGAAGGGGCTGACAGTGATTTTTTTATTTTTTTTTACTTAACTGTAGAGAATGCTGGCAGCACTGTCCCGGGAGACTGGGGGTCTCCTGTGAGTGCAGGGGGCTGTGTACTGGATGGGGGATGTATAATGGATGAGGGCTGTATACTGGGGAGGGGGGCAGTATAATGGATGGGGGGATGTATAATGTAAGGGGGGCTGTGTACTGGATGTGTTGATGTATAATGGAGGGGGGCTGTATACTGGATGGGGGATGCATAATGTATGGGGGGGCTGTGTACTGGATGGGGGATGTATAATGGAGGGGGGCTGTATACTGGATGGGGATGTATAATGGATGGGGGGATGTGTACTGGATGGGGGAGGCCGTGTACTGTAAAGGGAGCTGAGAATTTTTTTTCCCCTTAAACTCCCCTCTGAATTGGGGTGCATGTTATTTGCCGGCGCGTGTTATACACCGATAAATACGGTATTTGTCATTCAGCCACAGAATAATGTATGATCAACCCATAATAAACTGGAAACGTGAAAGATTCACCCTTCAATACAGTGTTACAATTTCTATATAAACATCACACAATGTGACACTATGTGAAAGTAATACAAAGCAAACGTCAAACATTTACAGTACAGTATATTTATTTCTATAAAAAAAGTCCAAAAAACAACTGTATTTCAATCCTTCTTTTGTATCAAGATCATCCATAGACAGTGGCGGCTGGTGATAAAATATTTTGGGGGGGGCGCAAACCCCTCAAGGTCCTTACCTGCCCATCCTCTGCTGTCACCGCTCCCAATACCCGAACACACTATACACAGAGCACACACAATACACAGTGCATACACAGAACATACACAATACACACAGTGCAAATACACAGAACACATTGTGCATACACAGAACATACCGTCCATACACAGAACATTCCGTGCAGACACAGAACATACCGTGCAGACACAGAACACACTGTACAGAACATACACAGAACACACAGTACATACACAGAACATACCGTGCAGACACAGAACATACACAAAACACACCGTACATACACAGAACATACACAGAACACACTGTACATACACAGAACATACTGTGCAGACACAGAACATACACAGAACACACTGTACAGTACATACACAAAACACACCATAAACACAACACACTGCACATTGTATATACATATAGAGAACACACAGTACATACAGAACAGAACACACTGTACATACAATACATACAGAGAACACACAGTACATACAATACAGAACACACTGTACATACAATACATACAGAGAACACACAGTACATACAATACAGAACACACAGAACATACAATACATACAGAAAACACACAGTACATACAATACATACAGAGAACACACAGTACATACAATACATACAGAGAACACACAGAACATACAATACAGAACACACAGAACATACAATACAGAACACACAGAACATACAATACATACAGAGAACAACACAGTACATACAATACATACAGAGCAGCACACTATATACAGAGGGGGGGAATCCAGCAGCACTCACATTAGTTACATTGGCCCCTGAGTCAGTTAGGATGAATTATCCTGTAATCTGATGGAGTTGGCATGTGCTCACCTCCCCCCACAGACATGCTCTCTCTCTCCCATACAGTAATGTTTTGTAACCTCTTCCCTGCCTGAATGTCCATTTTTTACATATTTTAAAACAACCTGTTGCTGAAACACACCAATCTTCTTATTACAGTGTCCCACACAGTAGCTGCCATGCCATGAGTTACACCTGAAGCAGACTGCCTAAAGGGGAGGAGGGGAGGGGGGGAAGCAGCAACGTGAGATGCAGACTATACTCTGACTGTCAGATATACAATCTTCTTACTTGAGATTGTTCCTGTAACTGGGAAATAACGGCACTTACTGTAATCCTTGGTCTGTGGAGCAAAGAAACATTCCGATCACCTTGCCTCATGGAAGCCAACAACCCAATACTGTTGGGAACAGAAAGTGAAAGTAGCTGCCCGGAAAAGCACCTTGCAAGCCCTACAGAGGGTGCTAATTGGTCAGATAGCTAGACAGCCAGAAGACTGACCCAATGAGAGTGCTGGGGCTATTCCCTGAGCGCCTCTAATCCACAAAAAACTCAGCGAATGTAGCATCTCGCTTGCAATCGCGGGATTGCATTGGCATGACGCATAGGGCCATAGGGCACTGGGGCCGGCGCTCGAGCCCAGTGAATTTAAAGATTTTTTATTTATTTTTTTAAAGAGACCTTTTTTTAACTTTTTTTTTTTGCCTTTAGCTTAGGGGGGGGCAGCGCCCATGCGCCCACAATGGACGGGCCGCCACTGTCCATAGACCATTGTATTTCTTTGTATAAACATAATAAATTCAATGTAGACTGATGTGTCTCTTCACCAGTTCAAATGGACAGCCACTCACCAGATAGTATTGCCTTGCTTCAAAATTGGCAAACAAGCACTCACAACTTTCTTTACTCGGTTTAGATATTTTCTATTGCTGTAAGATCTCCCCCTTTTCCTCTTTTATCCACATCATTAATATTATGAGAACATGGGAAATTAAACAATGCATAGCATAATTTTTTAAATGTTAGATATGCTCACAAGCATATATCTTGCAAAGCAGATCACAGTGTGTGACGCAACGTGCAAAGAACTTCAGTAAAACAAGCAAGTGCTATATAATTGAGCATAGATTCCACATCCAAATGCACCTCCACCAATTCAATGGGAGAACCCCTCACCAACCAATATTACTTCTCTTTAGAAAAAAATCTGCCAAAAAAGGGCTCAGAGTTTCTGTAATCCTCTCATTCCACAGTATTCACATCAAAGATCATAGGATAATAAACACAATAAAACAACACATGGCATAGACCAGGTTTATGTGTATTAGAATGTATATATACTCACAAATATACATATCTTGTAAAGGGGTATGTGAAGCAGTGTGCAAAGACGCTATCACTTTAGTAAAACATGCAAGTGCTAAAAAAAAATATTGTAAATTCCACATCCAGGTGTCCTACCACCACTTCAGTTGGACAGCCACTCGCTGGATAATAGTCCTTCTCTTTAGAAAAAGATCAGGAAAAAGGGGGCCTGAACCTGGGCTGCTGCTTTTTAAGTCAGCAGATCACCTCCATCTTCTCTTACTCTACAGTAATCACATCAAAGATCATGGGAAAATAAAACAATATATGTCATAATACTGCTAAAACCAAGTGTTGTTAGTTAAAAAGCAAATATATTCAGAAACATAAATCTTGTAAAAGTATTACACAGCATGTAAAGCAGTCTTCTGGTCCTACTGGGATCTCTATAATCAGCTGCTAGCAGTGCTAAAGCCAGCTGCAGTGCCTGTCAGCATGTCTCCCAGGTCTCTGCTAGTCAGTTTGCATGTGATCATATCTAAGCCCCACCCCCAGCGCATGTTTCATTATCAGTATAACTTCCTTAAGAAGTGTAAATAATATAATCAAAAGTGCATTAAGAAAGCCTCTGCACACATGACTTCCATCAGTCCATATCTTGGCATGATAGACAAGTGCTCCAGCTCAAGTCACCATCCATCGGGGAGAGAAATCACAGATGTGTGCTACATGAATTTTAGAATGTCTTATGACTGCTTTTTGGAAGCTTAAAGTGGAAGTCCATGTTAAAACTAAAATCCCTGCCTCTACAGCCACCAACATTCCAACACTAACCTATGTAGCCTTGTAAAGAAAAAAATAAGTATACATACTTTTTCTGAAGCCGATCCAACCCGATCTCCAGTGGCGGTAGCTCTGTTGAGTACACGTCCGACAATGGCTGTGAAATGAATGGGGACTAACATCACGCATAGAGTTACTATAGGGCTTCCGTTGTCAGATGTGTCCTCTGCACCCGTCTCCACAGCCAAGCCGCGGCTGACAGCTTAGTGTGGGATCAAAGCTTTTGGTGCTGGAGATCAGGTCAGATCATTTGCAGAAAAGGTATGTATACTGTTCTTTTTCTTTACAGGGCTAGATAGATTAGTCTTAAAAAAGTTGATAGCTATAGATGCAGGGATTTCAGTTTTAGCATGGACTTCCATTTTAATACATACAGGTGCGCTGCTTGATTTACACACAAATTATCAGTACAAAAGAGAAGCTAGTTGCATTGGGCCTTCAGTTCCTGCCTTGACCCTGCTAAAGGCCTCAGCTCCTCTGACACACCAGGTTACATTCACACAAACAGGTAGCAATACCCAACTTTTAGCTCTGAGTGGTCAAACCTTAAAATTAGATCTGAAATATGAGTATATGAGTATATTATCACTTTGCAAAGGTGAATCAAAAGTAATAAAGCAATAACAATTTCCAGCTCAACAGTAGTGATGGGCAAACACCCCTCCCCCTCCTGGTTCACAGACCTCCTGAACATGAAAAAAGCTGGAAAAAGCTCAGACCCGAATTGTGAACCCTATTAAAATCTATGATTAAATTTCTTTTTTTTTTCATTACACAAGAAGTGTCAATAATATTCAAACTGATTAATATTAATATTTTACATAATAAAGATCTATTATAGTTAATATAATAAATAATACATTACAACTTCGGATTGTTTGTAATCCAAAGCACTTGTATATAAAAAGTGAATTTCCCCATTAGAAATAATGGAAACTCAGATGATTCATTCCACAACCATTTATCCATAAGTCCTTCAGTCTATAGTTCATATAAAAAGATCATAGCAATGTGACTTCAAGGCAACTCCAGGGAATGCCTGGGTAATCTTCTTGTAATATAAGATCCAAATCACATCAATTAAGATGAGCATCTGACCTAATTAGGGCTCATGCACAGTGCAGCTAAAAAAAAGGGCTGCTTTCACAGCCATTCTTCTTTGAGCTCCTATGAACATCTTTGAGCTTTTTTGAGAATAAGCCCTTTTTTTAACAAACCCCTCCTTAAAGTCTACGGGTACAGATGAAAGTCGCCTTCCAGTAGTACAGGAAACTTTTCTAAAGTCGGAGAGACTTCGGTAGTGCTAATTAAGACAGCTCTCTTTGACTAAAACGGGACGTGACCCTACTCGTATTGCAAGACATTGCTTGTTTATCAATGTAAAATGTATTTAAAAATTGTGCTTGTACCCGGCCACCTCGGACCGCTGCTGGCGCTGTCGGCAGGACAGGGGAACGCTTATCCATGTTTACTGGAGTTGCCCACTGATTGTCCTCTTCTGGACCTCGGTCCAGCCGACTTCTAGACAGGACGCTCCCCCTGACCCCAAAAGTTTACTTATTAGGATTGCCCCCGCCGAACCTCCCAGCACCCTACAAGAAACTGACCAGACATGTTCTCACGGCAGCGCGATGTCTGGTGGCACTACATTGGAAGCGCTCCTCCCCTCCCCTCCCCCCCTGAGGCCATATATGCAAGGATCAAGGATGTGGAACTAATGAAGAGGATGTCGGCCAGAATGCTAGACAGACTGGAGGCCCACGACGAGGTCTGGGAGCTTTGGCACCGCCGGAAGGAGGTATCCTGATCAGGAACCCAGATCACACAGGTGACATCCCATCCCATCCTCTTTCTTTTTGCTGTCTCCTTTCTTCTCTTCTTATCTCTTCCTGTCAACCCACAGGAAATTCTAGATTGTTCACTAGTATAATGATGCACTGACGTGTCTATTTTGTGCCTTGCACTTAGCTGGTTTGTGTAGCTCTGAGTAAATGCGAACTTGTAGCGGCCTCGTGAGAGGGTACATAACTGGTCAGATAAAGCTTTGGAAATTGTCAAATAGAGTAATGACCACTCCACTAGATGTTGCTTACGTGAATGATCCTATGTGTTAACGTGTATTGAAACTTTCCGAATAAAACTATTATTGATAAAAAAAAAAAATTGTGCTTGTCTTGTAATTCACTCACAATCCAAGGTTTTACTGAATTTAAAAATGTATTATAGTGGGACCAGAAAAGTGTGTCATCTTATTACAAAGCCAACCTATAAGTCTAAGGCCCCATACACACGAGCGGACAGATTTGTTCAAATCTGTCCGTCCGACAGATTTGAACAAATCTGTCTGCTGGGATTTTGGTTTGCTGACGTGTCGGTGACGTGGCGGTGACGTTGACGCCGTCACGTCACCGCACCAGGAAGTAAAACACTTCCGCGCATGCGCCGAATCCATTCGACAGCGGCGCGGCGGCGGTGCGGGACGACATGTCTGCTGGTAAGTGTACTAACCAGCAGACATGTCGGGCGGACACATTCCCACCCGATAGATTTCAAAGCATGCTTTGAAATCTGTCGGGTGGACAAATCTGTCCGCTAGCCCATACACACGATCGGAGATGTCTGCTGAAACGGTCCATCGGACCGTTTTCAGCGGACATATCCGCTCGTGTGTACGAGGCCTTAAAGTTATCCTATGAATGTTCATGGTCTTTTGAAAATGTTAACAAGCTCTACATACCAAGCTTATGCTGTTGAAAAGTGAATTTAGTAGAATGGGAAATATGTAGATAAATAAGTAAATTTTTCCTAAAGGTCTGCTTTTGAATTATGTACAACGCCTTACAAATAGAAATGGAAATTCAGATCTTGAATTAAAATATTACTGTAACTATGCTGATTTTATTTCAACCATACTATGTCAAACTGTTAATGGTTTCTATTGGAGCACAATCTCCAGGACGTATTTATGTTGTTGTAACAATTTCCTCGGTTTTGTTTTCAAACTGGTATGCTGCATTCCTTAACTTACTGGTTTAGCTTATTAACCTATTAGACCTGTGTCAGCAATTTCTTTGACATTTGCTAATGAGGATGGAGCTGAATGGCATGATGGCTCTGGAAACTTCTGTGGGCTGAACGATAGCAGAAAACATTGGTGGCACAGCTAGATAAATAATACTGCTTGAATAGGCTTAACTAACTGATTATGTTCCTATTCATTTAACCACTTCTCTACTTGGCCAATTCTGACATTTCTCTCCTACATGTAAAACCATATTTTTTTGCTAGAAAATTACTTAAATCCCCCAAACCTCATATACTGTATTTGTTTTCAAGCAGAGGCCCTAGAAAATAAAATGGTGTTTTTTTTTTTTATGTCATAGCATTTGCGCAACAGTTTTTTATATTCAAATTTTTGGAAAAAATATATTTTATCTGACGTGTGGTGCGAAGAACGTCTCCTTCATTTTTTTAATCACTTATATTGCTATCACAAGGGATAGACACCATATCTTGTGATAGCATGGGCAGTGACAGGTCCTCTTTATTGAGACATCAAAGTATTTGCTTCAGTATGCCCTGTGTTGAGTTTAAGTAGTTCCCTTGTAGTGTTTCAGAAAACAGTTCTGGGAAACCAGTAATGGACTCCGGACACCGACTTCGGGAAAACAAAATCTTTTATTTGCTAACGAGACTTAGTGGACTGGTGTCAGTAGTGTATTTAGGTTATGTGATGCCCTTGGCCTGACTAAACTCACGCACCCTCTAATTTAAATATGACCCACACTCCTTTCTGATTAAGACCCACATTGAAATTTCTGAGTGGGGATATTATTTCTTAGGGCCTGGGGGGGGGGGGGGGGGGTGGATTCCAGTAATTTGCAAATATTTTCTCTCACTTCTTGTTTGGCTATGGGGCAGAAAGTGGAGGGAAATCTCTGTAATGGGACAAGGATGGTAAAAAATAAACCGACAGGGGCTATAACCCTCCCTTACTCTATCCAGAATGAAAAAAAAAGTGTTGCCTATAGTTCTACTTATCTATATATATATGAGTGAGTGAGTAAAGAACTTGTATAGCGCTACACAGTGGTCCAGTGAGTAGAGGGGCAGCACAGTGGTCCAGTGAGTAGCACTTTCGCCTAGCAGCAAAAGGGTCGCTGGTTCGAATCCCAACCACGACACCATCTGCCTGGAGTTTGCATGTTCTCCCTGTGTCTGCGTGGGTTTCCTCCGGGTACTCCCGTTTCCTCCCACACTCCAAAGACATGCTGGTAGGTAAATTGGATCATCCAAAAAATTGACCCAGTATATATGTATATATGTGTGTATGACTGTGTGTCCATAGCGTGTCAAGATCCTACGGGGTAAAAATGACCGCACCAGCCAAGCAGACACTGGCTGGAAAAAGCGCCCAGAGGCGATTCAGTTCGCATGCGTTGTGCTATACAAGTCATTCATTCATTCATACACACGCGAACAAAATCGCCTCAAGGCGCTTTCCATCCGGTGTCGTCCTAATCCTTCAAAAGAGGTGGGTCTTAAGCTTCTTCCTGAAGGCCCGATGGTTTTCTTCCATGCGGATGTCCGTTGGTAGAGCGTTCCATAGCCTTGGACTGCAAATCTTCGTTCTCCCTTTGGTTTGTAGTTGTATTTGGGGATATCGAGGAGGTTTTGGTTAGATGATGGGTGAGTGCGATGGGTGGTGTAGTGCTTTATTTTCTTACATAAGTATTGAGGAGCCTTTCCTTGTGTGCATTTTTGGGTGAGGCAGAGGGTCTTAAATGTGATCCGATCCTTTACTGTTAGCCAATGAAGGGCCCTCAGGGTTGGGGTGATAGATTCCCAGGGTTTCTTTCCTGTTACCAACTAGTGATGAGCGGAATACGCCATATTCGATTTCGCGATATTTCACGAATATATAGAAGAATATTCGCGAAATATTCGTTAATATCGAATATTCGTGATATTTTATCAAAAAAAAAATTGCGAAATTTCGCTAATGGGAATGCGAAATTGATTGAGAAATTCTCGTCAACACGCGAAAACGGAGATCATTTCCTGGATTACTAAACTAATATGCACTAAACACTAACTCTACTTACACAAACTTATATGACTAAACTAAAGCAAATTTTTTTTTTGTTTTGTTTTTTTTATACACAAAACACAGAAGGGCAGAGAAAGTATTCGCGAATATTCGTAATACGAATATTCGCATTGCGAATATTCGGCAACATAAAAGGATCGCCTCAGCTACTCGGCCCAGGGTCTCTAAACATACCAGCAATGCTTTTAGACGTCGATGGAGATCACTAGGATGTGATCTGTTTTAAAAATAAATTTGAAAAAATACGAATATTCGCAATAGCGAATATTCACCGCGATAATCGATTTATTTGCGAATACTCGAATATGCAATATTCGTAACAAATATTCGCAATGCAAATATTCATGAGCAACACTATTACCAACCTAAGGGGCTGTGTAAAATGTAACCATGCCAATGGTGCAGAAGAAACATATAGCACAGTGAGGAAGGTTTGTGGTCCAGGATGATAGGACAGTCAAAATTAGAAGCAGCGCTCCCCACCCACAGTTGCAGAACGCCAGCCGTCTGCATACTGGAAGCGGTACAGTTGCTTTATGGGGGCGCTAGACTAATATGCCTCTAAGCCCAGTCTGCCCCATAAGACTGGCGCTACACTAAGGCCACGTACACACGATCAGACTTGCTTTAAAATCGGTTCGATGGACGCCTGACTATCGGACCAAAACGATGGTTAGTACGTAAAAGCATCGGACCAAAAACCTGTGCATGCTCAGAATCAAGTCGACGCATGCTTGGAAGCATTGAATTACGTTTTTTCAGCACGTCGTTGTGTTCTACGTCACCGCGTTCTTACCCGACCATTCTCATCGGACCAGTCTGATCTTTTGTATGGGGCCTAACAGTGTAGCGCAAGCTGGCGGGCACTCTTTGAGAATCTTCTACTCATTATATTAAAGCTAGTTTTGCATTGTTGATGGCATCACTGTGTGGCCCATTCATTTTTACTTGGAAAAAAAGGAAGAATACCCCTAGGGGCTTTGAGTTGCAGCTATTAATAATTCAATAGAAGTATAAGAAAATATAATGTAATTTATTAGAATAGAATAAATAAAAGAATGGGAACACCCATCACATACATATGGGAAACAAGGACTCAAAAAGGTAAATCGAACATTAAAGACAATAAGTAAATATATAAGTAGAGCAATTCAGTAGTATAACTTATGCTATTGAAGACAATAAGTAAATATATAAGTAGAGCAATTCAGTAGTATAACTTATGCGCAGAGACCCCGATGCGTTTCGACCCTTTTGCTGACATGGGTCCTCCTCAGGGGGAAAGAAGTTTGCAGGCATAAGTTCTATAAGAGAAGTGTACATGTACATAATGAGATTTGCTATAAAAAAAAAATGAACATGTAAAATATTAAGCTGTTACACATACAGTCATTGTTGCAGACATTGGTTTAAAAGTATATAGTTGTATAATTACCAGAATCAATATTGAGAGCCAGACTCGGTAACCAGACACAGGCCATGCCGCCATAGTAGGGGATTCCCGGGGGACACCCAGGATGAAGGGAAAGGTCAAAGTTGCAACATAGACCGGATAGCGGAATGGGTGGAACAACCCCCAGGCCCACGAGGGGTCGCAACCAACGGACCCCGCATTGGGCCGGATGGGGGGGGGGGAAAGGGGACACAGGGGGACCAGGCAGGGCAGGACGGGACGGGAGGAGAGCTGGGCCAGACGAAGCGAAAAGCAGGCAACCCAGGCAGGAAGTGATATACCTAAAAAGAGACAAGAATACCCCATGATAAGGGTAAAAAAAAGATGCTATATGGTGGTATAAACAAAGAGTCAACAGGGGGGGGGGGTAAGTGAAGCTGTTGTGTATGGACAGATGGTGAGAAGGGCTGATGTGTGGGGAGAGAGGGATAGATGAGCTGAGAAGAGTGTGAATACAAAGGATAAGGGTTGTGCGAGAGGAACAGAGAGTGAAAGAAGTGTGGGGTGAAAATAAGTGGAAACAGTGATGTATAGGAGGGAGAAGAAGAAAAATGGGAAAGATGAGTGGGCATATGAGTGAAGTGGACAACAGTATGGTATGACTGAATGAGAGGTGATGGAGTGGCCGAATAGGTGAAGGGGAAGTGTGAGTATGAGAGTGTGATGAGGTGATGTGGAGGGAAGGAATGGAGTGAAAGTGAAAAAGGACACACAGGGAAAACAATAAAAGGGGGGGGGAGGGAAAAAGGAAAAAAAAAAGAAGAGAAAAAAAGGACAAAAGGGAAAAGAAAGAGGAAAGGATTGTTATTACCTGGACTCTCTGGATGGATGGGGTAGACCATTTGAAGGCATATTGGTGTCTATAGAAGAATGTGCTATAAAGTTGACCTAGGTAAATATTGTTTTCCCTGTGTGTCCTTTTTCACTTTCACTCCATTCCTTCCCTCCACATCACCTCATCACACTCTCATACTCATACTTCCCCTTCACCTATTCGGCCACTCCATCACCTCTCATTCAGTCATACCATACTGTTGTCCACTTCACTCATATGCCCACTCATTTTTCACATTTTTTTTCTTCTCCCTCCTAGACTTCACACATACATCACTGTTTCCACTTATTTTCACCCCACACTTCTTTCACTCTCTGTTTCTCTCACACAACCCTTATCCTTTGTATTCACACTCTTCTCAGCTCATCTATCCCTCTCTCCCCACACATCAGCCCTTCTCACCATCTGTCCATACACAACAGCTTCACTTACCCCCCACCCCCCCTGTTGACTCTTTGTTTATACCACCATATAGCAGCTTTTTTTTACCCTTATCATGGGGTATTCTTGTCTCTTTTTAGGTATATCAGTTCCTGCCTGGGTTGCCTGCTTTTCGCTTCGTCTGGCCCAGCTCTCCTCCCGTCCCGTCCTGCCTGGTCCCCCTGTGTCCCCTTCCCCCCCCCCCCCCCCATCCGGCCCAATGCGGGGTCCGTTGGTTGCGACCCCTCGTGGGCCTGGGGGTTGTTCCACCCATTCCGCTATGTTGCAACTTTGACCTTTCCCTTCATCCTGGGTGTCCCCCGGGAATCCCCTACTATGGCGGCATGGCCTGTGTCTGGTTACCGAGTCTGGCTCTCAATATTGATTCTGGTAATTATACAACTATATACTTTTAAACCAATGTCTGCAACAATGACTGTATGTGTAACAGCTTAATATTTTACATGTTCATTTTTTTTTATAGCAAATCTCATTATGTACATGTACACTTCTCTTATAGAACTTATGCCTGCAAACTTCTTTCCCCCTGAGGAGGACCCATGTCAGCAAAAGGGTCGAAACGCGTTGGGGTCTCTGCGCATAAGTTATACTACTGAATTGCTCTACTTATATATTTACTTATTGTCTTCAATGTTTGATTTACCTTTTTGAGTCCTTGTTTCCCATATGTATGTGATGGGTGTTCCCATTCTTTTATTTATTCTTTTCTAATAAATTACATTATATTTTCTTATACTTCTATTGAATTATTAATAGCTGCAACTCAAAGCCCCTAGGGGTACTCTTCCTTTTCTTCGAAAATCTATTCAGGGGTGTACAGCGCCCGTTATCCACACCGTGTATCGCCATTTCTTTGCCAAACATTCATTTTTACTTGACCAGCAGAACAGCTGAGCAGGGATGCGCACTTGGGTGTACACCCAATGAGAGTTGGCGGTACAGGGAAATAGGCAAATTTGGAGAGGGGTTTGTTTATACAATAAAGACAGTATTACGCTATGTCCTCTCTCCCTATGTTTTTGTCCACATGATTGCTCTTGCTGCAAACACACACTTAACCCCATCCATACTTTTTGGAGGAGAAACATTGCTGCTGGGCTGGGCTGAACTCCACAGGAGGGAGATCCCAATATCTGAAGGCGATTAACACCATGTCTATCTGGTGAGTACAAAACCGAGAGGGGGACTATAAGTGAAGGAAAGCTTGGATCTGTGTCTTTTCAACCAATTTCAAGTTTATTTCCCACAAAGAACATTTTAGATCAACAGACTATGTGCTTTATGTCTATTTTTATTTCTACTTTTATTAGTATTGTTAAAAAAAGAAGTACCCCATTGACATATGCGTGTCATATACACTCAAGATTGTATTTCATTATTTTATTTTGGTGTATAGTAGCTGTTGTTACATTGTTCTTAGCATTTGAAGTTAGCTACCATTCTTAGGATAGGAGATCCTGATTGATTTTTGCACTTCACAAAAGCAGATTTTGAACTTTTGAGTTCAATTGATATAAATTCATATAGCGCTGTTAATGCCTCATAGAGGCATATTTCTTTCATACATTTTTTCTCATTATAATAGCTGCTTTTTCTGCATATACATTTATATAATTTACTAAATTTGTCCACTGAGCGCTAGGACCAGCTTCTATCTTAGGATATATCCTGGTATATCTTTTCTATACTTTTCTATCATTACCTATAGCGAACATGGACTCCATTAATTTCTTGACCAATAGACAATTGAATTTGGATCAAGTCTTCTCGAATGAAGGAGATTGGGAGACCAATGAAGATCATAATGTGTTATTAAATGCATTAGGGAGTGCACTTGAGAAACAAGTGCGCACTTGGTGGGATATTTCCACATTTGAACGGTATTTACAAGAAAATATCATAATGCGCAGCCTGAGATGGGAGGTAACTCCGCAGGATGGGCTTGAGGATAAAGAATCCCAAACTGAATGGCTAGATTTCTTTAATGGTGTTGGTATGAAATTACAACAATTGGTACTCAAACGAAAGAGAATGAAAATGGCACTCTTGGAGAAAACAATAGCCGATTTGAAAACCAAATTAGACCCCATTAAAGGAACTCAGACTGTCATCAACTTTGATAATGAAATAAAAAAGAAGTTGGAAAAGACAGATAAAGAAACTCAAAAGAAAAAAATCAAGAAATTCAGAAGGGATGTAACTGACTTCAGAAAAAACACGGTTTACTTGTGGCAGCTGGGAAAAAGTGGTGCCACACCTCAGCAACCACAAGTAAATCCAATACCCAATCAGGAAAGCACTAATAATAGAAGACCCCCTACCATACAGATTACTGAACAAAGGCAAGATGTGAGAGCTCAGCCAAATTCCCAACCACAGCGTGGGAAAGGAAATAACAGGAATCAGGGTAGAGGAGGTAACAATGGACCAATTAGACCAGGTTATAATGCAAATTATCCCACCCATTATCCAATAACCACTGACAATAGATATGAAGCATTGTCAGGGCAAGGTCCTACAGATAACACGTATCGCACAGAATCACCACACCCGACTCCTTTTTTAGGGAGGGGGATGAGAGGTCACCCCAGAGGACGATCGCGAGGCAACCGACCCTGGAGGGGACGACCACAACAGTATTCCAATACCAATCACAGCCAAGATTGGTGGAACCCCCCAACAGGGGAAACCACATACAGCCCAATCAGACACTACAGGCCACCACACGTAGAGGATGCCTAGCAGGGCAACGTGTCAAGCAAAAAGAGGCCAAGACATGCAGATTAGGTGGCATATATAATTTATCATCAGCCACTCTCACCCAAAAGGAAAATAATATCCTTAATGCAGGACTTAAATGTTCCTCAACTAAAGTTTTAAACAAATTTGAAGTGTATATCGATCTACACAAATATATAAGGAAAATCAACATTAAAAGATATTTCCTTACTAACAGCTTTGGGACAACCAGACATAAATATTCAGAAGTAGTGGGTGTTAACAGTGGTCTGAAAAATCGATCTTTGTTTAACCCACCCCAAACGTCTAACCATCAGGTTGAAGTCTTTAAACAACTGGTCTTGAGAGATCTGGACACCCTGCAGATGAAAAAAAGCCTTAACCCCAAACATATTAAAGAAGGCATTCGAGCATTAGAAAACCGCAAGGATATAGTAGTGAGACCTGCGGATAAGGGAGGAGGGGTGGTGGTGATGGACAAAGTCTTTTACCACACCCAGATTCAGGAGATGCTCAATGATGAAAACACGTATCTACAGCTGAACGGTGACCCCACTAAACGATATAGAACAGATCTAAAGAACCTCATAGACTATGGATATTATATGAGAGTTCTCACTAAGAAAGAAAAACAGTTTCTATGCCCCAGTTTCAGTAGAATTCCAACCATTTATACAGTGCCCAAAATGCATAAGCATCCATTGTTACCACCCCCCAGACCAATAGTAAACGGTATTGAATCTGTGACATCAAGGGTAGGCCAATATTTGGACCACTTCTTACAAAGCAGTGTGATCACCACACAGGCATATTTAAAGGACACCACAAGTTTTTTTTTTAAATTAAGGGAAGTTATTATACCACCTAATACTAATATGTTTTTGGTAACAGCTGATGTTGCATCACTGTATACTAACATACACCATGATGATGCGATTTTGGCACTTAATTGGGCACTAAGTAAGAGGGAAGAACTGCCCTATATACAGAAGAAATTCCTAAAAATGGCATTGGAATTCTGTCTCACCCATAATTACTTTTGGTATGGGGGTAATTTTTTCAGTCAAAAAGTTGGCGTGGCGATGGGTGCCAAGTTCGCACCCAGCCTTGCCAACTTATTTATGAGTGAATGGGAAGACAAGTGGATTTTTAAAGACAGACGCAAGGAACTGGTATTTTACCAGCGATATATTGACGATCTGTTTATTATTTGGGAAGGTTCAGAGGAATCACTGCAACTATATGCTGATAAACTAAATTCCAACAAAAATAACATTAAATTGGAATTTAAATGGGACCAGCAGGAAATCAACTATTTAGATGTCACAGTAATGAGGGGACCCAATTACTATCATACAAAAGCATATTTTAAGGCGTCTGATAGGAACAGCTACATTCCTATCCAAAGTGGCCATCACCCACGATGGCTGCGTAACATTCCAAAAGGGCAGTTTATGCGTATCAGACGCAATTGCACCAATGACACAGACTATCTGAACCAGGCCAGTGTGATTAGAGAAAGATTCATGGAAAAGGGCTATAAGAAACCCGAATTGAACTCACTCATTGAAACAATTGGCACCTCCACACAAGAACAATTATTGGAACCAAGAACACGACCTGTGAATAACCAACATGAATGGGGGTTCATATCTGAGTATAATGAGCAATACAAGGATATTGAAACTATAATTAAGAAACATTGGGGCATATTATTAATGGATAAGGTTTTAAATCAACAGTTACCATCAATCCCCCCATTTATATATAGAAAATGTCCATCATTTGGAGATCAAATAGTGAAAAGAGTGTTGGACCCCCCAAAGAAATTAAAGATGTTCTGGGAAAGATCTGGGTTCACAGCGTGCAGACGCTGTAAAGCTTGCCGCCAGGTCTCCACTCATCTGAGAGGCCTCACTCAATTTACCCGACAGCTAATGGCAAGAACTTTTCCATCAAAGAATGCATAACATGCATGTCGACCCATGTGGTTTACGCCCTTGAATACCCTTGTGGGCTAATGTATATAGGACGGACAAAAAGAAAACTGTCTAAAAGAGTAGGAGAACACATGTACAACATTACCACAGGGTATGAAGATCATAGCGTCTCTTTACATTTTTTAGAAAAACATGATAAGAACCCCATAGGACTGAAGTTCTGGGGGATAGATAAAATAGACCCCAATTGGAGAGGAAGTAACAGGGTAAGAGAAATATTCAAGAGAGAAACTGAATGGATATTCCTCACCAATACTCTAAGTCCGAATGGCCTCAATATTGATCTAGATATAAATTGCTTTATAAGCAATCATTAAAAATATGTACATCATTGACTATACGGGGAGGCTGTACCTAATTTTCAAACCATTGAACACATTTAATTTAGCATTAGGTCATACTGATGCTATATCATATATATTAAGGTATGAGGGGACCATCTAAGGACATCCTTACTCCCACTTTCATTGTTATCTATTGTATTCTATTCTATCTCTATTCTATTCATTTTTACTTTCAATAGATTTTTATTTTTTCAAATAAAGGATACAGATAAATTATGACCAAAGGCTGAAATTACAACATCATAACATTCAACAAACCGGGCATAATGACAGTAACAATGACTCAATTGATTTCAAATTACCCAACTGTGGGTTGATTAAAGGAATCCAGCGAGCTTGATAACAGAGGAAGGGGCGGAAAAAGAAGTGTATATGGTGATCTTGCGCTCAGGGGAAACCTGCCTGTCCCGGACACCCCTAATGGGATCAATCTGTGTCCCAGCCAGGCGCCTCCCAATCCGCCTCTTCCTATAAAATTATTTGATGGGAAATTAGTGGGTTCGAATTTGGCTTCATTGAACCTCTAGCTCATACTAACGAAATAAGATAGGCCTATAGTGTTACCAAATTGCCCATATGAATAACCGGACGAAGAACAAAGAACATTACCTTCTAGTCATACAACTGTTTTAACAGAATAGAAGTAAGAAAAGAGAGAGAGAAAAGTGGGGGTAAGAAAAAGGGAAAGGAAGGGAAGCATGAGCCTAACTTGTACTGAAGGATGCAGGTTGCGTGGGATGTACCCCAGTCGCCAAAGGTATACCACAGTGGGATGCCCATGATCCCCACACGGCTTCAAATTTCTGATTCGTGTTTGAAAGAATGCTGGCCAGTTTTTCCTGCACCATGATCCACAAAATCTTGCGTTTTATTTCTGCAATGGAAACCCTGGGTTGTCTCCAAGCCCTTGCGATGGTAATTTTAGCCCCGAGGAGCATAAATCGGATCAGCTTCTGATTGGGCTTGGATATACCGGAATCCGAGCATTTAGGAGAGCTACAGAAGCCGTCCTGGGGACCGAGCAACCAGTGACTGTACAAATGAGGTTAAAAATCCTCTTCCAGATTGGTCTGATTCTGGGACATTCCCACCAGACATGCACCATCGAGCCCAGGAGCTGACAACCTCTAAAGCAGCTGGGATCTGATGATGGGTAGATGGCCGCAAGCCTGGCGGGAGTCATATACCACCTCATAAGGACCTTTAAGTTTGCTTCCATCAGGGAAGTATTTAAGATGCCCTGAAAAGAATCAGAACAAGCTGCCTGCCAGGTCTCCAACTCCCACCCTAGTTGGAGGTCTGCCTCCCAAGCCGTCATATAAGAAGACTTCTCAGTCGGGCGGGCGAGTGAAGAGTAGATGACAGATATCCCTCCCCTTTGTCCCATGGTCTTGCCCGCACCAGAGCTCATAATCTGTAAATTTGGGAGGTAGAGGCCTATCCGTCCATAAAGTGTGTAGGAATTGTGATATTTGTTTGAATCTGAATTTTTCAGTGTCAGGGAGGTCCAATTTAGTCACACAGTGGTCTAGGGTAAGAGGGCCTTTGGTTGTGAAGAAGTGTCCTATGCGGTACAGACCCTTATCCAACCACCAACTGAATGCTTTCCTGTCCATTCCAGGTGGGAAATCCGGATTTTGGAATACACTGGCTAGAGGTTGACCTTTCGAAACCAGGGCTGGAAGGTGACGAAATCTATCCCAAAGGGCGTAGGATTGAGAAAGGGAGGGGGACAAAATGGGTGGTCTTCTCTTTTGGGGGCACCAGAGTAAGTATTCTAGGGAGAACCGGGGGACAGCTTGACCCTCTATGTGGACCCAGTCTGGTTTGTCCAGTTTGGAGTAAACTACGGATAGTTGAGCTAGTCTGGCAGCTACGAAGTACTTATATAGGTGCGGTAGTCCTAGTCCTCCTCTTTTCCTATGGTTATATAGAGTGTTTTGGGGGATTCTGTAACCTGACTTGCCCCAAATGAATTTGAGTATTTTGCTTTGTAAAGTCTGCACGTGATCTTTTCTGATGGGAATGGGAAGGGAGCGGAATAGATATAAAATTCTAGGAAGCAAAGTCATCTTTATAGAGTTAATTCTGCCCAGCCAGGAAAGATCATACTTAGCCCAGTTATTCATGTCGGCTGTAAGTTTTCGGTATAGGGGAGGATAGTTATTTGAGTAAAGGGATTCTGTCCGAGCTGTTAAGGAAATCCCTAGATATTTGATAGATGAGGGACACCATTCAAATTTGAATGACTGTTGGAGGAGGGATACTGTAGGAGGTGGAAGGGATACGTTCAAGGCTTGTGATTTGGCATAATTGACTTGGAGACCTGAGAATTTAGAGAATTCCGAAATTACCTTACAAAGGTTTGGTAGGCAAGTAATAGGAGAAGTTAGAAATAGTAGTAAGTCATCGGCAAAGAGCCCACATTTATGAGTTTGATCTCCACATGAAACGCCTCGAATGTCGGGGTTCTGTCGAATGGCTATCGCTAGGGTTTCAATTGCCATTGCGAAAATGATTAGGGAGAGGGGGCATCCCTGTCTGGTACCCCTGGCTATGTCTATTGGAGAAGAGTAGTACCCTTGGATTCGAATTTGGGCCTTTGGTTTAGAATAGAGAGCTTGTATTACCCCCATAAATCTTGGGCCAAAGCCCCATCGTTCTAGTAGGGGGAGAAGATATTGCCAGGACACAGAATCAAAGGCCTTCTGCAGATCAAGAGATAGGAGAAATCCTTTTTGTTTCGGACCTCCGTCCCAGTTGGATTGCAAAATTGAGACAATGTCCACTGCCCTTCTCACTTGATCTGGGCCTTGTCGACCTGGAATAAATCCGACTTGGTCCTTGTGAATATATTTATTAACCACTTTGCAACCGCCCTATGCCGAAAGTACGGCTCTAGGGCGGTTGCTGTATTCTAACTGGCCGTTAATTAACGGCCTGTCAGAATCGCGCTCCCGCGCGCCTCCTGAGGCGCGCACACGGGAACATCCGTGACCGCCGGGTCTAGAGGACCCGGCGCATCAGGGATCACGGTAAATCGCCAATGACGGCGCGATCAGATGTAAACAGACCGGCGTCATTTGATGACGCCGGTTCCTCCCTCCTCTCTCTGTACCGATCGGTACAGTGTGAGAGGAGAGGGGAGGGAGCGGATGGCAGCGCCAGTGCTGCGGGCTGGATCTGTGACAAATGCAGTCACAGATCCATCCATCCCTCCCTCCCTGCTCAGCCATCCCTGCTGCATATACTCTGCAATACTCACCTGGGCATACTCTGCAATACTCAGGCATACTCTGGCAATACTCTGGCAATACTCTGGGCATACTCTGGGCATACTCTGCAATACTCTGGCAATACTCTGGGCATACTCAGGCAATACTCTGGCAATACTCTGGCAATACTCTGGCAATACTCTGGGCAT
The DNA here is from genome assembly GCA_029574335.1 of Rana kukunoris. Taxonomy (NCBI): domain Eukaryota; kingdom Metazoa; phylum Chordata; class Amphibia; order Anura; family Ranidae; genus Rana; species Rana kukunoris. Next base: position 167,223,008 of record CM056052.1, read on the forward strand.
ACTCAGGCATACTCTGGCAATACTCTGGCAATACTCTGGCAATACTCGGGCAATACTCTGGGCAATACTCTGGGCAATACTCTGGGCAATACTCTGGGCATACTTAGCAATACTCTGGGCATACAGCAGCCCCTGTCCCCGCGAGCTCGCATGCAGAAGCGAACGCATACGCAAGTCCCGCCCACATATAAAAACGGTGTTCAAACCACATGTGAGGTATCTTTATATCATGTTTTGGGGTTTTATGTATTTTTCTAGCAAATAAATGATGATTTTTACATGTAGGAGAGAAATGTCAGAATTGGCCTGGGTGCTCCCTGCATGTTGGGCCTCTGTATGTGGCCGCACTGTGTAAAAGTCTCACACATGGGGTATCGCCATACTCGGGAGGAATAGCAGAATGTGTTTTGGGGTGTAATTTGTGGTATGCATATGCTGTGTGTGAAAAATAACCTAATAATATGAAAATTTGATGAAAAAAAAAATAATCTTGATTTTGCAAAGAATTGTGGGAAAAAATTACAACTTTAAAAATCTCACCAGGCCTCTTTCTAAATACCTTGGAATGTCTTCTTTCCAAAAAGGGGTCATTTGGGGGTATTTGTACTTTTCTGGCATGTTAGGGTCTCAAGAAATGAGAGAGGCTGTCAGTACTTCAGGTGTGATGAAATTGATCAATTTTCAGGATTTGGTACCATAGCTTGTAGACCCCATAACTTTCACCCAGACTAAATAATATCCAACATTTTTTATTTTTTTTACCAAAGATATGTAGCAGTATACATTTTAGGCCAAATTTATGAAGAAAAATTACTTTTTTGCAAAATTTTATAATAGAAATGAAGAAAAATTATTATTTTTTGCAAAATGTTGTTCTTTTTTCATTTATAGCAAAAAAAATTAAAACCGCAGAGGTGATGAAACACCACCAAAAGAAAGCTCTATTTGTGGGAAAAAAAGGACAAACATTTCATTTGGTTATAGTGTTGTATGACTGAGTTATTGTCATTCAAAATGTGAGAGCACCGAAAGCTGAAAATTGGTCTGGTTATTAAGGGTGTTTAAGTGCCCAGTGGTCAAGTGGTTAATGAAAGAGGAGATACGGAGAGCTAGAATTTTTGTAAGAATTTTTAGGTCATTATTTATCAGAGAAATGGGGCGATAGTTACAGACTTCTTCTGGGTTTTTATCCGGCTTTGGGATAACCGTAATGTATGCTGTATTAAGTTGCGTACCCAGAGGGGTGCCTTGAGTCTTGGAATTAAAAAAGTTTGTCATATGTGGGACTAGGGTATCTGCAAATGACCTATAATAGAGGGCCGACAGTCCATCTGGGCCTGGGGCCGAGCCCTTTCGGAGGCCCTTGATTACTGTCGCCACCTCTTCAACCGAAAAGGGTGCTTCCAGCCTGTCTCTATGTTCTACGTCTAAGGATGGGATGGGTAGGCTGTCCAAAAAGTTGTCAATCGAATCCCTGGGAATCTGTGGAGGGGCACTATACAGGTCAGAATAGAATGTTTCGAATGCCTCCAGGATCTTTTTAGGGTTGGACGTAGGTTCTTGACCTGCCAAGCGTATCTTGGGTAAGGAGTGAAACCTTGTTTTAGGAGACAATTTGGTCGCTAACATCTGGCCTATTTTTCCTTTTTGGGTGTAAAATTTATTGCCACTCCAGCGGAGAGATCTCTCCGCTTTCGTTGTGAGAGCTAAATTAAGTTCTAGTCTCAGCTTGTCAATATTCTCTAGTAAGGCTAAAGATGGTTTCTTTTTGTGTTGTGCCCTTAGGGTCCTATAAGACTTCTCCAGACGTACAATTTCTGCTTTGTGTTCTCTTTTGATTCGCGTGGAGATCTGAATGATCTTACCTCTAATAGAGGCTTTATGGGCTGCCCAAAGGGTCTCCGCAGAGACATCCTCAACATTGTTAATTGTGAAATATTCTTGAAGGGCTTTATTAATTTCCGTTGTAGTGGTTGGATTGGAAAGAATGGACTCGTTTAGCCGCCAATGTCCGTTCCTTGCCATACCTGCTAAAGAGCGGATGGACATGATGACCATAGAATGGTCAGATAGGACTGTGTCTCTGATTTGGGCCTTGATCACTGCCGGAAGTACAAATGAAGGAATTAAAATATGATCGATCCTGGCATAGGTATTATGCGGGTGAGAGTAATGAGTGTAGTCTCTCTTTGAGGGATTAGACTCCCGCCAAACATCCGTCAACCCCCTGTCATGAAGTAGTTTGGCAATTTTCAGGCTGACCCTAGAGGGTCTAGTAAGTTGAGCGGACAGAGGTCTGGATTTGTCCAAACCCTGGTCAAAAGCCACATTGGAATCCCCCCCCCAAATGACTGTGCCTTCTAGAAGTGGGGTTAAAGTATCCAAGATTAATTGGAAAAACGTGTCTTGCCCTTTGTTGGGAGAATAGTATGAGACCAGGGAGTATAGATGACCCTCAATTTTACCCTTAACCAGTATAAACCGTCCCTCTGGGTCTTTGAAGTCAGAGAGATACTCAAAATTACAGGATTTGGAGAAAAAGATCGCGACCCCCTTGGTCTTGTTCTCGGCATTAGCCAAGTAGAAGAGGGGAAAGTGAGAGAGGACAAATTTGGGACTGTACCGCCCAGGAAAGTGGGTCTCTTGGATCATGAGAATGTCAAGTCTGAGTGATTTGTAACTATCAAAGATCTTTCGCCTTTTGACTGGGGAGTTCAGGCCTTGAACATTGTGTGTGGCTATGTTGAGGGAGCTCTGTACGTGGTCAGCCATGGGGAACTGAAAAGTAGCTATGTCTGTCTCTACCTCCACTCACCCTGAGATGTTTTCTGTCCTCCCAACCTTGCCATTTGTCAGGATGGACGACTGGCAGCCTGGTGGACACTCCTCGATCGTAGGTACCGCAAGCTGAAAAATAATAAAAGGTTAGGCTCATGTGGGAAAGATGGGGAATAGAAAAGGAAAGGACAGATTTGAAAGAGAGAAAGAGATGGTGAAGAAGACTCCCAATCCAACTAAGGAAAAAGAGAAAAAATAAGAAAAAATACATTCTCGGGGAGGGGAGATGCCCCTCGAGAATCTCTACCAAGGTAGATCAAAAAAGGGCTTGCTCCAAATGAGAACAAGCGACCTCGCCCCCAGAAACCTTCTGGAGTCTAAGGGAGAGGTGGAGGTACATGGGGCCCACCCCAGCCAGGGCGCCCCTGAAAAATTGGTTACAGCAACTATCAAAACCGAAACCGGAAGGAATTGAGTAAATCTAAACCCAGTTTGGTCGGATCTAATTCGGATCCGGAAGTCCCCCCGTCCCCCCCCCCAACGGGGATCGAGGAGGAGGGGACCTCAGAAGGAAGGTGGGGACAACCCCCTGCGAAAAAATTAGAATAGATAAAGAGATCTTTTTAGCAGGAGAAATACTGTTGAAATATCAATTATCCAAAAAGTTGATTCTTCTGATCAGAGAAAGTCTAATTCTCAGGCATAGGACCGACCAAAAACCTTGAAAGTTCAAGGAGTATATGACCAATGTGTCAGCCGAGATCTGGGTAAGTGGGTCCACTGTCTCTAGCTTTCTTGGATCTCGACCTGGTCCAGAGTAGGGAATTAGGACTGGTGGGGGTCGGTCTCTTGGAGGTGTTTGGGATGCTATGAGAAGTGTCCATGGCGGGTTCTTGCGAGATGAGCTTAAGGCGCTTTAGTAATCTTTCTCCATCAGGAAAGTTTGAGAAGGAGTAGTTTTTCCCTTTATCCGAGAACTTGACCGCAAAGGGGAATGCCCATTTATATTTTATATCCTTTTGGACCAGGACTAGGAGTAGCGGCTTTAATGACCGTCTTCGCTGCATTGTGGAGGGAGAAAGGTCTGCGTAAATTTGGACAGGATGACCTTGGCACAAAACACTGGGCACAGAACGTGCTAGTCTCATGACTTCATCCTTTACTGTGTAAAAGTGGGGTTTGGCGATGATGTCCGCGGTGAGCCGTCCATTCTGGGTGGCCCCAGGGCTCTGTGGGCTCTATCAAGCTCTAGGCGATCTTGAGGAATGTTTGGAATCAAGTTCTGGATCAAATTTTGTACCGCTGCTGGAGTGTCAGTGATGGATTCAGGCAGCCCCCTGATCCGGAAATTGTATCTCCTGGATCTGCTCTCCAACTCGTCGATCCTGGAAAGGGCCACATCCAATTGCTCCTGTACTGTATGAATATGTTCTGAGTTCTGATCTGTGGCTGCCACCGTTTGATCAAGCTTGTCTTCTATCGCTTCAATTCTGGTGCCCAGATTCTGGAAATCTGCTTTCAAATCTCCTGTTATTTTGGTAGCAGTCTGAGCGAGTCCCCTATCCAGGAGTTCAGCCAGAGCCTGATATAAGTCAGTCACAGAGAATGCAGAAGCTGCTGACAGGGTGCTGACAGAGAATTGAGCAGGCTGGCTCCTTATGTTAGGTCCTATGAGGGGTAGTGCAGAGCCCTCCCTGTTAATGCCCTCCATATTACTGCCTTCCAGGGGTTCTGTGGGAGTTATTGAGGGGGACATGTCCTGCTGGTAACTTACTTGGACCAGTGGGGTAAAGGGCAGGGGTACCATATTTGGAAAAATCCTTCCCTCAGGCATCTCTTCAGCTCCGTTCTTGTGAGGTGCTGCAGCGGCGGCCATCTTGGATTTTTGCCGTTTTTCCAAATGAATAAAAAGCGGCTTTAAAGTGTCCCTTTAAAGAAATTATAATGATAGGGGGGTGCCCTGATGTCTGGGGGTGCCGTGTATGGTGAAAGCTCCCCTTCCAGCCCGTTTCTGGCTGACTTATGGGCGCCGCTGGTCTGGGGTGATGAGGAGCTCCTGGCTCAAGCAGCCATCCTCAGAGCTCCGCGCATGCGCCTCCTATTCTATTCATTTTTATTTATTTTTATTATTAGTATTTTTTCAGTCCACCAATGACCATGTATCTATCCCTATTGGACACATAGAATTAAGGTAGATCAAAGGTCACATTTATGGTAAATCGAAGTATAATATGAGTATGGGTGTATGTGACATTTTTAACAGTATAATATACAGGTAGAATATTATATGAAAAATTATAGTGTATTCTATATGTTGAAAAATCATAGTGTATCTTATATGTTGAATTTTAAGGACGTATTCATGTGTATGTCAATACATTATTATTATTATTATTTTTTTATCCTGGTATAAGTAACTGTGTTACATTTACCTTTTTAGTGGTAACAATTACATACTGCTGATGAAACGTATTAATATTAATCCACAACTGGGTATGAATAGTACTGGTATTACCACCTGTAATAAGTGATAGCCAGGTATGAATATCTTTTGGATTATATATTGTTTATACCAAAAAGATACAGCTGCTGTCAGTCTGAGTCTTTAATCCATAGTTCTTTGTTTATGTCAGCAGCGAGGAATTCTAAGTAGTGTGTGTAGTGAGCCGCGCGAGCAGACAATAAACTTCCGGGAGCAGTACATAGTAGATCCATAATGTAGAGTAGCGCATAGGGTAATCATATTGTCCTGCGCTACGACAATATGGAGGACGCTCCAGGCTATGGCAGACAACAGACTTGTATCACAGAGGAGGGGCGACCCGGACACTCTAAATCCTATTGGCAGCAGGGCGGGATTTTAGGCAGAGAGGAGTGTAATATTCTCCCCTCTGCAAGCTGCTGACAATGGGAGAGGGGAGGAGCCGAATGGTCAGTACCCACCTATAAATACGATTAGTCGTGTTGTGTAGCCACGCCCTCTGAAGACGTGAGCCAATCACGAAACGCGTCAGGGCGTGGCTACACGACGTATCGTACAGACGGAGCAAGTTACACCCGGGACACATCAGCTGGAGACGGAGCGGAGACGCCAAGCTAGCAGAGTGAGCAGTAACATTGCAACCGATGTGCACATTTTTGTTTTTATTTCTGTAAGCACAATTTTAAACGGGGTTTGTTTATACAATAAAGACAGTATTACGCTATGTCCTCTCTCCCTATGTTTTTGTCCACATGATTGCTCTTGCTGCAAACACACACTTAACCCCATCCATACTTTTTGGAGGAGAAACATTGCTGCTGGGCTGGGCTGAACTCCACAGGAGGGAGATCCCAATATCTGAAGGCGATTAACACCATGTCTATCTGGTGAGTACAAAACCGAGAGGGGGACTATAAGTGAAGGAAAGCTTGGATCTGTGTCTTTTCAACCAATTTCAAGTTTATTTCCCACAAAGAACATTTTAGATCAACAGACTATGTGCTTTATGTCTATTTTTATTTCTACTTTTATTAGTATTGTTAAAAAAAGAAGTACCCCATTGACATATGCGTGTCATATACACTCAAGATTGTATTTCATTATTTTATTTTGGTGTATAGTAGCTGTTGTTACATTGTTCTTAGCATTTGAAGTTAGCTACCATTCTTAGGATAGGAGATCCTGATTGATTTTTGCACTTCACAAAAGCAGATTTTGAACTTTTGAGTTCAATTGATATAAATTCATATAGCGCTGTTAATGCCTCATAGAGACATATTTCTTTCATAGCTACTAGCTTGATTCCATGGACTGATCTTCTGTTAGTGTTGAAGCTACACTATTTGTTATCTCGAATGTCTCCCTAAAACATGTCTCTCCAATAATGTGGGAGCTGAAGCTTGGATCAGTGCAGAATTTAGGTCTGTGTATGTCAAGGTTTATATAATAGGATAAAACCTGCATCCTTAATGATGTTAACCATTGTAACTGAAAAAATAAAGAGTGAACCCTCACCCAAAAGCGGCGGACCTTGGGGCACGACAACCACACATGTACAGTAGAGCCTATCTGGCCACAGCCCCTGAAACAGGTAGCCGAGGTGCCCGGGGACATTTTGGACAGGCGTTCCGGCACTAAATACTATCTGGCGTAGACCTTTGTAACTTGCCTCAATCAAGGCCACATTAAGGATGCTGTTATGGACTCCATTTGTGCCAGTCCTTCACCTCAGGGGCTATGGTAAGATTCCCCTCCCACGCTACCTTGTAAGATAACAGGGGAGTCAACAAATAGTTTATATAGCATGGAGACATCCCCTCACAGACCAGCATCCTGCATGCATCTGTTTTCTAACATAATTTGAACTACTAAGTCAGAGCTTTCCCTTTATAATGACTTGATAAAATGGTACATGTGTTGCAAATGAAAGCTCTCCGCTGGGGCAATCTCCAGACTTCCCTTAAAATAAGATGGGGGCATATACCCCTATGGTCAAAATAATCACCTATATGATACAATCCCTTATTCATCCAACAGCCAAACCTATCAGATTATGCGACGAGCCAGAACCACAGGGGCGACACGTGAGGTGCACAGTGGGCCGATGGGAGACAGCAATAATACAGTTCATCGGTTTACTCACGGTTAGCAGAAAGGCTCCCTGGGCTGGTCGCACAGAGATGGGGAAGACAGCACAAAATCCTCCGGGGCACGCTCTGTGATAGGGAAACGCCAGCCAAGATGGTGGTTGAGGTGCCCGTGATGACAGGGGTGTTTAAAGTGCTTGTGGCGGCTGGGTCCTTTGATGGTATTTGTCGTGACGGCAGTACCGTTAATGGTGGTACGACCATTTGCAGTGTTGAAAAATGAGGTAGACAGAAGTAGGATACAACTCACAATTTTTACTGTGACTGGTTTTGATTGCAATACAGACATCCAGTTAAAATACAGTATCTGGGTAGAGAGAGAATTCTGCTGATCCACTGTTAATAGGCTTTAGTAATCCTGGACTCAGGCTGTGGTTCAGTATTATGCTTGCTTGTTACTGGTCCCTTTTGAATCCAGTGACCTTGGTGAGGTTGCCGGAGGCTAAGAAATCCTTCACCTTTATGCTCAAAAAGGTCTTTGCTGCCGATTTAATGGCTTTCACCTTTTGATTTAAGCAGTTCCAATCTGTCCCTTCTCTGGACTGACCTTCTCTCTCCTTCACCTTTTTCCTTCTGCACACACACACTTCCTGAACTTAACTACCGACCACAGATAACCTGAGCTGGGATAGATATCCCAGAGTGGTGCTATAACCATCTTGTGGTGGGAAGTATGAAGCACACCTGACCAGCATATGAACAGGGATCTCACAGATGTAGAAATGCAAAATGACATGCAATGTAGCAATAACAAAGAAATAATGCTTTTGCAGTTCCCACATGTCCTGAGTGGGACGCTGCAATTCTATGCCTGATGGAAACAGGGGGTTGTCAAATAAAGGGGCTACAGGGACATGTGCTGAGTGCAAAGGCCATCTCTTACAGCTTGTGTCCCACACATGTAATGAGTGGGAGAGCGTAGGGCACAGTATAGCTTTCATTGTGCGAACATTTTCTAACAGGCTGGGCGTACAAATGTCGATTGGTAGATCAACTTCTGTACAACCAGCCTGCCCATCAATGGATTGAAATTCACTGCAAAAAAAAACAAAAGAGGGTGCATACAGCCTTTATTTAGGATTAAAGGGGTTTTAAAGGTTCGTGTTTTTTCACCTTAATACATCCTATTCATTAAGGTGAAAAAACACCTCGCTGTCACGAGCCACCCAGCCCCCCCTGTTTTACTTACCTGACCCCGTTCACCTGCTCTGCGTGTCCCTCGGCGCCCTCTTCTCCACAGAGTCTAATTTGGATAGATTGATAGCAGCGCAGCCATTGGCTGGATGCCGAGTGTATGACACAGGGACATACCTGCAAGCTAACCCCCTCAGGAGAGAGCTTCCCAGAGGGGGGTTAGCTATTGCATTGAGGAGACATGAGAGCCGCCGGGGAACCCCAAAAGACCAGGATCGGGGCCACTCTGTGCAAAACAAACTGCACAGTGGCGGTAAGTATGACATGTTTGTTATTTAAAATATATATATATATATATATATATATATATATATATATATATATATATATATATATATATATACCTTTACAACCACTTTAAGTTTGGCTCTGATGAAGAAGGGGGTTACCTTAGAAGCCCGTTAGCCATTAAAGGATCCCGTTGAGGTCCCCCTACTCTTTGCAGTGTGCCAGGTCTAGGACTACTGGGCTATAGATGAGTGGGCGAGCAGGAGAGACGGGATGTCCACTAACACACAGCTCCTTTCTCTATCTGCTAGGTAGAGGGCGCCTGACTCTCCTGCTCGTCCCCTCCCCCCTCAAGAGAGGGGGCAAGCATGGCACTCCACACCAGGGAGAAAGCCTTGCATTACTGTGTGGAGTTACAGACAGAAGAACAGGAAGTGAGCATTTCTCAGAAGAAATAAGGACATTTAAAACCAAAATGGAAGGATGAGGTAAGTGAAGGAGGACTGCACTAAGGTAAAGGAAGCTATTTAGGGAAAAAAAAAATCCTTTACAACCCCTTTAAATAAATGTTGTGTGATAATGCACAAGCGATGTGATGCCATCTTTACACCTGTACCAGGCTATCACACTTATGTGCAGGAGACATTCTGTCATTAATGGATCGAAATTTGTCTGGTCCCGTCTGAACCAGGTGAATTTTGATCCATGTATGGCCAGCGTAAGTCTAGAGTGAGAGAGGTCAGGATTTTGAAACCTGATCCCATCATTGTCCTCATCTAATCTAATCCTTGGATGGGTGCCCATTGCTTCCTATTCAAAGTGCTGCACGGGGCCGACCATTTCCTTTGTCCCGTCCTGACACAGCCTGGATCACTGAGAGTTCAGCATGGGTTTCATGGCATCGCTGCTCCTCCTGACATTGGTCCATGTCTGGTCCTGCTCCTCCAGGAATACAGTAAGTCCTTTATTGCAATTTGAAACGCTTTTTTCTGACTTCAGTAACGTGAATTCTGTAAATTAGCGATTTGCCCCCCGTTCTTGGTATGGAATCTGAGAATGAGCAATCACACTTAATAAATAAATACACATTTTAAGTAATAATTTGCTCATTTTATTTTGAGCGTATTGAAACAAAAAACAAAACAAAACTTTTACAAGTGATGATAAGAAAAAACGTGCTGCACAAATAGTGTAAACAAAAGCCCCAAGTATCAACCCTGAGACAAAAAATGTAAACCTGTAATGATAATCACAGTAACACTTCTAAAACAATGTGCACCCTCAAGTAAAACAAAAAGTAATGAATATATTGGATTGGTATGATAAAACACCATCTATGCCTGCTCTCTATTCGCTCGACGGGATTCCCGATGGGCGGGGCAAGCCAGGAGCGTACACACGGCCGAGGTTCTCGCTGGAATGCAGCTCCCAGCGAGGTTCTCGCTGGTTTCCAGCGAGAACCTCTGTCGTGTGTACGCCGCCATACTTAACATGGCATACGACAGAACTTAGTAAACCTACCCCTTATGTAGCAGGGGTAGGTTTACGCTTACGGAAATTACGTAAACGACGAAAAGGCGGCGTAAAAACGTTCGGGAATCGGCATATTAGGCTCATTTGCATAGGAAAATGAGAAATCAACGTAAAGGCCACCTAGCGGCCAGCGAAGTAATTACATCTAAGATCCGACGGTGTAAGTGTTTTACATCTGTCGGATCTTCGCTGTATCTATGCGTAAGTGATTCTATGAATCAGACGCATAGATACCCAGGGAAAAAAACAGAGATACGACGGGGTTTCCTGCGATACACCGTCGTATCTCTTTTGAGAATCTGGCCCATAGTGTCTAATGACACTGGCCTTGAAGGGGTTAAACATCTAAGGGCAATCAAAGGGTTAACTGTGTGCCTAACAGTGCTTGATGCATTTACTGTGAGCTGCTTTTACTAAGGGATGTGCTGGTTTTTATTCCCTGCTTTGTAGGGAAACAAAAACCGGCACATCTCCACTGTCAGGAAAGTGCTTTGTGTTGTTTACATTGTTACAGCTCTGTCCTGTCATCCTCTTCGCTGATCAGCGGGTCTCATCTGGCAATCATTGGCCGGGACACGCTGATCCACTTATGCCGTGACTAATCACAGAACAGCCGGGCGGCGCGTGCACACACAAACGCCCTGCCCAGGAAGAGCTGGATCACTTACTAGGTGAGTGATCCAGTGCAGGAGAGCCGTTCAGCCGACTCCTATGTGAGATGGTCGGCAAGCGGTTGAACAAGCAGTGTATTTTAGTTGTGCTCTACTCTATGCACCCTACAAATCCTATAGACCAGGGTTGGCAACCTCAGCACTACAGCTGTGGTGAAACTACAAATCCCATCATGCCTCTGCCTCTAGGAGTCATACTTGTGATTGTCAGGGTCTTCAGGCAATGCCTAATGGGAATTGTAGTTTTACCAGATCTGGAAGGGGCGAGGTTGCCTAACCCTGCTGTAGATCATAGTCCATCCTTAGGGGTGAGCAAGAGAGGGTGGCTACCTCACTACATACAGTGGGTCATGGAAAATGAACGTAGCCACCCTCACACAGGAAGTCACATCACAGAAAAGACCATACACTAGTAGAATTTTGTTCAAAATGTTTAGATTCCAAGAACGTTCATTTAATTTTCTAATCATTGGTGGGGTCAAATCGATGTTTGTTTTTGACTGAAGTGACAAAAAAATTCAAAGGATCAGCATGGCAATTTTTTCTCAAGTGAATACATTTCTAACACAGAATGTGGAATGTCCATTCACTCCAAAATCTAAAGTTAAAAGTAAAGTTTGGAGTATGTAGTCAAGTCATCAAATGTACTGAAAATTTTTGTATGAACATTCATTCAAAAATCTACCAACTTTATTGAAATCACAATGAACATAGAAAATAGAAAATCATAAACTAGTGATATATATGGTGCATTGTCCTCTATTTAGATCTCAATTTCCTTTGTTGATGTTGTTCTGTTTAATAGTTTGCTGAGAGAGTCCAGACCACTTATGCTGCGTACACACGATCAGTTTTTGTGATGAAAAAAAAAACGTTTTCAAAAACGTCATTTAAAATGACCGTTTGTGGGCAAAACGTCATTTTATGTCTTCAAAAAAACGACCAAAAAAAAAAATTCCAACATGCTTGAATTTTTTGTGTCGTTTTTTCAAAATGTAATTTTTTGTGCCATAAAAAGTGATCGTGTGTGGGCAAAACGACGTTGAAAACAAAGTTTTTAAACCCGCACATTCTCAGAAGCAAGTTATGAGACGGAGCTTCAATGGAACAGAGTGCCGTCGAACGTGGTGTACGTTACCACATTTTGCTAGAGCTTTTTGGAAAAATGATGATGTGTATGCAACGTCGTTTTGGAAAATGAAGTTTGAAAAACGTCGTTTTTTTTTTCATCACAAAAAGTGATCGTGTTTACGCGGCATCAGGCTTTAGCTTTGGATTGCAATGCATTACCATGGTGTGGTTATAACAAGCGTTATTGTGGGAACAATCCCTTAAAGTGTGTCTAATCCCCCCCACAACATCAGTGCCTCCCTTTACTTCAGATTTTCCTGTGACACCAGAGTCACCTTTCACATCAAAGTTCCCCCACCATAACATCAAAGGCCCCCTATATAAGAGAGCACCCCATCACATCAGAGCCCCTTTACATCAAATGTCTCCCATTGCATCAGAGCCCATCCCCTTTACATCAAATGTCTCCCATCACATCAGAGCCCCTCCCCTTTACATCAAATGTCTCCCATCACATCAGAGCTCCCCGTTACATCAGAGCCCTCCTTTCACATCAGAGGTCCCCCATCACATCAGAGCTCCCCATTACATCAGAGCCCTCCTTTCACATCAGAGGTCCCCCATTACATCAGAGCTCCCCATTACATCAGAGCCCTCCTTTCACATCAGAGGTCCCCCATCACATCAGAGCTCCCCCGTTACATCAGAGTACACCTATACAAGGAAGCCCCCCATCACATCAGAGCCCCTCCTCTTTACATTAGATGTCCCCTATCACATCAGAGCTCCCCTGTTACATCAGAGCCCTCCTTTCACAACAGAGGTCCCCCATCACCTCAGAGCCCTCCTCTTTAGATCCATTATCCCCATCATATCAGAGCTAGACCAGTGCCCTACTTTCACATCAGAGGCCCCCCATCACATCAGAGCTCCCCCATTTCATCAGAGCCCTCCTTTCACATCAGAGGCCCCCTATACAAGAGAACACTTATCACATCAGAGCTCCCCATTACATCAGTGCCCTCCTTTCACATCAGAGGTCAACCATTACATCAGACCTCCCCATTACATCAGAGCCCACCTATACAAGGAAGCCCCCCCATCACATAAGAACCTCTCCTCTTTACATTCGACGTCCCCTATCACATCAGAGCTCCCCTGTTACATTAGAGCCCTACTTTCATAACAGAGGTCCCCCATCACATCAGTGCCCTCCTATTAACATCCAATGTCCCCCATCATATCAGCGCTAGACCAGAGCCCTACTTTCACATCAGAGCCATCATATCAGAGCTCCCCCATTTCATCAGAGCCCTTCTTTCACACCAGAGGCCCCCATCACATCAGAGACTCTCCTCTTTACATTAGACATCTCCCATCACATCAGAGCTCCCCTGTTACATCAGAGCCCTACTTTCACATCAAAGGTTCCCCTATCACATCAGAGCCCCCATTACATCAAAATCCTCCCATGACATCAGAGCCCCCGAGCCCCCCTATGATACCAGAGACTCCCCCCCTATACATCAGAGTTCCATTTATACATGAGAGTCCACCATCACATCAAAGCCCCCTGTGAAATCAGAGTCCTCCAATCAAATTTAGAGCCCCCTTATGACACCACAGACCCCCTCCTACACATCAGAGTTCTGCCTATACTTGAGAGCCCACCATCACAATAAAGCCTCCTGTCACATCAGAGTCCTCCCATTACATCAGAGCCCCCCTATGACACTAGAGCCCCCCCACACATTTCCCCTATACATGAGAGCCCACCATCACATCAAAGCCCCCTGTCACATCAGAGTCCTCCCATCACATTAGAGCCCCCCTATGAGTCTCCCTCTACACATCAGAGTTCCACCTGTACATGAGTCCCCAATCACATCAGAGTCGCCCCATCACACAGTCCCTTCTCCAATTCATTTGACTCCAGCAGCACAGCATCTATTCCTGAATGCTTGGGGGATGCCCTGGATGCTGCCTGTCTTCAGAGTCAAGATTGACATGGTTCCGGTGTGCTGGCAGCCGTCCCCACAGCAAGAAATGATGCCATGCATCCTGGCTCTACAGCATCACTGGTTGTTATGGTACTGGCAGCCCTCCTGCCCTCACAAATCATGACACTAATCCATTTTCAAACTGAGTTCCATGCTTGTGGCACTCCGGTTAAACCCAGACAACACCCCAGGCTGCCTTAGTACCCTGGTTGAGAAACACTAACTTACAGTGGTTCTAAAAGCTCAAGTTTTTTTTTTACCTTCATGCATTCTACAATGCCATGACACAGTATTCATACCCCTTGAAACTTTCCTCATTTTATCATGTTACAACCAAAAAAGTAAATGTGTTCTATTGGGATTTTATGTGACAGAACAGCACAAAGTGACACATAATTGTGAAGTGAAAGAAAAATAATAATGGTAAATGATAAATAATGTTTTTTTAAAGTTTTTTACAAATTAATATGTGAAAAGTGTTTGTGTGCATTTGTATTCAGCCCCCTTTACTCTGATAACCCTAACTAAAATCTAGTTGAACCAATTCAGAAGTCATAGAGTCCACCTGTGTGTAATTTAATCTCAGTATAAATACAGCTGTTCTGCGAAGCCCTCAGAGGTTTATTAGAGAACCTTAGTAAACAAACAGAATCATAAAGGCCAAGGAACACACCAGACACCATCAGGCATACAGTTGTGGAGAAGTTTAAAGCAGGATTAGGTAATAAAAAAATATTCCAAGCTTTGAACATCTCACGGAGCACTGTTCAATCCAAGGGCGTTGCTAGGTGGCAAAAAGACCAGGAGCTTCAGCCCGAAGCTGACACCAGGGGGGTGGGGGGCCGCCACGGTGGGACTTACCTGACACACATGCCCTGACCTACGCACGTGTGTGTGGCAGTACACACATTGACGTGTGCGTGTGTGTCAGTACACACAGACATGTAAGTCATTGTGTGTATGTATGTCAGTTACACACTCCATGAGATCAGCATGTAAGGAAGCTCTTAGGCACACTAGCATGTCTTTCAGGGTTGTTTCTGACACATGAACTACATACACCACTGACCTGACCAACATACACTAACACTGACCTGTCCTACATACACTAAAACTGACCTGTCCTACATACACTGACACTGACCTGTCCTACATACACTGACACTGACCTGTCCTACATACACTGACCTGACCTACATACACTGACACCGACCTGTCCTACATACACTGACACTGACCTGTTCTACATACACTGACCTGACCTGT
The DNA here is from genome assembly GCA_029574335.1 of Rana kukunoris. Classification (NCBI taxonomy): domain Eukaryota; kingdom Metazoa; phylum Chordata; class Amphibia; order Anura; family Ranidae; genus Rana; species Rana kukunoris. Next base: position 167,238,378 of record CM056052.1, read on the forward strand.
CCTACATACACTGATTTGACCTGACCTGTCCTACATACACTGACCTGACCTGTCCTGTGCTACATACACTGACCGGTCCTACATACACTGACCTGACCTGTCCTACATACACCCACCTGACCTGACCTGTCCTACATACACTGACCTGACTTGCCTACATACACTGACCTGACCTGTCCTACATACACTGACCTGACCTGTCCTACATACACTGACCTGTCCTGTCCTACATACACTGACCTGTCCTGACCAACATACACTGACCTGTCCTGACCAACATACACTAACACTGACCTGACCAACATACACTAACACTGACCTGACCAACTAACACTGACCTGACCTACATACATACACTGTGACTGACCTGGTAGGCATACACAATCACTGACCTACCTCAGCCGTGGTGTGCGGCACCTGCACGCCCAATGTGCCCTTCATAGTGCAGCCAGGAAGGCTTAGGAGCCGAGGAGGAGAGGAGAGCCGCCGAGCAGGGAGCGGGGATGCGGCAGGCAGCCATGGTGTGCGGTGCTGGGGCGCCCAGTGTGCCGTCATACATAGTCAGCCACTCAGCCATAGGAGGCTCAGGAGCCGTGCCATGGAGAGCTGCCAAACTAAGCAGGGAGTGGGGATGTCGCATGGCGTGCCGGGCGGCATTGTAATTCTCGCCTTCTAAGCTTGCGGCGCCTATGATGGACATCACAGGTCCTGCGGTCCCGGCATTGGATCAGTGGGACGTCAATCATAAGCGTTGGGCTCCAGAAGGCGGGACCAGCCTGCTATTCCACTCGGCAGGACTCGGCCACAATCGGCTTGGCGGCACTCGGCAGGACTCGGTCTCGGCGCGGGGGACTCGGGATCAGAACGGTCCCGGTGCTCGCTGCTCGGGTCTAACAATGGCTAGCTAAATGCCCGGGACTCAGGGCTTTACGGGGACCCATTTGGGGCTCCAGCCCCCTAAGCCTGGGCCTAACGACGCCCCTGGTTTAAACCATCATCCAAAAATGGAAAGAGTATGGCACAACTGCAAACCTACCAAGACATGGCCGTCCACCTAAACTGACAGGCCGGGCAAGGAGAGCATTAATCAGAGAAGCAGCCAAGAGGCCCATGGGAACTCTGGAGGAACTTCAAAAATCCACAGCTCAGGTGGTAGAATCTGCCCACAGAACAACTATTAGTCGTGCACTCCACAAATCTAACCTTTATGGAAAAGTGGCAAGAAGAAAGACATTGTTGAAAGAAAGCCATAAGAAGTCCATTTTGCAGTTTGTGAAAAGCCATGTGGGGGGGACAGCAAACATGTGGAATAAGGTGCTCTGATCACATAAGACCAAAATTGAACTTTTTGGCCTAAAAGCAAAACGCTTTGTGTGGCGGAAAACTAACACTGCACATAACCCTGAACACACATCCCCACCGTGAAACATGGTGGTGGCAGCATCATGTTGTGGGGATGCTTTTATTCAGCAGAGACAGGGAAGCTGGTCAGAGTTGATGGGGAGATGGATGGAGCCAAATACAGGCCAATCTTAGAAGAAAACCTGTTAGAGTCTGCAAAAGACTTGAGACTGTGGTGGAGGTTTACCTTCCAACAGGACATTGACACTAAACATACAGCCAGAGATAAAATGGAATGGTTTAGATCAGTGGTTCTCAACCTTAGTCTTCAAGTACTCCCAACAGGTCATGTTTGCAGGTTTTCCTTTATCTTGCACAGGTGCTTTTAATCAGAGTCAATGGCTTGGTATTTTGGACAGCTATTTTAACAAAAAAATGCCCTGTTGGGGGTACTTGAGGTGTAGTAGCCCAGTCAAAGTCCAGACCTAAATCCAATTGAGAATCTGTGGCAAGACTTGAAAATTGCTGTTCACAGACGCTCTCCATCCAATCTGACAGAGCTTGAGCTATTTTGCAAAGAAGAATGGGCAAAAATGTCTCTCTAGATGTGCAAAGCTGGTAGAGACATCCCAAAAAAAGACATGGAGCTGTAATTGCAGTGAAAGGCGGTTCTACAAAGTATTGACATACAAATGTACACCACACTTTTCACATATTTATTCATAGAAAATGTTGAAAACCATTTATCATTTCCTTTAACTTCACAATTATGTGCCACTTTGTGTTGGTCACAATTACAGACGATTACAGACGATCAAACATGTCCACTGAAACTGGTCCGCAGACCAGTTTCAGCAGACATGTTCGATCGTGTGTACGGCCTATCGGACCGTTTTCCAGCGGACAAAAGTTTCAAAACATACTTAGAAACCATCTGCTGGAAACCTGTCCGTCGGACATGTTCGATGGTTAGTACACTAAATCATCGGACCAAAAACCCGCACATGCTCAGAATCATGTCGACGCATGCTTGGAAGCATTGAACTTCCTTTTTTCATCACGTTGTTGTGTTCTACGTCACTGCATTCTGGTCCGAGGGGATTTTGGTTCGATGGTGTGTACGCACATCAGACCAACAGACCACTTCATTGTGGTCCGATGAAAACGGTCCGTCGGACATGTTTCATCGGACATGTCTGATCGTGTGTACGCGGCCTTACAGGGATATGCAATTATTATTACCTAAAGCTGTTGCAGAACTACAAGTCCCATGAGGCATAGCAAGACTGACAGCCACAAGCATGATACCCAAAGGCAGAGGCATGATGGGACTTTTATTTTTGCAACAGCTGGAGGTCTGCTAATTGCATATCCCTGGTCTATCACATAAAATCCCAATAAAATACATTTACATTTTTGGTTGTAACATGATAACATTTGGAAAATTTCAAGGGGTATGAATATTTTTTGTGTGCAGCCCCCCTAATACTTACCGGAGTCCCATCGCAATCCAGCGATGTCCATGAGAGCCTCAGCAATCCGAAGACTCTCACTCCTAATTGTGTGAGATAGCAGCAGGAGCCATTGGCTCCCGCTACTGTCAATCACAGCCACTGAGCCAATGAGAAGGGTGCAGGGCCAAGCCATTGTACTGTGTCTGAATGAAGATGCAGAGCAGCGGCTCAGGAGTGAGCCTGCACGGGTGCCCCCTCAGCAAGCGGTTTGCTCTGGGGGCACGTGTCAGGGGGGAGGGGCCAGGGGACCTGAGAAGCGGAGGATCAGGGCTGCTCTGTGCAAAACCATTACACGGAGTAGGTATGTATAACATGTTAAATACAAAAAATTTAACACGTTTGTTATTTAAAAAAAAAAAACTTGCCTTTAATATCACTTTAAATATTTAATAAGTTGCTCATTATATTTCTAAATATAAAAATAATAATATAATATAGAGGTTACATATTGTACACATACTGTACATGTACACATTTCAGCATGGACTGTCACCCATAGGTCATCTTGTACAACTGATTTCTGAAATACGCAATTTGATCTTTATATTGTACAATCACATTGTTATGTCTATGGCCTGTGTGTCCTATTAGTCACATTCACACACCATCTACATAGGATGGATCTAGGCTGGTTACAGTATTCACCTCCATGACCTCAACAAATGTCAGCCCAATTTCTTCAATGACAATGTATTAGAATCCAGCCGTTTTATTTGTTTCCTTATTCAAATTCTGTCCAAGTTTTTGTTTGCTATTTTATCTATAGCAGGATATGAAGCTTAGTGTAAACAGGGAGTTAAATAAACTCCTCTGAAAAATAATAACTCTATTCCGGTGTTCATGTAGGGAGGGGTAAAGTGAAATTCAATCACGAGCCCAAATATGGACACATTTTCTAATAGAGCCCCAGAAGGGGTTCTGGTTACAATACTCACCTCTTTTCTTGGGCTCTCCTGCTGTAATTCCTTTTCACAACTAGATGTCCTCAGTCTTCTGGGTTGAATGATGCTGAGGACATGCTGTGAGTACAGGGCACTATATATTTGCCTCCTGATGGTGTATCCTCGCAGTGCCCTGTACTCACATCCAATGATACAAAGAGCAGTGCCAACATCACCAGGTCAACACCACTGTTACACCATTAATACTTAAGAGAAATGGAAGGGGCCCTAGGACCTATAGGACTTATAGCAACTATTGGACAGAGTATGTAAAAATTAGTTTTTTGGCTTTTTTCCACCAAAGAATTTCTGCTCTTTCCTTGGTTTATAAGTCTGGGATTAAAGTGCCACCCTGGAAGTGAATTGCCCCAAAACACTATACAGTGGAACCTCGGATTAGGAGCATAATCTGTTCCAGGAGAATGCTCGTAATCCAAAGTACTCTCATATCAAAGCAAGTTTCCCCATTGAAGTCAATAGAAACTAAAATAATTTGTTCCGCATTGACTTCAATGGCATGAAATACCGCATGCAGCCAGAGGCGGGGAGCGCCGGAGAGCCTCGGAAACGGCCGTAAATGCCTGAGGACAGTTCTGATGACCTTGGCAAACCTTGGAAAGACTCAGTTCCTGAGGTTTGCCGAGGCCAGCCAAGCTGTCCTTGGGCCTTTCCGTGCATTTCCGAACGGTGCAGATCAGCTGCGATCTGCTTCGTTCAGCTCCGCCCCCCACCTCAGGCCGAACACGGTACTGCACACCGATTTGGCTTGAATCCTGCTCGTTTTGTGAGACAACACTCACAAACCGAGTTAGGACATATTAAAATACAGTGCTCGTATTGCGAAACGCTCGGGTAACCGCGTTACTCGCAATCCAAGGTTCCACTGTAAATGCATTTCAAAAAAAGTTAATAGACATTATTACTCTCTCCCCTCTGTGCCCTATGCCCTCTTCTAGGTTTACTAGTTTTATTTATCTGATATACAAACTGTAATAGAACCAGATAAAGCTAAGCCAAGAGAAGGAACTTGGCCCTGGTTTAGCCTAATTTATTCCCCTGGCTATTCTACAACACATTTTCTTTATAGGTTCTTTCTATTCTATTCTCTTTATAGATGACATAATTATATTATATTATTTCAATCAACTTAATTTCTCAATTACTTGTCGTCAAATATCTGCCATGAAGCTATGATTGTGACACTTCATGTTACATATTCTTATCCTACAATCTGCTAGGTTATCTATTTTCATTTACATTTATAAGAGTTACTTTCCTGAATGATTACGCCTTTTTCTACTATACTATTGTACATGCTCTGTTAATGGAATATCTATTTCTAATATATTATTGTATATGCTCTGTTAATGGAATTTTGTTGATAATTAAAAAATTCAATAAAGGGCGTGGCCTGGACGGAGACCGAGATGGCAGCTTAAGCCTTGAGCTCCTGCGATCCGGGGATTGAACCTAGCCTTTTGGGGAACCTACGCCTTGCCCTTCGTCATGAGCAGAGCCACCCGAAGCTCCTCTATGTCCCGAGCAACAGAGGAATTCCAGTTCGCAGCTGAATAGGAACATCCCGGAGATATTCCGAACATAACGCATGGCGGCACACGCGGCCTCGCAGGCCCAAACCCCGAGCCCGCCTAGCCTGGAATCCGGCCTGCAGCCCATGGAGCCTGTTTCGTCTGCGGGACGTACACATCCCCCCAGCCTGTTTGATCTGGAGACGATGACCGCGGACATTAAAAACGCTGTTACCGCAGTGGTGGCTGATCTTAAAACGGAGATCCGTGCAGTGGCTCATCGGATCGATGGAGTAGAACAAACTACCCAGACGCACGCGGCTGCGATTCGCTAAGTACAGAGCACCTATGACTCCCAGCTCTCTCACCTCTTGGAGCTCCACAGACACGTTGAGGACCTCGACAATCGGGGTCGGAGGCACAACATACGTGTGCGGGGACTCCCCGAGAGTGTTACCGGGGAACCTGCAGCAGGCGCTTCATACAATTTTTAACGATTTGATGGAACGCCCGGCGGACTCGCCTCGCTGAGATGGAGAAAGCCCATCGAGCACTGCACCCCACACCCAGGGACAACGAACCCCCCAGGGTCGTGATTTGCTGTCTTATTAACTTTCAACTCAAGGAGGAGATCCTTCGCAAAGCGAGAGGACGAATCCTCCATGATGGCGCAGAGGTGAAACTCTTTCAGGATCTGTCCCAGATCACACTCCAAATCAGGCGCGCCCTGCGCCCCCTGCTGGAGGCCTTACGCGCAAGAAACATAGAATATCAATGGAAATTCCCCTTCGCACTGTCGGCGTCCTCTAGGGGGCGCTCCGCTCTCCTCCGCACACCTGAGGACCTTCATGATTTCTGCCAGCAACTTGATCTCCCGCCCGTAGACCTCCCGGAGTGGTAAGCATTCTACTTCCCCTCGGAACCCTGGCTCCCGGTTTCCATGAATCCGTCCCCGAAAGCTCAGCGCCACAGATCCCGCAGGAACAGGGCTGGTCCGTCTTCTCCAGGTAACCATGCGTCTCGACGCGACCTTTACCATCACAACCCGGGCTCCCCCTTGACTCCTTCAAGGGGTAGAGACCGGGTCGAGGCCTGATGCAACGGATCTGTGTCCCTCCCTGTCATGTATCGCCACTCCTGTTGTTTTTGGGACCCAGTTCTAGCCTCCCGTGGTTTAGCACAGCATGAGTGATCGTCTAACAAGCTGCTGTTATTACATTATTGTCTTGATGTGCCAGGAAGATGAGTCTGACTTTCACTCGATGTTGCCGTCACAAGTGTGATGATCGAATCGTGTGCTCTGGTCCCCCTTTTACTTTTCCCCATGTCCCGTGCTATGAGGAGACGGGGGTATGCTGCGGGACTTAATTACTTGTTTTTTTTTGTCTCTTTCTCCTTTTTATTTTTTTTTCCCTTATTTACCTTTGTGCAATGCTGTTTTTTCCTTTTCACAGACTTGGACTATCATCAGGATTGGAGCCTTTCGATACCACGTCTCTGACGCCTGCGGGCCTGACATAACTTGCCCAAGTGTATGTTTGCTGGCCCCCAAGGCTCCTTCTCAATTCCCACATCTCCACATGGGTAATGAATGGGTATTGCTAACGCTATGTAACATATTTTTATCTGTTGTGCTCCATTCTTGTTTTTGCATGCTCTCTCCGCCATTCTGCCCCTGCCTCCCCCCTCCCTCCCCCCCCCCCATTTTTTTTATTCTCTTCCCCCCTCCCCATCGCCCCCCCTCTCCTCTCCTCCCTCCTCCTGCCCCCCCTTCCCTCCCCTTCCTCTCCTCTTCCCCCTCTCCTTCTCCTCCCCTTCGATCCTTGCCCCCTCTCCCTTTTCGCTTGCCCCCTGGTGGAGATATGCCCAGCTGGCTTACGGTAGCTATTTGTTGCGTGGTGGGTTCCACGGCCCCACTGATCCGTCTCTGGGTCTGGGGCTCCCCACGACCACCCACTGGGAACAAAGACTTCTTGTTCTGGGTGGAGGGGAGTGGGGGGCGAGCTTTATTTTTATTTTTACTTCTGTTTTTTTTTTTGTGCTTGGCCCTCCAGGTATCCATTCCATCCCACTTTACCACACAGGCCTACTGCATGTTAATAAGTTGCTTTAGTCTCCCTTGGTCGATTTACGCCCATCTGGGCGCGGTGTAATAGATATGGGACGATACTTGATGTTTCCGTGCTGTTCCTAGGGGCTTGTTTTGCACTTGTTCATACTGTATGCAATGTTTCTTGTACCTCTCATTGTTGATACAACTGTGTTATATGTTAATTGCTGCCCACCCCAGCCCCTGGGTCTCGCATACTAAATAGGGCTGCTCTGTGCTTCCTTTTTCCAACCTTAACTGGTTCCCCACAATAATCTTCTTATCTCTCACTCATCTCTGTCTCAATCCCTGGATCGCTCCCTCTTTGAGGTTTCCGTCCCTTGTTTCGTTCCCACACAGCGGTTCCATTGGGATTCTTTCTGACCCTCCAGACCTTCCCCCTTCTTAGGTGATTTAGCAGGCCTAATATCACCTCTGGTGCATATTACCCCTGTTTAGTGCTTTCCTCTGTGCTTTCCTCTCTTCTCTCTGACCTGCCCTTTTCCCTAACCCCCCTTTTTCCCTAACTTTACATCTCTATCCTCTTCACCCCTCTTCCCCCCCTCCCCTTCTTTTCTTCTTCTTCTCCCTTCTTTGCTTCTTAGTTTCCTTTCTTCCTGTGCCTTTGGGTGGGTCCATGCCGGCCCTCCTTGTGGGCTTGCCCGCCGTTTCCCCCCCCCCCTCTTTAGATTCTCGCTCCTCAAGTCCAGTGTTCTCAACCTTATCCCACCAATACCGGACTCTGCAGCACTGACCATAGACTTTGCCTCCCTTAACCTTGAAATGCGTGTCTCTCAACGCAAAGGGCCTCAACTTGCCAGAGAAAAGATCTCAGGTTTTATCTTCCCTCTCCAAACATGGAGCCCATTTTATTTTTTTACAGGAGACCCACTTTCGTTCGGACGCTGTCCCCAAGCTTTCTAATCACATCTATAAGTCCGCATTTCACGCCACTAACCCTGGCTCCAAGACGAAAGGTGTCTTTATCCTGGTGTCTAAGCGTGCAAACTTCATTTTGACTGACTCTCTCATTGACCCGGAGGGTAGGTACGTTTTCCTTAAGGGCTCTTATGAATCTAAGCCTATCACACTTGCTAATATCTATTGCCCCAACGACCGCCAGGTGGCCTTTTTCAAGACTACATGTGACCTCTTAGCCTCCTTCAAGTCGGGTCTCCTGCTCCTGGGGGGAGATTTTAATGTCCCCTTAAACCCCCTGTTGGACTCCTCCACCGGTGCCTCCACCCTGAACTACAAGGCACTGAGGCAGATTAACCTACGCCTCCAGTCTCTGTCCTTACACGATGCTTGGCGCACGCTGTATCCCTCGGATAGGGACTATACTTTCTTTTCGGTCCCACACCAAAAGTATTCCAGGATTGATTATTTCTTTCTTTCCCAATCGGACCTGACCCTTCTCCAGCAATCCACGATCGAACCGATGTTTTTGTCGAATCACCACCCAATTAGTATCACTTTAGCTTTTACTGAATCGTCCTCTAGAACAAAGACATGGCGTCTGAACTCCTCCCTGCTTAAGGACCTGTCCGTTACTGACCAAATCTGCACACGCATTCAACACTACTTTACAGAGAACTCCAGTCCTGAGATCTCGCCGGTTTCCCTTTGGGAGGCTCATAAATGCATGATTCGGGGAGAACTGATCGCCTTGGCTACGAAAACCAAGAGGCAAAATCAGGAATACACTAACTCCCTTATAGCGACGATTAAGTCTCTTGAAGCATCTCATAAGAAGTCCCGTGCCCTGTCCACCCTGCAAGAACTGACGCAAGCCCGGATGTCTCTGATGGAGGAGCTGGGCAAAAGCTCTAAAAGGCGATATATTCTCGGGCAGAGGAACTTTTATGAGCAGGGCAACAAAAGTGGACACCTTTTGGCGCGCACGGTGCATAACTCTAAGCCTACTTCTACGATTCACCATATATACAACCGTGGTGGTGCCCGCCTGGTTAAGAATGAAGACATAGCCAGGGAATTCGAGGACTTTTACTTTAAGCTGTATAACCTCCACCCCCAGCCTCTCTCTGTCCAAGCTTTCCTTGAGGAAGTCGCAGATTAAGGAATTTCTGTCTTGGTACAGCCCCAAACCAATTTCTTCACAACAATCACTCGCCCTGGAAGGCCCCATGACAACTGCGGAAGTGGATCTGGCGGTAAAACAAATGAAGCCTGGGAAGGCCCCGGGCCCGGATGGCTTCTCAATACAATATTACAAATCTTTTGGTGATGTACTCACCCCTAGACTCCTGAACATATTCACGGCCCTGTCTGATCCTCAGAACAAGCCTGGCAATATGTTAGCAGCCCACATAGCGGTGATCCCTAAAGAGGGTAAGGATCCCTCTCAGGTGGCCAATTACCGTCCGATCTCGCTCCTAAATGTGGACGTTAAAATATACGCGAAAATCCTGGCGAATAGGTTGGCACCCTTGGTCCCTGGACTTGTCTCACTAGATCAGGTGGGCTTTGTCCCTGGACGTGAAGCCAGGGACAACACCATTCGTACTCTGAACTTGCATCACTGGCTCACGTCTTCAAAGACGCAGGGTTTTTTCTTTCTTTAGACGCTGAAAAGGCGTTCGTCAGGGTGGCCTGGGACTACATGCAGGAGGTACTAGTTGCTTTGGGCCTGGGGCCCCGTTTGTTGTCACACATTATGGCCCTGTATGCGTGCCCTTCGGCCGTGGTTAAAGTCAATGGCCACCTGTCGAACGCCTTTCCCATTAGCAACAGGACGCGCCAGGGTTGCCCTCTGTCGCCTCTGATATACATCCTGACCCTGGATCCCCTCCTTAACAGGCTGAGGGAAAACCCAGACATTCTGGGGGTCACTGTGGGAGGGAAAGAGTTCAAGGTAGCTGCTTTTGCAGATGATGTTCTTTTGTCCTTGCGCTCCCCCAGGATCTCCCTTCCTAACCTTCTGAGAGATCTAGATCACTTTGGCTCCCTCTCAAACCTTAAAATTAATCATGCAAAATCGCAGGCGCTGAATGTCTCCCTTTCCTCCCTGGAAGTGTCGCACTGTCAGGAATTTTTTCCTTTTAGATGGACACAAGAATCGCTTACTTATCTCGGTATCCGCATACCCCCCAATCTGTCAGATCTGTATTCTAAGAACCCAGAACTTGTTCAAGCTCAGGCATGTCTTAGGGACTGGATGGGTCTGAATGTTTCTTGGTTCGGCCGCTCGGCCCTGATCAAAATGATCATTTTGCCTCACTTGCTCTATCTTATACAATCAGTCCCCATCGCCTTGCCTCCGGCATTCTTCACATCCTACAGGAAGGCCTGTTCAATCTTCCTTTGGAGAGGGTCTCAACCACGTATAAAATATTCCAGACTCACATTACCTAAATCCAAAGGTGGCATCGGTCTCCCGGACCTTCACAAGTACCACAGTGCGTGCCATCTCACGAGGATAGCGGATTGGAATATCCACGCTTCCAGGAAGTTATGGGTTCTCCTGGAGAGACGCTTCTCACCGGGCCCCTTGCATTTACTCCCATGGTTACCCTCTAGGAATTGGCCCCAAACCTTTCTGACCCACCCGTTTATTTACCCCTCACTTTTGGTTTTCAAGAAAGCTTCGATATTGGGACCCCCGTCTTCCCAACCGAACCCCTTGACGTCCTTGCGGGGGAACCTAGACTTTCCACCTGGCTTGTCGGGGGAATTCTTGGGTCAGGAATGGCCCTACGAGGACGTACTTGCCTTCCAGTTTTACTCAGCTGAGAGACCTTTTGCGGTAAAATCTAGCTCTAAGACATCTTCTTTCTCATTTTGGACCTTCAGACAGATCCGACATTTTCTCACGTCCGTAGCTGATCAATCACTCTGGACGCGACAGCTCACGCCCTTCGAGTCTCTGTGTCATCGTAAATTGCCACAAAGACACCTGATCTCCCTCCTGTACACCCTCTTAGTGGAGGGCCAGTCGCAAACACCCACTCCGCCGCAGCTCTCTTGGAACAAAGACCTCCAGACGTCCCTGACAGTTGAGGATTGGCACACCATTTATGAATATGCCCATAAGGGATCAGCGAATGTGGCCGTCCAGGAGAACGGCTACAAAATGGTACAGAACCCTGTCGCGCCTTCATAAATTCTCCCCCAATATTCCCGACACTTGCTGGAGATGTGGTGCGGGAGTGGGGACTATGCTTCATGTGTGGTGGGATTGTGGCGCCCTTCAGCCCTTTTGGAGGGAGGTCCACGATCTCATCTCACATGTTACTACCTACACCCTGGACTACACCCCTTCTCAATTCCTTTTACATCATACATCACTCCCCAAGAAAGACTATTTCAAATCCCTGGCCATGCACATGGTCAATGCTGCCAGAGTTTGCATCCCCAGGCATTGGCGCTCTACCGCCATCCCGACAATCAGAGAATGGCTGGCCCGGATCTCTTTAGTAAAAGAAATTGAGGAGTTGATTCACATTTCCCAAGATAGAGTGCAGAAGTTCTCCTTTACTTGGGCATGTTGGAACCATTTTGTTACCACTGACCGCTACCGTCAGTATGTTTCCTGAGTCGCCTGAGACAGCGGATATACCCCCCATCAGTGCGGTGAGGGGGCGGAAGGGAGGGCGGGCAGGGATCCACTCCCGGCCATCTTGTTTTTTCCCCCACTGTGCCTCTGCTTTTGCTCTTTTTATCTCCTTTCATCTTTATCTTCCCTCTCCCCCCCCTCTTTTCTGTCCTTTCCTTCCTCTTCATATGGGCACTTGCCCCCGCTGACTGCATGTTACGACACACTTTAAATACTGGCCGAAGGTGAGGCCTTGCACCGCCTTCCCTCTTTGCACTTTGCAGGGGGCGGGTGTGGGAGGAGGGGAAAAATAGAAACGTAGGATCCTCCACCCTCCTCCGCTTTATTTAACCTCTTACACCTCATATACAGTCTGAACATGCTGTTTAATGCCTTCCTGTGGTGTTTTGTGATATGCAGTCTTCATGTTTTTCTGTTCTGTGATAATTACCTTGTCATGTAACTCATGTCATGTTTTGCATAAATAAAAACTTTTATGGAAAAAAAAAAAAATTCAATAAAATATTTGAAACACAAAATAAGCTATTACAGAGCCACTGGCGTAGCAAAGGGGGAGCAGGGGGGGCCGTCGCACCGGGCGAAAAATTGGGGGGGGCGAATCCATCTCCTACACTGACACCATACTAGTCCCGGTTAGTGGGGAAGACAGGTGCGGCTGATGCCGAAGTTTGCCAAGTGTGGCCGACTCCGAGTTTAGACTCTGGCTGCACGGCTGCCCCTGTGATTGGGCGAATGGGGTCATGTGCCTGTGTGGCTTTCCTGTTCCTTCTAGAGCGGGCGTCACTAATGGCGACCCGCGGTCCGGTTCCGGGCCCAGTGGTCATTCTAACCGGACCGCAGCCTCGCCTGTGTTTCTGTTGCCTGCTCGCCTGCATGCCGATGCCGCTATATACATAGCATGGCAGGCGCGGCAGGTCTGTGCCTTCTCTGTACTCCCCCTCCCCACACTGCCTGTCTGCCTTGTTCACAAGCATGAAGCACGATCGTGCTGGACAATGGGCGGGACTTTTTAAGTTAAAAAGTGGGTGATTGGTTGCTAGGCAGTGGGCCGGTCCCAGCAATAAATCACTCACTTTTAATGGAAAGGGTCCCGCCCATTGTCCAGAGCAGCCACACTTCATGAATAAGGTAGGTTTTCTGTGGGGAGGGGGAGTGCAGTGCAGGACAGAACAGGACAGTGCAGTGCAGGGCAGGGGTTTGATATTGATAGAGGACTGTGATGGGGGGAGTCAGTCTGCGATGGGGGGGTTCAGTCTGTGATTGTGGGGGATCAGTCTGTGATGGGGGTCCATCTGTAATTGGGGGGGATCAGTCTGTGAAGGGGGGTCATCTGTGATTGGGGGGATCAGTCTGTGATGGGGGGTCCATCTGTGATTGGGGGGATCAGTATTGTGGGGGGGTTCAGTCTATGATGGGGGATCTGTGATTGTGGGGGGGGGTTCAGTCTATGATGGGGGATCTGTGATTGTGGGGGGTTCAGTCTATGATGGGGATCTGTGGTTGTGGGGGGGGGGGTTCAGTCTGTTAATCCCTTACAGTAAGGGGTTAAATGATTAATCCTGCAATAATTTAACCCCTTACATGCTGAAAGCCCTGAAGGCTGGCTGCATTACATTGGATTAATCATTTATCCCCCTACATGCGAAAAAAAAATTCTGCCGCGGGCGCCCATAACTCTGGTTACGCCACTGTACAGAGCCAATGTGTTTCACGGGTCATAGAAGATTCCCATCATCTGTACTTGTATTTTGTATTTTAGTGTAACTAAAGGTAAACCTTTTGTTTTGTTTTGAATAGAGTGGAGAAGGATTAGAACCCCTGTCAGCTTTTTATTGCTGTTTACCATTATCATTGAACAGGATAGAGGGGAAATCTTCCCCCAATAGGGACACTAGTTCTGGTAACAACCAGGGATTCCCTCACTTTGGATGAATTTCCTCTCAATTTCTGTTTTAGTTATGGGACAGGAAGAAAAGGGAAATGTCCCCAGTGGGACATATATGGCACAAAAATTATAATAAATAAATAAAAAGGAGTTAAAAATCCTCTCTTACTCTATCCCAACAAATTTACTTTACTTTATTTGTGTGGTTTAAGGCTGGGTTCACACTAATGCGTATTGGATTTCCGTTTCCCCGCATTCCAATTCGCATGTCAGGAGAGTACGACCGACAAGTTTGATCATTAGAGGACAGGCCTGAAAACTCATGAATCTCATGCCTAGGGTGGTCAGTTTCAAATAGGAAAGCAGAGGGACTGGCAGGAACACCGGGAATTTTACACAAAGGAAGCAATAAACAAAGGGCTAGATTCAGGTAGGCTTACGACGGGCGTATCAGTAGATACGCCATCGTAAGTCCTAGTCTGAGCCATCGCACATTTAAGCGTTTGCTCATATTGAGATACGCTTAAATGTTGCTAAGATACGAGCAGCGTATGGCACTTACGCCGTCGTATCTTAGATGCATATTTACGCTGGCCGCTAGGTGGCTTTCCCATGTAAAATATGCAAATGAGCGTAATACGCCGATTCCCGAACGTACGCCCGGCCTGCGCATTTGTTTTACGTCGTTTGCGTTAGCGTAACTCTGGCGTAATGTTACCCCTGCTGTATGAGGCGCAGCCAATGTTATGTACGGACGGCGTGCCGACATAATTTTTCCCGTTGCTTACGTCGTTTACGTAAAACGTTTGCGAATAGGGCTTTGCGTAAGTGACGTTCACGTCATTTTCATTGACTATTTCCGACGTGATTTGGAGCATGCACACTGGGCTACGTTCTGACCTGGCGCATGCGCAGTTCGTTCGGCGTGGGGAATTGCTCCATTTAAATGATATACGCCCCCTACCCGCCGAATTTGAATTAGGCCGGGCCATTTACGCTACGCTGCCGCAACTTTACAGGCAAGTGCTTTGTGAATACAGCACTTGCCCGTAAAAGTTGCGGAGGCGTATCGTAAATGGGATACGCTACGCCCGCACATTTTTACGCGCCCGTACCTGAATCTAGCCCAAAGAGAACAGGATACATTCTCATACGAGTACATGGTACAGCAGGGACATTTCAAGAATATGAAATGTTGGGGTAACATATTCTTTAACCACTTCCCATTAACCATGTCCTCCCTTTTGCACGCTCCCCACGCGCCCCCTGCAGAGTACGCTTTTGAGAAGTGATCACAGTAAGGGGCTGATCCGAGAAAGGCGCCGATCCCAGCCCCTTGCCACGTGATCAGCTGTCAGCCAATGCTGATCACGTGATGTAAACAAAAGCTCTGTAATCGCGTTAGGAGGGACCATCGGTTCCGAGTGGAAGAGGCACATGCGCCTCATCAGTGCCCACCAGTACCACCTGCCAGTGCCACCTGCCAGTGCCCACAGGGCCCACCAGTGCAAAACAGTGCCACCTAACAATGCCCACGAGTGCCACCTATCAATACCCACCAGTGGTACCAATCAGTGCCAATCAGTGCCTCATCAGTGCCGCCTAGCAGTGCTGACTATTAGTGTCACATGCCAGTGCTGATCAATGGCCATTATTGCCACCCATCAGTGCCCATTACTGCCACCTATCAGTGCCCATTGCTGCCAGCTATCAGTGCCGCCTATTAGTGCCAATTCTCTGTGCCCCCCGGTTCTACCTATCAATGCCCTTCAGTGCCACCCATCAGTGCCACCTCTTAGTGTACACCAGTGCCACCTCTCTGTGCCCACCAGTGCCGCCTATCAGTGCCCACCAGTGCCGTCTTATGAGTGCCCATCAAATACCACCAAAAGAAAGCTCTATTTGTGGGGAAAAAATTGTAAAAATATAATTTTGGGTACAGGGTTGCATGACCGCGCAATTGTCATTCAAAGTGCGTCAGCGCTGAAAGCTGAAAATTATTCTGGGCAGGAGGGGGGTTTAAGTGCCCAGTATGGAAGTGGTTAACCACTAGAAAGACGTCCATAGCGCAGCTCTCAAGTGCCAGGTGGACGTCTTTTTATGTGCATTACCCACGCCCGCCACTGGGGGGCGCGCAGCGGGTAAACACTGTGCCGCCGCATCGCTGAGGATCCGATGCGTGTACCTGGTGGCCTCGATGTCCCCCAGGTGCACGCGATCGGAGGTGACACAGCAGGGACGAGGAGCTCTGTGTGTAAACACAGAGCTCCACGCCCTGTCAGAGGAGAGGAGACCGATCTGTGTACCTTGTACAAAAAAGGACACGGCATCGGTCACCTCCCCCAGTCACTCCCCTCCCCCCACACAATTAGAACACTCACAAGAAATACATTTAACCCCTTCCTCACCCTCTAGTGTTAACCCCTTCCCTGCCAGTCACATTTATACAGTAATTAGTACATTTTTATAGCACTGATCGCTGTATAAATGTGAATGGTCCCAAAGTTGTGTCAAAAGTGTCCAATATGTCCGCCGCAGTATTGCAGGCCTGACAAAAAAATAAAAAATTGCAGATCGCCGCCATTACTAGTAAAAAATAAAAAAATAAAAAATAAATCATAAATCTATCCCCTATTTTATAGGCGCTATAACTTTTGCGCAAACCAATATATATATATATACGCTTATTGCGATTTTTTTAACAAAAATATGTAGAAGAATACTTATCGGCCTAAACTGAGGAAAAAAATATGTTTTTTTTTTTTTTTTAAATGGGATATTATTATAACAAAAAGTAAAAAATATTGTCTTTTTTTTAAAAAATGTCTGTCAAATTTTTTGTTTATAGCGCAAAAAATAAAAAAATCGCAGAGGTGATCAAATACCACCAAAAGAAAGCTCTATTTGTGGGGAAAAAATGATAAAAATATAATTTGGGTACAGTTTTGTATGACCGCGCAATTGTCATTCAAAATGCGTCAGCGCTGAAAGCTGAAAATTGGTCTGGGCACGAAGGGGGTTTAAGTGCCCAGTAATGAATTCCACTAGGTGATTGAACTCCCAACTAGACGCACTACCTAATTTTGGAACCTGTGCAAATACAACTCCATGATTTATTTGTGCCAATCCCATTTCTGCCTCACCATACATCTCTTGTTTATTCGATCTGTTTGTGATCGGAGGTGACACAGCAGGGACGAGGAGCTCTGTGTGTAAACACAGAGCTCCACGCCCTGTCAGAGGAGAGGAGACCGATCTGTGTCCCTTGTACATAGGGACACGGCATCGGTCACCTCCCCCAGTCACTCCCCTCCCCCCACACAATTAGAACACTCACAAGAAATACATTTAACCCCTTCCTCACCCTCTAGTGTTAACCCCTTCCCTGCCAGTCACATTTATACAGTAATTAGTACATTTTTATAGCACTGATCGCTGTATAAATGTGAATGGTCCCAAAGTTGTGTCAAAAGTGTCCAATATGTCCGCCGCAGTATTGCAGGCCTGACAAAAAAATTAAAAATTGCAGATCGCCGCCATTACTAGTAAAAAATAAAAAAATTCAAAATAAATCATAAATCTATCCCCTATTTTGTAGGCGCTATAACTTTTGCGCAAACCAATATATATATACGCTTATTGCGATTTTTTTAACAAAAATATGTAGAAGAATACTTATCGGCCTAAACTGAGGAAAAAAATATGTTTTTTTTTTTTTTTTTAATGGAATATTATTATAACAAAAAGTAAAAAATATTGTCTTTTTTTTAAAAAATGTCTGTCAAATTTTTTGTTTATAGCGCAAAAAATAAAAAAATCGCAGAGGTGATCAAATACCACCAAAAGAAAGCTCTATTTGTGGGGAAAAAATGATAAAAATATAATTTGGGTACAGTTTTGTATGACCGCGCAATTGTCATTCAAAATGCGTCAGCGCTGAAAGCTGAAAATTGGTCTGGGCACGAAGGGGGTTTAAGTGCCCAGTAATGAATTCCACTAGGTGATTGAACTCCCAACTAGACGCACTACCTAATTTTGGAACCTGTGCAAATACAACTCCATGATTTATTTGTGCCAATCCCATTTCTGCCTCACCATACATCTCTTGTTTATTCGATCTGTTTGTGTTGTGTAGGCAGAGATCCAAAGAACAGACACTGAATACAGATCCAAAAGATCTGGTAAGTAAATGCAGAATGTTTAAAAATCACATTGTTTATAAAATATTCAACCTATAAATAAATTATTTCTCATGGTGCTTTTCATGATTGGCAGCTGTGGTTAGAGAGACCCACCCAGGAGGTGCTTTGTAATAAAAATAAATAGCATAGAATAGAACAATGTAGATCATTTCAGGGAAAAATTTACAAAGATATTTACAATATATAACTGTATTGGCTGTAAATACTATTAAAATTCAGCAGCAATCCACATTAAAGGAGTTGTATGGAAAAAAATGTTGCCTAAAATTAATGTCTGCAAGGTAGACAGACAGAACAGTGTAATGATTCTTTTAAAAAAACAAGTAAATACCTATTACATTTCTTCATCTATATCACCTCCGGCGTTCTAGTTTCTGTTCTCTCATTCACTTCCTGGTTTGCGGCGCTCGTTCATGTAAGAACTACATTTCCCAGTATGCATTGCGGCACGCCCAGTAATTCACACCTCCTTGAAGTCTCTAACACGTAGAGTGTCCTGCCTCACAGATGTAGTTCCCAGGAGGGGGTGAGCACGTCACTGACCACCGCAGTAAAGCCTCCCTTCACGGTGGTGAGTAACAATCAGACAAGCAGGAAGTGAACAGAACAGAGAAGAAATAGAGCAACTTCTGAGCAATGAGGAAGTGAAAAGAGGAATGTCTGCAGGTAAAGGATGCTTATTGTGAAAAAAAAAAAAATCCTTTACAACCCCTTTAAGGAAATCCACAAAATGTCACCAAAACCAAAATGTCACCACATAAAATAGTGTATAGAATAGAATAGAAACGAATAGAAGAAAACCATAGACTAGAACAGTGTTCTTCAACACTCGGGAAGCTGTGCGGGCTTTTCCGACCGCGTCTTGCCAACCGATTACATCATCGGTTGCTATGGGAGGGTCGGGCGCACGCTGCACGCACTGATATCTGTGACGTGTGAGCCTCGGGAATAGATGCTGGCTGACGCGCCTTTCCCTGAGGGGAGGAGAAGAAGAACACCACGAGTAGGAAACAAAACAGCGAGGAGACACAGGTACAGTACTTGTACCTGTCATTTTTAATGTATGATTAGTTTTTATTGCAGGCATGGTGTTTCTAAAAATAAAAGATAAACTATATAATACTTGTTGGCACTTTCATTGCCTCACTTTTCATTGCAAGCATGGTGAATTGTTTAAATGTAATATAATTAGGGATGAGCTTCGAGTTCGAGTAAATCTCATGTTCGACTCGAACATTGCCTGTTCGCTGAACAGCGAACTATTTGGGGTGTTCGCGGCAAGTTCGTGTGAACTTTAGAACCCTGTTAAAGTCTATGGGACTCGAACGTTTGAAATCTAAAGTGCTAATTTTAAAGGCTAATATGCAAGTTATTGTGATAAAAAGTGTTTGGGCACCTGGATCCTGCCCCAGGGGACATGTATTAATGCAAAAAAAAGTTTTAAAAACTGCCGTTTTTTTGACAGCAGTGATTTTAATAATTCCTTTAAGTGAAACGATAAAAGTGAAATATATTCCTTTAAATTTCGTGCCTGGGGGGGGGGGGTGTATAGTATGCCTGAAAAGTAGCGCTTGTTTCCCATGCTTAGAACTGTCCCTGCACAAAGTGTCATTTCTGAAGGAAAAAAAGTCATTTAAAATCACTCGCGGCTATAATGAATTGTCGGCTCCCGGCAATACAGAGAAAAGTCATTCATGAAAAAAATGTGTGGGGGTCCAAAGCATTTTTTTTTTTTTAAATTACAGGGTGAGCAGCGCCTTCGAGTAAGTATCTCCACTCCTCTAAAGCAGTCTTGATGGCTAACAGTTCTCGATCCCCCACGTCGTAATTCCTTTCTGCAGGAGAGAGTTTACGGGAGAAGAATCCCACTGGATGCATTAAGTCTTTGTCACCTGAGCGCTGGGAGATGACGGCCCCTACCGCTACTTCAGAGGCATCTACTTCGAGAATGAAAGGTAGCGCTGGATTAGGATGGCAGAGTATCGGAGCCGATGTGAAGAGCCCCTTCAGGGTGTCAAAGGCTTCTTGAGCTTCCTGATTCCATTGGAAACAAAGGTTTTGTTTGGTGACTTGAGTAATTGGGGCCACAATCTTGGAGAAGTTCTTGATGAATTTTCTGTAGAAATTTGCGAATCCGATAAAGCGTTGCACCCCTTTTTTATCCAGGGGCGTTGGCCAGTCCAGGATGGCGGATACTTTTTTCGGATCCATTTCAATTCCTGCTGGGGAAATCACTAGGCCTAATGCCGCGTACACACGGTCGTTTTTTGCGATGAAAAAAAACGACGTTTTTTGTGAAGTAAAAAACGACGTTTTTGAAACGTCACTTTCAAAGACGATGTTGCATACACACCATCGTTTTTTTCACAAAAAACGAGGTTACGTTCACCACACTTTTCCATTGAAGCTCGCTTCATAACTAGCTTCTGGGCATGCGAAGGGTTGAAAAACGTTGTTTTAAACAACGTTTTTGCTACACACAGTGACTTTTTGTGAAACAAAAAACGACGTTTTGAAAAACGACACAAAAAATTCAAGCATGTTGGAATTTTTTTTTGGTCATTTTTTTGAAGACAAAAAACGACGTTTTGCCCACACACGATCAATTTAAATGACGTTTTAAAAAACGACGTTTTTTTTCATCGCAAAAAACGTCCGTGTGTACGCGGCATTCAAATTGAATAGTTGATTGTTCGAACTCGCATTTTTCCACTTTTGCGCATAGGCGGTGCGAACGGAGACGGTTTAGGACCTTGTAGACATGCACTCGGTGCTCTTCTAGAGAACAGGAAAAGACCAGGATATCATCCAAACAAACAATGACGAAGATGTCTAGGAAGTCTCTGAATATGTCGTTGACAAAGTGTTGAAATGTAGCAGGTGCATTACATAAACCAAAGGGCATTACTAAACACTCACAGTGTCCATACCTGGTGCGGAACGCTGTTTTCCATTCATCACCATCTCTGATGCGTATCAAGTTATACGCTCCCCTCAGGTCCAGTTTAGTGAAAATAATAGCCGATCTTAATTTTTGAAAAAGTTTGGGTATTAGGGGCAGAGGGTAGCGATTCTTCACCGTGATGTTGTTTAATTCCCTAAAGTCAATGCAGGGGCGGAGAGACTGGTCTTTCTTTGTGACAAAGAAGATTTCTGCGCCTGCTGGCGAGGTGGACCGATGGATGAATCCTTTGGCCAAATTCTCATCAATATAAATTTTTAAGGGGTCCTGTTCCTTCTCAGAGAATGGGAAAATTCGCCCAAAGGGTATTTCAGCTCCAGGAAGGAGCTCAATCGGACAGTCATATGGCCGATGTGGTGGAAGAGAATCAGCTCCTTTCTTGCTAAACACGTCAAGGAATCCATGATATGGTTTTGGGACGGACTGAAGCAGGTTGGGATCCGCGTTCAAACACATCAGGGTAGGAGACGGGTTGGACGGTCTGGGCAGACAATGTTCCTGACAGTAGTAAGAAGGGAAGGTGATTCTTACAGATATCCAATCAACTTGGGGGTTGTGTGCCCGGAGCCAAGGTAGGCCTAAGATTATTGGAAACAAAGGGGATGAAATAACATCCAAAATTAAGAGTTCCCTGTGTTGGAGAGATGAAGTAGCAGGTAATGGAAGCGTCTCTTATGTAACCTGACCAGACTTGATGTGTGAGCCGTCGGCCAAAAAAACTGAAAGTTTAAAGTCTTTTCTACGTAAAGGTATGCTATGAAGATCAACAAAAGAGAAATCAATAAAACAGCTGCATGCGCCCGAATCAACGATAGCGTTGACCAACACCGTCTTTTCCGGAAGCTGTAAGGAAAGGGAGAGAACAAGGTGGGTAGTGTTGGCAGAGATGGCTGAGACGTTGACAGTAGTGAAAGATCTGGACTTACATGTCTTGACAGGACAATTATTCACGTAATAGCCGGTCTCGCCACAGTAGAGAGATGCAGGCAGATGGCTGGAGAGTAGTCGGTGAGGCAGGCAGGTAGGTCTGGTAACGAGAGTTCAATCAGACGGATGGTCAAACAGGAGCCGGGTCAAAGGGTTGGAGAGGTACGGATGGTCAGGCAAGCCAAAGTCAGAGTCCAATCGGGTAATCCAAACAGGTAATCAGAGTACAGGTCTCAGGTAGGGATCAGCCACAAACTGCATATCAGGCAGCAATGAGCTGCAAACAAACACAGGTTTTTAAAGTGTCCGTTTGGCGCCAGACCCGTTCACGTGCATGGGCGCGCACCCCTCGTGCATGCGCGCGTGCCATTGGAGTGCATGCACAAGCACGGGACGAGCGGCGGTGATCCAGAGACATGGAGGAGGACGGCTGCATGGAGGAGGTGAGTCCCTGACACCCTGGTGTGTTTTTGATGCATTTAGAGGCACCCTGGTGTGTTTTTGATGCATTTAGAGGCACTCTGGTGTGTTTTTGATGCAGTAGGAGGCACCCTGGCATGTTTGTGAGGCCCCTGGATGTGTTTTTGATGCATTTAAAGGCACCCTGGTGTGTATTTGAGGCACCCTGGTGTGTTTTTGATGCATTTAGAGGTACCCTGGCATGTTTTTGAGGCACCCTGGCGTGTTTTTGATGCATTTGGAGGCACCCTCCATCCGACGTGATCGCACAGTGGGGGGCGCACGAAGACACAGGACGGTCCTGTGTCTGTGCTCCTCCGCCGCGCCGGCTGGTAATTGAGGCCACGGCTTTGCAGCCTTCTGCAGGAAGCGGCTTCCTTCCCCAGGCACCAGGTCGCTAATTGTAGTCACAATTGCGACCTGGCGCCGGATTTTGTCGAGCCCTGTAAAAAAGCATCAAAATAAATAAACTAGAGTGCATCAAAAAATATGCCAGAGAGCATCTAAACTAGGGTTGTCCCGATACCACTTTTTTAGGACCGGGTACAAGTACCGATACTTTTTTTTTTTTAAATGTTTCAGTCCACTCTGGTCAGTGGCTCTGTTACATTTATTTAGAGGCACTCTCTCTGGGCCACTCTGGTGAGTGGACCCACTCAGGAAGGTTTTCAGCTTTGGCTGTTGACACATAATAACCCAATGCCAACGGTTGTTGCTTCAACTCCTCTGGCGTCTCTCTGGAGAGAAGCCTTTCACCTTGGCTCCTACTGTGTTGGAAATGTGATCCTGCACCAATTCCTGTGGGAGAACCTGGAGAGGAGTTTGGGGGAGAATGTAGATTTCCTTGAATCAGTATTCCTAGATCATTTTCCATATTAGGCATATCCGGAAAGGCCAGGTCAAACATGTCATCATTGCTGAAACCATCTTCATTTGGGAAATTAGCAGGAGCAACCTGGATGGTGGCTGAAGTAGGAAATACCAAGATATGGGTGCAAGAGGCATCTTGTGGCGTGCTGAGTTGAGAAGTCTGCAGATTTAAAGAAGTACTTCGACCAAACACAGATCCCATGGTAACTGCATCTGGCATAACGTTAAAGGACCCCTGTGGTTCCATTGCTACAAGGCAGGCACTGAGAATTGATGGCGAGTCTGCAGCAGAAATGCCACACATTCTGCATGCTTCTTTTAGCTGGCGGCTAATGTTTTGTAGAGAGCATTCTCCTAGTAAAATACTCCAATCTTTTAGCTCACCATGGCCCAGTCGTCCAAGAAGCCCAATCACCACTCTCCAGGGCACCGATGTCATTTGCATTATACCCACACACCACTCCCATAGCTTCTGCAGTCCAATTTTCCGTGCTGAAACTCTGCTTCTTCTAAACCTGTTGGGCACGTGGATGTTTACAATGCAGGTATCTAGTAGTTCACCTTGTAAATCAGTACAGGAAGCCAGCAGCCAGCGCTGGTCATGGGACAGGCAATATCCCACAAATAGAACATTGTACTTCTGCCCAGCTTCACCCTTCACCAAACGTTTCTCCAAGTTCTGTCTGCTTGTCTTTAGTAGGGGCAAGTAGAAAAGGAGGCGAGTAAAGCTGTCCAGGAAAATGTTGCTCAGAGGTTTTCAGTATTGCATTCAGAGCAGCAGCTGGACCAAACCCAGTTAGTGGTTTGATGGGAATTTGTGTGGCTACTGCCGTTTGCACTGGCAGTATACAGAAAATGATAAAGATTTTAAGTGCTGGATGTAGGAAACTGTTTCATCATGCACAGTCTGCAGTAGATAGTGACATGGGACCACTTGCAGGACAGGATATGCGAAGCTGCTCTGGTAAGATCTCCAACATATCTGTAAAACATCGTATGAGACCAAGCAGCCAGAAATTCCCAGAGTTTGAATCTTCATCTACTGTATATGTAAAAGAATCCACCATATATATTATTGGGTATGAAGTTAAGACTCCAGTTGGCTCAGCCACAGTTGGAATGCCAATCTTCTCCCTTTCTGTTGCATTCTCAGGGGTTTCTAGCTGTGTGGAAGGCTGACTGGATTCTCCCTCACTGCTGGCTTGGCTTCCTGATGATCGCTCTCTAGAACTGGAGGTATTCTGGTTTGGACAGAATGCAGAAGCTGCTGTGCTATTTCCTACTGGCTGGTTTTAGACACAAATTAATGAGGTCAGGGACAATAGGGGAACCCATAGGCAGTACTATTCACGTCAATTGGGATGCAGCAGTTGCAACAAGGCTGAGATTATCGGATTAGCTTCAGGAGCACACACGGCGCACGTCTCCCTAGCAGTAGGGCGTGTATGCTTTGGCTCCAGGCCGGGAGGCAGGCAGGTCTCTGTCCCAGCCCAACCCAGCTTCTCCACAGCTCACCCAGGACTAGCAGCGCTCCTCTCCCCTCTGCACTGTCCCTGGCTTAAAGGTAAGCACTTGCCTGGTCTGTCCAGACTACCCTTACCCCCCCCCCCCGGGACTGGATGCGGCCGTCCTTCTCAGGATAGCCGCGGTTTCTCAAAGCCCCGGGGAACGGACGATCGGCACCCCCCCCAGCATCCCACACACCATCTCGCTGCCCCCCCTCGCCCCTCAGCCATCCCCCCTCCCAACACCTCACCACCGCACCCCTCCACCGCTACGATCGCGGCCACAGGCGCGGGGAGGCATCCCAGGAAAGTCCGCGGCTTTACACGCGGCCTAGCGGGACTCCCCTCCCCTCGCGCCAAATTAAAAATTAAATAAAAACAAGCACCATTCGCCTCTGCCCCCCCGAGGACTCCCCCCCACTGTACCCTTACAGGCCCCTACACTCCCCCGTTGTCCCCCCGTACCTTAGCCCCCGGCTCGGGCATAGTCCCGGTCGGCAGCCATCTTGGTACACCCACCGGATAAAAACACATCACCCACACCCCCCCTCCCCCCTCAATCTCCCTTGCACAGGCCATTTCAATTTGGAAACTATTTACTGCTGCCAACCCCCATCCATAAAGATATTGATCCAGGGTTGTGACCGATCGCCTATTGGGATCAGGAAGGAATTTTTTCCCCAGTCAAGGCTGATTGGCATAGCACACCTGGGGTTTTTCGCCTTCCTCTGGACCAATTTCAGGGAGGGAGGACATAGAGAAGTGACAGGGTCGCTTGTTTATTCCTCCCCCAGCACCCAACAGCCCCATAATTAGCAATACCCCCCTCTGTTTTCTGCAACCATGGGTTATCTGAAATACTCTGCAGAAGCCATCTGGCAATTAAAGCCATTTGCCTCAACACCTCCAACGGTTACCGAAAAAGCCCTAAAGAGCAAACAACTGTTAAGAATCAATCGACGATTAACAGGAAAAAATCGCATCGGATCACATCAGCCCAAACGCATATCCTGCGCCTTGGTCAATACTAGATCGGCAGTAAAACACCGGCAAGAAATCCATGATTTTATCCTGCAACATGATCTAGATTGCCTCTTTATCACAGAAAGCTGGCTTACAGCCGATTGCAACACCATTCTGGAAGAATTGGTGCCTGCAAATTATCGCATCCAAATGCAGAACAGAGTGGGGCAAAGAGGGGGAGGTCTGGCGGTGATCCACAAGATTCACCTCTCGATCACCAAACCAGTCCTCCAATACTCTCTTCCATTCATGGAAACCCTCACTCTTCAGCTGCAAACAAACCCCCAAGACACGGTCCATATGCTACTCTGCTATAGACCACCAGGCCCAAAAACGCACCTTCTCACATCATTAACAGAATTCATCTCCTCTTACACCCTAAGCATCAAACACCTTTTGGTGCTTGGGGATTTCAACCTCTGGGCCAACTCCTCGTTGGACCCAGTCGCTGACGCCTGCATCGACCATCTGGAAGGACTAGGTCTGCAGCAATTAATACAAGGCCCCACTCATGCCTCAGGCCATACCCTCGATCTCATTTTCAAACAGGATTTGGAAATCGAGATCGGGGAAAATGAGCCACTACCATGGACCGATCACCATGCCATTAAATTTAAAATCGCCAATCACCCCAGGCCAAATAAAATAAGAAAACCGGTGATAACTCACTGGACTAGATCTCAGAAGAAGCTCCACTCGGAACTCTTCAAAACGACTCTAGGAAATAAAATAAACACTATACAACATAAACAAACAGCAGTAGAAACACTTGACGCCATCAACAAGGCGCCACTTCAGTCCGCCGACTGGGTGGCACCAAAATGCAAAACTTGCATCTGGGAAAACAACACCGGCTGGTTTAATGACCAGCTGACGTTGTTAAAGCAAGAGCGTAGAAGAGCAGAAGCTGCGTGGAAAAGGAGCTCTTCAGATAGAAACTACACCATTTATAAGACAATACAACAAAGAAATATCATAAAGAAATCTTTATGACAAAAAAAAATCACTTCGCCAACATCATCACCAAGGCCCTAAACCGCCCCGTGAACTCTTCAAGCTGGTTTCACAGTCGATGAATCCAGACTGTTTAGAGCCCCCCAATGCTGATTCACAAGAATTTTGCAACGAACTATCGGATTATTTCATTAACAAAATTGAAAAAATCCGGCTAAGCATTGAGCAAAATGGAATCTGCTTGAATCCCGCCCCGAATCCCAACCCTGATACCATTATATACCCGCCTCAAGCACCGAAATTCACCTTAAAATCTCAATTGCTGCCACTAAAAATATCATTGGGAATCTGCGCAACAGCACAGCACCCAATGACATCATTCCCACTAAACTGCTGAAAGAAAGTACGGATATATTGGCACCAGCTATCACGCAGCTTATAAATCAATCATTCAAGGAGGGCATGGTGCCCCCCTTGTTGAAACAAGGTACCATAAAACTGATCCTGAAAAAACCCACCCTTGACCCTAAAGACCCAAACAATAGGAGGCCCATAACGGGTCTAAATGTCTTCTCCAAAATAATGGAGAAAGAAGTTGTACAACAGTTACAACAGCATTTAGAGACTCAAAAATTACTTGATACATTTCAATCAGGCTTCAGTCCGGGTCACGGAACTGAAACGGCTCTGATCCTGATCCTGTTGGACCTAAGTGCGGCCTTTGACACGGTAGACCATGGACTACTACACACTAGACTAGCTGAAGTGGCCAAAGTCGTGGAAGCGGATCTACCTTGGTTCTCCTCCTTCATGGAAAAAAGATCACAAACAGTAAAATTGGGATCTTTCACGTCAGAAATGCGCACGGTATCATGCGGAGTCCCTCAGGGATCTCCCTTGTCACCGGTACTGTTCAATATCTATCTCCATCCCCCAGGGCCGCCATCAGGGGGGTACAGGCATTACACCTGTAAGGGTTTTTTAATATATTTTTCTTTTATTTTTTATTAAAGGGCCAATTTTTTTTCTTTTATTTTTTTTAGAGGTCCGGAGGTCCCCAGGGGCCCGGAGGCCACCAGGGCCCCAGATGGCAAGCCCTTTTTTTTCTTTTTTATAAAAAAATATATTTTTTTTTATAAAAAAATATATTTTTTTAATATATTTTTCTTTTATTTTTTATTAAAGGGCCAATTTTTTTTCTTTTATTTTTTTTTTTAGAGGTCCGGAGGTCCACAGGGACCCAGATGACAACCCCCCTTTTTTATAAAAAAAAAATATATTTTTTATATATTTTTATATATATATATATATATATATATATATATATATATATATATATATATATATATATATATATATATATATATAATATTATTATTATTTAAAGGGCCCAGAGGTCCCCAGGGCCCCCCTTTTTTATATATTTTTTTTACTTTTTTATATTATTTTATTCCTTTTTTTTATATATAGATGTATTTTTATTAAAGGGCTCAGAGGTCCCCAGGGCCCCATGTGTCAAACCCCCTTTTTTTATAATTGTATTTTTTATTTTTGTTTATATATTTTTTTTTATATTTTTATTTTTTATTAAAAGGGCCTAGAGGTCCCCAGGGCCCTGGAAGGCAACCCCCTTGTTTTTTTTTAATATAAATGTTTATTTATTTTTTATATATATATTTTTTTATTTCTTTCTTTTTTTTAAAGGGCCCAGAGGTCCCGAATGGAAAGCCCCCTTTTTTTGTAATTTCCTTTTATTAAAAAAAAAACTAAGGTCCCCAGGGCCCCAGTTGGCAACCACCCTTTTAAAAAAAAAAATATATATATATATACATATTCTCTCTTTTTTTCCCTTTTTATTAAAGGGCACAGAGGTCCCCAGGGCCCCCGGATGGCTACCCCCCTTTTTTATATATATTTTTCTTTATTTCTTCTTTTTGTAAAGCGCCCCCCCGGTTCTCAATTCGCGGCAGCAGCCCCCCCCGCTTCTCAATTTCATGCGGCAGCACCCCCCCCCCAATTCTCTGCTCCAGGGGGCCCATGCCTGAAGCTGTGTAAGGGGCCCCAAAATTCCTGATGGCGGCCCTGCCGTCCCCTGTTTGAGATCATCAGCAACCAGAAGTTACTTTAACCATTCCTACGCAGACGACACTCAACTGTATCTCCGCGTCAGTGATGGAAAGGATCACTCCCCTAGATTAGAGAGATCCCTCACTCTTATAGATAACTGGATGACATCCAGTTATCTAAAACTCAATGGTTCAAAAACAGAGCTTCTCCTGTTTCACGCGAACAGGAAAAGACTCCTCACCTCAACTTGGACCCCACCGCCCATCCTGGGAAAAATGATCGCCCCGAGCACCAAAGTCAAAAGTCTAGGAGTCATTTTTCCGTGACAATGGATGCACAAATTGGGTCGGTAGTCAGCGGATCCCACCATCTGCTGCGCCTGCTACGCCGACTTACCCCTTTTATCCCTAAAAAGGACATTGCAGTCGTGGTGGGAACAATCATCAATTCCAGACTCGACTATGCAAATGCCCTCTATTTAGGATTCCCCAAATACCAAATCACTCGTCTGCAAGTCGTTCAAAATACGGCTGATCGATTAGTGACTGGTAAAAAACCATGGGAGTCGATCTCCCTTTCGCTTAGATCCCTTCACTGGCTACCAGTGAAAGACAGAATCACTTTTAAGGCACTCTGCCTTACACATAAGTGTATTCAAGGAAACGCTCCCCAATATCTATGCGAAAAAATAAAAGCCCATAACCCCAATCGCACTCTGCGATCCACAAATCAAAATCTACTGCACATACCCAAGGCAAGATACAAGTCCAAAGGAGATCGGAGATTTGCTGTCCAGGGACCTCGAATGTGGAATGCACTACCAACCACCATCCGACTGGAGTCGGACCACCTGGCCTTCAGGAGAAGGATTAAAACTCATCTCTTCTGAGACAAAGCATTTCCTCATAGAAGGAATGGAAACAGCGCCCAGAGGCGATTCAGTTCGCAAGTGTTTGCGCTTTATACGTTTTTCACTCACTCACTCACTCACTCAGTATTCTTACAAGGTTTTCAGCACCAGAATATCAGCCATTTTTAACCAGGCTTGTGTGTGCACTGGTGGACTGACCTCCCAAATGATGGTGCCTACATACCATAGTGCTAGGGTAGTGGTTCTCAACCCTCTAGTGCTGTGACCCCTTGATAACATTTCCCAAGTTGTGGGGACCCCTAACAGTAAAATACATTTCATAGCGTGGGTTGTCGGCACCCAAGGCAAGACAAGTAATTTGCATCCCTAACCCACAGGCATTTAGTGCTACCTGAGCCCTTTTAATGGCAACTTTAATCATAGGTAGTGTTACTCATTGTGTCTCTGGATTCACTGTCTCCGACTTTGTGGTGTCTCGTAGCAGTGACACCTATGTCGAAATCAGGTGATAGGGTCTCCTCCAGCCCCTCCCACTTCACATTCCTCATCTGACCTCTAGTCTTTGCCCCTCAGCCATGCCATGAACTGAATGGACGCCTGCGAAGAGGCTGAGTGGGCGGCTGCAGATTCTAGGAACAGCCCAGCTGGTCGGCCACAGGCTCCAGGAATATCCCTGGTGGGTGGCCGCAAAAGGGCTGGGAGAGTGGTGCGGGCTTCAGGAACAGTCCAGGATTCGGTGACCCCTGGTAAATCCTCATTCGACCCCCAGGTTGAGAACCACTGTGCTAGGGCCAATGGGGCTGATTTACTAATGAATCTGCGCTGCGCCGGTACATGCCTTAATTAGTGCGCTGGATGAAGCCCTAATTAGGCGCATGAACCGGCGTTGCACAGCAGCGCGATGTGATTGATAAGTAAAGCCGCCGCCGAACTCCCTGTATAAGTCTAAGGGGGGAAATCTTAATAGTGAATTTTAAAGGCTAATCTGCAAGTTTTGTCCTAAAAAGTGTTTGGGGACCTCAGTCCTGCCCCAGGGGACATGTACCAATGCTTTTTTTATTTTTTAAAACGGCCGTTTTTTCGGGAGCAGTGATTTTAATAATGCTAAAAGTGCAATAATAAAAGTGTAATTTTCCTTTAAATTTCGTAGCATGGGGGGCTCTAATGTCAGCATGTGAAAAAGCGCATGTTTCCCGTGGTTAGAACTGTCTCTGCACAAAATGTCATTTTTCAAAGGAAAAAAGCCATTTAAAACTGACTCGCGGCTATAATGAATTGTCGGCTCCCGGCAATTGCAGGAGAATTCATTCATTAAAAAAAGGGAAAAAAAAGCGTGGGGGTCCCCCCAAATTCAATAACCAGACCCTTTAGGTCTGGTATGGATATTAAGGGGAACCCCGCCGTCAATTTTTAAAAAAAATGACGTGGGGTTCCCAGGGCCGCCATCAGGGGGGTACAGGCATTACACCTGTAAGGGGCCCGGGGGTCCCCAGGGGCCCGGATGGGAACCACCCTAAAAAAAAAAAAAAAAAAAAAAAAAAATTTTTTTTTTTTTTTTTTTTTTTAGGGGTCCGAAGATCCCCAGGGGCCCGGAGGCCACCAAGGGCCCCAGACGGCAAGCCCTTTTTTTTATAAAATTTTTTATTTTTTTTATAAACAAATATATTTTTTTATAAAAAAAATTTTTTTTTAATAGATTTTTTTATTATTATTTTTATTAAAGGGCCATTTTTTTTTCTTTTATTTTTTTAGAGGTCCCCAGGGGCCCGGAGGCCACCAGGGCCCCAGATGGCAAGCCCTTTTTTTTCTTTATTTTTTTTTTATAAAAAAATATATTTCTTTATAAAAAAATATATTTTTTAATATATTTTTCTTTTATTTTTTATTAAAGGGCCAATTTTTTTCTTTTATTTTTTTAGAGGTCCGGAGGTCCACAGGGGCCCGGAGGTCCCCAGGGCACCGGATGGCAACCCCCCTTTTTTTTATTTATTTTCTATTAAAAAATATATAGATTTTTTAATATATTTTTATTTTATTTATTTATTAAAGGGCCATTTTTTTTTAGGGATCTAGGGGCCCGTAGGCCACCAGGGCCCCAGATGGCAACCCCCTCTTTTTTTTTTTAAATTATTTTTTTTATAAAAAAATATATTTTTTTAATATATTTTTCTTTTATTTTTTATTAAAGGGCCAATTTTTTTCTTTTATTTTTTTAGGAGTCCGGAGGTCCACAGGGACCTGGAGATCCCCAGGGCCCCAGATGACAACCCCCTTTTTTTATAAAAAAATATATAATTTTTTATATATTTTTTTATTTCTTTTATTTTTATATTTATATTATCCTTTTTTATAATTTTTTTTTTTACTTTTTTATATTATTTTATTTCTTTTTTTTTAATATATAGATGTATTTTTATTAAAGGGCTCAGAGGTCCCCAGGGCCCCATGTGTCAAACCCCCTTTTTTTATAATTGTATTTTTTATTTTTGTTTATATATTTTTTTTATATATTTTTTTTTATTAAAGGGCCCACTGGTCCCCAGGGCCCTGGAAGGCAACCCCTTTTTTTTTTTTTTTAAAGGGCCCAGAGGTTTCTTTTTATTAAAGGGCCCAGAGGTCCCGAATGGAAAGCCCCCCTTTTTTTTGTAATTTCCTTTTATAAAAAAAAAATAACGTCCCCGGGGCCACAGTTGGCAACCACCCTTTTTAAAAAAAAAAAAAAATATATATATATATCTTTTTTTTCTTTATATTAAAGGGCACAGAGGTCCCCAGGGCCCCGGATGGCTACCCCCCTTTATTATATATATTTTTCTTTATTTTCTTATTTTTGTAAAGGCCCCCCCCCCCCCCCCCGCTTCTCAATTCGCGGCAGCAGCCCCCCCCCCCCGCTTCTCAATTTCATGCGGCAGCACCCCCCCCCCGGTTCTCTGCTCCAGGGGGCCCATGCCTGAAGCTGTGTAAGGGGCCCCAAAATTCCTGATGGCGGCCCTGGGGGTTCCCCCCAAATATCCATAACCAGACCCTTCGGGTCTGGTGTGGAATTTAAGGGGAACTCCACTCCAAATTAAAAAAAAAATGGCGTGGAGTCCCCCCTAAAATCCACACCAGACCCCTTATCCGAGCACGTTGACCTGGCCGGCCGCAGAAAAGAGGGGGGGACAGAGCGCGGCCCCCCCCCTCTCCTGAACCGCACCAGGCCACATGCCCTCAACATTGGGAGGGTGTTTTGGGGTGCCCCCCAAAACACCTTGTCCCCATGTTGATGAGGACAAGGGTCTCTTCCCCACAACCCTTGCCCGGTGGTTGTGGGGGTCTGCGGGCAGGAGGCTTATCAAAATCTGGAAGACCCCTTTAACAAAGGGGCCCCCCAGATCCCGGCCCCCCCCCTGTGTGAAATGGTAATGGGGTACCTTGTACCTCTACCATTTCACGAGTAAAAAAAATGTAAAGGGTTAAAAACGACAAGAGCCGGTTTTGGACAAGTCCTTTATTATCTTCTTTCTTCTTTCCTTCGGGTTTCTTCTTCCTCCTTCTTCTTCTTCCTCTGCTTCTGTCTTGGGTCTTCTATTCCCGCATCTTGCCCGGCGTGTTCTTCCATCTTCTGTTCCTCCCACTGTTCTTCTCGTCCGCATCTTCTTCTCCTTCTTGGTTTTCGCCGGAGGCGCCGCTTCCAATTGAAATCCCCGCTGTCTGCCGGACCACGCCCCCCCCCTCTGACGCCACGGGCAAGCTCTTAGGAGTGTGCTGCAAGTGCGTCAGAGGGGGGCGTGGTCACAAGTGAGAGGGCGGGCAATTCAATTTGAAGCTGACGCGCTTGCGCGGCTTTTTCTTTGCCAGAGTCGCCGCGTCCAATTGAATTGCCCGCTTTCTGGAACATGTGACCACGCCCCCCTCTGACGCACAGGCACCACACGGGGACTTTCCTAAGAGCTTGCCCGTGGCGTCAGAGGGGGGGGCGTGGTCCGGCAGACAGCGGGGATTTCAATTGGAAGCGGCCGCTCCGGCGAAGAAGAACAAGGAGAAGATGCGGACGAGAAGGACAGCGGAAGAAGATGGAAGAACACGCCGGGCAAGATGCGGGAATAGAAGACCCAAGACAGAAGCAGAGGAAGAAGAAGGAGGAGGAAGAAGAAACCCGAAGGAAAGAAGAAAGAAGATAATAAAGGACTTGTCAAAAACCGGCTCTTGTCTTTTTTTACACTGACACTTTTTTTTTCTCGTGAAATGGTAGAGGTACAAGGTACCCCATTACCATTTCACACAGGGGGGGGCCGGGATCTGGGGGGCCCCTTTGTTAAAGGGGTCTTCTAGATTTCGATAAGCCTCCTGCCCGCAGACCCCCACTACCACCGGGCAAGGGTTGTGGGGAAGAGACCCTTGTCCTCATCAACATGGGGACAAGGTGTTTTGGGGGGCACCCCAATGCACCCTCCCAATGTTGAGGGCATGTGGCCTGGTGCGGTTCAGGAGAGGGGGGGGCCACGCTCTGTCCCCCCCTCTTTTCTGTGGCCGGCCAGGTCAACGTGCTCGGATAAGGGGTCTGGTGTGGATTTTAGGGGGGACTCCACGCCATTTTTTTTTTACATTTGGAGTGGAGTTCCCCTTAAATTCCACACCAGACCTGAAGGGCCTGTAATGGAATTTGGGGGGACCCCCACGTCATTTGAATAATTATTTTAAAATTCGTACCATGGGGGGGGGGGGGATGTCAGCAGGTGAATAAAGTGCACTTTTCATGTGGTTAGAAATATGTCTTTGCACAAAATGACATTCTGAACAAAAAAAACAAAAAAAAAAAAAAGCCATTTAAAACTGACTCGCGGCAATAATGAATTGTCGGCTCCCGGCAATTGCAGGAGAATTCATTCATTAAAAAAACGAAAAAATAAAGCGTGGGGGTCCCCCCAAATTCTTTAACCAGACCCTTTAGGTCTGGTATGGATATTAAGGGGAACCCCGCCGTCAATTAAAAAAAAAAATGACGTGGGGTTCCCCCCAAATATCCATAACCAGACCCTTCAGGTCTGGTGTGGAATTTAAGGGGAACTCCACCCCAAATGTAAAAAAAAAATGGCGTGGAGTCCCCCCTAAAATCCACACCAGACCCCTTATCCGAGCACGTTGACCTGGCCGGCCGCAGAAAAGAGGGGGGGACAGAGCGTGGCCCCCCCCTCTCCTGACCCGCACCAGGCCACATGCCCTCAACATTGGGAGGGTGTTTTTGGGGTGCCCCCCAAAACACCTTGTCCCCATGTTGATGAGGACAAGGGTCTCTTCCCCACAACCCTTGCCCGGTGGTTGTGGGGGTCTGCGGGCAGGAGGCTTATCGAAATCTGGAAGACCCCTTTAACAAAGGTGCCCCCCAGATCCCGGCCCCCCCCCTGTGTGAAATGGTAATGGGGTACCTTGTACCTCTACCATTTCACGAGTAAAAAAAATGTAAAGGGTTAAAAACGACAAGAGCCGGTTTTTGACAAGTCCTTTATTATCTTCTTTCTTCTTCTTTCCTTCGGGTTTCTTCTTCTTCTTCTTCCTCTGCTTCTGTCTTGGGTCTTCTATTCCTGCATCTTGCCCGGCGTGTTCTTCCATCTTCTTTTCCTCCCGCTGTCCTTCTCGTCCGCATCTTCTTCTCCTTCTTCTTCTTCGCCGGAGCGGCCGCTTCCAATTGAAATCCCCGCTGTCTGCCGGACCACGCCCCCCTCTGACGCCACGGGCAAGCTCTTAGGAAAGTCCCCGTGTGGTGCCTGTGCGTCAGAGGGGGACGTGGTCACATGTTCCAGAAAGCGGGCAATTCAATTGGAAGCGGCGACTCTGGCAAAGAAAAAGCCGCGCACGAGCTTCAAATTGAATTGCCCGCCCTCTCACTTGTGACCACGCCCCCCTCTGACGCACTTGCAGCACACTCCTAAGAGCTTGCCCGTGGCGTCAGAGGGGGGGCGTGGTCCGGCAGACAGCGGAGATTTCAATTGGAAGCGGCCGCTCCGGCGAAGAAGAACAAGAAGAAGATGCGGACGAGAAGGACAGCGGGAGGAACAGAAGATGGAAGAACACGCCGGGCAAGATGCGGGAATAGAAGACCCAAGACAGAAGCAGAGGAAGAAGAAGAAGGAGGAAGAAGAAACCTGAAGGAAAGAAGAAAGAAGATAATAAAGGACTTGTCAAAAACCGGCTCTTGTCGTTTTTAACCCTTTACATTTTTTTTACTCGTGAAATGATAGAGGTACAAGGTACCCCATTACCATTTCACACAGGGGGGGGGGCCGGGATCTGGGGGGCACCTTTGTTAAAGGGGTCTTCCAGATTTCGATAAGCCTCCTGCCCGCAGACCCCCACAACCACCGGGCAAGGGTTGTGGGGAAGAGACCCTTGTCCTCATCAACATGGGGACAAGGTGTTTTGGGGGGCACCCCAAAACACCCTCCCAATGTTGAGGGCATGTGGCCTGGTGCGGTTCAGGAGAGGGGGGGGGGCCGCGCTCTGTCCCCCCCTCTTTTCTGCGGCCGGCCAGGTCAACGTGCTCGGATAAGGGGTCTGGTGTGGATTTTAGGGGGGACTCCACGCCATTTTTTTTTAATTTGGGGTGGAGTTCCCCTTAAATTCCACACCAGACCTGAAGGGTCTGGTTATGGATATTTGGGGGGAACCCCACGTCATTTTTTTTTTTTAATTGACGGCGGGGTTCCCCTTAATATCCATATCAGACCTGAAGGGCCTGTAATGGAATTTGGGGGACCCCCACGTCATTTGAATAATTATTTTAAAATTCGTACCATGGGGGGGGGGGGGGGATGTCAGCAGGTGAATAAAGTGCACTTTTCATGTGGTTAGAAATATGTCTTTGCACAAAATGACATTCTGAAAAAAATAAAAAATAAAATAAAAAGCCATTTAAAACTGACTCGCGGCAATAATGAATTGTCGGCTCCCGGAAATTGCAGGAGAATTCATTCATTAAAAAAAGGGAAAAAAAGCGTGGGGGTCCCCCCAAATTCAATAACCAGACCCTTTAG
Organism: Rana kukunoris; assembly: GCA_029574335.1. Lineage (NCBI taxonomy): Eukaryota > Metazoa > Chordata > Amphibia > Anura > Ranidae > Rana > Rana kukunoris. Next base: position 167,275,106 of record CM056052.1, read on the forward strand.
GTCTGGTATGGATATTAAGGGGAACCCCGCCGTCAATTTTAAAAAAAATGACGTGGGGTTCCCCCCAAATATCCATAACCAGGCCCTTCGGGTCTGGTGTGGAATTTAAGGGGAACTCCACCCCAAATTTGTAAAAAAATGGCGTGGAGTCCCCCCTAAAATCCACACCAGACCCCTTATCCGAGCACGTTGACCTGGCCGGCCGCAGAAAAGAGGGGGGGACAGAGCGCGGCCCCCCCCTCTCCTGAACCGCACCAGGCCACATGCCCTCAACATTGGGAGGGTGTTTTGGGGTGCCCCCCAAAACACCTTGTCCCCATGTTGATGAGGACAGGGGTCTCTTCCCCACAACCCTTGCCCGGTGGTTGTGGGGGTCTGCGGGCAGGAGGCTTATCAAAATCTGGAAGACCCCTTTAACAAAGGGGCCCCCCAGATCCCGGCCCCCCCCCTGTGTGAAATGGTAATGGGGTACCTTGTACCTCTACCATTTCACGAGTAAAAAAAATGTAAAGGGTTAAAAACGACAAGAGCCGGTTTTTGACAAGTCCTTTATTATCTTCTTTCTTCTTTCCTTCGGGTTTCTTCTTCCTCCTTCTTCTTCCTCTGCTTCTGTCTTGGGTCTTCTATTCCCGCATCTTGCCCGGCGTGTTCTTCCATCTTCTTCCGCTGTCCTTCTCGTCCGCATCTTCTCCTTCTTCTTCTTCGCCGGAGCGGCCGCTTCCAATTGAAATCCCTGCTGTCTGCCGGACCACGCCCCCCCCTCTGACGCCACGGGCAAGCTCTTAGGAAAGTCCCCGTGTGGTGCCTGTGCGTCAGAGGGGGGCGTGGTCACATGTTCCAGAAAGCGGGCAATTCAATTGGAAGCGGCGACTCTGGCAAAGAAAAAGCCGCGCACAAGCTTCTAATTGAATTGGCCGCCCTCTCACTTGTGACCACGCCCCCCTCTGACGCACTGGCAGCACACTCCTAAGAGCTTGCCAGTGGCGTCAGAGGGGGGGGGGCGTGGTCCGGCAGACAGCGGGGATTTCAATTGGAAGCGGCGCCTCCGGCGAAGAAGAAGAAGAAGGAGAAGATGCGGACGAGAAGGACAGCGGAAGGAGAAGGAAGAACACGCCGGGCAAGATGCGGGAATAGAAGACCCAAGACAGAAGCAGAGGAAGAAGAAGAAGGAGGAAGAAGAAACCCGAAGGAAAGAAGAAAGAAGATAATAAAGGACTTGTCAAAAACCGGCTCTTGTCGTTTTTAACCCTTTACATTTTTTTTACTCGTGAAATGGTAGAGGTACAAGGTACCCCATTACCATTTCACACAGGGGGGGGCCGGGATCTGGGGGGCCCCTTTGTTAAAGGGGTCTTCCAGATTTCGATAAGCCTCCTGCCCGCAGACCCCCACAACCACCGGGCAAGGGTTGTGGGGAAGAGACCCTTGTCCTCATCAACATGGGGACAAGGTGTTTTGGGGGGCACCCCAAAACACCCTCCCAATGTTGAGGGCATGTGGCCTGGTGTGGTTCAGGAGAGGGGGGGGGCCGCGCTCTGTCCCCCCTCTTTTCTGCGGCCGGCCAGGTCAACGTGCTCGGATAAGGGGTCTGGTGTGGATTTTAGGGGGGACTCCACGCCATTTTATTTTTAATTTGGGGTGGAGTTCCCCTTAAATTCCACACCAGACCCGAAGGGTCTGGTTATGGATATTTGGGGGGAACCCCACGTCATTTTTTTTTTAAATTGATGGCGGGGTTCCCCTTAATATCCATACCAGACCTAAAGGGTCTGGTTATTGAATTTGGGGGGACCCCCACGCTTTTTTATTGGTGTTTTTAAAGAATGAATTCTCCTGCAATTTCCAGGAGCTGACAATTCATTATAGCCACGAGTCAGTTTTAAATGGCTTTTTTCCTTCAGAATGTCATTTTTCACATGCTGACATTACACCCAGGGCCGCCATCAGGGGGGTACAGGCAGTACACCTGCAGGGCCGCCATTAGGGGGGTACAGGCATTACACCGCCCGGGGGTCCCCAGGGGCCCCCAGGGGCCCGGATGGGAACCACCCTAAAACAAAAAAAAAATATTTTTTTATTTTTATTTTTTTAAGGGCTCCGAAGGTCCCCAGGGGCCCGGAGGCCACTAAGGGCCCCAGATGGCAAGCCCTTTTTTTAAAATAAAATATATATATTTAAAAAAATATATATATTTTTTTTATATATATATTTTTTTTTTTTTTATGAAAGGGCCCAGAGGTCCCCAGGGCCCTGGAAGGCTACCCCCTTGTTTTTTTAATTTTTTTCAATAAATGTTATATTTAAAAAATATATATATATGTATTTTCTCTCTTTTTTATTTTTATTTTCCTGACGCATTCATGGCAGCACACACTGGGTTGTGACTCCGCCCCCACAACCTGACAGGATTGGTTAGCTATAAATTTGAAGGGGAGACGCCCCGCATCATTCTCTTTTTTTATCCTCACCTGACAAGATTGAATGAACAAGCAAAAAGCATGCCTCTTACCGCAAATCGCCCCAGCAGGTTCAGCCTCTCCTGTTTGGAAGTCCCTCCTGTACAGTCTCTAAATGAGCTTTATGGTGGGAACCCCGTTCTGGTGGTCTCAGGGGCTCTGGAATTATACTGGCATCTGTAACAAGCTTTAAAGAAGCTTCAAATCTCGCAGTGGTCCCCACTTTCGCTCTGTCTTTCCTTCCAGTGCAGTGTGTGCTTCCACAAAGGTATTTGTATCATTACATTTACCACCCAAGGTTAGTCCGTTTTGTACCTTTGTCTGCCTGTTGTTTTTTTCTCAGCTCTGCTGAGCCCTGTGGTTCCTCTGACACCCCATGCTCTCAGGGTCACCGCTGCGTACCCCTTGGTGCTTTGCACATGCGCGCAGCTCAGTAATGACGCTGCCTGTCTCCTCTGCCCTCTTCCAAAATGGCGCCGGGCGAGCGGGACGCTTCTGCACATGCGTGCGTCATTAAAAAAAGGAAAAAAGAAACAGGCCTATTGCTCTGTAGTTCTGGCTTCCGCACTGCTGCTCTGCTCTACTCAGAGTGAAGATTGCACCAGGTGTGTGCAGGCATGTCCCAGATCAGCCTGGGCTAATTGATTACACCCAAAAAAAAAAAAAAAAAAGGAATAAATAGGATAGAAGATATTATACAAGCGCCCAGAGGCGATTCAGTTTGCATGTGCCGCGCTATATAAGTTTTCATCATTCATTCATTCAATACATTTATATATTAATTTATAACATACCATAGAAGAAAGTGTATCCATAATTAAACAATTAATATAATCCAAAAAAAAAAAGGGATAGATATATGTATATAAAATTATTATATTAATTTAATAAATAGAAATGTTGGGGGGGGACATATTGTAATGTTTTCCCTTCTCTCTTTTTTTTTTTTCCCACCTTTTCGGGCTGTCTCTCTGCTATCCTCATGGGGGCCACTGCCCTCGCAGACCACCATCAGCACAGGTATAGAGGCCGTCTAGAAGGTGGTAAGTAGAGGGGAGACAAAAAAGAGAGCCTGGCCACTAACGCTACAGTTTTGGTAGCCCTATCGGGTCAAGAGACGCAAGTTTGCGGCACAGAGGGAGATTCCAGCCATGCTTCCGGCAGAAGGTGCAAGAAATCGCTCAAGGTTACCCTCTTGATTTCTTCAATCAAGGCATAGCCGCTCGCGTCACAGCACTCCCGTCATAGTCGGTCCCACCGCAGACGATTACCTTCATCCCAGACAGAGCTATCTTACCCGCACCACGGCAAATGTTTGCCAAATATGCGGGGCGCCATCCTTGCCAGGGGAATCGGCCTGCCGCTCGTGCTTCATCAAAGTAACCAAGGATTCAGAGGCCAGAGTAGATACTGAGCTCCTAGGAGAATCGCCACAGGGATCATATGTGGGCGATCCTTCCCCAAGCACATCGCCCGGCCGTTATGCCAGGCTGCAGTAACCCCCTCTAAGAATGAGGAGTGTGAGCAGGCGTCGGACTGTCTCCTTTTGGTTGAACCATTTGCCCATTCACTCAAGGAAGCGATCGGCTGGGAGGAGGTTATGGCAGAACTTCTGAAGGTTCAGAAATATTTCCCGGTGCTGAAAAGGGGGTCCTGAATCATTTCCCTTCATCGAAGAGCTGGAGAACCTCATAAAGGATAAGTGGGGGGGTCGCATAAGCGGCCCAGTATGAGCAACAAGTTTGCAGATTGTACCCCTTGTGGTAGTCTAAGATTGATTCTTTGATCAATGCAACTACGGTCGATTCATCTTTAATGCGACTCGCTAGAGACGTTTCTCTACCGATTGAAGACGCAGTTACCTTCCGGGATGCTCTTGATCATAAAATCAATATAGAACTGAAGAAAGCCTGCTCCACGACAGGAGCCGCTTGTAGGCCGCTATCACCACAGCGGCAGTCGCTAAAACTATCGCTGCATAGGCAGCTAATGTTGAGAATCCCATTCTAGAAGGAGCCGACCAGGGGAAGATATTCTCCTCCCTGCAGGAAAATTAAGTTGGCTTACGGCTCCTGAGGGGGCGACTTCATGGCTGGGAAGAGCCTTATGGCTGAGACCCTGGATAGCGAAGGCAGCGGCAAAATCAACTGGTGCAAAATTCCATATGGCGGCTCAAGTGTATTTGGCACAAAGATGGACTCGGCCATCTCCAAGGTTACCGGGGAAAGTCTGGGCTGATTTCTCCGATAGGAAAACCAGAGCCCCAGAAGGGCCCCGCTTACAGGCGTGATCTTCCTGTCAAGTACAGGGATGTTAGATCCGACCGCCCCGGCAGGGAATTTAGGAGGGACTGGAAGACTCGACCCTCCTTCATGTAGATACAGTATGCCAATCACAGCTGGGGAACAGCAGAAGTCCTTTTTGAGGGTCCGTCTGCCCACCCAGCTCAGGTGAGCACCAGACTCAAGAGATTCGCTCGGATATGGGCAACTCGTATAACAGATCCATGAACACTATCCTCTATCAAGACCGGTCACAATTGGAAATTCATGGGCACATTGCCAGGGAACACATTCCAGCCTACCAAGTACTTCCGCACCAGAAAGGGAGGGGGTTTTATTCCCGATTATTTCTGGTACAAAAAAAAAAAAAAAAAACGGGGATCTACGTCCAGTCTTGGACCTAAAAGAAGTTCAACAGACGATCAAAATAGAGGCCCTCAGATTGGAAAAGCCTTCAGTCCATTTTGTTGTCAGTGGACGTGGGAGACTGGATGCTATCTCTAGATTTTTCGGGCGTTTACCTTCACATCCCAGTTCATCTTAACTTCCAGACGTCCCTTCGGTTCTCAATCGATCAATCCCATTTCCAATTTTGGTGCCCCCCATTCGGCATCGCCTTAGCACCCAGAGCATTCGGCAAGTTAGGGTGTTCCTAGGGGCAGAATAAAATACCAGGTTGTACCGGGTGCAACTCCCTCAAGAGAGGCTGAAGGCCTTGCTCCAGAAGATACAGAGTCTGCTATCATCCAGACGTCTAACTGTCAGAGCCTGCCTCAGTACCCTGGGGTCCATGTCAGCATCCATACCCTTGATACAGTGGCACCTGTGGCACATGCGAGTCTTACAGAACTTCTTTCTCAGGCAGTGGAATAGAACGTCAATACTCCAAACCATTCACATCCCGAACTGGGTAAAGCAATTAGTATGGTGGTGGACACACCCGTCCGACCTCAGGGAGTCCATTCCAAAAGTTCCCCCAAGCCCAGAAGTAGTGACATCGGACGCCAGCCAGGGGTGATGGGGTTCACACTATCTAGACTGAGTAGCCCAAGGACAGTGGCATTTTCGGACTCAGGGCATAGTGTCAAATATTTTAGAGCTCAGAGCAGCCTTTCAGGCCCTCCTGGCCATTGCGCCTCTTCTATAGAGGAAGAGTGTCCTGATCAGGATGGACAACAAGTAGCAGTGTCATGTATCCAGAGACAGGGGAGCATCAGGAGTCGCACGCTTCAGGAGGAAGTTCGCCCATAATGGAAGGGGCACAAGTGCACCTGTTAGATCTGTGTGGAGTATGCGTCCCAGCAACACAAAATTCGTTGCCAACTACCTAAGCCGAGAGACACTTTCAAACAACGAACGGTCCCTGAACCAACAGGTATTCTCCATTCTTACGAAAACTTGTGGAGTACCAGAAGTCGACCTAGCGGCCACGCCAAAGAACTCCAAGTGTCAGAGGTTCCTGTCCAGAGCCCACTTTCCATTACCTGAAGGGACAAACTGCCTAGTTCTTCCATGGAGCTGCGAGCTAGGGTACATTTTTCTTCCAACTTCTCGGATTACAAGATTCCTGTCCCGACTTCGGAAGTCCTCAGCCACGGTTATTGTACTAATACCGTTCCGGCTGGAGAGGCCATGGTTTACGACCCTGCTACAACTAGGTACGCGGCCTCCAATACATCTTCCAGTAACCTGGGATCTCATACATCAGAGGCAATTCTTCCATCCAGCCCAGAGAAGCTGCATTTGCCAGCTTTGAAGCTGAGAGGGCTAGGTTAGGGGAACTAGGATACTCTCAGGAGGTAATATCAACCTTAGTACAAGCTCTAAGGAGCTCCACTGATGTCACCTATACTAGGATCTGGGAGAGGTTCGTGTCATCGCAGCAAAGATTGGAATCCCATCTCAAATTCTTGAATTTCTTCAGTCAGGGTTTAACAAGGGCCCGGGCTTGGGTACCCTGAAGGTGCAAGTATCTGCCCTTTCAGCCATGACGGGTACTAGATGGGCTCTTCATCATCCGGTCACTCTGTTCCTCAGGGCCTACGTAAGATCAGACCACCTAGGAGGCCAGCCTTTCCAACAGGGGATCTCTGTGTAGTACTCGAGGCCCTGTCCAATCCACCTTTTTCTCCATTCAACTTAGTCTCATCGTGGAACCTAGCTCTGAAGATGGCTTCCCGTATTGCTATCACGTCAGTTAAGAGGGCGTCGGAGATACAAGCACTTAGGGCTATGGAACCCCTATTCAGTGTTCTTCCCTATCAGAGTGGTTCTGAAGCCCTCAGACCATTTTTATCCAAGGGTAACTTCCTCCTTTCATTATAACCAGGACATTGTCCTTTCGTCTTTTACTAATGAGAGGGGCGAGTCCCATGACTAGGATGTCAAGTCTACCATCTCCAGTTACATTACAGCTACATCTCAGGAAGACGGATTCTCTCTTGATTATTCCACACGGGAGCAGACAAGGTCAGCCAGCTACCTCCCGTACCATTACCTCTTGGGTGTTAAAGCTATCAAAGAGACCTATTCCATCCAGCAACTTACGCCTCCTAGAGGGCATTAGGGCTCATTCGACAGGGGCAGAGGCCACTTCTTGGGCAGCATATTGCGGGACTTCACCGGAAACCATAGGCAGAGCAGCAACTTGGTCTTCCCAACACATCTTCATTTCTCACTACAGAGTGAATTCTGCTCTCCTGGCTACCGTCGACTTCGGCAGATCTGTTCTTAGAGCCAATTCCTCAGCGCTATAAAGAATAAATATTACTGTTTTCTTGCACCCTCCCGACTGGCGAGTTATATCCCAGTGTGTGCTGCCATGAATGCGTCAGGAAAACGGAAAATTGTATACTCACCTTTCCGTAATTTTCCTTTCCTGACGCATCTTCATGGCAGCACACAGATGCCCACCCTGCTGTTTTATGATGATATATACAGAGAATGATGCGGGGCGTCTCCCCTTCAAATTTATAGCTAACCAATCCTGTCAGGTTGTGGGGGCGGAGTCACAACCCAGTGTGTGCTGCCATGAAGATGCGTCAGGAAAGGAAAATTACGGAAAGGTGAGTATACAATTTTCCGTTTTATAAAGAGCACAGAGGTCCCCAGGGCCCCGGATGGCTACCCCCCTTTTTCATATATATTTTTCTTTATTTCTTATTTCTGTCAAAATTTTTGTAAAGGGCCCCCCCGCTCCTCAATTTGCGGCACCACCCCCCCCCGCTTCTCAATTTCATGCGGCAGCACCCCCCCCCCCCGGTTCTCTGCTCCAGGGGGCCCATGCCTGAAGCTGTGTAAGGGGCCCCAAAATTCATGATGGCGGCCCTGTACACCTGTAAGGGGCCCGGGGGTCCGGAGGTGCCCAGATGCCTGGAGGCCCCCCAGCGCCCCAGATGGTAACCCCCCTCTTTTTTTTTTTGTATATATATATTTGTTAGTTGGTTTTTGTAGGATTTTTTATTAAAGGGCCAATTTTTGGAATTTAATATTTTTTAGCAGTCTGGAGGTCCCCAGGGGCCCAGAGGCCCCCAGGGCCCCGGGTGGCAACCCCCCATATTTTTTGTTATTAAAGGGCCAATGTTTTGTTTTAGGGGTCTGGAGGTCCCCAGTGGCCCGGAGATCCCCAGGGCTCCAGATGACAACCCCCCACCTTTAAAAAAAACAAACAAAAAAAAACAAATTATATATTTTTTGGTTATTTTTTAAACATATATATATATAATATAATTATGAAAGCTCCCAGAGGGCCCCAGATGACAACCTTTTTACTTCTAAAAATGTTATAAACATTTTCCCCAGGTTTGTTACTTTTTACTTTAATTTCTTTTTTAAAGTGTATTTTGTGCGTGAAGTCGAGAGAGAGGAGCTGGACTTGCAATCGCCATCCTTCTCCATGCCCCCGGTGGCAATGGTGGGTGTGAGGGGGGCCTCCCACTCACCCCACCTGCTACACTTGGGAGCCCGATGGGACAGAGGGACTCCCCCTATGAGGGAGTGTAGCCCACCCAGCCAGCCCTGTAGGTCCTTCGCCTCCCTTTATTTTAGGAGACCTCATGGCCAAAGTGCGTGCAAGTGTGGTGTTTTTTTTGGGGGGGGGGGGTGGGCGTACTAAGCACAGGCGTACCTTGCATAGCACACCCACCAGGAGCCGGGCTGACACCACCAAACTCAATTCACATGTAGCCGAGACCGGAATCCAAACCCTTGGCTGCAGAGGTGAACGGCTTGTCAGCGCAGTGCCATTCACGTTGAGCCACCACAGCTCCCACCCAATGTTGTTTTTTTTTTAGATTTTTGGTAGTTATTTTTTATTAAAGGGCCCAGAGCTCCCAAGGCAACCACCCTTTTTTATTATTTTATATATATAGATATTGTAATTTATTTTTCATTAAAGAGCCCAGAAGTTTATTTTTATTAAAGGGCCCAGTGGTCCCCAGGGCCCCCGGATGGCTACCACCCTTTTTAATATATATTTTTCTATATGTATTTTTTAGTAAAGGAACCCCCCGCTTATCAAATTGCGGCAGCCCCCCCCCCCCCTTCTTAATATCAGGCGGCACCCCCCCCCCCTATTCTCTGCTCCAGGGGGCCCATGCCTGAAGCTGTGTAAGGGGCCCCATAATTCCTGATGGCGGCCCTAATTGCCTCCCCCCCCCCCCCATGGTACGAAATTTCAAGGAATTTTTCACTTTTATTGGTGCACTTTAACCACTTCCATACCGCGCCTATTCTGGCACTTCTCTCCTTCATGTAACAATTATATTTTCTTCCTTGAAACTTACTCAGGACCCCCAAACATTATATATATTTTATTAACAAACACCCTAGGGAATAAAGTGGCGGCCATTTTTTCGGACACATTTCCAACAGTATTTGTGCCAAAAAATTTCAAACGTTTTTTTTTTTTTTTGGCTTTCAAAAAAAAAACCTGTTTCATGAATGACAAAATAAGAAAGCAGTAAAGCTAGCCCAATTTTTAGGGATAAGGTAAAAGATGATGTTACACCGAGTAAATAGATACCTAACTTGTCACGCTTTCATATTGCGCACACTCATGGAATGGCGCTAAACTTCGTTATTAAAAATCTCCATAGGCAACGCTTGACTTTTTTTCTCAGGTTACCACTTTTGAGTTACAGAGGAGGTCTAGTGCTAAAATTATTGCCCTCGCTCTAACGCACGCTATGATACCTCACATGTGGGGTTTGAAGGATGTTTACATATGTGGGTGGGACTTGCATGCGTGTTCGCTTCTGAGTGCGAGCTACTAGGGACAGGAGCATTTAAATTCCTTTTATATTTTATTTTTTTACTTAATATTTTAATTTTTGCACTTGTTTGTCCCTTTGTTTGTATTATTTTTCACTTTTCTTCCTATTACAAGGAATGTAAACATCCCTTGTAATAGGACTAGTGTGTGACAGGTCCTCTTTATAGAGAAAGGCGGGGTCAATTAGACCCCACATCTGTCCTCCAGGCTGGAAAGCATGGAATTGGTAAAAAAAAAAACATCTCATGCTTTCAGCTGCGATCATGTTCGTTCAGCACAGTAGTGTAGTGTGTAGCATGTTCACCTAGCAGCAAAAGGGTTGCTGGTTCGAATCCCGCCCGTGACACTATCTGCCTGGAGTTTGCATGTTCTCCCTGTGCGGGTTTCCTCCCACAATCTAAAAACATGCTGTAAATTGGATCCTGTCTAAATAAGCCCTAATATGCAGTAGGATATTTAGGTTTTGTGCTGCCCTAGGCCTGACCAAATTTTGGCACCCCCCTAATAGAAAAATGACCCACCCTTCCTGTCAAGGCCACACCCTGTTTTTTTATGACCCACCCAGGAATTTTCAGGGGACACACACAAGTTCTGTGGGGGGGGACCTGGGGGGGCCCTTAATTTGCCTAGTTTTTCGATCACTTCCTGTTTGGCTATGGGGCAGGAAGTGAAGGCCAATCTCCCCAAACGGACAGGGATAATACAAAATAAACTGACAGAGCTTCTAACCCCCCCCCCCCCCAACTCTATCCAAAATGAAAGAAATCCAAAAAATAAAAGTGATGATTATTGTTCCAGTTTAACCCCAAATTTCAGATCATTTTATTGAGAGGCTTAAGAAAATATAACCATGCCAATAGGCCAGGATCCAGCGTTGCTAATATGTATGAATGTGTGTTAGGGACCCCCACAAACACCACCCAATGTTAAATCAACTATTTTCTTGTTTGTTTTGGGGATGCCTGCACCCCTGATAGGGTAAAGACACCTCACAAATGTTGTCACTTTCTACTTAATTCATTCACTTCCTGCCACATAGCCAAACAGGAAGTGAGGGAAACACCTGAGTAATGTTTTGTTGGGGACACACAGATCAATATAAATAGTTTCCCATTTTGGAAATGGCATTTTGCTGTGTACACCCCAAATTAGTAGGAATCTTGGACTTTGGGGTCCATTTACTAAAGGCAAATCCACTTTGCACTACAAGTGGACAAGCAAGGAAGAAAACTCAAAACTTGGCGGGATTGGAAGTAAAAACCATCAGTGCTTCCCTTCTGATTTTCATTGCCTACGCTTCTACTGCAGAGCGGCTTTGCCTTTACTAAACCCCAAAATAACTAATCATTTGGGGTGTACACTGCAGTGCAATTTGCTTAATGGTGACACTAGTTAGATTGACCTGTGCCCCGAAGAAAAGACCATTGGTAGGGTTTTAACCTCACTTCCTGTTCAGCTGTGTGACAGGAAGTGAAGCCAATTTTAGGAAAAGGGACACAAAGCCCAACCTAAAAACACTAGCAGGGGTTCTAACACTCAATTGGCTTCCCTCAAACAACCCACAATTAGAATAGGATTGTCTTGTGCTAGTTTCAAGCACAGCGCTGTAAATCAGCACTTCAAGCCTGTCCAAAAAAAAAACACCACCCCCCCCCCCTCCAACAGGCCCTGTTTGCAGCTTTTCCTACATCTTGCACATGTGCTTTAAAAAGTCAGTCTGGACATCAGTTCTAGGAAACATTACTTACCGCTTTGTCCTTCCTTTTCTGGTGACTAAACATTTCATGCATACACACCAGGAAAGAGCTTAGAGACAAATCACACTTGATGGTTTAGGCCCAAACTATTTCAGCTGCAGCGGTTGAAATCCATAGCATGAAAAAAATATCACAAAACAAACTTCAAAATTTGAAAGTAATTTTATTGGTCCACAAAACAAGGAAAGCAAAACAAAAAATTACAAATAAACACACCAAAAATATATAAAAACACCTAAAAACAAAAAAGACCAACGTTTATTTCACAGTCATTGGAAAATAAATCATGCTTTTGAAATAACAGGATAGACCCACAGGATTAAAACATTAGTCATTAACATCTTGAGAAACATTTAGCAAAATTATGTAGCAGAGAAAACATCAAAAAATACAAAACTTGCTCCAAAACATCTCTGTTTCACTCCGCCATTCCTTCCAGCCAGCAAATCTGCCCCCTCTGAGGGGCAGCTGACACGTGCAGTATCCACGCTTTTTATAACATGTGTGCTAATGAACCAATTGGAAACACATGAAGAAATGTCAGCCTCTGGTTTGTGTGCACTTGGAACTGCTTACACCTGTTAAGGATGTCCTTAAATTACTAAGCCAAAAAAACAGCTTTCTGAGCATGCTCAGAAAGATGCAAGTCATTTTCAGGAGGAAACTTCCAACTTCTTTTACTAACTGTTCGAGCAGGCCCAGTTCACTCGAAATGCAGTACCAGAATCAAATCTGCAATGGCGGATGAAAGCATTAGAGGTGTTGAATTATTTTTTGGTCCCCCTGAAGTGATGCTTTACAAGCTGAACGGGAGGTCTTATAGAATTTTTACGTAACAAACCTAAATAGTAATAATTTAAACGCCCCTGTCCCTAGTAGCTCGCAGTCAGAAGCGAACAAGCAGCATTTTTATTGTTTCCGGTTACCAGTTTAGATTTACAGATGAGGTCTAGTGCTAAAAATATTCCTCTTGCTGTTACGCACGCTATGATACCTCACATGTGTGGTTTGAAGAATGTTTCCATATGTGGGCGGGCCTTAAATGTGTAAGCCCCGCCCACATATTGAACCCCCGTTCAAACCCCACATGTGAGGTATCATAGCGTACGTTAGAGCGAGAGCAATACTTTTAGCACTAGACCTCCTCTGTAAATCTAAACTGGTAACCTGAAACACATAAAAAAGCGTTGCCTATGGGTATTTTCAAGTACTGAAGTTTGGCGCCATTCCATGAGTGTGTGCAATATTAAAGTGTAACATGTTGGGTATCTATTTACTCGGTGTAACATCATCTTTCACATTATGGCCATAAATTGGGCTAACTTTAGTGTATTCTTAATTTGTAACCACTTGAGCCCCAGAGCATATTACTGCTCACTGACGGGGCCATTTTTTGCATTTCAACACTGCGTCATTTTGACTGACAATTGCGTGGTTGTGCGACGTGGCCCCCAAACAAATTTGGCGTCCTCATCCTCCCCCCCCCCCCCCCTAAAAATGTTTATTTATTTTATTGTTGGTGGTATTTGATCACCTCTGCGTTTTTTCTTATTTTTGCTTGACCCAAAAATATAGCGACAATTTGGTAACTAAAAAAACATCTTTTTTACTGTTTGCTATAATAAATCTCCCCCAAAATATATTCCAAAAATGTTTGCCCTCAGTTTAGGCCGATAAGTATTCTTGGACATATTTTTGGTTGCAAAAAATCACAATAAGCGCTTGATTGGTTTGGGCAAAAGTTCTAAGTAGGGGTTGGTCTTATGGGTTTTTTTGGACTAATTTTTTGTTTTACTAGTAATGGTGGCTATCATTGTTTTTTCTGGCTACTGCGACATTGTGGCGGACACATTTTTGTGAGATTTGGCATTTTTGTAGCGAGCAATGGTATAGAAATGCATTGCTTACTATAAAAATGACACTGGCAGGGAAGGGGTTAACACTAGGGGCGCGGAAGGGGTTGAATATGTTACCTGGGTGTGTTCTAACTGTAAAGGGGGTGGGACTGTGTAGGGGAAATGACAGATCGCTGTTCATACATTGTAGGGACAGACGAGCAGGCATTCCCCCCCCCCTGACAGGACCGGGATAAAGGGGAACTCCACCCCAAATTAGAAAAAAAAAAACGGCGTGGGGGTCCCCCTTCAGGTGCACAACAGGCTCTTAGATTTGATCTGGAACATAAGGGGTTAAACCCACGCCAAAAAACGGCGTGGGGTTCCCCCTCAGATCCAGACCAAACCCTTCTCCCAGGCACGCAGTCTGGCCGGACAGGAATGGGGGTGGGGACGAGCGAGCGCCCCCCCCCCCTCCTGAGCCGTACCAGACCACATGCCCTCGACATGGGGGAGTGTGTGCTGTGGGGGAGGGGGGCACTGCCCCCCCACCCCAAAGCACTCTTGTCCCCATGTCGATCGGGACAAGAGCCTCTTCCCGACAACCCTGGCCGTTGGTTGTCGGGGTATGCGGGCGGGGGGCTTATCAGAATCTGAGAGCCCCCTATATTAAGGGGGCCCCCAGATTCTGGCCCCCCACCCTATGTGAATGAGTATGGGGTACATCGTACCCCTACCCATTCACCGGGTGGAAAAGTGTAAACACAAAAAAAACACACACAAAAAAATAATTTATTAGTCAGCTCCGGGGGTCTTCTGCCGGGACCCCCCACCACCAGCCCATTGGGCCCCGGGCTTCGCCGTCTTCTGCCGGGGGGGACACCCACCGATGCTCTCCGCCATGTCCAGCCAGGCCCCCACCCCAAAATAAGCTCTTTTCCATCCGGGGGGGCCGGCCGAAAAAAGCAGAGGACAATGGGGGGCGGAGCCCCTCGGTCTTCCAGACGTTTTCTGCCGGGGGGGCTCCAGCCCCGCACCGGTCTTCGCCGCCGCCTTCCGCCGGGGGGGTACACCTACCCCCCCCCGGTCTTCGCCGCCGCCTTCCGCCGGGGAGAGAGACACCCACCGATGCTCTCCGCCATGTTCGGCCAGGCCCCCTACCCCAAATCAAGCTCTTTTACATCCGGGGGGGGCCGGCGGAAATGGCGGAGAACAACGGGGGCGTCGCCACTCCTCGGTCTTCTAGCCGTTTTCTGCCGGGGGGGGAAACACCCACCCATGCTCTCCGCCATGCTCGACTGTGCCCCCACCCCAAAATGAAGCTCTTTTACATCCGGGGGGGGCCGGCCGAAAACAGCGGAGAACAACGGGGGTGTCACCCCACCTCGGGCTCCTCCGCTTCTGCCTGGCTCCTCCCGAGGCCAGGGCTTCTTTCGCCGTCTTCCGCCGGAGGGCGCCACTCTCCGGGCTTCTCGTCGTTGTCTTCCGTCGCGGGGGCCAGGCCTTCTTCTTTGCCGCCCCCTTCGAATTTTTCGGCCTGGATGGGGGTCGCACATCCCATCCAGGACTTGGACGTGGCGGGCTTCTCGTCGCCGTCTTCTGCCGCTGCCCCCTTCACCACGAAGCTCCGTGCTTGATTGATGAGGGCAGCGGGCTTCCGTCGTCTTCTCCGGGGCGAGGGTCGTACATCCCACCCCGGATTTCGTCGCCGGCTTCTGCCTGGCTCCAGAGAGGAGCCAGGGCTTCTCGTCGCAGTCTTCCGCCGCGGGGTGACACTCGCGGGCTTCTTCTTCCATTCGATGTTAACACGGCGAGGTCCGGCGCTGAAATGCCTTCTGAGCGGCGGGCAAGGACTTATATTGGCATAGGGCGTGGGCGTGGTTATGCCAACATGTGACCTTAACCCATGTGACAGTGATGTCACATCACATCACTGTCACATGGGTTAAGGTCACGTGTTGGCATAACCACGCCCACGCCCAATGCCAATATAAGTCCTTGCCCGCCGCTCAGAAGGCATTTCAGCGCCGGACCTCGCCGTGTCAACATCGAATGGAAGAAGAAGCCCGCGAGTGTCACCCCGCGGCGGAAGACTGCGACGAGAAGCCCTGGCTCCTCTCTGGAGCCAGGCAGAAGCCGGCGACGAAATCCGGGGTGGGATGTACGACCCTCGCCCCGGAGAAGACGACGGAAGCCCGCTGCCCTCATCAAACAAGCACGGAGCTTCGTGGTGAAGGGGGCAGCGGCAGAAGAGAGCGACGAGAAGCCCGCCACGTCCAAGTCCTGGATGGGATGTGCGACCCCCGTCCAGGCCGAAAAATTCGAAGGGGGCGGCGGCAGAAGACCCTCAAAGTTAAAACCACGTTCACCAGGTGAATGGGTAGGGGTACGATGTACCCCATACTCATTCACATAGGGTGGGGGCCCGAAATCTGGGGGCCACCTTATTAAACGGGGCTCCCAGATTCTGATTGGCTCCCGCCCGCATACCCCGACAACCAATGGCTAGGGTTGTCGGGAAGAGGCTCTTGTCCCGATCGACATGGGGACAAGAGTGCTTTGGGGTGGGGGGGCAGCGCCCCCCTACCCCAAAGCACACACTCCCCCATGTCGAGGGCATGTGGTCTGGTACGGCTCAGGAGGGGGGGGGCCGCTCGCTCGTCCCCACCCCCATTCCTGTCCGGCCAGACTGCATGCCTGGGATGAGGGCTTGGTACGGATCTGGGGGGGAACCCCACGCCGATTTTGGCGTGGGTTAACCCCTCACGTTCCGGACCAAGCCGGAGAGTCTATTGTACCCCTGGGGGGGAAGCCGCGCCGGTTTCACATTTGAAATTTGGCGCGGAGTTCCCCTTCAGTGTCAGCGCAGCCCGAGAACAGCTCGGAGCTTGCCGTGCGCCGCTCCAGGCAGTGCAAACACTGCTACGCCGCCTGGTATTTACCAAGGATTTCCCGGCGTACTGAAGAGGCGCGCGGTAAGCTCCGATTTTTCCCTCTGCGCATGCCCAGTATGCAAGTGAACCTTCCGAGGTTCTAGCGTACTTTGCAAGGGCACGGGGATCGGGTCCCAAAAGTCACTTTCCCTTTCAAATCGGCCCGCCACACAAGTTTAAACACATGTCACTACACTTCCCCTGCATCACCCCCCTCCCTCCCCTCATAAACTCCCGCCCGAATCCCCGATGTTTACAGAACTAAATGCCGCACGCCAGCTCTGTACTGGCGTGCTGTGCGCCCTCTCCTGGGCGCATTAGGCACTTTAGTAAATGAGGAAACACGCTGCACTGGCAGCGTGTTTCTTTTGTAAATCTCAAAAACAGGTTTACTCCTGCTTGTGCACCATGAGTCTTGGCGCACAGGCTTGGCAAATCAGCCCCAATGTCACTTGCAGAACCAACTGCACCAGTTTTTTTGTATCTTAGATAAGTTGTAGTAACCGTACAGAACATTCTTCACATTGGTTGTCAATGTATGGGCGCACTACACTGCTCATCGAAATAAGGGGGTCTGCCTTTATTTCTTTTGACAATTATTTAAAATACTTTTGTATTTTTAGAGCAAGGAGATGTTAAATAATTCACCTTGAGCATTAGATATTTTAGGTTTTTACTTTTTTTTTTTTTAAAGTACATTTCTTACCCATTGTGCTAGTGTACCATGAGCTGTAAATATAATCATTTTAAGTTGGGTTCCCCCCCCCCCCCCCAAGCCATAAAAATTGTCTGGAACCTTCGAGGTTAAAAGGCTTCTCTATATTATCCCAGTACAGGTTTCCTATAACTTTTTAAAAGTGCCAAGTTAGTGGGCATAAACTTTGCTTGACTTGGTGTAATGACAGTTGTGATGAGCTTTCCCATTTTAATAACACTTCCACTGATGGACTAGTAGTCCAAGCATTTCCAGCCACTGAGCTTGCTGGGAATTAAAGTTTTAGTTGCCTAACTGTAGATACGCGGCGCATAGATAAAGCAGCCCCCTAGTGGAGTATCCTATGTTAGGTATAGGCGTCGTCATCGCGTCGGGAAAACAAAAAATCACGTCGCTTGCGTAAAAAGTTCATGAATGGGAATGTGACGTCATTGACGTTCATTCACAGAATTTGGAGCATGCGCACGGGGATGTTTTGACACTCGACGCATGCGCAGTACGTTCGCGGCGGGATCGCGCTTCGTTTAAATACTACACGCCCCGTACCCGCCCAATTTGAATTCCGCCGGCTCATTTGCGATGCGCTGCCGCAACTTTAGGAGCAAGTGCTTCGTGAATGACAGCACTTGCTGCTAAAATTTCGGCAGAGTAACGTAAATGAGAAGCGTTACTCTGGAGCAAAGATGCTCCCATCTACCTGAATCTGGCCCATATTTTCTACATGGATACATACCATTTATATATTTACATGCATGCTGCAGAAGCCCTGGAAACCCTGCTGCTACTGAGAACAGGTAAAAAAAGTATCGGTAGGTCAGTGGCCTACCGATACTTTTTTTTTTTTAAATGTTTCAGTCCACTCTGGTCAGTGGCCCTGTTACATTTATTTAGAGGCACTCACTCTGGGCCACTCTGGTGACACCAGGGTGCCTCAAAATGCATCAAAAACACGCCAGGGTGCCTCTAAATGCTTCAATAACACGCCAGGGGCCTCAAAATGCATCAAAAACACGCCAGGGGACCTCAAAAACACACCAGGGTGCCTCTAAATGCGTCAAAAACACGCCAGGGGGCCTCAAAAACACACCAGGATGCCTCAAAAACACACCTGGGTGCCTCTAAATGAGTCAAAAACACGCCAGGGGGCCTCAAAAACACACCAGGGTGCCTAAAAATGTGTCAAAATCACGCCAGGGTGCCTCTAAATGCATCAAAAACACACCAGGGTGCCTCTAAATGCGTCAAAAACACACCACAGTGTCTCTAAATGCATCAAAAACACACCAGGGTGCCTCAAAAACACACCAGGGTACCTCAATATGCGTCAAAAACACACCAGGGTGCCTCTAAATGCATCAAAAACACACCAGGGTGCCTCAAAATTAGTCAAAAACACACCAGGGGGCCTCTAAATGCATCAAAAACACACCAGGGTGCCTCAAAAACACACCAGGGTGCCTCAAAATGCGTCAAAATCACACCATGGTGCCTCTAAATGCATCAAAAACACACCAGGGGGCCTCAAAAACACACCAGGGTGCCTCAAAATGCGTCAAAAACACGCCAGGGGGCCTCTAAATGCGTCAAAAACACACCAGGGTGCCTCAAAAACTGCCAGGGTGCCTCAAAATGCGTCAAAAACACGCCAGGTGGCCTCAAAAACACACCAGGGTGCCTCAAAAACTGCCAGGGTGCCTCAAAATGCATCAAAAACACACCAGGGTGCCTCTGAATGCATCAAAAACACGCCAGGGGGCCTCAAAAACACACCAGGGTGCCTCAAAATGCGTCAAAATCCCACCATGGTGCCTCTAAATGCATCAAAAACACACCAGGGTGCCCCTAAATGCATCAAAAACACATCAGGGTGCCTCAAAAACACACCAGGGTGCCACTAAATGCGTCAAAATCACACCAGGGTGTCTCAAAATCACACCAGGGTGCCTCTAAATGCATCAAAAACACACCAGGGTGCCTCAAAAACACACCAGGGTGACTCAAAAACACACCAGGGTGCCTCTAAATGAGTCAAAAACACACCAGGGGCCTCAAAAACACACCAGGGTGCCTCTAAATGCATCAAAAACAAACCAGGGTGCCTCAAAAACACACCAGGGTGGCTCAAAATGCCTCAAAATCACACCAGGGTGCCTCTAAATGCATCAAAAACACACCAGGGTGCCTTAAAAAGGAGTCAAAAACACACCAGGGTAACTCTAAATGCATCAAAAACACACCAGGGTGCCTCAAAAACACACCAGGGTGCCTCAAAATGCATAAAAAACACACCAGGGGGGCTCAAAAACACTCCAGACTGCATCTAAATGCATCAAAAACATACCAGGATGCCTCAAAATGCGTCAAAATCACACCATGGTGCCTCTAAATGCATCAAAAACACACCAGGGTTCCCCTAAATGCATCAAAAACACATCAGGGTGCCTCAAAAACACACCAGGGTGCCACTAATTGCGTCAAAATCACAACAGGGTGCCTCAAAATCACACCAGGGTGCCTCTAAATGCATCAAAAACACACCAGGGTGCCTCAAAAACACACCAGGGTGACTCAAAAACACACCAGGGTGCCTCTAAATGAGTCAAAAACACACCAGGGGGCCTTAATAACACACCAGGGTGCCTCTAAATGCATCAAAAACAAACCAGGGTGCCTCAAAAACACACCAGGGTGGCTCAAAATGCCTCAAAATCACACCAGGGTGCCTCTAAATGCATCAAAAACACACCAGGGTGCCTCAAAAACACACCAGGGTGCCTCAAAATGTGTCAAAATCACACCAGGGTGCCTCTAAATGCATCAAAAACACCAGGGTGCCTCAAAATGCATCAAAAACACGCCAGGGTGCCTCTAAATGCTTCAAAAACACGCCAGGGGCCTCTAAATGCATCAAAAACACGCCAGGGTGCCTCAAAAACACACCAGGGTGCCTCTAAATGCATCAAAAACACACCAGGGGGGCTCAAAATCACACCAGGGTGCCTCTAAATGCATCAAAAACACACCAGGGTGCCTCAAAAACACACCAGGGTGACTCAAAAACACACCAGGGTGCCTCTAAATGAGTCAAAAACACACCAGGGGGCCTCAAAAACACACCAGGGTGCCTCTAAATGCATCAAAAACAAACCAGGGTGCCTCAAAAACACACCAGGGTGGCTCAAAATGCCTCAAAATCACACCAGGGTGCCTCTAAATGCATCAAAAACACACCAGGGTGCCTCGAAAACACACCAGGGTGCCTCAAAATGTGTCAAAATCACACCAGGGTGCCTCTAAATGCATCAAAAACACCAGGGTGCCTCAAAATGCATCAAAAACACACCAGGGTGCCTCTAAATGCTTCAAAAACACGCCAGGGGCCTCTAAATGCATCAAAAACACGCCAGGGTGCCTCAAAAACACACCAGGGTGCCTCTAAATGCATCAAAAACACACCAGGGGGGCTCAAAAACACACAGGATACCTCTAAATGCATCAAGAACACACCAGGGTGCCTCTAAATGCGTCAAAAACACGCCAGGGGGGCTCAAAAACACACCAGGGTGCCTCAAAATGCATCAAAATTACACCAGGGTGCCTCTAAATGCATCAAAAACACACCAGGGTGCCTCAAAAACACACCAGGGTGACTCAAAATGCGTCAAAAACACACCAGGGTGCCTCTAAATGCATCAAAAACACACCAGGGTGCCTCAAAATGCGTCAAAATACACCAGGGTGCCTCAAAATGCGTCAAAATACACCAGGGTGCCTCAAAATGCGTCAAAATCACACCAGGGTGCCTCTAAATGCATCAAAAACACACCAGGGTGCCTCAAAAACACACCAGGGTGCCTCTAAATGCGTCAAAATCACACCAGGGTGCCTCAAAATCACACCAGCGTGCCTCTAAATGCATCAAAAACATACCAGGGTGCCTCAAAAACACACCAGGGTGACGACTCAAAATGTGTCAAAATCACACCATGGTGCCTCAAAATCACACCAGGGTGCCTCAAAATCACACCAGGGTGCCTCTAAATGCATCAAAAACACACCAGGGTGCCTCAAAATGAGTCATAAACACACCAGGGTGCCTCAAAAACACACCAGGGTGCCTCAAAATGTGTCAAAATCACACCACGGTGCCTCAAAATGCGTCAAAAACACGCCAGGGGGCCTCTAAATGCGTCAAAAACACGGCAGGGGGCCTCAAAAACACACCAGAGTGCCTCAAAAACACACCAGGGTGCCTCAAAATGCGTCAAAAACACGCCAGTGTGCCTCAAAAACATACCAGGGTGCCTCTAAATGCGTCCAAAACACACCAGGGGGCCTCAAAAACACACAGGATACCTCTAAATGCATCAAAAACACACCAGGGTGCCTCTAAATGCGTCAAAAACACGCCAGGGGGCCTCAAAAACACACCAGGTTGCCTCCAAATGCATCAAAAACACACCAGGGTGCCTCAGAAACACACCAGGGTGACTCAAAATGCGTCAAAAACACACCAGGGTGCCTCAAAAACACACCAGGGTGACTCAAAATGCGTCAAAATCACACCATGGTGCCTCAAAATACACCAGGGTGCCTCAAAATGCGTCAAAATCACACCAGGGTGCCTTTAAATGCATCAAAAACACACCAGGGTGCCTCTAAATGCATCAAAAACACACCAGGGTGCCTCAAAAACGCACCAGGGTGCCTCTAAATGCGTCAAAATTACACCAGGGTGCCTCAAAATCACACCAGGGTGCCTCTAAATGCATCAAAAACACACCAGGGTGCCTCAAAAACACACCAGGGTGACTTAAAATGCGTCAAAATCACACCAGGATGCCTCTAAATGCATCAAAAACACACCAGGGTGCCTCAAAATGAGTCAAAAACACACCAGGGTGCCTCAAAAACACACCAGGGTGACTCAAAATGCGTCAAAATCACACCAGGGTGCCTCAAAATGAGTCAAAAATACACCAGGGTGCCTCAAAAACACACCAGGGTACCTCAAAATGCATCAAAATACACCAGGGTGCCTCAAAATGCGTCAAAATCACACCAGGATGCCTCTAAATGCATCAAAAACACACCAGGGTGCCTCTAAATGCATCAAAAACACACCAGGGTGCCTCAAAAACACACCAGGGTGCCTCTAAATGCTTCAAAATCACACCAGGGTGCCTCTAAATGCATCAAAAACACACCAGGGTGCCTCAAAATGCGTCAAAATCACACCATGGTGCCTCAAAATGCATCAAAAACACGCCAGGGGGCCTCTAAATGCGTCAAAAACATGCCAGGGGGCCTCAAAAACACACCAGGGTGACTCAAAATGCGTCAAAATCACACCATGGTGCCTCAAAATGCGTCAAAATACACCAGGGTGCCTCAAAATGCGTCAAAATCACACCAGGGTGCCTTTAAATGCATCAAAAACACACCAGGGTGCCTCTAAATGCATCAAAAACACACCAGGGTGCCTCAAAAACACACCAGGGTGCCTCTAAATGCGTCAAAATTACACCAGGGTGCCTCAAAATCACACCAGGGTGCCTCTAAATGGATCAAAAACACACCAGGGTGCCTCAAAAACACACCAGGGTGACTCAAAATGCGTCAAAATCACACCAGGGTGCCTCTAAATGCATCAAAAACACACCAGGGTGCCTCAAAATGAGTCATAAACACACCAGGGTGCCTCAAAAACACACCAGAGTGACTCAAAAAGCGTCAAAATCACACCAGGGTGCCTCAAAATTAGTAAAAAATACACCAGGGTGCCTCAAAAACACACAGGGTGCCTCAAAATGCGTCAAAATACACCAGGGTGCCTCAAAATGCGTCAAAATCACACCATGGTGCCTCTAAATGCGTCAAAAACACACCAGGGGGGCTCAAAAACACACCAGGGTGCCTCAAAATGCATCAAAAACACACCAGGATGCCTCAAAAACACACCAGGGTGCCTCTAAATGAGTCAAAAACATGTCAGGGGGCCTCAAAAACACACCAGGTTGCCTCAAAATGCATCAAAAACACACCAGGGTGCCTCAGAAACACACCAGGGTGACTCAAAATGCGTCAAAAACACACCAGGGTGCCTCAAAAACACACCAGGGTGACTCAAAAAGCGTCAAAATCACACTAGGGTGCCTCAAAATGAGTCAAAATCACACCAGTGTGCCTCAAAATGAGTCAAAAACACACCAGGGTGCCTCAAAAACACACCAGGGTGACTCAAAATGCGTCAAAATTACACCATGGTGCCTCAAAATGCGTCAAAATACACCAGGGTGCCTCAAAATGCGTCAAAATCACACCAGGGTGCCTTTAAATGCATCAAAAACACACCAGGGTGCCTCTAAATGCATCAAAAACACACCAGGGTGCCTCAAAAACACACCAGGGTGCCTCTAAATGCGTCAAAATTACACCAGGGTGCCTCAAAATCACACCAGGGTGCCTCTAAATGCATCAAAAACACACCAGGGTGCCTCAAAAACACACCAGGGTGACTCAAAATGCGTCAAAATCACACCAGGGGGCCTCAAAATGAGTCAAAAATACACCAGGGTGCCTCAAAAACACACCAGGGTACCTCAAAATGCATCAAAATACACCAGGGTGCCTCAAAATGCGTCAAAATCACACCAGGGTGCCTCTAAATGCATCAAAAACACACCAGGGTTCCTCAAAATGAGTCAAAAACACACCAGGGTGCCTCAAAAACACACCAGGGTGACTCAAAATGCGTCAAAATCACACCAGGGTGCCTCAAAATGAGTCAAAAATACACCAGGGTGCCTCAAAAACACACCAGGGTACCTCAAAATGCATCAAAATACACCAGGGTGCCTCAAAATGCGTCAAAATCACACCAGGGTGCCTCTAAATGCATCAAAAACACACCAGGGTGCCTCAAAAACACACCAGGGTGCCTCTAAATGCTTCAAAATCACACCAGGGTGCCTCAAAATCACACAGGATACCTCTAAATGCATCAAAAACACACCAGGGGGCCTCTAAATACGTCAAAAACACACCAGGGGGCTCAAAAACACTCCAGAGTGCCTCTAAATGCATCAAAAACAAGCCAGGGTGCCTCTAAATGCGTCAAAAACATGCCAGGGGGCCTCAAAAACATACCAGGGTGCCTCAAAATGCATCAAAAACACGCCAGGGTGCCTCAAAAACACACCAGGGTGCCTCTAAATGCGTCAAAAACACACCAGGGGGCCTCAAAAACACACCAGGGTGCCTCTAAATGCTTCAAAAACACGCCAGGGGCCTCAAAAACACACCAGGGTGCCTCTAAATGCTTCAAAATCACACCAGGGTGCCTCAAAAACACACCAGGGTGCCTCTAAATGCTTCAAAATCACACCAGGGTGCCTCAAAATCACACCAGGGTGCCTCAAAATCACACCAGGGTGCCTCTAAATGCATCAAAAACACACCAGGGTGCCTCAAAAACACACCAGGGTGCCTCAAAAACACACCAGGGTGCCTCAAAATGCATCAAAAACACGCCAGGGTGCCTCAAAAACACACCAGGGTGCCTCAAAATGCATCAAAAACACGCCAGGGTGCCTCAAAAACACACCAGGGTGCCTCTAAATGCGTCAAAAACACACCAGGGTGCCTCAAAAACACACCAGGGTGCCTCTAAATGCGTCAAAAACACACCAGGGTGCCTCAAAAACACACCAGGGTGCCTCTAAATGCGTCAAAAACACACCAGGGTGCCTCAAAAACACACCAGGGTGCCTCAAAATGCATCAAAAACACGCCAGGGTGCCTCAAAAACACACAGGATACCTCTAAATGCATCAAAAACACACCAGGGTGCCTCTAAATGCGTCAAAAACACGCCAGGGGGCCTCAAAAACATGCCAGGGGGCCTCTAAATGCATCAAAAACACTGGGGGGGGGGTAGCGGAGTGCCCAAATGACATTCTGCTCACACACAGCTGCATATGTATAGTATTAACATGTGAGGGGGAGGAGTCTGTGGGGGGAGGAGTCTGCCTTAACCAATCCCGTTGCTTGTTTTTTGTAAATTTGCATATTTCAGGAATGCACATATATTCCTTGATTTTTTATTGTTTTTAAGTAATAAATGATAAAAAAAGATGGTGATGGGAAGAGGAGAAGTAAAACTAGTAACAGTATATAGTAGATATCGCCTGCAATGACACAAAAAAAAAAAGTGCAAAAATGTTCTCTCCATAAGTTGGACGGAACACATTTTATCAACGTATATATACACAACGTGCAGCCTCCATTATCCTGGGCAGCACAGTCTGGAGTTTGCATGTTCTCCCTGTGTTCGCGTGGGTTTCCTCCGAGTCCTTCGGTTTCCTCCCACACTCAATACATGCTGTCAGTGCCACACCCATAAGGGTGCGGGCCACTGGCAAGAGTAGTGCCATTGCCAGGGCCACCAACCAGAAAGAGTTGGAGAAGGCGTAAAGGCAACCTAAATAAAGGCGCTTCCCCTGACCTGAAAAGGGATGAAGAAAAGCAAAAGGCCAACTGACTCTAAAGGCAACAGGGACACTCACCAGAGTGGCCCAGAGAGAGTGCCTCTAAATAAATGTAACAGGGCCACTGACCAGAGTGGACTGTAACATTTTAACGAGAGGCACCCTGGTGTGATTTTGACATATTTTGAGGCACCCTGGTGTGTTTTTGAGGCCCCCTGGCATGTTTTTGACTCATTTAGAGGCACCCTGGTGTGTTTTTGAGGCATCCTGGTGTGTTTTTGAGGCCCCCTGGCGTGTTTTTGACGCATTTAGAGGCACCCTGGTGTGTTTTTGAGGCACCCTGGTGTGATTTTGACACATTTTGAGGCACCCTGGTGTGTTTTTGAGGCCCCCTGGCATGTTTTTGACTCATTTAGAGGCACCCTGGTGTGTTTTTGAGGCATCCTGGTGTGTTTTTGAGGCCCCCTGGCGTGTTTTTGACGCATTTAGAGGCACCCTGGTGTGTTTTTGATGCATTTAGAGGTACCCTGTGTGTTTTTGAGGCCTCCTGGTGTGTTTTTGATGCATTTAGAGGCACCCTGGTTTGTTTTTGAGGCCCCCTGGCGTGTTTTTGACGCATTTAGAGGCACCCTGGTGTGTTTTTGAGGCACCCTGGTGTGATTTTGACACATTTTGAGGCACCCTGGTGTGTTTTTGAGGCCCCCTGGCATGTTTTTGACTCATTTAGAGGCACCCTGGTGTGTTTTTGAGGCATCCTGGTGTGTTTTTGAGGCCCCTGGCGTGTTTTTGACGCATTTAGAGGCACCCTGGTGTGTTTTTGATGCATTTAGAGGTACCCTGTGTGTTTTTGAGGCCTCCTGGTGTGTTTTTGATGCATTTAGAGGCACCCTGGTGTGTTTTTGAGGCCCCCTGGCGTGTTTTTGACGCATTTAGAGGCACCCTGGTGTGTTTTTGAGGCACCCTGGTGTGATTTTGACACATTTTGAGGCACCCTGGTGTGTTTTTGAGGCCCCCTGGCATGTTTTTGACTCATTTAGAGGCACCCTGGTGTGTTTTTGAGGCATCCTGGTGTGTTTTTGAGGCCCCCTGGCGTGTTTTTGACGCATTTAGAGGCACCCTGGTGTGTTTTTGATGCATTTAGAGGTACCCTGTGTGTTTTTGAGGCCTCCTGGTGTGTTTTTGATGCATTTAGAGGCACCCTGGTGTGTTTTTGAGGCCCCTGGCGTGTTTTTGACGCATTTAGAGGCACCCTGGTGTGTTTTTGAGGCACCCTGGTGTGATTTTGACACATTTTGAGGCACCCTGGTGTGTTTTTGAGGCCCCCTGGCATGTTTTTGACTCATTTAGAGGCACCCTGGTGTGTTTTTGAGGCATCCTGGTGTGTTTTTGAGGCCCCCTGGCGTGTTTTTGACGCATTTAAAGGCACCCTGGTGTGTTTTTGATGCATTTAGAGGTACCCTGTGTGTTTTTGAGGCCTCCTGGTGTGTTTTTGATGCATTTAGAGGCACCCTGGTGTGTTTTTGAGGCCCCCTGGCGTGTTTTTGACGCATTTAGAGGCACCCTGGTGTGTTTTTGATGCATTTAGAGGCACCCTGGTGTGTTTTTGACGCATTTTGAGGCCCCCTGGCAGTTTTTGAGGCACCCTGGTGTGTTTTTGAGGCTCCCTGGCGTGTTTTTGACGCATTTAGAGGCACCCTGGTGTTTTTTGATGCATTTAGAGGCACCCCGATGTGCTTTTGAGGCACCTTGGTGTGTTTTTGAGGCACCCTGGTGTGTTTTTGATGCATTTAGAGGTACCCTGTGTTTTTGAGGCCCCCTGGTGTGTTTTTGACGCATTTAGAGGCACCCTGGTGTGTTTTTGACACATTTAGAGGCACCCTGGTGTGTTTTTGAGGCACCCTGGTGTGTTTTTTAGGCCCCCTGGTGTGTTTTTGACGCATTTAGAGGCACCCTGGTGTGTTTTTGAGGCACCCTGGTGTGTTTTTTAGGCCCCCTGGTGTGTTTTTGACGCATTTTGAGGAACCATGGCAGTTTTTGAGGCACCCTGGTGTGTTTTTGAGGCCCCCTGGCGTGTTTTGGCGCATTTAGAGGCCCCCTGGCATGTTTTTAAAGCATTTAGAGGCACCCTGGCGTGTTTTTGATGCATTTAGAGGCTTATTCTAGTCACAATTGCGACCTGGCGCCGGATTTTGTCGAGCCCTGTAAAAAAGCATCAAAATAAATAAACTAGAGTGCATCAAAAAATATGCCAGAGAGCATCTAAACTAGGGTTGTCCCGATACCACTTTTTTAGGACCGGGTACAAATACCGATACTTTTTTTTTTTTTAATGTTTCAGTCCACTCTGGTCAGTGGCCTACCGATACTTTTTTTTAAATGTTTCAATCCTCTCTGGTCAGTGGCTCTGTTACATTTATTTAGAGGCACTCTCTCTGGGCCACTCTGGTGAGTGGACCCACTCAGGAAGGTTTTCAGCTTTGGCTGTTGACACATAATAACCCAATGCCAACGGTTGTTGCTTCAACTCCTCTGGCGTCTCTCTGGAGAGAAGCCTTTCACCTTGGCTCCTACTGTGTTGGAAATGTGATCCTGCACCAATTCCTGTGGGAGAACCTGGAGAGGAGTTTGGGGGAGAATGTAGATTTCCTTGAATCAGTATTCCTAGATCATTTTCCATATTAGGCATATCCGGAAAGGCCAGGTGAAACATGTCATCATTGCTGAAACCATCTTCATTTGGGAAATTAGCAGGAGCAACCTGGATGGTGGCTGAAGTAGGAAATACCAAGATATGGGTGCAAGAGGCATCTTGTGGCGTGCTGAGTTGAGAAGTCTGCAGATTTAAAGAAGTACAACAAAGTGGGGGGGACTATGCGTTTGCATAGGTGGGACTTTAAATGAAGCAACTGTTTGCGCTTCCATCCCTAATACATTTTAAAAAGCAAGGAAGTTTGGGACTTTGAATGAGGATTCGGACAAGGTGGGATATTGTAAAGGAAAAATTAGTTTAATGGCATGAAACGGTAAGTGGTGGCTCACTAGAACCATGGAGCTGTACATGGACCAACATAGCTAAGATGAATATTTAAAGGTACATATTGATGTCAACTTGGAAAATACATGACATATGGCTTAACATATGAAACATGGGCATCAAGGGCATACAATACTAACAACAAATGATACAACATAGTGTGAAGAACAGTGGACAGCTTCCCATGAGTACATAATATGAGCACACACATTTCCTTAAAGTGGCACAGTGCAGTTAAAAACATGAGGTAGACAATTGTAGTTCATTATTGCTGGTGAGTCAGATATGGAATGGGTTTGCATCTATAGATTGCCCGACGCGTTTCGTGCTGATAGCACTCATCAGGGGCTGATGCTTTCCAAATCTGGAAGATGAGATTATATATTAGTCTACAATAACACTAAACATGGGGTGAAAAAAACATACATGCCAATCCTACACTTACATACCAGAAAATATGTTGTGTGTAGTGGGAGTGAATAAGTGCTGAACCACTGCCAACTAGGGGTGTCAGTCCCGGGAGCTGAGGTGAGTATGCCAAAGGCAGCTGAGAGCATAGGGTTAAGATGTGGCCAGGGCAGAAGGTAAATTGAGCCAGATTGGTGGTTACTTGGGAGGAATGCCCAGGATACTGCCTAGAAGATAATAATAATTATAAAATAAAGTAAAATAAAATCTGAGCAAAATGCACAAGCTAGATTGAAGTCTAATGGCAAACAAATGGCAAGAAATACGGCAAAAAATAATAATACCTGGGTGTTAAGTGGCCAAGGAGAGGGGGCCATAGGTGGTATAGCAAGGTCCCGTCGAACTGGAAAGGACTGTGTGTGGACAGCCTTTGTTATACATCCCTATATCCCTGTGCACAGCTGTGTAATGGCGCACACCAACGCCACGCAGGCCGTGCGTGAGCCAGGAGGGGCTCCGATTGGGGAGGAAGAAGTAACTCCGCCCACGAAGGAGACTGATCCCCATGGGCTGCAGGCGGCTGGAATGGATGGTATCGCGACCGGCGTCATGACGTCACAAGTGGCGTCTGGCGCGGGTCCCGTGGGCGTGGCGTCGATGCACTGTGAGCACCGCCCGATGCACCATGGATCCACCCCACCTGTACAGCGGGGGGAGGGGCAAAGGGAGGACGTGCAGAGCGCATCGCAGCTACCGGGTAATTGACAACAGAAAAAGGCAGTGGATGACCAACACAATAAACAAACCCCATTGGAATGAGAAAACCGCATTTGTGCCATTATCTCAAGGACAGGAAAACCAAGTCTCAATTGAGAACAAGTCCCCCATAGTGGTCCATGGCCACAGAGGGGGAACTAAAATACCCACATAGGTGGCAGGGGAACACTGCTACCTAAGTCAGGACCCTCCATCCCTATTTGAATACAACAAAGTGGGGGGGGACTATGCGTTTGCATAGGTGGGACTTTAAATGAAGCAACTGTTTGCGCTTCCATCCCTAATACATTTTAAAAAGCAAGGAAGTTTGGGACTTTGAATGAGGATTCGGACAAGGTGGGATATTGTAAAGGAAAAATTAGTTTAATGGCATGAAACGGTAAGTGGTGGCTCACTAGAACCATGGAGCTGTACATGGACCAACATAGCTAAGATGAATATTTAAAGGTACATATTGATGTCAACTTGGAAAATACATGACATATGGCTTAACATATGAAACATGGGCATCAAGGGCATACAATACTAACAACAAATGATACAACATAGTGTGAAGAACAGTGGACAGCTTCCCATGAGTACATAATATGAGCACACACATTTCCTTAAAGTGGCACAGTGCAGTTAAAAACATGAGGTAGACAATTGTAGTTCATTATTGCTGGTGAGTCAGATATGGAATGGGTTTGCATCTATAGATTGCCCGACGCGTTTCGTGCTGATAGCACTCATCAGGGGCTGATGCTTCCAAATCTGGAAGATGAGATTATATATTAGTCTACAATAACACTAAACATGGGGTGAAAAAACATACATGCCAATCCTACACTTACATACCAGAAAATATGTTGTGTGTAGTGGGAGTGAATAAGTGCTGAACCACTGCCAACTAGGGGTGTCAGTCCCGGGAGCTGAGGTGAGTATGCCAAAGGCAGCTGAGAGCATAGGGTTAAGATGTGGCCAGGGCAGAAGGTAAATTGAGCCAGATTGGTGGTTACTTGGGAGGAATGCCCAGGATACTGCCTAGAAGATAATAATAATTATAAAATAAAGTAAAATAAAATCTGAGCAAAATGCACAAGCTAGATTGAAGTCTAATGGCAAACAAATGGCAAGAAATACGGCAAAAAATAATAATACCTGGGTGTTAAGTGGCCAAGGAGAGGGGGCCATAGGTGGTATAGCAAGGTCCCGTCGAACTGGAAAGGACTGTGTGTGGACAGCCTTTGTTATACATCCCTATATCCCTGTGCACAGCTGTGTAATGGCGCACACCAACGCCACGCAGGCCGTGCGTGAGCCAGGAGGGGCTCCGATTGGGGAGGAAGAAGTAACTCCGCCCACGAAGGAGACTGATCCCCATGGGCTGCAGGCGGCTGGAATGGATGGTATCGCGACCGGCGTCATGACGTCACAAGTGGCGTCTGGCGCGGGTCCCGTGGGCGTGGCGTCGATGCACTGTGAGCACCGCCCGATGCACCATGGATCCACCCCACCTGTACAGCGGGGGGAGGGGCAAAGGGAGGACGTGCAGAGCGCATCGCAGCTACCGGGTAATTGACAACAGAAAAAGGCAGTGGATGACCAACACAATAAACAAACCCCATTGGAATGAGAAAACCGCATTTGTGCCATTATCTCAAGGACAGGAAAACCAAGTCTCAATTGAGAACAAGTCCCCCATAGTGGTCCATGGCCACAGAGGGGGAACTAAAATACCCACATAGGTGGCAGGGGAACACTGCTACCTAAGTCAGGACCCTCCATCCCTATTTGAATACAACAAAGTGGGGGGGACTATGCGTTTGCATAGGTGGGACTTTAAATGAAGCAACTGTTTGCGCTTCCATCCCTAATACATTTTAAAAAGCAAGGAAGTTTGGGACTTTGAATGAGGATTCGGACAAGGTGGGATATTGTAAAGGAAAAATTAGTTTAATGGCATGAAACGGTAAGTGGTGGCTCACTAGAACCATGGAGCTGTACATGGACCAACATAGCTAAGATGAATATTTAAAGGTACATATTGATGTCAACTTGGAAAATACATGACATATGGCTTAACATATGAAACATGGGCATCAAGGGCATACAATACTAACAACAAATGATACAACATAGTGTGAAGAACAGTGGACAGCTTCCCATGAGTACATAATATGAGCACACACATTTCCTTAAAGTGGCACAGTGCAGTTAAAAACATGAGGTAGACAATTGTAGTTCATTATTGCTGGTGAGTCAGATATGGAATGGGTTTGCATCTATAGATTGCCCGACGCGTTTCGTGCTGATAGCACTCATCAGGGGCTGATGCTTCCAAATCTGGAAGATGAGATTATATATTAGTCTACAATAACACTAAACATGGGGTGAAAAAACATACATGCCAATCCTACACTTACATACCAGAAAATATGTTGTGTGTAGTGGGAGTGAATAAGTGCTGAACCACTGCCAACTAGGGGTGTCAGTCCCGGGAGCTGAGGTGAGTATGCCAAAGGCAGCTGAGAGCATAGGGTTAAGATGTGGCCAGGGCAGAAGGTAAATTGAGCCAGATTGGTGGTTACTTGGGAGGAATGCCCAGGATACTGCCTAGAAGATAATAATAATTATAAAATAAAGTAAAATAAAATCTGAGCAAAATGCACAAGCTAGATTGAAGTCTAATGGCAAACAAATGGCAAGAAATACGGCAAAAAATAATAATACCTGGGTGTTAAGTGGCCAAGGAGAGGGGGCCATAGGTGGTATAGCAAGGTCCCGTCGAACTGGAAAGGACTGTGTGTGGACAGCCTTTGTTATACATCCCTATATCCCTGTGCACAGCTGTGTAATGGCGCACACCAACGCCACGCAGGCCGTGCGTGAGCCAGGAGGGGCTCCGATTGGGGAGGAAGAAGTAACTCCGCCCACGAAGGAGACTGATCCCCATGGGCTGCAGGCGGCTGGAATGGATGGTATCGCGACCGGCGTCATGACGTCACAAGTGGCGTCTGGCGCGGGTCCCGTGGGCGTGGCGTCGATGCACTGTGAGCACCGCCCGATGCACCATGGATCCACCCCACCTGTACAGCGGGGGAGGGGCAAAGGGAGGACGTGCAGAGCGCATCGCAGCTACCGGGTAATTGACAACAGAAAAAGGCAGTGGATGACCAACACAATAAACAAACCCCATTGGAATGAGAAAACCGCATTTGTGCCATTATCTCAAGGACAGGAAAACCAAGTCTCAATTGAGAACAAGTCCCCCATAGTGGTCCATGGCCACAGAGGGGAACTAAAATACCCACATAGGTGGCAGGGGAACACTGCTACCTAAGTCAGGACCCTCCATCCCTATTTGAATACAACAAAGTGGGGGGGACTATGCGTTTGCATAGGTGGGACTTTAAATGAAGCAACTGTTTGCGCTTCCATCCCTAATACATTTTAAAAAGCAAGGAAGTTTGGGACTTTGAATGAGGATTCGGACAAGGTGGGATATTGTAAAGGAAAAATTAGTTTAATGGCATGAAACGGTAAGTGGTGGCTCACTAGAACCATGGAGCTGTACATGGACCAACATAGCTAAGATGAATATTTAAAGGTACATATTGATGTCAACTTGGAAAATACATGACATATGGCTTAACATATGAAACATGGGCATCAAGGGCATACAATACTAACAACAAATGATACAACATAGTGTGAAGAACAGTGGACAGCTTCCCATGAGTACATAATATGAGCACACACATTTCCTTAAAGTGGCACAGTGCAGTTAAAAACATGAGGTAGACAATTGTAGTTCATTATTGCTGGTGAGTCAGATATGGAATGGGTTTGCATCTATAGATTGCCCGACGCGTTTCGTGCTGATAGCACTCATCAGGGGCTGATGCTTCCAAATCTGGAAGATGAGATTATATATTAGTCTACAATAACACTAAACATGGGGTGAAAAAACATACATGCCAATCCTACACTTACATACCAGAAAATATGTTGTGTGTAGTGGGAGTGAATAAGTGCTGAACCACTGCCAACTAGGGGTGTCAGTCCCGGGAGCTGAGGTGAGTATGCCAAAGGCAGCTGAGAGCATAGGGTTAAGATGTGGCCAGGGCAGAAGGTAAATTGAGCCAGATTGGTGGTTACTTGGGAGGAATGCCAAGGATACTGCCTAGAAGATAATAATAATTATAAAATAAAGTAAAATAAAATCTGAGCAAAATGCACAAGCTAGATTGAAGTCTAATGGCAAACAAATGGCAAGAAATACGGCAAAAAATAATAATACCTGGGTGTTAAGTGGCCAAGGAGAGGGGGCCATAGGTGGTATAGCAAGGTCCCGTCGAACTGGAAAGGACTGTGTGTGGACAGCCTTTGTTATACATCCCTATATCCCTGTGCACAGCTGTGTAATGGCGCACACCAACGCCACGCAGGCCGTGCGTGAGCCAGGAGGGGCTCCGATTGGGGAGGAAGAAGTAACTCCGCCCACGAAGGAGACTGATCCCCATGGGCTGCAGGCGGCTGGAATGGATGGTATCGCGACCGGCGTCATGACGTCACAAGTGGCGTCTGGCGCGGGTCCCGTGGGCGTGGCGTCGATGCACTGTGAGCACCGCCCGATGCACCATGGATCCACCCCACCTGTACAGCGGGGGGAGGAGCAAAGGGAGGACGTGCAGAGCGCATCGCAGCTACCGGGTAATTGACAACAGAAAAAGGCAGTGGATGACCAACACAATAAACAAACCCCATTGGGGTTATACCACCTATGGCCCCCTCTCCTTGGCCACTTAACACCCAGGTATTAACACCCAGGTATTATTATTTTTTGCCGTATTTCTTGCCATTTGTTTGCCATTAGACTTCAATCTAGCTTGTGCATTTTGCTCAGATTTTATTTTACTTTATTTTATAATTATTATTATCTTCTAGGCAGTATCCTGGGCATTCCTCCCAAGTAACCACCAATCTGGCTCAATTTACCTTCTGCCCTGGCCACATCTTAACCCTATGCTCTCAGCTGCCTTTGGCATACTCACCTCAGCTCCCGGGACTGACACCCCTAGTTGGCAGTGGTTCAGCACTTATTCACTCCCACTACACACAACATATTTTCTGGTATGTAAGTGTAGGATTGGCATGTATGTTTTTTCACCCCATGTTTAGTGTTATTGTAGACTAATATATAATCTCATCTTCCAGATTTGGAAGCATCAGCCCCTGATGAGTGCTATCAGCACGAAACGCGTCGGGCAATCTATAGATGCAAACCCATTCCATATCTGACTCACCAGCAATAATGAACTACAATTGTCTACCTCATGTTTTTAACTGCACTGTGCCACTTTAAGGAAATGTGTGTGCTCATATTATGTACTCATGGGAAGCTGTCCACTGTTCTTCACACTATGTTGTATCATTTGTTATTAGTATTGTATGCCCTTGATGCCCATGTTTCATATGTTAAGCCATATGTCATGTATTTTCCAAGTTGACATCAATATGTACCTTTAAATATTCATCTTAGCTATGTTGGTCCATGTACAGCTCCATGGTTCTAGTGAGCCACCACTTACCGTTTCATGCCATTAAACTAATTTTTCCTTTACAATATCCCACCTTGTCCGAATCCTCATTCAAAGTCCCAAACTTCCTTGCTTTTTAAGATTTAAAGAAGTACTTCGACCAAACACAGATCCCATGGTAACTGCATCTGGCATAACGTTAAAGGACCCCTGTGGTTCCATTGCTACAAGGCAGGCACTGAGAATTGATGGCGAGTCTGCAGCAGAAATGCCACACATTCTGCATGCTTCTTTTAGCTGGCGGCTAATGTTTTGTAGAGAGCATTCTCCTAGTAAAATACTCCAATCTTTTAGCTCACCATGGCCCAGTCGTCCAAGAAGCCCAATCACCACTCTCCAGGGCACCGATGTCATTTGCATTATACCCACACACCACTCCCATAGCTTCTGCAGTCCAATTTTCCGTGCTGAAACTCTGCTTCTTCTAAACCTGTTGGGCACGTGGATGTTTACAATGCAGGTATCTAGTAGTTCACCTTGTAAATCAGTACAGGAAGCCAGCAGCCAGCGCTGGTCATGGGACAGGCAATATCCCACAAATAGAACATTGTACTTCTGCCCAGCTTCACCAAACGTTTCTCCAAGTTCTGTCTGCTTGTCTTTAGTAGGGGCAAGTAGAAAAGGAGGCGAGTAAAGCTGTCCAGGAAAATGTTGCTCAGAGGTTTTCAGTATTGCATTCAGAGCAGCAGCTAGACCAAACCCAGTTAGTGGTTTGATGGGAATTTGTGTGGCTACTGCCGTTTGCACTGGCAGTATACAGAAAATGATAAAGATTTTAAGTGCTGGATGTAGGAAACTGTTTCATCATGCACAGTCTGCAGTAGATAGTGACATGGGACCACTTGCAGGACAGGATATGCGAAGCTGCTCTGGTAAGATCTCCAACATATCTGTAAAACATCGTATGAGACCAAGCAGCCAGAAATTCCCAGAGTTTGAATCTTCATCTACTGTATATGTAAAAGAATCCACCATATATATTATTGGGTATGAAGTTAAGACTCCAGTTGGCTCAGCCACAGTTGGAATGCCAATCTTCTCCCTTTCTGTTGCATTCTCAGGGGTTTCTAGCTGTGTGGAAGGCTGACTGGATTCTCCCTCACTGCTGGCTTGGCTTCCTGATGATCGCTCTCTAGAACTGGAGGTATTCTGGTTTGGACAGAATGCAGAAGCTGCTGTGCTATTTCCTACTGGCTGGTTTTAGACACAAATTAATGAGGTCAGGGACAATAGGGGAACCCATAGGCAGTACTATTCACGTCAATTGGGATGCAGCAGTTGCAACAAGGCTGAGATTATCGGATTAGCTTCAGGAGCACACACGGCGCACGTCTCCCTAGCAGTAGGGCGTGTATGCTTTGGCTCCAGGCCGGGAGGCAGGCAAGTCTCTGTCCCAGCCCAACCCAGCTTCTCCACAGCTCACCCAGGACTAGCAGCGCTCCTCTCCCCTCTGCACTGTCCCTGGCTTAAAGGTAAGCACTTGCCTGGTCTGTCCAGACAACCCTTACCCCCCCCCCCCCGGGACTGGATGCGGCCGTCCTTCTCAGGATAGCCGCGGTTTCTCAAAGCCCCGGGGAACGGACGATCGGCACCCCCCCCAGCATCCCACACACCATCTCGCTGCCCCCCCTCGCCCCTCAGCCATCCCCCCCTCCCAACACCTCACCACCGCACCCCTCCACCGCTACGATCGCGGCCACAGGCGCGGGGAGGCATCCCAGGAAAGTCCGCGGCTTTACACGCGGCCTAGCGGGACTCCCCTCCCCTCGCGCCAAATTAAAAATTAAATAAAAACAAGCACCATTCGCCTCTGGCCCCCCGAGGACTCCCCCCCACTGTACCCTTACAGGCCCCTACACTCCCCCATTGTCCCCCCGTACCTTAGCCCCCGGCTCGGGCATCGTCCCGGTCGGCAGCCATCTTGGTACACCCACCGGATAAAAACACATCACCCACACCCCCCCTCCCCCCTCAATCTCCCTTACACAGGCCATTTCAATTTGGAAACTATTTACTGCTGCCAACCCCCATCCATAAAGATATTGATCCAGGGTTGTGACCGATCGCCTATTGGGATCAGGAAGGAATTTTTTCCCCAGTCAAGGCTGATTGGCATAGCACACCTGGGGTTTTTCGCCTTCCTCTGGACCAATTTTCAGGGAGGGAGGACATAGAGAAGTGACAGGGTCGCTTGTTTATTCCTCCCCCAGCACCCAACAGCCCCATAATTAGCAATACCCCCCTCTGTTTTCTGCAACCATGGGTTATCTGAAATACTCTGCAGAAGCCATCTGGCAATTAAAGCCATTTGCCTCAACACCTCCAACGGTTACCGAAAAAGCCCTAAAGAGCAAACAACTGTTAAGAATCAATCGACGATTAACAGGAAAAATCGCATCGGATCACATCAGCCCAAACGCATATCCTGCGCCTTGGTCAATACTAGATCGGCAGTAAAACACCGGCAAGAAATCCATGATTTTTATCCTGCAACATGATCTAGATTGCCTCTTTATCACAGAAAGCTGGCTTACAGCCGATTGCAACACCATTCTGGAAGAATTGGTGCCTGCAAATTATCGCATCCAAATGCAGAACAGAGTGGGGCAAAGAGGGGGAGGTCTGGCGGTGATCCACAAGATTCACCTCTCGATCACCAAACCAGTCCTCCAATACTCTCTTCCATTCATGGAAACCCTCACTCTTCAGCTGCAAACAAACCCCCAAGACACGGTCCATATGCTACTCTGCTATAGACCACCAGGCCCAAAAACGCACCTTCTCACATCATTAACAGAATTCATCTCCTCTTACACCCTAAGCATCAAACACCTTTTGGTGCTTGGGGATTTCAACCTCTGGGCCAACTCCTCGTTGGACCCAGTCGCTGACGCCTGCATCGACCATCTGGAAGGACTAGGTCTGCAGCAATTAATACAAGGCCCCACTCATGCCTCAGGCCATACCCTCGATCTCATTTTCAAACAGGATTTGGAAATCGAGATCGGGGAAAATGAGCCACTACCATGGACCGATCACCATGCCATTAAATTTAAAATCGCCAATCACCCCAGGCCAAATAAAATAAGAAAACCGGTGATAACTCACTGGACTAGATCTCAGAAGAAGCTCCACTCGGAACTCTTCAAAACGACTCTAGGAAATAAAATAAACACTATACAACATAAACAAACAGCAGTAGAAACACTTGACGCCATCAACAAGGCGCCACTTCAGTCCGCCGACTGGGTGGCACCAAAATGCAAAACTTGCATCTGGGAAAACAACACCGGCTGGTTTAATGACCAGCTGACGTTGTTAAAGCAAGAGCGTAGAAGAGCAGAAGCTGCGTGGAAAAGGAGCTCTTCAGATAGAAACTACACCATTTATAAGACAATAACAAAGAAATATCATAAAGAAATCTTTATGACAAAAAAAAATCACTTCGCCAACATCATCACCAAGGCCCTAAACCGCCCCCGTGAACTCTTCAAGCTGGTTTCACAGTCGATGAATCCAGCCTGTTTAGAGCCCCCCAATGCTGATTCACAAGAACTTTGCAACGAACTATCGGATTATTTCATTAACAAAATTGAAAAAATCCGGCTAAGCATTGAGCAAAATGGAATCTGCTTGAATCCCGCCCCGAATCCCAACCCTGATACCATTATATACCCGCCTCAAGCACCGAAATTCACCTTAAAATCTCAATTGCTGCCACTAAAAATATCATTGGGAATCTGCGCAACAGCACAGCACCCAATGACATCATTCCCACTAAACTGCTGAAAGAAAGTACGGATATATTGGCACCAGCTATCACGCAGCTTATAAATCAATCATTCAAGGAGGGCATGGTGCCCCCCTTGTTGAAACAAGGTACCATAAAACTGATCCTGAAAAAACCCACCCTTGACCCTAAAGACCCAAACAATAGGAGGCCCATAACGGGTCTAAATGTCTTCTCCAAAATAATGGAGAAAGAAGTTGTACAACAGTTACAACAGCATTTAGAGACTCAAAAATTACTTGATACATTTCAATCAGGCTTCAGTCCGGGTCACGGAACTGAAACGGCTCTGATCCTGATCCTGTTGGACCTAAGTGCGGCCTTTGACACGGTAGACCATGGACTACTACACACTAGACTAGCTGAAGTGGCCAAAGTCGTGGAAGCGGATCTACCTTGGTTCTCCTCCTTCATGGAAAAAAGATCACAAACAGTAAAATTGGGATCTTTCACGTCAGAAATGCACACGGTATCATGCGGAGTCCCTCAGGGATCTCCCTTGTCACCGGTACTGTTCAATATCTATCTCCATCCCCCAGGGCCGCCATCAGGGGGGTACAGGCATTACACCTGTAAGGGTTTTTTAATATATTTTTCTTTTATTTTTTATTAAAGGGCCAATTTTTTTTCTTTTATTTTTTTTAGAGGTCCGGAGGTCCCCAGGGGCCCGGAGGCCACCAGGGCCCCAGATGGCAAGCCCTTTTTTTTCTTTTTATAAAAAAATATATTTTTTTTATAAAAAAATATATTTTTTTAATATATTTTTCTTTTATTTTTTATTAAAGGGCCAATTTTTTTCTTTTATTTTTTTTTTAGAGGTCCGGAGGTCCACAGGGACCTGGAGATCCCCTGGGCCCCAGATGACAACCCCCCTTTTTTATAAAAAAAAATATATTTTTTATATATTTTTATATTATATATATATATATATATATATATATATATATATATATATATATATATATATATATTATTATTATTAAAGGGCCCAGAGGTCCCCAGGGCCCCCCCTTTTTTATATATTTTTTTTACTTTTTTATATTATTTTATTACTTTTTTTTATATATAGATGTATTTTTATTAAAGGGCTCAGAGGTCCCCAGGGCCCCATGTGTCAAACCCCCTTTTTTTTATAATTGTATTTTTTATTTTTGTTTATATATTTTTTTTTATATTTTTATTTTTTATTAAAAGGGCCCAGAGGTCCCCAGGGCCCTGGAAGGCAACCCCCTTGTTTTTTTTTTAATATAAATGTTTATTTATTTTTTATATATATATATTTTTTTATTTCTTTCTTTTTTTTTAAAGGGCCCAGAGGTCCCGAATGGAAAGCCCCCTTTTTTTGTAATTTCCTTTTATTAAAAAAAAAACTAAGGTCCCCAGGGCCCCAGTTGGCAACCACCCTTTTAAAAAAAAAAAAAATAGGGACTTCCGGTTCCGGCGCCACATGAGACAGGAGTGAGGAGACGCTGCTCCCGCCGCCGTCCTCCCATTATCGGCTATTCACGCCCGCTCAAAACCTCGGGGTAACCCCATCTCTCCCCCGCTGCTGTGGGGACACAGATGGATCGCTTTGTAGAGCGATCCTACGCCCGAGTCCTTTCCTCGGCACCTCCCGCGGTAGACGTGGCTTCAAGTGCAGCCAAGATGGCGGCCGCGCCATCCTCCGGAGCATCCTCTCACACACACGCTGCCTCGGACGTACAAGCAGTCGACCCTGCATCCCCGGCGGCCATCGCTCAGCAAGTGGTTGCCTTGCTGGGACCCACTCTCTCTGCAACGGTGGATGCTGCTGTGCAAAAGGGTCTTGAACAGCTCCACCTGGAACTGCAGTCTCAGGCCCAGAGAATCACACAAACTGAGGACAGAATTTCTTCCTTGGAAGATGACTCCACCGCTCAGTCTGCACAACTTGCCCGACTGACTACTGAAAACAGGGAACTCTGGAGCAAATTGGACGACCTCGAGAATCGCTCTAGGAGGAACAATATGCGCATTATTGGCCTGCCAGAGTCCGTCCCAAATGGCCAGCTCGCTACCATATGTGCCAAAATCATCCCTGAACAACTGGGACTCCGCATACCTTGCACCGTCGAACGTGCCCATCGCCTTGGTCAATACGCGGAGAATCGCGCCAAACCCAGACACGTCATTGTGAAATATCTGAACTATGCGGACAAAACTGCCATTATGAAGGCGTTCCGGCGCACGCGTTACCTCTCGGTTGACGGGGCCAAACTGTTGCTTTTTGCAGATTATTCTGTCGAGGTGATGAAATAACGTAAAGCGTTCTCGACCATCTGTTCGACCCTGCACCGTGACCAGATCAGATTCTCCCTGCACTACCCAGCCATCCTCCACATTCAATCCAGGACCGGAGAACACCTTACTTTTACATCACCAGATGAGGCGGATCGATACCTGGAATCAGCTGCTGCAGGAATGGACCTCACCAACTCTGAATACGGCTCCTCATCTCAACCGACTACCCCATCCGCCTCCCGCAAGCAACCCGGCAGCCCTACCAAGCAACCGTACAAGCGGAGTCGCTACACCACTCACACGGATTGCATGGACAGCCGCTGAGGACACATCTCAGAGTCTTCTCATCTCGGCAGACCCGAGTGAAACGGGTAGTATCACCTCACTTTTATTATTATCCCCCCCCCCCCGTGTATATGCTTTGCCACTGCTGATATCCCCTTGAAACTCACTCCTCACACAGCCAGCTCTTCCCTGTCTCTCCTTCCCCCCCCCCCACCCTCCCCTCTACATCCCCCCCGAAGTTCTTGTTCTGCTGTTGGGAATAGGGACCTGGCGTACTGCGGGAGCCCTGCTATGCGTCTCACTTTCATGTGGAAAAAAGTGAAGTCCCTCCTATTTGTTAGAGGCCTAGAGTTTAGGCCTCCATGCTATTATTGTTTTTATGCTATTTTCCTTTTTTTTCCTTACTCTTACTTAATGTTTACACTATATATGATTACCTGTGTTGTACCAGTATCCTCAGAAAGTTTGCAATGTTTGGGTGACCCTCAGGCTGCTGTAGTGACTCTTGGAGGGGAACTATGCTTCCCATCATTAGCTCAATACATGACTCCGGCTCAAATATGGCCTCTTCAGCGGCTGGGAATCACCTAAAGGTTGTTTCATGGAACGTTAAGGGGCTGCGCTCTCCTAACAAACGCATGTCCATTCTTAGACACTTAAAGCGTCTTCGGGCAGATGTGGCACTACTTCAAGAGACCCATCTCTCCACAGATGACTTAACTCGTCTACGTAAGTTGTGGGTGGGAACCGTATATGGCTCCCCTGCCTTAGGACGCAAAGCTGGGGTGGCCATACTCATACACAAAAACCTGAGACATACTCTTAGAGACGTACAGACCGACTCGATGGGCCGTAAAGTTACTATTCACCTAACCCTAGCGGGCAAAGACATCGCCATCACCAACATATATGCGCCCAACTCACCTGACATCTCATTCTTCCAAGACATGGTGACATGGATTCTAGCTGCTCCGGGATCCCTACATCTGGTGGGTGGGGACTTTAACTCGGTTATGTCCGCAACAGTCGACCGGGTAAGCGACACGAAGCGCACTCCGCCCAGGCATACCTCATCGACTTCAACCCCGTCACTGCTCGCACACGCCATAGACTCCATGCACTTCCTTGACGTATGGCGATTAGAACACCCGACTGACCGCGACTATACCTTCTACTCCCCACCCCATAACTCATTCTCCCGCATCGATTACTTTTTTGCCTCCCCTGCACTTCTCCCTATGCTAAGTGACTCAGTAATTGCCGATGCTAGAATCTCAGACCATAGTCCCATTGCCATACATCTACTAAACGCCCAACCCTCCTCTTCCCCTCGCATATGGCGGTTCCCTTCGTACCTGGCAAACAGTGAGGACTTCCGACACATGCTTTCTGCGGCGTGGGAAGAATACACCTCCAACAACGAACCGCACCTCACAAACCCTAACCTGTTTTGGGAAGCAGGAAAGGCCTTCCTGAGAGGTAAAATAATCTCATACACCGCGCAATTTAAGAAACATGCCAGACAAAGCTATGTACTAGCGAGTGAGGCTCTGCGCTCGGCTCACGAACTCCTGACACTTAACCGCACATCTGACAATATACATGCTTGGAGAAATGCCAAGCGTGAATTTGACCTTTGGGCGGAACAACAAGAATTGGCTAAGAACTCGTACGCTAAATTACACTTCCACAGATATGGCAACAAGGCCGGCAAACTCCTAGCGAGGCTGTGTACGGGACCTAGACGCCCTACCCATATCTCTGCCCTGACAAACTCAGCTGGCACGGTAGTCACTTCGCCTACTGAGATTAGTAAAGTCCTAGTCAACTATTATACACAGTTATACTCGGCGGATCCTACAGACCAACTTGAGGCCGACGCTTTCCTGGCTAGGGTCCACCTCCCCAAACTTCAAAGGGAACACTTAGACACTCTCAACGCTCCCATAACCGTTGAAGATGTCAAACAGACGATCACCTCATTGTCCTCTGCTAAAGCCCCAGGCCCGGACGGTTACACTGCCGAATTTTATAAACTGACTAAAGACTTCCTTCCCGACACCCTACGTCATGTCTACACAAATATGTGGGAAGGGGGCCCCTATCTTCCTACAGGATCCCAGGCGCATATTAGAATAATTCCTAAAAAAGGTAAAGACCCCTCGCTCCCGGGCTCTTACCGCCCAATCTAATTAATTAATGTCGATGTTAAGATATTATCCAAGATTGTGGCGTCTCGTTTGGCTCAACTACTGCCCTCTATGCTTCA
Organism: Rana kukunoris; assembly: GCA_029574335.1. Classification (NCBI taxonomy): domain Eukaryota; kingdom Metazoa; phylum Chordata; class Amphibia; order Anura; family Ranidae; genus Rana; species Rana kukunoris. The sequence continues at coordinate 167,319,252 of CM056052.1, forward strand.
CCCGGCACAGTCAGGATTTGTTCAGGGACGATCGGCCACCCTCAATATCCGCAAGGTCCTAATGGCATTAGAATATGCAAAACTTCACCCAGAACAGGACGTTGCCATCCTGTCGCTCGATGCCGAAAAGGCTTTTGACAATATTAGTTGGTCCTGGCTGTTCCGGGTGATGACGGACTTTGGTTTCTCAGGCCCGATTATACAGTTTCTACGACGTATGTATGAATCCCCAACTGCGCGACTGGTGACCCCCGACTTTATATCTGACACAATTCCTCTGATGAAGGGGACTAGACAAGGATGCCCGCTCTCCCCATTACTCTTTAATATAGCTATCGAGCCTTTATCCCGAATACTCAATTCCCCTGACGGAGTTAGTGGCATTCCAATAGGTTCTCATTCTCTCCGCTCCGCCCTATTCGCAGATGACATATTGTTATTCTCCACACGACCCCTTGCGGACTTTGACAGACTTCGACTATTATTTCAATCCTTCCGACTATGCTCAGGTTTTCGAATTAATTTTGACAAGAGCGAGATCTTATCGCTCCACCCCAGATTGGCTGCCAAGTGGGTGGGTCACTCTCCTTTTGCCATAGCGAAGAACCATATTACCTACTTAGGCATACACATTGGCAGAGACCCTTCCACCCTGTACTCACTCAACTTCCCACCGCTAATCTCTAAAATTGTGAAGGAGCTGGATGTTTGGGCGGCCCTCCCCCTCTCGCTCTTTGGGAGATGCCACTTATTTAAAATGGTGTCGTTCGCGCGCCTACTCTATCCCATGCAGACCATACCTCTTCTACTTAAACACTCTGATGTAAACACAATACATAAGGCACTATCTGTCTTTCTCTGGTCTCGCAAAAAATCTCGCATTGCGTTGCAAAAACTATGTCTCCCGAAGTCTGAGGGCGGGGCGGGCCTGCCCAACATACGTTTTTACAATCTGGCTTGCTTGCTGAGACAAGGCCTGGACTGGCTATCAGGCAGATCCAAATACTCCAATACCATACTAGAAGAAGCCTCGACCCATCCATACACTCTACCTGCCATCCTACATTCGAACCCCAACAAATTACCGACCTACATGAAGTCCAGTATCCTCATCAGGGATACAGTTATAGCATGGAGAGAGGTCCGTAGATTATTGGGGCTGCCCTCTAGTATTTCCTGTCACTTGCCGGTACTTGGAAACCCAATGTTCCCACCGTCCACTCTACACGAAGCCTTTAAACAATGGAACGCCAGGGGACTTACCACTGTCGCTTCGATATACCTAGACACCCAATACAACTTCAAATCCTTTCTCACCTTGTCAAGGGAATATTGTTTGCCAGCCTCACATGTCTTTTACTATCACCAAATGGTCGGTTATTTACGTACTTGCTGTGCCCCCGGCTCAAATCCCCTGCAAAAATCCTTCATTGATGTAGTCTTACGCAACAACGATTACTCCATATCTTCCCTCTATTCTCATCTTATTGAGCACCAGGCTGCCAAATACCGTCTCAAACCATTTCAGAAATGGGCGCAAATATTTGAGGATGACACTCTCCCCACCACAATTCTCGAGGGCTACAGACGGGTACACAAATTAACCATATCAGAAACATGGCGGGAGACGCAATTCAAACTCATCCACAGGGCGTATTATCCTTTCCGTTTTAGTAAGGCTGACCCTACCCAGGAAAATTGCCCTTGGTGCTCTACCCCCCGCCCGTCTCTGCTTCACCGCCTATGGGAATGCACACCTATTGTTAAATACTGGGACTCTGTACTTGCCTATGTAAATGAAGTTACCGACACACTGATCCCGAGGGACTACCTAATATGCCTATTTGGGTGCGAACCGCCGCCTCCCCTTGCTCCCGCAATAACTGGAGGCTCGCTTCCCACCCCCCAATGGGCTCACCTATGCCTCCTAGTGGCCCGTAGGACTATCATGTCTCATTGGATCAGCCCAAGTCCGCCGAATCTACCGGCGGTCAGAAAGGCCCTCTCGTCGCTTTTCTATTTAGAGAGACTGGATACCATTGTCTTGAACTTTCGCTCTACCCCACGGTTCTTTATGAGATGGCGGAAGTTCATGGAACACACGTTTGACCAAACGGAACTACAAACTCTCATGCATCCGTTCCGATACACCGAATGGTATCTCCATAGGGACCTTGCAAACTCCTTGGGTATCCTTAAACTGTTGAATCTGTCGGACCCCTCGGCCCTTCTGCCACCATGAACCTAGCAACCATAGATACAAGCCCCTTAGCGTTCCTACCATATTTCATGCCCTCCACAGTGCATTACGCCTAATGATCTGTCACCTGCCAGTTTATATGTCCTATCGCACCGATTGTAACTTAAGCTGACACTAACACAAGGTTGTATATCCGCAACCCCTGTAGGTGTAATTGTGATACACAGGTAATAGTGGTTTTATAGCTCTGTTTTGTTCTCTCTTCAATTCCTCCTTCTGGTTTTCCACTTTTTCTCTCTTTCTCTATATTTTCTTTGTGGTTATATTTTTATTTCTATTTTTATTTTTATTTTCTGATTGTATGGTTATTTTCTTCTGTTTCAAGCTTTCACTACCCCTTCCATATCTCTCTGTGATCCGATATGTATAATGCTTTCCCATGTACATGGTTTTGTATACATTGTCTTTGTATTATTTGTTCACATTACGTCATCTTATTTTACTGTACAAACTCCAATAAAAATATTTAAAAAAAAAAAAAAAAAATATATATATATATATATACATATTCTCTCTTTTTTTCCCTTTTTATTAAAGGGCACAGAGGTCCCCAGGGCCCCCGGATGGCTACCCCCCTTTTTTATATATATTTTTCTTTATTTCTTCTTTTTGTAAAGCGCCCCCCCGCTTCTCAATTCGCGGCAGCAGCCCCCCCCCGCTTCTCAATTTCATGCGGCAGCACCCCCCCCCCCCCCCCCCAATTCTCTGCTCCAGGGGGCCCATGCCTGAAGCTGTGTAAGGGGCCCCAAAATTCCTGATGGCGGCCCTGCCGTCCCCTGTTTGAGATCATCAGCAACCAGAAGTTACTTTAACCATTCCTACGCAGACGACACTCAACTGTATCTCCGCGTCAGTGATGGAAAGGATCACTCCCCTAGATTAGAGAGATCCCTCACTCTTATAGATAACTGGATGACATCCAGTTATCTAAAACTCAATGGTTCAAAAACAGAGCTTCTCCTGTTTCACGCGAACAGGAAAAGTCTCCTCACCTCAACTTGGCCCCCACCGCCCATCCTGGGAAAAATGATCGCCCCGAGCACCAAAGTCAAAAGTCTAGGAGTCATTTTTCCGTGACAATGGATGCACAAATTGGGTCGGTAGTCAGCGGATCCCTCCATCTGCTGCGCCTGCTACGCCGACTTACCCCTTTTATCCCTAAAAAGGACATTGCAGTCGTGGTGGGAACAATCATCAATTCCAGACTCGACTATGCAAATGCCCTCTATTTAGGATTCCCCAAATACCAAATCACTCGTCTGCAAGTCGTTCAAAATACGGCTGATCGATTAGTGACTGGTAAAAAACCATGGGAGTCGATCTCCCTTTCGCTTAGATCCCTTCACTGGCTACCAGTGAAAGACAGAATCACTTTTAAGGCACTCTGCCTTACACATAAGTGTATTCAAGGAAACGCTCCCCAATATCTATGCGAAAAAATAAAAGCCCATAACCCCAATCGCACTCTGCGATCCACAAATCAAAATCTACTGCACATACCCAAGGCAAGATACAAGTCCAAAGGAGATCGGAGATTTGCTGTCCAGGGACCTCGAATGTGGAATGCACTACCAACCACCATCCGACTGGAGTCGGACCACCTGGCCTTCAGGAGAAGGATTAAAACTCATCTCTTCTGAGACAAAGCATTTCCTCATCGAAGGAATGGAAACAGCGCCCAGAGGCGATTCAGTTCGCAAGTGTTTGCGCTTTATACGGATATCAGCCATTTTTAACCAGGCTTGTGTGTGCACTGGTGGACTGACCTCCCAAATGATGGTGCCTGCATACCATAGTGCTAGGGCAGTGGTTCTCAACCCTCTAGTGCTGTGACCCCTTGATAACATTTCCCAAGTTGTGGGGACCCCTAACAGTAAAATACATTTCATAGCGTGGGTTGTCGGCACCCAAGGCAAGACAAGTAATTTGCATCCCTAACCCACAGGCATTTAGTGCTACCTGAGCCCTTTTAATGGCAACTTTAATCATAGGTAGTGTTACTCATTGTGTCTCTGGATTCACTGTCTCCGACTTTGTGGTGTCTCGTAGCAGTGACACCTATGTCGAAAACAGGAGATAGGGTCTCCTCCAGCCCCTCCCACTTCACATTCCTCATCTGACCTCTAGTCTTTGCCCCTCAGCCATGCCATGAACTGAATGGACGCCTGCGAAGAGGCTGAGTGGGCGGCTGCAGGTTCTAGGAACAGCCCAGCTGGTCGGCCACAGGCTCCAGGAATATCCCTGGTGGGTGGCCGCAAAAGGGCTGGGAGAGTGGTGCGGGCTTCAGGAACAGTCCAGGATTCGGTGACCCCTGGTAAATCCTCATTCGACCCCCAGGTTGAGAACCACTGTGCTAGGGCCAATGTCACTTGCAGAACCAACTGCACCAGTTTTTTTGTATCTTAGATAAGTTGTAGTAACCGTACAGAACATTCTTCACATTGGTTGTCAATGTATGGGCGCACTACACTGCTCATCGAAATAAGGGGGTCTGCCTTTATTTCTTTTGACAATTATTTAAAATACTTTTGTATTTTTAGAGCAAGGAGATGTTAAATAATTCACCTTGAGCATTAGATATTTTAGGTTTTTACTTTTTTTTTTTAAAGTACATTTCTTACCCATTGTGCTAGTGTACCATGAGCTGTAAATATAATCATTTTTAGTTGGGTTCCCCCCCCCCCCAAGCCATAAAAATTGTCTGGAACCTTCGAGGTTAAAAGGCTTCTCTATATTATCCCAGTACAGGTTTCCTATAACTTTTTAAAAGTGCCAAGTTAGTGGGCATAAACTTTGCTTGACTTGGTGTAATGACAGTTGTGATGAGCTTTCCCATTTTAATAACACTTCCACTGATGGACTAGTAGTCCAAGCATTTCCAGCCACTGAGCTTGCTGGGAATTAAAGTTTTAGTTGCCTAACTGTAGATACGCGGCGCATAGATAAAGCAGCCCCCTAGTGGAGTATCCTATGTTAGGTATAGGCGTCGTCATCGCGTCGGGAAAAAAAAAAATCACGTCGCTCGCGTAAAAAGTTCATGAATGGGAATGTGACGTCATTGACGTTCATTCACAGAATTTGGAGCATGCGCACGGGGATGTTTTGACACTCGACGCATGCGCAGTACGTTCGCGGCGGGATCGCGCTTCGTTTAAATACTACACGCCCCGTACCCGCCCAATTTGAATTCCGCCGGCTCATTTGCGATGCGCTGCCGCAACTTTAGGAGCAAGTGCTTCGTGAATGACAGCATTTGCTGCTAAAATTTCGGCAGAGTAACGTAAATGAGAAGCGTTACTCTGGAGCAAAGATGCTCCCATCTACCTGAATCTGGCCCATATTTTCTACATGGATACATAACATTTATATATTTACATGCATGCTGCAGAAGCCCTGGAAACCCTGCTGCTACTGAGAACAGGTAAAAAAAGTATCGGTAGGTCAGTGGCCTACCGATACTTTTTTTTTTTAAATGTTTCAGTCCATTCTGGTCAGTGGCCCTGTTACATTTATTTAGAGGCACTCACTCTGGGCCACTCTGGTGACACCAGGGTGCCTCAAAATGCATCAAAAACACGCCAGGGTGCCTCTAAATGCTTCAATAACACGCCAGGGGCCTCAAAATGCATCAAAAACACGCCAGGGGACCTCAAAAACACACCAGGGTGCCTCTAAATGCGTCAAAAACACACCAGGGGGCCTCAAAAACACACCAGGATGCCTCAAAAACACACCTGGGTGCCTCTAAATGAGTCAAAAACACGCCAGGGGGCCTCAAAAACACACCAGGGTGCCTAAAAATGTGTCAAAATCACGCCAGGGTGCCTCTAAATGCATCAAAAACACACCAGGGTGCCTCTAAATGTGTCAAAAACACACCACGGTGCCTCTAAATGCATCAAAAACACACCAGGGTGCCTCAAAAACACACCAGGGTGCCTCAATATGCGTCAAAATCACACCAGGGTGCCTCTAAATGCATCAAAAACACACCAGGGTGCCTCAAAATGAGCCAAAAACACACCAGGGGGCCTCTAAATGCATCAAAAACACACCAGGGTGCCTCAAATACACACCAGGGTGCCTCAAAATGCGTCAAAATCACACCATGGTGCCTCTAAATGCATCAAAAACACACCAGGGGGCCTCAAAAACACACCAGGGTGCCTCAAAATGCGTCAAAAACATGCCAGGGGGCCTCTAAATGCGTCAAAAACACACCAGGGTGCCTCAAAAACTGCCAGGGTGCCTCAAAATGCGTCAAAAACACGCCAGGTGGCCTCAAAAACACACCAGGGTGCCTCAAAAACTGCCAGGGTGCCTCAAAATGCGTCAAAAACACACCAGGGTGCCTCTGAATGCATCAAAAACATGCCAGGGGGCCTCAAAAACACACCAGGGTGCCTCAAAATGCGTCAAAATCCCACCATGGTGCCTCTAAATGCATCAAAAACACACCAGGGTGCCCCTAAATGCATCAAAAACACATCAGGGTGCCTCAAAAACACACCAGGGTGCCACTAAATGCGTCAAAATCACACCAGGGTGCCTCAAAATCACACCAGGGTGCCTCTAAATGCATCAAAACACACCAGGGTGCCTCAAAAACACACCAGGGTGACTCAAAAACACACCAGGGTGCCTCTAAATGAGTCAAAAACACACCAGGGGCCTCAAAAACACACCAGGGTGCCTCTAAATGCATCAAAAACAAACCAGGGTGACTCAAAAACACACCAGGGTGGCTCAAAATGCCTCAAAATCACACCAGGGTGCCTCTAAATGCATCAAAAACACACCAGGGTGCCTCAAAATGAGTCAAAAACACACCAGGGTAACTCTAAATGCATCAAAAACACACCAGGGTGCCTCAAAAACACACCAGGGTGCCTCAAAATGCATACAAAACACACCAGGGGGCTCAAAAACACTCCAGACTGCATCTAAATGCATCAAAAACATACCAGGATGCCTCAAAATGCGTCAAAATCACACCATGGTGCCTCTAAATGCATCAAAAACACACCAGGGTGCCCCTAAATGCATCAAAAACACATCAGGGTGCCTCAAAAACACACCAGGGTGCCACTAATTGCGTCAAAATCACAACAGGGTGCCTCAAAATCACACCAGGGTGCCTCTAAATGCATCAAAAACACACCAGGATGCCTCAAAAACACACCAGGGTGACTCAAAAACACACCAGGGTGCCTCTAAATGAGTCAAAAACACACCAGGGGGCCTCAAAAACACACCAGGGTGCCTCTAAATGCATCAAAAACAAACCAGGGTGCCTCAAAAACACACCAGGATGACTTAAAATGCGTCAAAATCACACCAGGGTGCCTCAAAATCACACCAGGGTGCGTCTAAATGCATCAAAAACACCAGGGTGCCTCAAAATGCATCAAAAACACGCCAGGGTGCCTCTAAATGCTTCAAAAACACGCCAGGGGCCTCTAAATGCGTCAAAAACACGCCAGGGTGCCTCAAAAACACACCAGGGTGCCTCTAAATGCATCAAAAACACACCAGGGGGGCTCAAAAACACACAGGATACCTCTAAATGCATCAAAAACACACCAGGGTGCCTCTAAATGCGTCAAAAACACGCCAGGGGGCTCAAAAACACACCAGGGTGCCTCAAAATGCATCAAAAACACACCCGGATGCCTCAAAAACACACCAGGGTGCCTCTAAATGAGTCAAAAAACATGCCAGGGGGCCTCAAAAACACACCAGGGTGCCTCAAAATGCATCAAAAACACACCAGGGTGCCTCAAAAACTCACCAGGGTGACTCAAAATGCGTCAAAAACATGCCAGGGGGCCTCAAAAACACACCAGGGTGCCTCAAAATGCATCAAAAACACACCAGGGTGCCTCAAAAACACACCAGGGTGGCTCAAAATGCCTCAAAATCACACCAGGGTGCCTCTAAATGCATCAAAAACACACCAGGGTGCCTCAAAAACACACCAGGGTGCCTCAAAATGTGTCAAAATCACACCAGGGTGCCTCTAAATGCATCAAAAACACCAGGGTGCCTCAAAATGCATCAAAAACACGCCAGGGTGCCTCTAAATGCTTCAAAAAACACGCCAGGGGCCTCTAAATGCGTCAAAAAACACGCCAGGGTGCCTCAAAAACACACCAGGGTGCCTCTAAATGCATCAAAAAACACACCAGGGGGGCTCAAAATGCCTCAAAATCACACCAGGGTGCCTCTAAATGCATCAAAAACACACCAGGGTGCCTCAAAAACACACCAGGGTGCCTCAAAATGTGTCAAAATCACACCAGGGTGCCTCTAAATGCATCAAAAACACCAGGGTGCCTCAAAATGCATCAAAAACACGCCAGGGTGCCTCTAAATGCTTCAAAAACACGCCAGGGGCCTCTAAATGCGTCAAAAAACACACCAGGGTGCCTCAAAAACACACCAGGGTGCCTCTAAATGCATCAAAAACACACCAGGGGGGCTCAAAAACACACAGGATACCTCTAAAATGCATCAAAAACACACCAGGGTGCCTCTAAATGCGTCAAAAACACGCCAGGGGGGATCAAAAAACACACCCGGATGCCTCAAAAACACACCAGGGTGCCTCTAAATGAGTCAAAAACATGCCAGGGGGCCTCAAAAAACACACCAGGGTGACTCAAAATGCGTCAAAAACACACCAGGGTGCCTCAAAAACACACCAGGGTGACTCAAAAATCATCAAAATCACACCAGGGTGCCTCTAAATGCATCAAAAACACACCAGGGTGCCTCAAAATGCGTCAAAATACACCAGGGTGCCTCAAAATGCGTCAAAATCACACCAGGGTGCCTCTAAATGCATCAAAAACACACCAGGGTGCCTCAAAAACACACCAGGGTGCCTCTAAATGCGTCAAAATCACACCAGGGTGCCTCAAAATCACACCAGCGTGCCTCTAAATGCATCAAAAACATACCAGGGTGCCTCAAAAACACACCAGGTGACGACTCAAAATGTGTCAAAATCACACCATGGTGCCTCAAAATGACACCAGGGTGCCTCTAAATGCATCAAAAACACACCAGGGTGCCTCAAAATGAGTCATAAACACACCAGGGTGCCTCAAAAACACACCAGGGTGCCTCAAAATGTGTCAAAATCACACCACGGTGCCTCAAAATGCGTCAAAAACACGCCAGGGGGCCTCTAAATGCGTCAAAAACACGGCAGGGGGCCTCAAAAACACACCAGAGTGCCTCAAAAACACACCAGGGTGCCTCAAAATGCGTCAAAAACACGCCAGTGTGCCTCAAAAACATACCAGGGTGCCTCTAAATGCGTCAAAAACACACCAGGGGGCCTCAAAAAACACACAGGATACCTCTAAATGCATCAAAAACACACCAGGGTGCCTCTAAATGCGTCTAAAACACGCCAGGGGGCCTCAAAAACACCCCAGGTTGCCTCAAAATGCATCAAAAACACACCAGGGTGCCTCAGAAACACACCAGGGTGACTCAAAATGCGTCAAAAACACACCAGGGTGCCTCAAAAACACACCAGGGTGACTCAAAAAGCGTCAAAATCACACCAGGGTGCCTCAAAATGAGTCAAAATCACACCAGCGTGCCTCAAAATGAGTCAAAAACACACCAGGGTGCCTCAAAAACACACCAGGGTGACTCAAAATGCGTCAAAATCACACCATGGTGCCTCAAAATGCGTCAAAATACACCAGGGTGCCTCAAAATGCGTCAAAATCACACCAGGGTGCCTTTAAATGCATCAAAAACACACCAGGGTGCCTCTAAATGCATCAAAAACACACCAGGGTGCCTCAAAAACACACCAGGGTGCCTCTAAATGCGTCAAAATTACACCAGGGTGCCTCAAAATCACACCAGGGTGCCTCTAAATGCATCAAAAACACACCAGGGTGCCTCAAAATCACACCAGGGTGCCTCTAAATGCATCAAAAACACACCAGGGTGACTCAAAATGCGTCAAAATCACACCAGGATGCCACTAAATGCATCAAAAACACACCAGGGTGCCTCAAAATGAGTCAAAAACACACCAGGGTGCCTCAAAAACACACCAGGGTGACTCAAAATGCGTCAAAATCACACCAGGGTGCCTCAAAATGAGTCAAAAATACACCAGGGTGCCTCAAAAACACACCAGGGTACCTCAAAATGCATCAAAATACACCAGGGTGCCTCAAAATGCGTCAAAATCACACCAGGGTGCCTCTAAATGCATCAAAAACACACCAGGGTGCCTCAAAAACACACCAGGGTGCCTCTAAATGCTTCAAAATCACACCAGGGTGCCTCAAAATCACACCAGGGTGCCTCAAAATCACACCAGGGTGCCTCTAAATGCATCAAAAACACACCAGGGTGCCTCAAAATGCGTCAAAATCACACCATGGTGCCTCAAAATGCGTCAAAAACACGCCAGGGGGCCTCTAAATGCGTCAAAAACATGCCAGGGGGCCTCAAAAACACACCAGGGTGACTCAAAATGCGTCAAAATCACACCATGGTGCCTCAAAATGCGTCAAAATCACACCAGGGTGCCTTTAAATGCATCAAAAACACACCAGGGTGCCTCAAAAACACACCAGGGTGCCTCTAAATGCGTCAAAATTACACCAGGGTGCCTCAAAATCACACCAGGGTGCCTCTAAATGCATCAAAAACACACCAGGGTGCCTCAAAAACACACCAGAGTGACTCAAAATGCGTCAAAATCACACAAGGGTGCCTCTAAATGCATCAAAAACACACCAGGGTGCCTCAAAATGAGTCATAAACACACCAGGGTGCCTCAAAAACACACCAGAGTGACTCAAAATGAGTCAAAAATACACCAGGGTGCCTCAAAAACACACCAGGGTGCCTTAAAATGCGTCAAAATACACCAGGGTGCCTCAAAATGCGTCAAAAACACACCAGAGGCCTCTAAATGCGTAAAAACACGCCAGGGGGGCTCAAAAACACACCAGGGTGCCTCAAAAACACACCAGGGTGACTCAAAATGCGTCAAAATCACACCAGGGTGCCTCAAAATGAGTCAAAAATACACCAGGGTGCCTCAAAAACACACCAGGGTACCTCAAAATGCATCAAAATACACCAGGGTGCCTCAAAATGCGTCAAAATCACACCAGGGTGCCTCTAAATGCATCAAAAACACACCAGGGTGCCTCTAAATGCATCAAAAACACACCAGGGTGCCTCTAAATGCTTCAAAATCACACCAGGGTGCCTCAAAATCACACCAGGGTGCCTCAAAATCACACCAGGGTGCCTCTAAATGCATCAAAAACACACCAGGGTGCCTCAAAATGAGTCAAAAACACACCAGGGTGCCTCAAAAACACACCAGGGTGACTCAAAATGCGTCAAAATCACACCAGGGTGCCTCAAAATGAGTCAAAAATACACCAGGGTGCCTCAAAAACACACCAGGGTGCCTCTAAATGCTTCAAAATCACACCAGGGTGCCTCAAAATCACACCAGGGTGCCTCTAAATGCATCAAAAACACACCAGGGTGCCTCAAAATGCGTCAAAATCACACCATGGTGCCTCAAAATGCGTCAAAAACACGCCAGGGGGCCTCTAAATGCGTCAAAAACATGCCAGGGGGCCTCAAAAACACACCAGGGTGCCTCAAAATGCATCAAAAACACGCCAGGGTGCCTCAAAAATACACCAGGGTGCCTCTAAATGCGTCAAAAACATGCCAGGGGGCCTCAAAAACACACCAGGGTGCCTCAAAAAACACACCAGGGTGCCTCAAAATGCATCAAAAACACGCCAGGGTGCCTCAAAAAACACACCAGGGTGCCTCTAAATGCGTCAAAAACACGCCAGGGGGGCTCAAAAACACACCAGGGTGCCTCAAAATGCATCAAAAACACACCAGGGTGCCTCAAAAACACACCAGGGTGACTCAAAAAGCGTCAAAAATCACACCAGGGTGCCTCTAAATGCATCAAAAACACACCAGGGTGCCCTTAAAAACACACCAGGGTGACTCAAAATGCGTCAAAATCACACCATGGTGCCTCTAAATGCATCAAAAACTCACCAGAGTGCCTCAAAATGATTCAAAAATACACCAGGGTGCCTCAAAAAACACACCAGGGTGCCTCAAAAACACACCAGGGTGACTCAAAAACACACCAGGGTGCCTCTAAATGAGTCAAAAACACGCCAGGGGGCCTCAAAAACACACCAGGGTGCCTCTAAATGCATCAAAAACACACCAGGGTGCCTCAAAAACACACCAGGGTGCCTCAAAATGCGTCAAAAACACGCCAAGGTGCCCTTAAAAACACACCAGGGTGACTCAAAATGCGTCAAAATCACACCATGGTGCCTCTAAATGCATCAAAAACACATCAGGGTGCCTCTAAATGCGTCAAAAACACGCCAGGGTGCCTCAAAATGCATCAAAAACACACCAGGATGCCTCAAAAAACACACCAGGGTGCCTCTAAATGCGTCAAAATCACACCAGGGTGCCTCAAAATCACACCAGGGTGCCTCTAAATGCATCAAAAACACACCAGGGTGCCTCAAAATGCGTCAAAATCACAGCATGGTGCCTCAAAATGCGTCAAAAAACACGCCAGGGGGCCTCTAAATGCGTCAAAAACACGCGAGGGGGCCTCAAAAACACACCTGGGTGCCTCAAAAACACACCAGGGTGCCTCTAAATGCGTCAAAAAACACACCAGGGGGCCTCAAAAACACACAGGATACCTCTAAATGCATTAAAAACACACCAGGGTGCCTCTAAATGCGTCAAAAACACGCCAGGGGGGCTCAAAAACACACCAGGATGCCTCAAAATGCATCAAAAACACACCAGGGTGCCTCAAAAACACACCAGGGTGACTCAAAAAGCGTCAAAATCACACCAGGGTGCCTCTAAATGCATCAAAAACACACCAGGGTGCCCTTAAAAACACACCAGGGTGACTCAAAATGCGTCAAAATCACACCATGGTGCCTCTAAATGCATCAAAAACTCACCAGGGTGCCTCAAAATGATTCAAAAATACACCAGGGTGCCTCAAAAACACACCAGGGTGCCTCAAAAACACACCAGGGTGACTCAAAAACACACCAGGGTGCCTCTAAATGAGTCAAAAACACGCCAGGGGGCCTCAAAAACACACCAGGGTGCCTCAAAAACACACCAGGATGACTTAAAATGCGTCAAAATCACACCAGGGTGCCTCAAAATCACACCAGGGTGCGTCTAAATGCATCAAAAACACCAGGGTGCCTCAAAATGCATCAAAAACACGCCAGGGTGCCTCTAAATGCTTCAAAAACACGCCAGGGGCCTCTAAATGCGTCAAAAACACGCCAGGGTGCCTCAAAAACACACCAGGGTGCCTCTAAATGCATCAAAAACACACCAGGGGGGCTCAAAAACACACAGGATACCTCTAAATGCATCAAAAACACACCAGGGTGCCTCTAAATGCGTCAAAAACACGCCAGGGGGCTCAAAAACACACCAGGGTGCCTCAAAATGCATCAAAAACACACCCGGATGCCTCAAAAACACACCAGGGTGCCTCTAAATGAGTCAAAAACATGCCAGGGGGCCTCAAAAACACACCAGGGTGCCTCAAAATGCATCAAAAACACACCAGGGTGCCTCAAAAACTCACCAGGGTGACTCAAAATGCGTCAAAAACATGCCAGGGGGCCTCAAAAACACACCAGGGTGCCTCAAAATGCATCAAAAACACACCAGGGTGCCTCAAAAACACACCAGGGTGGCTCAAAATGCCTCAAAATCACACCAGGGTGCCTCTAAATGCATCAAAAACACACCAGGGTGCCTCAAAAACACACCAGGGTGCCTCAAAATGTGTCAAAATCACACCAGGGTGCCTCTAAATGCATCAAAAACACCAGGGTGCCTCAAAATGCATCAAAAACACGCCAGGGTGCCTCTAAATGCTTCAAAAACACGCCAGGGGCCTCTAAATGCGTCAAAAAACACGCCAGGGTGCCTCAAAAACACACCAGGGTGCCTCTAAATGCATCAAAAACACACCAGGGGGGCTCAAAATGCCTCAAAATCACACCAGGGTGCCTCTAAATGCATCAAAAACACACCAGGGTGCCTCAAAAAACACACCAGGGTGCCTCAAAATGTGTCAAAATCACACCAGGGTGCCTCTAAATGCATCAAAAACACCAGGGTGCCTCAAAATGCATCAAAAACACGCCAGGGTGCCTCTAAATGCTTCAAAAACACGCCAGGGGCCTCTAAATGCGTCAAAAAACACACCAGGGTGCCTCAAAAACACACCAGGGTGCCTCTAAATGCATCAAAAACACACCAGGGGGGCTCAAAAACACACAGGATACCTCTAAATGCATCAAAAACACACCAGGGTGCCTCTAAATGCGTCAAAAACACGCCAGGGGGGATCAAAAACACACCCGGATGCCTCAAAAACACACCAGGGTGCCTCTAAATGAGTCAAAAACATGCCAGGGGGCCTCAAAAACACACCAGGGTGACTCAAAATGCGTCAAAAACACACCAGGGTGCCTCAAAAACACACCAGGGTGACTCAAAAATCATCAAAATCACACCAGGGTGCCTCTAAATGCATCAAAAACACACCAGGGTGCCTCAAAATGCGTCAAAATACACCAGGGTGCCTCAAAATGCGTCAAAATCACACCAGGGTGCCTCTAAATGCATCAAAAACACACCAGGGTGCCTCAAAAACACACCAGGGTGCCTCTAAATGCGTCAAAATCACACCAGGGTGCCTCAAAATCACACCAGCGTGCCTCTAAATGCATCAAAAACATACCAGGGTGCCTCAAAAACACACCAGGGTGACGACTCAAAATGTGTCAAAATCACACCATGGTGCCTCAAAATGACACCAGGGTGCCTCTAAATGCATCAAAAACACACCAGGGTGCCTCAAAATGAGTCATAAACACACCAGGGTGCCTCAAAAACACACCAGGGTGCCTCAAAATGTGTCAAAATCACACCACGGTGCCTCAAAATGCGTCAAAAACACGCCAGGGGGCCTCTAAATGCGTCAAAAACACGGCAGGGGGCCTCAAAAACACACCAGAGTGCCTCAAAAACACACCAGGGTGCCTCAAAATGCGTCAAAAACACGCCAGTGTGCCTCAAAAACATACCAGGGTGCCTCTAAATGCGTCAAAAACACACCAGGGGGCCTCAAAAACACACAGGATACCTCTAAATGCATCAAAAACACACCAGGGTGCCTCTAAATGCGTCTAAAACACGCCAGGGGGCCTCAAAAACACCCCAGGTTGCCTCAAAATGCATCAAAAACACACCAGGGTGCCTCAGAAACACACCAGGGTGACTCAAAATGCGTCAAAAACACACCAGGGTGCCTCAAAAACACACCAGGGTGACTCAAAAAGCGTCAAAATCACACCAGGGTGCCTCAAAATGAGTCAAAATCACACCAGCGTGCCTCAAAATGAGTCAAAAACACACCAGGGTGCCTCAAAAACACACCAGGGTGACTCAAAATGCGTCAAAATCACACCATGGTGCCTCAAAATGCGTCAAAATACACCAGGGTGCCTCAAAATGCGTCAAAATCACACCAGGGTGCCTTTAAATGCATCAAAAACACACCAGGGTGCCTCTAAATGCATCAAAAACACACCAGGGTGCCTCAAAAACACACCAGGGTGCCTCTAAATGCGTCAAAATTACACCAGGGTGCCTCAAAATCACACCAGGGTGCCTCTAAATGCATCAAAAACACACCAGGGTGCCTCAAAATCACACCAGGGTGCCTCTAAATGCATCAAAAACACACCAGGGTGACTCAAAATGCGTCAAAATCACACCAGGATGCCACTAAATGCATCAAAAACACACCAGGGTGCCTCAAAATGAGTCAAAAACACACCAGGGTGCCTCAAAAACACACCAGGGTGACTCAAAATGCGTCAAAATCACACCAGGGTGCCTCAAAATGAGTCAAAAA
The DNA here is from genome assembly GCA_029574335.1 of Rana kukunoris. NCBI lineage: Eukaryota > Metazoa > Chordata > Amphibia > Anura > Ranidae > Rana > Rana kukunoris. Next base: position 167,335,544 of record CM056052.1, read on the forward strand.
TACACCAGGGTGCCTCAAAAACACACCAGGGTACCTCAAAATGCATCAAAATACACCAGGGTGCCTCAAAATGCGTCAAAATCACACCAGGGTGCCTCTAAATGCATCAAAAACACACCAGGGTGCCTCAAAAACACACCAGGGTGCCTCTAAATGCTTCAAAATCACACCAGGGTGCCTCAAAATCACACCAGGGTGCCTCAAAATCACACCAGGGTGCCTCTAAATGCATCAAAAACACACCAGGGTGCCTCAAAATGCGTCAAAATCACACCATGGTGCCTCAAAATGCGTCAAAAACACGCCAGGGGGCCTCTAAATGCGTCAAAAACATGCCAGGGGGCCTCAAAAACACACCAGGGTGACTCAAAATGCGTCAAAATCACACCATGGTGCCTCAAAATGCGTCAAAATCACACCAGGGTGCCTTTAAATGCATCAAAAACACACCAGGGTGCCTCAAAAACACACCAGGGTGCCTCTAAATGCGTCAAAATTACACCAGGGTGCCTCAAAATCACACCAGGGTGCCTCTAAATGCATCAAAAACACACCAGGGTGCCTCAAAAACACACCAGAGTGACTCAAAATGCGTCAAAATCACACAAGGGTGCCTCTAAATGCATCAAAAACACACCAGGGTGCCTCAAAATGAGTCATAAACACACCAGGGTGCCTCAAAAACACACCAGAGTGACTCAAATGAGTCAAAAATACACCAGGGTGCCTCAAAAACACACCAGGGTGCCTTAAAATGCGTCAAAATACACCAGGGTGCCTCAAAATGCGTCAAAAACACACCAGAGGCCTCTAAATGCGTCAAAAACACGCCAGGGGGGCTCAAAAACACACCAGGGTGCCTCAAAAACACACCAGGGTGACTCAAAATGCGTCAAAATCACACCAGGGTGCCTCAAAATGAGTCAAAAATACACCAGGGTGCCTCAAAAACACACCAGGGTACCTCAAAATGCATCAAAATACACCAGGGTGCCTCAAAATGCGTCAAAATCACACCAGGGTGCCTCTAAATGCATCAAAAACACACCAGGGTGCCTCTAAATGCATCAAAAACACACCAGGGTGCCTCTAAATGCTTCAAAATCACACCAGGGTGCCTCAAAATCACACCAGGGTGCCTCAAAATCACACCAGGGTGCCTCTAAATGCATCAAAAACACACCAGGGTGCCTCAAAATGAGTCAAAAACACACCAGGGTGCCTCAAAAACACACCAGGGTGACTCAAAATGCGTCAAAATCACACCAGGGTGCCTCAAAATGAGTCAAAAATACACCAGGGTGCCTCAAAAACACACCAGGGTGCCTCTAAATGCTTCAAAATCACACCAGGGTGCCTCAAAATCACACCAGGGTGCCTCTAAATGCATCAAAAACACACCAGGGTGCCTCAAAATGCGTCAAAATCACACCATGGTGCCTCAAAATGCGTCAAAAACACGCCAGGGGGCCTCTAAATGCGTCAAAAACATGCCAGGGGGCCTCAAAAACACACCAGGGTGCCTCAAAATGCATCAAAAACACGCCAGGGTGCCTCAAAAATACACCAGGGTGCCTCTAAATGCGTCAAAAACATGCCAGGGGGCCTCAAAAACACACCAGGGTGCCTCAAAAACACACCAGGGTGCCTCAAAATGCATCAAAAACACGCCAGGGTGCCTCAAAAACACACCAGGGTGCCTCTAAATGCGTCAAAAACACGCCAGGGGGGCTCAAAAACACACCAGGGTGCCTCAAAATGCATCAAAAACACACCAGGGTGCCTCAAAAACACACCAGGGTGACTCAAAAAGCGTCAAAATCACACCAGGGTGCCTCTAAATGCATCAAAAACACACCAGGGTGCCCTTAAAAACACACCAGGGTGACTCAAAATGCGTCAAAATCACACCATGGTGCCTCTAAATGCATCAAAAACTCACCAGGGTGCCTCAAAATGATTCAAAAATACACCAGGGTGCCTCAAAAACACACCAGGGTGCCTCAAAAACACACCAGGGTGACTCAAAAACACACCAGGGTGCCTCTAAATGAGTCAAAAACACGCCAGGGGGCCTCAAAAACACACCAGGGTGCCTCTAAATGCATCAAAAACACACCAGGGTGCCTCAAAAACACACCAGGGTGCCTCAAAATGCGTCAAAAACACGCCAAGGTGCCCTTAAAAACACACCAGGGTGACTCAAAATGCGTCAAAATCACACCATGGTGCCTCTAAATGCATCAAAAACACATCAGGGTGCCTCTAAATGCGTCAAAAACACGCCAGGGTGCCTCAAAATGCATCAAAAACACACCAGGATGCCTCAAAAACACACCAGGGTGCCTCTAAATGCGTCAAAATCACACCAGGGTGCCTCAAAATCACACCAGGGTGCCTCTAAATGCATCAAAAACACACCAGGGTGCCTCAAAATGCGTCAAAATCACAGCATGGTGCCTCAAAATGCGTCAAAAACACGCCAGGGGGCCTCTAAATGCGTCAAAAACACGCGAGGGGGCCTCAAAAACACACCTGGGTGCCTCAAAAACACACCAGGGTGCCTCTAAATGCGTCAAAAACACACCAGGGGGCCTCAAAAACACACAGGATACCTCTAAATGCATTAAAAACACACCAGGGTGCCTCTAAATGCGTCAAAAACACGCCAGGGGGGCTCAAAAACACACCAGGATGCCTCAAAATGCATCAAAAACACACCAGGGTGCCTCAAAAACACACCAGGGTGACTCAAAAAGCGTCAAAATCACACCAGGGTGCCTCTAAATGCATCAAAAACACACCAGGGTGCCCTTAAAAACACACCAGGGTGACTCAAAATGCGTCAAAATCACACCATGGTGCCTCTAAATGCATCAAAAACTCACCAGGGTGCCTCAAAATGATTCAAAAATACACCAGGGTGCCTCAAAAACACACCAGGGTGCCTCAAAAACACACCAGGGTGACTCAAAAACACACCAGGGTGCCTCTAAATGAGTCAAAAACACGCCAGGGGGCCTCAAAAACACACCAGGGTGCCTCAAAAACACACCAGGATGACTTAAAATGCGTCAAAATCACACCAGGGTGCCTCAAAATCACACCAGGGTGCGTCTAAATGCATCAAAAACACCAGGGTGCCTCAAAATGCATCAAAAACACGCCAGGGTGCCTCTAAATGCTTCAAAAACACGCCAGGGGCCTCTAAATGCGTCAAAAACACGCCAGGGTGCCTCAAAAACACACCAGGGTGCCTCTAAATGCATCAAAAACACACCAGGGGGGCTCAAAAACACACAGGATACCTCTAAATGCATCAAAAACACACCAGGGTGCCTCTAAATGCGTCAAAAACACGCCAGGGGGCTCAAAAACACACCAGGGTGCCTCAAAATGCATCAAAAACACACCCGGATGCCTCAAAAACACACCAGGGTGCCTCTAAATGAGTCAAAAACATGCCAGGGGGCCTCAAAAACACACCAGGGTGCCTCAAAATGCATCAAAAACACACCAGGGTGCCTCAAAAACTCACCAGGGTGACTCAAAATGCGTCAAAAACATGCCAGGGGGCCTCAAAAACACACCAGGGTGCCTCAAAATGCATCAAAAACACACCAGGGTGCCTCAAAAACACACCAGGGTGGCTCAAAATGCCTCAAAATCACACCAGGGTGCCTCTAAATGCATCAAAAACACACCAGGGTGCCTCAAAAAGACACACCAGGGTGCCTCAAAATGTGTCAAAATCACACCAGGGTGCCTCTAAATGCATCAAAAACACCAGGGTGCCTCAAAATGCATCAAAAACACGCCAGGGTGCCTCTAAATGCTTCAAAAACACGCCAGGGGCCTCTAAATGCGTCAAAAAACACGCCAGGGTGCCTCAAAAACACACCAGGGTGCCTCTAAATGCATCAAAAACACACCAGGGGGGCTCAAAATGCCTCAAAATCACACCAGGGTGCCTCTAAATGCATCAAAAACACACCAGGGTGCCTCAAAAACACACCAGGGTGCCTCAAAATGTGTCAAAATCACACCAGGGTGCCTCTAAATGCATCAAAAACACCAGGGTGCCTCAAAATGCATCAAAAACACGCCAGGGTGCCTCTAAATGCTTCAAAAACACGCCAGGGGCCTCTAAATGCGTCAAAAAACACACCAGGGTGCCTCAAAAACACACCAGGGTGCCTCTAAATGCATCAAAAACACACCAGGGGGGCTCAAAAACACACAGGATACCTCTAAATGCATCAAAAACACACCAGGGTGCCTCTAAATGCGTCAAAAACACGCCAGGGGGGATCAAAAACACACCCGGATGCCTCAAAAACACACCAGGGTGCCTCTAAATGAGTCAAAAAACATGCCAGGGGGCCTCAAAAACACACCAGGGTGACTCAAAATGCGTCAAAAACACACCAGGGTGCCTCAAAAACACACCAGGGTGACTCAAAAAATCATCAAAATCACACCAGGGTGCCTCTAAATGCATCAAAAACACACCAGGGTGCCTCAAAAATGCGTCAAAATACACCAGGGTGCCTCAAAATGCGTCAAAATCACACCAGGGTGCCTCTAAATGCATCAAAAACACACCAGGGTGCCTCAAAAACACACCAGGGTGCCTCTAAATGCGTCAAAATCACACCAGGGTGCCTCAAAATCACACCAGCGTGCCTCTAAATGCATCAAAAACATACCAGGGTGCCTCAAAAACACACCAGGGTGACGACTCAAAATGTGTCAAAATCACACCATGGTGCCTCAAAATGACACCAGGGTGCCTCTAAATGCATCAAAAACACACCAGGGTGCCTCAAAATGAGTCATAAACACACCAGGGTGCCTCAAAAACACACCAGGGTGCCTCAAAATGTGTCAAAATCACACCACGGTGCCTCAAAATGCGTCAAAAACACGCCAGGGGGCCTCTAAATGCGTCAAAAACACGGCAGGGGGCCTCAAAAACACACCAGAGTGCCTCAAAAACACACCAGGGTGCCTCAAAATGCGTCAAAAACACGCCAGTGTGCCTCAAAAACATACCAGGGTGCCTCTAAATGCGTCAAAAACACACCAGGGGGCCTCAAAAACACACAGGATACCTCTAAATGCATCAAAAACACACCAGGGTGCCTCTAAATGCGTCTAAAACACGCCAGGGGGCCTCAAAAACACCCCAGGTTGCCTCAAAATGCATCAAAAACACACCAGGGTGCCTCAGAAACACACCAGGGTGACTCAAAATGCGTCAAAAACACACCAGGGTGCCTCAAAAACACACCAGGGTGACTCAAAAAGCGTCAAAATCACACCAGGGTGCCTCAAAATGAGTCAAAATCACACCAGCGTGCCTCAAAATGAGTCAAAAACACACCAGGGTGCCTCAAAAACACACCAGGGTGACTCAAAATGCGTCAAAATCACACCATGGTGCCTCAAAATGCGTCAAAATCACACCAGGGTGCCTTTAAATGCATCAAAAACACACCAGGGTGCCTCTAAATGCATCAAAAACACACCAGGGTGCCTCAAAAACACACCAGGGTGCCTCTAAATGCGTCAAAATTACACCAGGGTGCCTCAAAATCACACCAGGGTGCCTCTAAATGCATCAAAAACACACCAGGGTGCCTCAAAATCACACCAGGGTGCCTCTAAATGCATCAAAACACACCAGGGTGACTCAAAATGCGTCAAAATCACACCAGGATGCCACTAAATGCATCAAAAACACACCAGGGTGCCTCAAAATGAGTCAAAAACACACCAGGGTGCCTCAAAAACACACCAGGGTGACTCAAAATGCGTCAAAATCACACCAGGGTGCCTCAAAATGAGTCAAAAATACACCAGGGTGCCTCAAAAACACACCAGGGTACCTCAAAATGCATCAAAATACACCAGGGTGCCTCAAAATGCGTCAAAATCACACCAGGGTGCCTCTAAATGCATCAAAAACACACCAGGGTGCCTCAAAAACACACCAGGGTGCCTCTAAATGCTTCAAAATCACACCAGGGTGCCTCAAAATCACACCAGGGTGCCTCAAAATCACACCAGGGTGCCTCTAAATGCATCAAAAAACACACCAGGGTGCCTCAAAATGCGTCAAAATCACACCATGGTGCCTCAAAATGCGTCAAAAACACGCCAGGGGCCTCTAAATGCGTCAAAAACATGCCAGGGGGCCTCAAAAACACACCAGGGTGACTCAAAATGCGTCAAAATCACACCATGGTGCCTCAAAATGCGTCAAAATCACACCAGGGTGCCTTTAAATGCATCAAAAACACACCAGGGTGCCTCAAAAACACACCAGGGTGCCTCTAAATGCGTCAAAATTACACCAGGGTGCCTCAAAATCACACCAGGGTGCCTCTAAATGCATCAAAAACACACCAGGGTGCCTCAAAAACACACCAGAGTGACTCAAAATGCGTCAAAATCACACAAGGGTGCCTCTAAATGCATCAAAAACACACCAGGGTGCCTCAAAATGAGTCATAAACACACCAGGGTGCCTCAAAAACACACCAGAGTGACTCAAAATGAGTCAAAAATACACCAGGGTGCCTCAAAAACACACCAGGGTGCCTTAAAATGCGTCAAAATACACCAGGGTGCCTCAAAATGCGTCAAAAACACACCAGAGGCCTCTAAATGCGTCAAAAACACGCCAGGGGGGCTCAAAAACACACCAGGGTGCCTCAAAAACACACCAGGGTGACTCAAAATGCGTCAAAATCACACCAGGGTGCCTCAAAATGAGTCAAAAATACACCAGGGTGCCTCAAAAACACACCAGGGTACCTCAAAATGCATCAAAATACACCAGGGTGCCTCAAAATGCGTCAAAATCACACCAGGGTGCCTCTAAATGCATCAAAAACACACCAGGGTGCCTCTAAATGCATCAAAAACACACCAGGGTGCCTCTAAATGCTTCAAAATCACACCAGGGTGCCTCAAAATCACACCAGGGTGCCTCAAAATCACACCAGGGTGCCTCTAAATGCATCAAAAACACACCAGGGTGCCTCAAAATGAGTCAAAAACACACCAGGGTGCCTCAAAAACACACCAGGGTGACTCAAAATGCGTCAAAATCACACCAGGGTGCCTCAAAATGAGTCAAAAATACACCAGGGTGCCTCAAAAACACACCAGGGTGCCTCTAAATGCTTCAAAATCACACCAGGGTGCCTCAAAATCACACCAGGGTGCCTCTAAATGCATCAAAAACACACCAGGGTGCCTCAAAATGCGTCAAAATCACACCATGGTGCCTCAAAATGCGTCAAAAACCACGCCAGGGGGCCTCTAAATGCGTCAAAAACATGCCAGGGGGCCTCAAAAACACACCAGGGTGCCTCAAAATGCATCAAAAACACGCCAGGGTGCCTCAAAAATACACCAGGGTGCCTCTAAATGCGTCAAAAACATGCCAGGGGGCCTCAAAAACACACCAGGGTGCCTCAAAAACACACCAGGGTGCCTCAAAATGCATCAAAAACACGCCAGGAGTGCCTCAAAAACACACCAGGGTGCCTCTAAATGCGTCAAAAACACGCCAGGGGGGCTCAAAAAACACACCAGGGTGCCTCAAAATGCATCAAAAACACACCAGGGTGCCTCAAAAACACACCAGGGTGACTCAAAAAGCGTCAAAATCACACCAGGGTGCCTCTAAATGCATCAAAAACACACCAGGGTGCCCTTAAAAACACACCAGGGTGACTCAAAATGCGTCAAAAATCACACCATGGTGCCTCTAAATGCATCAAAAACTCACCAGGGTGCCTCAAAATGATTCAAAAATACACCAGGGTGCCTCAAAAACACACCAGGGTGCCTCAAAAACACACCAGGGTGACTCAAAAAACACACCAGGGTGCCTCTAAATGAGTCAAAAAAACACGCCAGGGGGCCTCAAAAACACACCAGGGTGCCTCTAAATGCATCAAAAACACACCAGGGTGCCTCAAAAACACACCAGGGTGCCTCAAAATGCGTCAAAAACACGCCAAGGTGCCCTTAAAAACACACCAGGGTGACTCAAAATGCGTCAAAATCACACCATGGTGCCTCTAAATGCATCAAAAACACATCAGGGTGCCTCTAAATGCGTCAAAAACACGCCAGGGTGCCTCAAAATGCATCAAAAACACACCAGGATGCCTCAAAAACACACCAGGGTGCCTCTAAATGCGTCAAAATCACACCAGGGTGCCTCAAAATCACACCAGGGTGCCTCTAAATGCATCAAAAACACACCAGGGTGCCTCAAAATGCGTCAAAATCACAGCATGGTGCCTCAAAATGCGTCAAAAACACGCCAGGGGGCCTCTAAATGCGTCAAAAACACGCGAGGGGGCCTCAAAAACACACCTGGGTGCCTCAAAAAACACACCAGGGTGCCTCTAAATGCGTCAAAAAACACACCAGGGGGCCTCAAAAACACACAGGATACCTCTAAATGCATTAAAAACACACCAGGGTGCCTCTAAATGCGTCAAAAACACGCCAGGGGGGCTCAAAAACACACCAGGATGCCTCAAAATGCATCAAAAACACACCAGGGTGCCTCAAAAACACACCAGGGTGACTCAAAAAGCGTCAAAATCACACCAGGGTGCCTCTAAATGCATCAAAAACACACCAGGGTGCCCTTAAAAACACACCAGGGTGACTCAAAATGCGTCAAAATCACACCATGGTGCCTCTAAATGCATCAAAAACTCACCAGGGTGCCTCAAAATGATTCAAAAATACACCAGGGTGCCTCAAAAACACACCAGGGTGCCTCAAAAACACACCAGGGTGACTCAAAAACACACCAGGGTGCCTCTAAATGAGTCAAAAACACGCCAGGGGCCTCAAAAACACACCAGGGTGCCTCAAAAACACACCAGGATGACTTAAAATGCGTCAAAATCACACCAGGGTGCCTCAAAATCACACCAGGGTGCGTCTAAATGCATCAAAAACACCAGGGTGCCTCAAAATGCATCAAAAACACGCCAGGGTGCCTCTAAATGCTTCAAAAACACGCCAGGGGCCTCTAAATGCGTCAAAAACACGCCAGGGTGCCTCAAAAACACACCAGGGTGCCTCTAAATGCATCAAAAACACACCAGGGGGGCTCAAAAAACACACAGGATACCTCTAAATGCATCAAAAACACACCAGGGTGCCTCTAAATGCGTCAAAAACACGCCAGGGGGCTCAAAAACACACCAGGGTGCCTCAAAATGCATCAAAAACACACCCGGATGCCTCAAAAACACACCAGGGTGCCTCTAAATGAGTCAAAAACATGCCAGGGGCCTCAAAAACACACCAGGGTGCCTCAAAATGCATCAAAAACACACCAGGGTGCCTCAAAAACTCACCAGGGTGACTCAAAATGCGTCAAAAACATGCCAGGGGGGCCTCAAAAACACACCAGGGTGCCTCAAAATGCATCAAAAACACACCAGGGTGCCTCAAAAACACACCAGGGTGGCTCAAAATGCCTCAAAATCACACCAGGGTGCCTCTAAATGCATCAAAAACACACCAGGGTGCCTCAAAAACACACCAGGGTGCCTCAAAATGTGTCAAAATCACACCAGGGTGCCTCTAAATGCATCAAAAACACCAGGGTGCCTCAAAATGCATCAAAAACACACGCCAGGGTGCCTCTAAATGCTTCAAAAACACGCCAGGGGCCTCTAAAATGCGTCAAAAAACACGCCAGGGTGCCTCAAAAACACACCAGGGTGCCTCTAAATGCATCAAAAACACACCAGGGGCTCAAAATGCCTCAAAATCACACCAGGGTGCCTCTAAATGCATCAAAAACACACCAGGGTGCCTCAAAAACACACCAGGGTGCCTCAAAATGTGTCCAAAATCACACCAGGGTGCCTCTAAATGCATCAAAAACACCAGGGTGCCTCAAAATGCATCAAAAACACGCCAGGGTGCCTCTAAATGCTTCAAAAACACGCCAGGGGCCTCTAAATGCGTCAAAAAACACACCAGGGTGCCTCAAAAACACACCAGGGTGCCTCTAAATGCATCAAAAACACACCAGGGGGGCTCAAAAACACACAGGATACCTCTAAATGCATCAAAAACACACCAGGGTGCCTCTAAATGCGTCAAAAACACGCCAGGGGGGATCAAAAACACACCCGGATGCCTCAAAAACACACCAGGGTGCCTCTAAATGAGTCAAAAACATGCCAGGGGGCCTCAAAAACACACCAGGGTGACTCAAAATGCGTCAAAAACACACCAGGGTGCCTCAAAAACACACCAGGGTGACTCAAAAATCATCAAAATCACACCAGGGTGCCTCTAAAATGCATCAAAAACACACCAGGGTGCCTCAAAATGCGTCAAAAACACCAGGGTGCCTCAAAATGCGTCAAAATCACACCAGGGTGCCTCTAAATGCATCAAAAACACACCAGGGTGCCTCAAAAACACACCAGGGTGCCTCTAAATGCGTCAAAATCACACCAGGTGCCTCAAAATCACACCAGCGTGCCTCTAAATGCATCAAAAACATACCAGGGTGCCTCAAAAACACACCAGGGTGACGACTCAAAATGTGTCAAAATCACACCATGGTGCCTCAAAATGACACCAGGGTGCCTCTAAATGCATCAAAAACACACCAGGGTGCCTCAAAATGAGTCATAAACACACCAGGGTGCCTCAAAAACACACCAGGGTGCCTCAAAATGTGTCAAAATCACACCACGGTGCCTCAAAATGCGTCAAAAACACGCCAGGGGGGCCTCTAAATGCGTCAAAAACACGGCAGGGGGCCTCAAAAACACACCAGAGTGCCTCTAAAAAACACACCAGGGTGCCTCAAAATGCGTCAAAAACACGCCAGTGTGCCTCAAAAACATACCAGGGTGCCTCTAAATGCGTCAAAAACACACCAGGGGGCCTCAAAAACACACAGGATACCTCTAAATGCATCAAAAACACACCAGGGTGCCTCTAAATGCGTCTAAAACACGCGCCAGGGGGCCTCAAAAACACCCCAGGTTGCCTCAAAATGCATCAAAAACACACCAGGGTGCCTCAGAAACACACCAGGGTGACTCAAAATGCGTCAAAAACACACCAGCGGTGCCTCAAAAACACACCAGGGTGACTCAAAAAGCGTCAAAATCACACCAGGGTGCCTCAAAATGAGTCAAAATCACACCAGCGTGCCTCAAAATGAGTCAAAAACACACCAGGGTGCCTCAAAAACACACCAGGGTGACTCAAAATGCGTCAAAATCACACCATGGTGCCTCAAAATGCGTCAAAATACACCAGGGTGCCTCAAAATGCGTCAAAATCACACCAGGGTGCCTTTAAATGCATCAAAAACACACCAGGGTGCCTCTAAATGCATCAAAAACACACCAGGTGCCTCAAAAACACACCAGGGTGCCTCTAAATGCGTCAAAATAACACCAGGGTGCCTCAAAATCACACCAGGGTGCCTCTAAATGCATCAAAAACACACCATGGTGCCTCAAAATCACACCAGGGTGCCTCTAAATGCATCAAAAACACACCAGGGTGACTCAAAATCAAAATGCGTCAAAATCACACCAGGATGCCACTAAATGGGCATCAAAAACACACCAGGGTGCCTCAAAATGAGTCAAAAACACACCAGGGTGCCTCAAAAACACACCAGGGTGACTCAAAATGCGTCAAAATCACACCAGTGGTGCCTCAAAATACAGTCAAAAATACACCAGGGTGCCTCAAAAACACACCAGGGTACCTCAAAATGCATCAAAATACACCAGGGTGCCTCAAAATGCGTCAAATCATCACACCAGGGTGCCTCTAAATGCATCAAAAACACACCAGGTGCCTCAAAAACACACCAGGGTGCCTCTAAATGCTTCAAAATCACACCAGGGTGCCTCAAAATCACACCAGGGTGCCTCAAAATCACACCAGGGAGCACACCAGGGTGCCTCTAAATGCATCAAAAAAACACACCAGGGTGCCTCAAAATGCGTCAAAATCACACCATGGTGCCTCAAAATGCGTCAAAAAAACACGCCAGGGGGCCCGCCTCTAAATGCGTCAAAAACATGCCAGGGGGCCTCAAAAACACACCAGGGTGACTCAAAATGCGTCAAAATCACACCATGGTGCCTCAAAATGCGTCAAAATCACACCAGGGCAGGTGCCTTTAAATGCATCAAAAACACACCAGGGTGCCTCAAAAAAACACACCAGGTGTGCCTCTAAATGCGTCAAAATTACACCAGGGTGCCTCAAAATCACACCAGGGTGCCTCTAACTAATGCATCAAAAACACACCAGGGTGCCTCAAAAACACACCAGAGTGACTCAAAATGCGTCAAAATCACAAAAGGGTGCCTCTAAATGCATCAAAAACACACCAGGGTGCCTCAAAATGAGTCATAAACACACCAGGGTGCCTCAAAAACACACCAGAGTGACTCAAAATGAGTCAAAAATACACCAGGGTGCCTCAAAAACACACCAGGGTGCCTTAAAATGCGTCAAAATACACCAGGGTGCCTCAAAATGCGTCAAAAACACACACCAGAGGCCTCTAAATGCGTCAAAAACACGCCAGGGGGGCTCAAAAACACACCAGGGTGCCTCAAAAACACACCAGGGTGACTCAAAATGCGTCAAAATCACACCAGGGTGCCTCAAAATGAGTCAAAAATACACCAGGGTGCCTCAAAAACACACCAGGGTACCTCAAAATGCATCAAAATACACCAGGGTGCCTCAAAATGCGTCAAAATCACACCAGGGTGCCTCTAAATGCATCAAAAACACACCAGGGTGCCTCTAAATGCATCAAAAACACACCAGGGTGCCTCTAAATGCTTCAAAATCACACCAGGGTGCCTCAAAATCACACCAGGGTGCCTCAAAATCACACCAGGGTGCCTCTAAATGCATCAAAAACACACCAGGGTGCCTCAAAATGAGTCAAAAACACACCAGGGTGCCTCAAAAACACACCAGGGTGACTCAAAATGCGTCAAAATCACACCAGGGTGCCTCAAAATGAGTCAAAAATACACCAGGGTGCCTCAAAAACACACCAGGGTGCCTCTAAATGCTTCAAAATCACACCAGGGTGCCTCAAAATCACACCAGGGTGCCTCTAAATGCATCAAAAACACACCAGGGTGCCTCAAAATGCGTCAAAATCACACCATGGTGCCTCAAAATGCGTCAAAAAAAACACGCCAGGGGGCCTCTAAATGCGTCAAAAACATGCCAGGGGGCCTCAAAAACACACCAGGGTGCCTCAAAATGCATCAAAAACACGCCAGGGTGCCTCAAAAATACACCAGGGGGTGCCTCTAAATGCGTCAAAAACATGCCAGGGGGCCTCAAAAACACACCAGGGTGCCTCAAAAACACACCAGGTGCCTCAAAATGCATCAAAAACACGCCAGGGTGCCTCACACTCAAAACACACCAGGGTGCCTCTAAATGCGTCAAAAACACGCCAGGGGGGCTCAAAAACACACCAGGGTGCCTCAAAATGCATCAAAAACACACCAGGGTGCCTCAAAAACACACCAGGGTGACTCAAAAAGCGTCAAAATCACACCAGGGTGCCTCTAAATGCATCAAAAACACACCAGGGTGCCCTTAAAAACACACCAGGGCCCTATCAAAAAAACACCCAGGGTGCAATGCGTCAAAATCACACCATGGTGCCTCTAAATGCATCAAAAACTCACCAGGGTGCCTCAAAATGATTCAAAAATACACCAGGGTGCCTCAAAAACACACCAGGGTGCCTCAAAAACACACCAGGGTGACTCAAAAACACACCAGGGTGCCTCTAAATGAGTCAAAAACACGCCAGGGGGCCTCAAAAACACACCAGGGTGCCTCTAAATGCATCAAAAACACACCAGGGTGCCTCAAAAACACACCAGGGTGCCTCAAAATGCGTCAAAAACACGCCAAGGTGCCCTTAAAAACACACCAGGGTGACTCAAAATGCGTCAAAATCACACCATGGTGCCTCTAAATGCATCAAAAACACATCAGGGTGCCTCTAAATGCGTCAAAAACACACGCCAGGGTGCCTCAAAATGCATCAAAAACACACCAGGATGCCTCAAAAACACACCAGGGTGCCTCTAAATGCGTCAAAATCACACCAGGGTGCCTCAAAATCACACCAGGGTGCCTCTAAATGCATCAAAAACACACCAGGGTGCCTCAAAATGCGTCAAAATCACAGCATGGTGCCTCAAAATGCGTCAAAAACACGCCAGGGGGCCTCTAAATGCGTCAAAAACACGCGAGGGGGCCTCAAAAACACACCTGGGTGCCTCAAAAACACACCAGGGTGCCTCTAAATGCGTCAAAAACACACCAGGGGGCCTCAAAAACACACAGGATACCTCTAAATGCATTAAAAACACACCAGGGTGCCTCTAAATGCGTCAAAAACACGCCAGGGGGGCTCAAAAACACACCAGGATGCCTCAAAATGCATCAAAAACACACCAGGGTGCCTCAAAAACACACCAGGTGACTCAAAAAGCGTCAAAATCACACCAGGGTGCCTCTAAATGCATCAAAAACACACCAGGGTGCCCTTAAAAAACACACCAGGGTGACTCAAAATGCGTCAAAATCACACCATGGTGCCTCTAAATGCATCAAAAACTCACCAGGGTGCCTCAAAATGATTCAAAAATACACCAGGGTGCCTCAAAAACACACCAGGGTGCCTCAAAAACACACCAGGGTGACTCAAAAACACACCAGGGTGCCTCTAAATGAGTCAAAAACACGCCAGGGGGCCTCAAAAACACACCAGGGTGCCTCTAAATGCATCAAAAACACACCAGGGTGCCTCAAAAACACACCAGGGTGCCTCAAAATGTGTCAAAATCACACCAGGGTGCCTCAAAATGCGTCAAAAACACGCCAAGGTGCCCTTAAAAACACACCAGGGTGACTCAAAATGCGTCAAAATCACACCATGGTGCCTCTAAATGCATCAAAAACACATCAGGGTGCCTCTAAATGCGTCAAAAACACGCCAGGGTGCCTCAAAATGCATCAAAAACACACCAGGGTGCCTCAAAAACACACCAGGGTGCCTCTAAATGCGTCAAAATCACACCAGGGTGCCTCTAAATGCATCAAAAACACACCAGGGTGCCTCAAAATGCGTCAAAATCACAGCATGGTGCCTCAAAATGCGTCAAAAACACGCCAGGGGGCCTCTAAATGCGTCAAAAACACGCGAGGGGGCCTCAAAAACACACCTGGGTGCCTCAAAAACACACCAGGGTGCCTCTAAATGCGTCAAAAACACACCAGGGGGCCTCAAAAACACACAGGATACCTCTAAATGCATTAAAAACACACCAGGGTGCCTCTAAATGCGTCAAAAACACACCAGGGGGCTCAAAAACACTCCAGAGTGCCTCTAAATGCATCAAAAACACTGGGGGGGGGGTAGCGGAGTGCCCAAATGACATTCTGCTCACACACAGCTGCATATGTATAGTATTAACATGTGAGGGGGAGGAGTCTGTGGGGGGAGGAGTCTGCCTTAACCAATCCCGTTGCTTGTTTTTTGTAAATTTGCATATTTCAGGAATGCACATATATTCCTTAAATTTTTATTGTTTTTAAGTAATAAATGATAAAAAAAGATGGTGATGGGAAGAGGAGAAGTAAAACTAGTAACAGTATATAGTAGATATCGCCTGCAATGACACAAAAAAAAAAAGTGCAAAAATGTTCTCTCCATAAGTTGGACGGAACACATTTTATCAACGTATATATACAACGTGCAGCCTCCATTATCCTGGGCAGCACAGTCTGGAGTTTGCATGTTCTCCCTGTGTTCGCGTGGGTTTCCTCCGAGTCCTTCGGTTTCCTCCCACACTCAATACATGCTGTCAGTGCCACACCCATAAGGGTGCGGGCCACTGGCAAGAGTAGTGCCATTGCCAGGGCCACCAACCAGAAAGAGTTGGAGAAGGCGTAAAGGCAACCTAAATAAAGGCGCTTCCCCTGACCTGAAAAGGGATGAAGGAAAGCAAAAGGCCAACTGACTCTAAAGGCAACAGGGACACTCACCAGAGTGGCCCAGAGAGAGTGCCTCTAAATAAATGTAACAGGGCCACTGACCAGAGTGGACTGTAACATTTTAACGAGAGGCACCCTGGTGTGATTTTGACATATTTTGAGGCACCCTGGTGTGTTTTTGAGGCCCCCTGGCATGTTTTTGACTCATTTAGAGGCACCCTGGTGTGTTTTTGAGGCATCCTGGTGTGTTTTTGAGGCCCCCTGGCGTGTTTTTGACGCATTTAGAGGCACCCTGGTGTGTTTTTGAGGCACCCTGGTGTGTTTTTGAGGCCCCCTGGCATGTTTTGACTCATTTAGAGGCACCCTGGTGTGTTTTTGATGCATTTAAGAGGCACCACGGTGTGATTTTGAGGCACCCTGGCAGTTTTTGAGGCACCCTGGTGTGTTTTTGAGGCCCCCTGGCATGTTTTTGACGCATTTAGAGGCACCCTGGTGTGTTTTTGCGCCCCCTGGTGTGTTTTTGATGCATTTAAGAGGCACCATGGTGTGTTTTTGAGGCCCCCTGGCATGTTTTTGATGCATTTTGCGGCACCCTGGTGTGTTTTTGAGGCACCCTGGTGTGTTTTTGAGGCCCCCTGGCGTGTTTTTGACGCATTTAGAGGCACCCTGGTGTGTTTTTGAGGCCCCCTGGCGTGTTTTTGATGCATTTTGAGGCACCGTGGCAGTTTTTGAGGCCCCCTGGCGTGTTTAAGCATTTAGAGGCACCCTGGTGTGTTTTTGAGGCCCCCTGGCGTGTTTTTGAGGCACCCTGGCAGTTTTTGAGGCACCCTGGTGTGTTTTTGAGGCCCCCTGGCGTGTTTTTGACGAATATAGAGGCCCCTGGCGTGTTTTTGAAGCATTTAGAGGCACCCTGGCATGTTTTTGAGGCACTCTGGCGCATTGTTGATGCATTTAGAGGCACCCTGGTGTGTTTTTTATGCATTTAGAGGCACCCTGGTGTGATTTTGAGGCATTTTGAGGCACCCTGGTGTGTTTTTGAGGCATTTAGAGGCACCCTGGCATGTTTTTGAGGCACTCTGGCGCATTGTTGATGCATTTAGAGGCAACCTGGTGTGTTTTAGAGGCACCCTGGTGTGTTTTTTATGCATTTAGAGGCACCCTGGTGTGATTTTGAGGCATTTTGAGGCACCCTGGTGTGTTTTTGAGGCATTTTGAGGCACCCTGGTGTGTTTTTTATGCATTTAGAGGCACCCTGGTGTGATTTTGAGGCATTTTGAGGCCCCCTGGCATGTTTTTGAGGCACCCTGGTGTGTTTTTGATGCATTTTGAGGCACCCTGGTGTGTTTTTGAGGCATTTAGAGGCACCCTGGTGTGTTTTTGAGGCACCCTGGTGTGTTTTTGATGCATTTAGAGGCACCCTGGTGTGTTTTTGAGGCACCCTGGTGTGTTTTTGACTCATTTAGAGGCACCCTGGTGTGTTTTTGATGAATTTTGAGGCACCCTGGCAGTTTTTGAGGCACCCTGGTGTGTTTTTGATGCATTTAAAATGCACCATGGTGTGATTTTGAGGCACCCTGGCACTTTTTGAGGCACCCTGGTGTGTTTTTGACTCATTTTGAGGCACCCTGGTGTGTTTTTGACGCATTTTGAGGCACCCTGGCAGTTTTTGAGTCACCCTGGCATGTTTTTGAGGCACCCTGGCATGTTTTTGATGCATTTAGAGGCACCTGGTGTGTTTTTGATGCATTTAGAGGCACCCTGGCATGTTTTTGGGGCACTCTGGTGTGTTTTTGACGCATTTAGAGGCCCCCTTGTGTTTTTTTAATGCATTTAGAGGCACCCTGGTGTGTTTTCGTGGCACCCTGGTGTGTTTTTATTGCATTTAGAGGCACCCTGGTGTGTTTTTGATGCATTTAGAGGCACCCTGGCATGTTTTTGAGGCCCCCTGGCATGTTTTTGAGGCATTTAGAGGCACCTCTCCTCCCCCTCCCCGGCCGGCATCTTCATTACGACTGTGGGCCCAGCCGAGCACCCTGGTATGTTTTTGATGCATTTAGAGGCACTTTGGTGTGTTTTTGATGCATTAAGAGGCACTCTGGCATGTTTTTGGGGCACCCTGGTGTGTTTTTGATGCATTTAGAGGCACCCTGGTGTGTTTTTGATGCATTTAGAGGCACCCCGGTGTGTTTTTGAGGCACCCTGGTGTGTTTTTGGGGCACCCTGGTGTGTTTTTGATGCATTTAGAGGCACCCTGGTGTGTTTTTGAGGCACCCTGACGTGTTTTTGATGCATTTAGAGGCACCCTGACGTGTTTTTGATGCATTTAGAGGCACCCTGGTGTGTTTTTGATGCATTTAGTGGCACCCTGGTGTGTTTTTGAGGCACCCTGACGTGTTTTTGATGCATTTAGTGGCACCCTGGTGTGTTTTTGAGGCACCCTGACGTGTTTTTGATGCATTTAGAGGCACCCTGGTGTGTTTTTGAGGCACCCTGACGTGTTTTTGATGCATTTAGAGGAACCCTGGCATGTTTTTGAGGCACCCTGGCGTGTTTTTGAGTCACCCTGTTATGTTTTTGATGCATTTAGAGGTACCCTGGCATGTTTTTGAGGCACCCTGGCGCATTGTTGATGCATTTAGAGGCACCCTGGTGTGTTTTTGAGGCACCCTGGTGTGTTTTTGATGCATTTAGAGGAACTCTGGCATGTTTTTGAGGCATTTAGAGGCACCCTGGTGTGTTTTTGATTTATTTAGTGGCACCCTGGTGTGTTTTTGATGCATTTAGAGGCACCCTGGCGTGTTTTTAATTCATTTAGAGGTACCCTGGCATTTTTTTGAGGCATGCTGGTGTGTTTTTGATGCATTTAGTGGCACCCTTGTGTGTATTTGAGGCACCCTGCTGTGTTTTTGATGCATTTAGAGGCACCCTGGCATGTTTTTGAGGCACCCTGGTATGTTTTTGATGCATTTAGAGGCACCCTGGTGTGTTTTTGAGGCACCCTGGCATGTTTTTAATGCATTTAGAAGCACCCTGGTGTGTTTTGTATGCTTTTAGAGGTACACTGGCGTGTTTTTGGGGCACCCTGGTGTGTTTTTGAGTTACCCTGGTATGTTTTTGATGCATTTAGAGGTACTCTGGCATGTTTTAGAGGCACCCTGGCGCATTGTTGATGCATTTAGAGGCACTCTGGCATGTTTTTGAGGCATTTAGAGGCAACCTAGTGTGTTTGTGATACATTTAGTGCCACCCTGGTGTGTTTTTGAGGCACCCTGGTGTGTTTTTGATGCATTTTGAGCCCCCCTGGTGTGTTTTTGAGGCATTTAGAGGCACCCTGGTGTGTTTTTGATGCATTTAGAGGCACCCTGGTGTGTTTTTGACTCATTTAGAGGCACCCTGGTGTGTTTTTGACTCATTTAGAGGCACCCTGGTGTGTTTTTGACTCATTTACAGGCACCCTGGTGTGTTTTTGAGGCCCCCTGGCGAGTTTTTGATGAATTTTTAGGCACCCTGGCAGTTTTTGAGGCACCCTGGTGTGTTTTTGATGCATTTAAAAGGCACCATGGTGTGATTTTGAGGCACCCTGGCACTTTTTGAGGCACCCTGGTGTGTTTTTGACTCATTTTGAGGCACCCTGGTGTGTTTTTGACGCATTTTGAGGCACCCTGGCAGTTTTTGAGGCACCCTGGTGTGTTTTTGAGGCCCCCCTGGCGTGTTTTTGATGCAGTTAGAGGCCCCTGGCAGGTTTTGAGGCACCCTGGCATGTTTTTGAGGCACCCTGGCATGTTTTTGATGCATTTAGAGGCACCTGGTGTGTTTTTGATGCATTTAGAGGCACCCTGGCATGTTTTTGAGGCGCCCTGGCATGTTTTTGGGGCACTCTGGTGTGTTTTTGACGTTTTGACACCCTGACGTGTTTTTGATGCATTTAGAGGCACCCTGGTGTGTTTTTGAGGCACCCTGGTGTGTTTTTTATTTATTTAGTGGCACCCTGGCGTGTTTTTAATTCATTTAGAGGAACCCTGGCATGTTTTTGAGGCACCCTGGCGTGTTTTTGAGTCACCCTGTTATGTTTTTGATGCATTTAGAAGCACCCTGGTGTGTTTTTGATGCATTTAGAGGCACCCTGGCATGTTTTTGAGGCACCCTGGCGCATTGTTGATGCATTTAGAGGCACCCTGGTGTGTTTTTGAGGCACCCTGGTGTGTTTTTGATGCATTTAGAGGAACTCTGGCATGTTTTTTACGCATTTAGAGGCACCCTGGTGTGTTTTTGAGGCACTCTAATTTGTTTTTGATGCATTTAGAGGCACTCTGGCATGTTTTTGAGCCATTTAGAGGCACCCTGGTGTGTTTTTGATGCATTTAGAGGCACCCTGGCGTGTTTTTAATTCATTTAGAGGTACCCTGGCATTTTTTTGAGGCATGCTGGTGTGTTTTTGATGCATTTAGTGGCACCCTTGTGTGTATTTGAGGCACCCTGCTGTGTTTTTGATGCATTTAGAGGCACCCTGGCATGTTTTTGAGGCACCCTGGTATGTTTTTGATGCATTTAGAGGCACCCTGGTGTGTTTTTGAGGCACCCTGGCATGTTTTTAATGCATTTAGAAGCACCCTGGTGTGTTTTGTATGCTTTTAGAGGTACACTGGCGTGTTTTTGGGGCACCCTGGTGTGTTTTTGAGTTACCCTGGTATGTTTTTGATGCATTTAGAGGTACTCTGGCATGTTTTAGAGGCATTTAGAGGCAACCTAGTGTGTTTGTGATACATTTAGTGCCACCCTGGTGTGTTTTTGAGGCACCCTGGTGTGTTTTTGATGCATTTAGAGGCACCCTGGCATGTTTTTGAGGCACCCTGGTATGTTTTTGATGCATTTAGAGGCACTCTGGCATGTTTTTGGGGCACTCTGGTGTGTTTTTGACGCATTTAGTGGCTCCTTGGTGTGTTTTTGAGGCACGCTGGTATGTTTTTGAGGCATTTAGAGGCACTCTGGTGTGTTTTTGAAGCATTTAGAGGCACCCTGGCATGTTTTTGATGCATTTTGAGGCACCCTGGTGTGTTTTTGATGCATTTAGAGGCACCCTGGTGTGATTTTGACGCATTTTGAGGCACCCTGGTGTGTTTTTGAGGCACCCTGGTGTGTTTTTGATGCATTTAGAAGCACCCTGGTGTGTTTTTGACTCATTTTGAGGCACCCTGGTGTGTTTTTGATGCATTTAGAGGTACCTTGGTGTGATTTTGAGGCATTTTGAGCCACCCTGGTATGTTTTTGAGGCACCCTGGTGTGTTTTTTATGCATTTAGAGGCACCCTGGTGTGATTTTGAGGCATTTTGAGCCACACTGGTGTGTTTTTGAGGCCCCCTGTTGTGTTTTTGACTCATTTAGAGGCACCCTGGCGTGTTTTTGATGCATTTAGAGGCACCCTGATGTGTTTTTGATGCATTTAGATGCAGTCCGGAGTGTTTTTGAGCCCCCTGGTGTGTTTTTGATGCATTTTGAGGCACCCTGGTGTGTTTTTGAGGCACCCTGGTGTGTTTTTGATGCATTTAGAGTTACCCTGGTGTGTTTTTGACTCATTTTGAGGCACCCTGGTGTGTTTTTGATGCATTTAGAGGCACCCTGGTGTGTTTTTGAGGCCCCCTGGTGTGTTTTTTGACTCATTTAGAGGCACCCAGGTGTGTTTTTGAGGCATCCTGGTGTGTTTTTGAGGCCCCCTGGCGTGTTTTTGACTCATTTAGAGGCCCCCTGGTGTGTTTTTGAGGCCCCCTGGTGTGTTTTTGATGCATTTTGAGGCACTCTGGCATGTTTTTGAGGCATTTAGAGGCACCCTGGTGTGTTTTTGATTTATTTAGTGGCACCCTGGTGTGTTTTTGATGCATTTAGAGGCACCCTGGTATGTTTTTGAGGCACCCTGGTGTGTTTTTTATGCATTTAGAGGCACCCTGGTGTGATTTTGAGGCATTTTGAGCCACCCTGGTATGTTTTTGAGGCACCCTGGTGTGTTTTTTATGCATTTAGAGGCACCCTGGTGTGATTTTGAGGCATTTTGAGCCACACTGGTGTGTTTTTGAGGCCCCCTGTTGTGTTTTTGACTCATTTAGAGGCACCCTGGCGTGTTTTTGATGCATTTAGAGGCACCCTGATGTGTTTTTGATGCATTTAGATGCAGTCCGGAGTGTTTTTGAGCCCCCTGGTGTGTTTTTGATGCATTTTGAGGCACCCTGGTGTGTTTTTGAGGCACCCTGGTGTGTTTTTGATGCATTTAGAGTTACCCTGGTGTGTTTTTGACTCATTTTGAGGCACCCTGGTGTGTTTTTGATGCATTTAGAGGCACCCTGGTGTGTTTTTGAGGCCCCCTGGTGTGTTTTTGACTCATTTAGAGGCACCCAGGTGTGTTTTTGAGGCATCCTGGTGTGTTTTTGAGGCCCCCTGGCGTGTTTTTGACTCATTTAGAGGCCCCCTGGTGTGTTTTTGAGGCCCCCTGGTGTGTTTTTGATGCATTTTGAGGCACTCTGGCATGTTTTTGAGGCATTTAGAGGCACCCTGGTGTGTTTTTGATTTATTTAGTGGCACCCTGGTGTGTTTTTGATGCATTTAGAGGCACCCTGGCGTGTTTTTAATTCATTTAGAGGTACCCTGGCATTTTTTTGAGGCATCCTGGCGTGTTTTTGATGCATTTAGAGGCACTCTTGTGTGTTTTTGAGGCACCCTGGCATGTTGTTGATGCATTTAGAGGCACTCTTGCATGTTTTTGTGGGATTTAGAGGCACCCTGTCGTGGTTTTGATGCATTTAGAGTTACTCTGGCACGTTTTTGAGGCATTTAGAGGCACCCTGGTGTGTTTTTGATGCATTTAGAGGCACCTGGTGTGTTTTTGATGCATTTAGAGGCACCCTGGTGTGTTTTTGACTCATTTTAAGGCACTCTGGTGTGTTTTTGATGCATTTAGAGGCACCCTGGTGTGATTTTTGACACATTTTGAGGCACCCTGGTGTGTTTTTGAGGCCCCCTGGCGTGTTTTTGATGCATTTAGAGGCACCCTGGTGTGTTTTTGAGGCCCCCTGGCGTGTTTTTGATGCATTTTGAGGCACCCTGGCAATTTTTGAGGCACCCTGGTGTGTTTTGAGGCCCCCTGGCGTGTTTTTGACGCATTTAGAGGCACCCTGGTGTGATTTTGACACATTTTGAGGCACCCTGGTGTGTTTTTGAGGCACCCTGGTGTGTTTTTGATGCATTTAGAAGCACCCTGGTGTGTTTTTGACTCATTTTGAGGCACCCTGGTGTGTTTTTGATGCACTTAGAGGCACCCTGGTGTGTTTTTGAGGCACCCTGATGTGTTTTTGATGCATTTAGAGGCACCCTGGTGTGTTTTTGAGGCACCCTGGTGTGTTTTTTATGCACTTAGAGGCACCCTGGTGTGATTTCAAAGCATTTTGAGCCACACTGGTGTGTTTTTGAGGCCCCCTGTTGTGTTTTTGACTCATTTAGAGGCACCCTGGTGTGTTTTTGAGGCACCCTGGTGTGTTTTTGAAGTCCCCTGGCGTGTTTTTGATGCATTTAGAGGCACCCTGGTGTGTTTTTGATGTCTTTAGAGGCACCCTGATGTGTTTTTGAGGCATTTTGAGGCATCCTGGTGTGTTTTTGATGCATTTAGAGGTACTCTGGAGTGTTTTTGAGCCCCCCTAGTGTGTTTTTGACGCATTTTGAGGCACCCTGGTGTGTTTTTGAGGCACCCTGGTGTGTTTTTGATGCATTTAGAGGCACCCTGGTGTGATTTTGACGCATTTTGAGTCACCCTGGTGTGTTTTTGAGGCACCCTGGTGTGTTTTGACGCATTTACAGGCCCCCTGGCGTGTTTTTGAAGCATTTAGAGGCACCCTGGCGTGTTTTTGACACATTTTGAGGCACCCTGGTGTGTTTTTGATGAATTTAGAGGCACCATGGTGTGATTTTGACGCATTTTGAGGCACCCTGGTGTGTTTTTGAGGCACCCTGGCGTGTTTTTGACACATTTTGAGGCACCCTGGTGTGTTTTTGATGCATTTAGAGGCACCCTGGCGTGTTTTTGACACATTTTGAGGTACCCTGGTGTGTTTTTGAGGCACCCTGGTGTGTGTTTGATGCATTTAGAGGCACCCAGGTGTGTTTTTGAGGCACCCTGGCATGTTTTTGATGCATTTAGAGGCCCCTGGCGTGTTTTTGATGCATTTTGAGGCACCTGGTGTGTTTTTGAGGCCCCCTGGTGTGTGTTTGATGCATTTAGAGGCACCCAGGTGTGTTTTTGAGGCACCCTGGCATGTTTTTGATGCATTTAGAGGCACCCTGGTGTGTTTTTGAGGCCCCCTGGCGTGTTTTTGATGCATTTTGAGGCACCCTGGTGTGTTTTTGATGCATTTTGCGGCACCCTGGTGTGTTTTTGAGGCCCCCTGGTGTGTTTTTGACGCATTTAGAGGCCCACTGGCATTTTTTTGATGCATTTAGAGGCACCCTGGTGTGTTTTTGAGGCCCCCTGGCGTGTTTTTGACGCATTTAGAGGCCCACTGGCATTTTTTTGATGCATTTAGAGGCACCCTGGTGTGTTTTTGAGGCATTTTGAGGCACCCCGGTGTGTTTTTGACACATTTTGAGGCACCCTGCTGTGTTTTTGATGCATTTAGAGGCACCCTGGTGTGTTTTTGAGGCCCCCTGGCGTGTTTTTGACTCATTTAGAGGCACCCTGGTGTGTTTTTGAGACATTTAGAGGCACCCTGGTGTGATTTTGATGCATTTAGAGGCACCCTGGTGTGTTTTTGACGCATTTAGAGGCACCCTGGTGTGTTTTTGATGCATTTAGAGGCACCCTGGTGTAATTTTGAGGCACCCTGGTGTGTTTTTTACGCATTTTGAGCCACCCTGGTGTGTTTGTGAGGCACCCTGGTGTGTTTTTGATGCATTTAGAGGCACCCTGGTGTGTTTTTGAGGCACCCTGGTGTGTTTTTGATGCATTTTGAGTCACCCTGGTGTGTTTTTGAGGCACCCTGGTGTGTTTTTGATGCATTTAGAGGCACCCTGGCATGTTTTTGAGGCACTCTGGCGCATTGTTGATGCATTTAGAGGCACCCTGGTATGTTTTTGAGGCACCCTGGTGTGTTTTTGATGCATTTAGAGGCACTCTGGCATGTTTTTGAGGCATTTAGAGGCACCCTGGTGTGTTTTTGATTTATTTAGTGGCACCCTGGTGTGTTTTTGATGCATTTAGAGCCACCCTGGCGTGTTTTTAATTCATTTAGAGGTACCCTGGCATTTTTTGAGGCATCCTGGCGTGTTTTTGATGCATTTAGAGGCACCCTTGCATGTTTTTGATGCATTTAGAGGCACCCTGGCATGTTTTTGAGGCACCCTGCCGTGTTTTTGATGCATTTAGAGGCACTCTGGTGTGTTTTTGAGGCACCCTGGCGTGTTTTTGATGCATTTAGAGGCACCCTGGTGTGTTTTTGAGGCACCCTGCTGTGTTTTTGATGCATTTAGAGGCACTCTGGCATGTTTTTGAGGAATTTAGAGGCACCCTGGCGTGTTTTTGATGCATTTAGAGGCACCCTGGTGTGTTTTTGAGGCACCCTGCTGTGTTTTTGATGCATTTAGAGGCACTCTGGCATGTTTTTGAGGAATTTAGAGGCACCCTGGCGTGTTTTTGATGAATTTAGAGGCACTCTGGCATGTTTTTGAGGCATTTAAATGACCCTGGTGTGTTTTTGATGCATTTAGAGGCACTCTGGCGTGTTTTTGAGACACCCAGGCATGTTTTTGACGCATTTAGAGGCACCCTGGTGTGTTTTTGATACATTTAGTGGCACCCTGGTGTGTTTTTGAGGCACCCTGGTGTGTTTTTAATGCATTTAGTGCCACCCTGGTGTGTTTTTGTGGCACCCTTGTATGTTTTTGACGCATTTAGAGGCACCCTGGTGTGTTTTTAAAGCATTTAGAGGCACCCTGGTGTGTTTTTGATGCATTTAGAGCAGGCATGTCCAAAGTCCGGCCCTCGGGCCAATTGTGGCCCCCCTGGCGATTTGATACGGCCCCCCTATGAATATGGATGTATTGTTTGTGGCCCCCAATACCTTATTTATCGGCGCTGCCTTGGAGGGGACAGGGAGGGGGCGGTACAAGTGCCATCAGATTACATGAAGAGAATCTCCTGTTTACTCAGCGGCATCTGTAATAGAAAGTCCAGTCTCCTGGGATTACATTGAATGACTGTTCTGTCTATCATAGTAGACAGGAATTTGTATTAAAGAGGTAACCGAGTAAACAAGAGATTTTCCTGTTTGTAATCTATCGGCACTCATCCCCTCCCCCTTCCTGTCCCCTCCGAGGCTGCAGATGGGCATCAATCAGGCTGCACTGATGGCACATGCGAGGCTGCATTTATGGCACATGCGAGGCTGTATTCATGGCAATATTAAGCCTGTGCATGTTATACGCCAAAAAATACGGTATATCCAAATAACACACCCAAGCTCATCCTTATTCCTGAGCAGCGCTCTGGGATTCGCTGGTACCACAAAAGATATATATATACAGTGCATCCAAATAACACGCCCAAGCTCATCTCTTCACCACACACAGCCACAAAGGCTAGAGAATTCTTGTTGGGCAGTGTATTAGTGCTCGGACGAACACACTTAGACCGAAATGTAATGGTTCAAAAAATGTCAGGCAAAATGGTCGGCCCTTACGCATGTTCACTTCATCAAATCTGGCCCTCTTTGAAAAAAGTTTGGACACCCCTGCTCTATGGGGAACGGGTTACAACTGTTCATATTCTTGGTCCATGCACTTAAATTATCTATGAATGGGTTAATTAAATAACCGGTCCCACAAATGCGGGTCACATAATCCTCACCCGGTTGGGGTGGACTATGTTCAGACTCTGCAGCGCTCATTACCGGGACATAAAACCGCTGAAACAATCAATGAACAGCTGTAATCAACCCAGAGTCTGCCCAATGTAATCTTTAATTGGTACAGAGAAATAACAATTACATTTATATAATACTTGGTTCTTGCAACAACGCCTTGGGCGGTCTACTGCAGCAAAAAAACATGGTGTAGGTTATATGGTCTCTCACTAATATGTGGCTGTTAATGTGCAAAAAAATAAAAAATATTTTTAAACAAAGTAAACCTCTTGTTTAGAAAAATACACATTTGGCATAATGCCAACTATTTTATCAGACCCACATTGGATGAGTCCTATATACAGTCAGGTCGCAGCTCATTTATACAATACAAATAATAAATGCACAAGTTCCTTTTAATATTCCTGCATGCTTAATCAACCCGGCTACACAGAATACTTTGAATTCGTTCACAGAGAACCCTAAGGGTCTTCTGCGAAACTCCACTCACACTTAACATTTTTCAAATCTTTTGTTTTTGTATTAGCCAATGGACTCCAGACACCGATTAGTTATTGACCACTGATAACAAAATTTAATGACAATAACGGTTTGTCATTGCGGCCGCTCTTTTGCCAAAAGCGGGGTTCACTCATCTTTTCGGTCTGGGGTGTCCATTGACCCTCACTATCAGAATTTGTAATTTTTTTTTATTTTTTTATTACATTAACTCATAGAACACCATGGAGGTATAAGACTTTCATGTACCTTCACATAATCACAAACAATCACTTCATTCACTTCAATTGTCTAACAAGGTGTAAGTTATTGTCAGCTTCAGTATGCTTAAGTTCAATTACACAAACACAATCTTTGCATGTCATTAGTCTTAAACAGCAACTATTTGTCACAAAATACAGGTGTCTGTGTTTGGTAGATGTTCTTAATCTGTCTGTAAGTGAGTCCAATGTAATTATAGTCTACCTGTACGTGGCAGTTAACAGTATAGTAAATTGTTCTACACTCGGCACGGCTGGAAATAACCTGTCTCCCTAGGAATCTCTTTTGTCCTGCGGGTGGGGTTATTGAGACTAATTTAGCAGCATTTAACTCATGATTTGTTATGTCAAAATTTAGACACTGAGTACAGGACGGGCAGGTCATCAGTTAACACAGTCTCTACTTGTCATAAATACAGCTTCAGTATATGTTAGATCAAATTTGTGATGTTCAATGCAGCATGAACCTCTTCATTCGCTCCGACTCCACCCTTGATTGGTTTTAACCTCGGTAATAAAATCGAGGTTAACCTGATCTTTAGATGGAATCAGCCTAGACCAGACGCATGCTCGAGCCAACCCGTATCTTGTTGACCATCACTATAGATTGACCATTAGACATACACTGAAGTAAACATTCAATGATTCTTATTACTTTAAATTCAATCAATGATCACAGTCCGTATACTCACTAACCGGACTATTGGACCATACAAACAGATTATCTTAAACTTCTACGCGACAGATAAGAGAAGCAAAGCAGTTTTAGGCACAACACGGGGCAATAATTTGTCTCCCTGAGACAAGCTAATATTTCCCTGAAATATTAGTTTTGTTTACACTCCCAGAGTGTTCACACTTCCCTGAGTGTGCTTTTTGCTCACACTCCCTGAGTGTGTTTGTTATAACTTCATTCACACTCCCTGAGTGTGTTCACAATCCCGGATTGTGTTTCTTTGTCCACACTCCCAGAGCGTCCACACTCCCAGAGTGTGTTTCTAAGGTTCAGGGATCGGAAACTAAGTCAGAGCCCTCCCCTCACGGATAGTTGGAAAATAAAATATTTCAACTTACCGGGTGGGTGAGTAGGGTTGACGTTCCGATGCCGGACGAAGCCCCCAAACTGTAGGTGTTCCTCGGAGATAGGTACCCGGACCGTCCTCCGTTCAGATAGTCCCTGACTATCGGTTGGCCCGTGTTGTGCCCAAGGGTACCCGGGAGATCAATTTCACCATAGAAAAGGACACAGAGTCATGCAGCAAGTGAAATCAGAGCTCTCCGTTTATTTAGGCTCGTCTAGACTTTTTATATGGTGTAAAGAGGGGTGTAGAATACATTTGCAAAAGATAACTTATTAACATTCTATAGGTAGATGTAAATGAGGAGGTTATAACCAATTGTGACCGACATGTCAGAGGAAAACCGAGGAGGACAAGAACATGTAGTTCTGCAGAGGAGTGTAAAGGAAGATAGGAACATATTGTTCTGAGAAAGGCTGAGAAGACAGATCTAAGACAGTTTCAAGGTAACACATTCCACAAGCAAGTACGTGCAGAAGCAAATATCTAAAATGGAGCTGAGGAGCGAACAAGATGGCGTTACAATTGCAAACGCATAAATCTCCTTCATCCTCCACTTTTCAAAACTATATTATGGCTTCTTTCTACCTGCGTCTACATGATACAACAATAATGGTGACGCCCCTCTGTTTCCTCTCACATACCCAAAACTGTATTTACAGTATAAAACTTCACAAAAACAACTGAAATTAAACTTTAAAACACTCTTTCAAATATTTCTGTTGTCCTTTCAGGACACAAATCTCATTGCTCATCTTTCAGAAGACTTCAAAACTCCTCCCACTGACTTCCTGCTTATATATAAATGCTGAGAAAGGACTTCCTGTTGTATGCTCAGCTCTTTAAAACCCAAATCTGATTTATTTACATAATGACAGAAAGATGGAGAGAGAGGGGAAGTCTGTCTTCACTGCCTCGTCTCAACACATCAAAAAAACTCCATGGACCACATATATCCCCTGGAAGTATTATAAAGTAGTAAACAAAGCCAAAACTCAAATCTCCTGCATTTTTTTCTCTTAAAAACAAAACACCTTTGGTTCAGGGAACGTAAAACCATCTCCTCCCATCTGCAGAATGGGAGTTGATCCCCCCTGACCCAACCATTATTCAAAAACAATGAACAACTCCCAAACATTTAAACATAAACAAACGCACATTGCTGTGCCAAAAATGCAGTCAGCGCCAGTAACATATTCAAAAATGAAATGTTACACAAAAAGTCTCCACTTTTACACTGCAAAGTCAGCCAACAGGTTAGTCAGATCCTGTATATACTGGCCCTAGCGTCCGCAAACGCTATTTAAAAGATAGCGCTTTACACTGAGTCACAAAATGGCCGACAACAAACCAAGCAACAATGGCGCCATTTACGCTTGTAGTAAAACAATTTAACTCCGCTTCCAAATCACCTGTTTACCACAGGACATACCATACTACACACACATGAAGGAAAACAAAAATGTTCTCCACCCGATCCCAACACAGAAAAGAGGGCGCTAATCAATTCGCACTAAACATCGAAATCTGCCCCAAAGGCTGCTAAAATCCACCAGCAAAATAGCCAGAGAAATACCACACCGAAATGGAAGGTGGCTGCACCTCCCCCTAGGGTGACCCACAGTGCAAACAGACTACGCCCCCAAAATGGCCACTGATGACCAAAATGTCCGCCATATGCAGTTTTTTTTTTTAAAACTTGCCTAGAACCTTTCTTCCACAAAGACAAAACATTGATCAAAAACAAACAATAAAAAAACATTTTCTAAAAACAACCAACCTAAAAGGCACACACTTTAGGTTCCTTCAAATCTGAACTTTTTATGATGTGAACCCCTCATAATGAGCGCATTTTAGGCTGCTTCAAAGCTGACCTTTTGCCAAAAACAGCACATTCAAATAAAATGTTGGTTATATGAAACATAAAAACAAAAACTCTTTTCTCAAAGCTCATGTAAACAAGCCATTAAAAAAATATATACATACAGTGAGCTTACATTTAAAACCTTCCGAAATAAAAACTTTTTTTTTTTTCATGCTAACAGCAGCTGCTATTGTCTGGCCACTTAAAAATGCATAATTTATCAATTTCTATTCCTCATAAAGATCATGAACATACTAAACATGACTTTGCTCTAAAAATTGTGCACTCAAGAAACACAGAGATCCAACACTATTTGCCCCTCCCCACCGAAACACATGTTACACAAAAGGTAGCCTTCTCCAGCAGTTTCAGTCTGGTTAAACAATCAAGTTACAAACAAACAAATCGCCCTCCCCCCCCCAAGCCGCATGGCCAGAGGAGCCAGCTTACCCCATAGCTTTTAAACAGCTTCACTGTTACTCTCAAACAGCATTCAGGCATACACACGATCAAAATCACACCTACATATATACACGATCAAAATCCACTCGATTTCACAAACACACGCAATCACACACACATAAACGACAGTCATACAATCAGAATCACACACACACACAATCAAACTCAATCAAACTTCAAACATCATTTCAAAAAGATGGCAAATTTGTTCCTTTTGTAGAGCAGAGCCCCCCCCCCGCATCGGAACATAAGACTACCGTCCCCCATTTGTACCGATGCTCAAAGGGGCTCTGTCCACTCCTACCATTGGCCCGCCATTTAACTGTCGTGGAAATCTGGGGGTTTGCAAGGCACACCCCCATCTTGCCTTATGCTGAAAAGCACATTCCCCATCTTAAATGAAATGATGCCATGTCTAAGCTAAACGATTTACTCACCATATATTCCATGCCCATCCATACCAATCAAGAGACATTACAACAGCTGCTCTCATGTTACCATCCTTGCAATCCTCCTCCTCCACAGGGCTGAGCATGGCTCATTTATTTACACAAAACAGGAAGTCATCACCAGTAAGACGCCTCCCCCCATGGGAGGCAACATTACCAGATGTCTCCTATACACAGAACAAAACATTCCTTCTGACAGGAAGTCAAATTGAATACATGAATAGAATATAATACAATGAATACAATACAATGAATAGAAATACAAACAATGCTATCTAAAGTCTTATGGGTGTGTCCGGTCAGGGTGTGCATGTGCCCCCCCCTGACCCCAGAAATGCTCACAAGCTCTCAAATTATACGCTGATAGAACCTTTAATCTGCGCCATTCCATAGAATAATGCATATAAAGATTATACCCTTATTGAGGCTATTTACAGATGCACGCTATGAATCCCAAATCCTGCTGATCAGACATGACCCAGATAAGAGCATACATCTGTCCATAGCCACTAGTGTGCTTGCGAAATGAACGCATCCCCCTCAACGATCGTCTGTGCTAAATGCACAGAGGGGCCCCTCGCTGGTGGGCATACGCCCATGCCGCAACCATCACACTCCAACCTCAAGACGAGAGTCAACCAGCCTCAGGACTGCCACAGTCAGCTCTATTTAGAGCTGGTTGGGGAAGTGTCAAGACTGGGTGCCAATTATGACAATACATAATAAATACATCTTCAAATTTCCACCACACCTTGCGTGTATTTGAGGCACCCTGCTGTGTTTTTGATGCATTTAGAGGTACCCTGGTGTGTTTTTGATACATTTAGTGGCACCCTGGTGTGTTTTTAAGGCACCCTGGTGTGTTTTTAATGCATTTAGTGGCACCCTGGTGTGTTTTCGTGGCACCCTGGTGTGTTTTTAATGCATTTAGTGGCACCCTGGTGTGTTTTCGTGGCACCCTGGCGTGTTTTTGACGCATTTAAACACAATCGGAAATTCTGACAGCAAAAGTCGTATGTGAGATTTTGAACGTAAATTCCGACCGTGTGTATGCTCCATTGGACTTTTTCAGTTGAAATTTCCGCCAACAAAAGAATGAGAGCTAGTTCTCAAATTTTCAAACGGAAAAAAGCAATTCCGACAAGCAAAATTGGCATGCTCGGAAGCAATTTGACTCATAAGCATTGAACTTAATTTTCTCAGGTCGTCATAGTGTTGTACGTCACTGCGTTCTTGACGGACGAAAGTTCAGAGAACTTTTGTGTGACCGTGTGTATGCAAGCCAAGCTTGAGCGGAATTCCGTCGGAAAAACCATTCAATGTTTTTCCGATGGAAAATCTGTCCTGTTTACACAGCGTTACTCTATTAAGGACTGTATTATCATAGAATCTGATATGTTTTTAGCGCTGTACATATTGCGCAGGTATGGTCCACTGGAGTCACCATAAGGAAGCCAGTCCAGAGCAGCGATGTACATTTCACACAGGAGGAGAATGCATGTGGATAGGAAGTGGCTGAAAGAAGCATTTATCAGCAGCACTGAGTTGTTAAAAAAGTTGGTGCTACGTGCCACCTCAAAAACAATCAATAGATGCAGGGAAATTAGAGACAAACCTCCACATTTCTTGTAAATATAATGCTTGGTCCCACCTCTTCCCACCTCCTCTCCCTTTCTGGTAGTCTCACTGACCAACAGAAAGGCTATGGAGGAGGTACGGCCGGGCTGAGGTCAGTTTTACCGGAGTATTCAAGATTTTCACATAACTTCAGCTGCCTGTCTTGGGATCAACTGATCATTTTGACCTTTTTATTTCTAGGTAGCTTCTGCTAATTGCTATATTTTAATGATATGCTTAGAGTGAATTTCTCAGATATATGACCGGTTTACTGTAACCTCTTATTATGTTATACCTAAATCATTAAAATTGGACAGCATACAGAAAATAAGGGCCCAATTGCTTTTCCCTACAGATGTATTTAGCGGAGGTGTTCAATCATCCATCCTGGCCACAGAGCCACGGAGAATTCCCTGTTTCTTTTCTTGGCCACTTTGTGCTCCTTCATCCTGGTGGACACAGGAGACCCAGGTATAGATGCCAAATGTCTTGAATTTACCAGGATAGTCCCACATCTTTGACCCCATGGTACTATGTTCTGGGTGGTGTCCCACTGGGATCACAGTGTTACCTTTACTTGAAAAACCAAGCAAGGCATTTATTATGGTGACCAGGGGCAAGTAATTAGAGGTGGTGTTTGGGTGTCCCAGTCCGGCAAGTGGAGTCTGGGTTGGACCGCCTGATTACTAGGTGGGCCTGAGAAAGATTGTGGGGTTGATTTACTAAAACTGGAGAACGCAAAATTTAGTGCAGCTGTGCATGGCAGCCAATCAGATTCAAACTACAGCTTTTTAATTTAGGCTTTGCCAATAAAACATAGAAGCTGATTGGCTACCATGCAGAGTTGCACCAGATTTTGCACTCTCCAGGTTTAGTAAATCATCACCAGCGGGCGAGGTTAACTGTGTCCAGGGAACAGGAACTTAAATGCTGGTAAGTATGCCTACCGCTACAACATTAACAAGCAGCAAGTTGATTTTCTGCAGAATCAAAAGCACTGGTTGATGATGTGATTGGCATTTATGGATTTTGTTGCCACTTTGGGCTGGCCACACAACGTTGCAATGTGGTTGTGCAACCTCCATGACAGCTGTTCCAAAACAATCCTTTCCTTTTTTATTCATTCACATAGGTCCTCCCATTACACAGTTAAAACATAAAGGAGACTGTACAATCATTGTAACATGTGTGGCCAATTGCTGTCAATAATAACATGCTATGTTATGTGGCAGAGTTGTGTAAATCCTAAGACTGGATGGACAGAAATACAAATCCTTTGGCATGTAAAACAACCCCCATATATGTGTTTCTGCTGTATTTTTAGTTTGCAGTTTTAAGTCTTCATGACTAAGCCCTTGGAGAAGGGCGAAATGCGTTGGTTTTTCTGGTCATGTGTAGATGTCAGTGTGCTTGATGGAAGGGTTTTTTGTCTTCTAGAATGTACCAAGAGACAAGAGGGTACCCAATGTTCCTGCCAGGCAAGCTTCCACTTCGACATAGACAAGTTTGGATCCTTCCGGTCATGTCACATCCCGCTGGAGATCGACTCGTACTGTGTCTGCAATAACCTGAATACCAGCAGTGACGTGTATTGTGAGGAGCTGCCAGCAAGTAGGTGTATAATCACAGCCAAATCAGCCATGGTGCATCAAGTATCTTTCAGGAAACTGTAGCCAAGAGCTCAGGTGTGTGCATCAGTCCTGGCCAGGAAGCTTGTACAAAGCAATGACAGGCTGACAGCAGCCACCAGTGTCTGGAAGTAATTACACATGAAGCAATTACCTGCGGTTAAGGATAGATGATTTCCCCTAGATGCTAGCTTCTTTCTTCCAGGGACGATCAGCTATCCCTAAACGCAGGTAATCGCTTTATTTGTAAATGCATCTGAACTCCGGCAGACAGTTGCAGCCACTAACAGCCTGTCACAGGCTTCCGGGCTGTGGCTTTGTGCGCAAACCTGGGCTCCTGAAATAATAAGTAAAAATATTAGACACTATGGGCCAGATTCACAAAGGACTTACGATGGCATATCTCCACGTACGCCATCGTAAGTCCGAATGTAAGCCGTCGTATCTATGCGCCTGATTCTTAGAATCAGTTACGTATAAATTTGGCCAAGGTACGAGCGGCGTAAGTCTCCTACGCCGTCGTATCTTGGTTGCATATTTACGCTGGCCACAAGGGGCTCTTCCGTAGATTTACGCGTCGAATATGTAAATTAGGCAGATACGCCGATTCACAAACGTACTTGCGCCCGATTTACTGTCTACGTTAGGCTTACGTCCGGCGTAAAGTTACCCCTTCTATATGAGGCGCAGCCAATGCAAAGTATGGACGTCGGAACAAGCGTATCTTTTTACGTCGTTTACGTAAGTCGTACGGGAATGTGCGTAGGTTACGTTCACGTCACAGGCATTGAGCCGGCGTAACTTAGGAAAAAAATTTGACGTGATACTGAGCATGCGCGCGCATGTGCTGTACGATCGGCGCTTCATTTACATGGGGTCACGGCTCATTTCCATACAACACGCCCACCTCTTCCACATTTGAATTAGGTGGGCTTACGCCGGCCAATTTACGCTACGCCGCCGCAACTTACGGAGCAAGTGCTTTGTGAATAATGCACTTGCCTGTAAAAGTTGCGGAGGCGTAGCGTAAATAGGATACGCTACGCCCGCACACAGATACGCTCTCCTACATGAATCTGGCCCTGTTCCCTTTGACACAAAGGAGAAGGTAAACCATTTAAAAGGGGATAGGCTGAACTGTTACTAGCAGCATTAAACGACAAACGAGACTGATACACTCAGGAATGGTCTAAGAAGGTTCGTCTGAACGCAGTCTATAGTATAAAACAAGCAAAACATCTGCTTGTCCAAGTCATTAACTAAACTCAGGTCAGTTCCTGACTAACATGGTGACCACTAATGGGTTCCCCTAAACAAACAGTCCACTCTAATGCCACGTACACACGACCATTTTTCATGACGAGAAAATGTCAATCTTTTTAATTGGTCATTAAAAACGATCTTGTGTAGGCTCCAGAGCATTTTTCTCGCCATGCAAAATGGGCATTAAAAATTTAGAAATTTGCTTAATCAAGCCCATAGGGTGGCGCCATATAAATGGAACTTCCCCTTTATAGTGCCGTTGTATGTGTTGTACGTCCCCGCGCTTTGCTCCAGCATTTTTATTCACGATCGTGTGTATGCAAGGCAGGGTTGACAAGAATCATGTCAAGAAAAACATAGTTTTTTCCATGACAATAAAAACAGTCGTGTGTATGCGGCATTATACCTTTTTAGTGTTCTGTCAGTAATCAGCTTTTTCACTCAGCAGCAGGCTCCCACAACAGAGTGAGAAAGAGCCCTGAGCATCAATCAGCTCATATACAAAGGCCTCTGGACAGCTGAGACTAATAATGAGGTCTGGCTTCCAGGATGTTGACCTGGGAATGGAGGCTTAATCTTTCTCAAACTTCTATGAAGTTCCCAGGCTCCAGGATCCAAAATGAGACTTATTAAGATTCTGAAAAAAATACAAAGTCTGGCTTCCAGGATGTTGATCTGGGAATGGAGGCTTAATCTTTCTCAAACTTCTATGAAGTTCCCAGGCTCCAGGATCCAAAACAGGACTTATTAAGATTCTGAAAAAAATACAAAGTTTTTTTTTCTCTATATTATTCATAATAGACCATGAAGCCTCCCAGGATGTGCAGGTGAGAATCTAGGTGACACCTATATGTCACCCACAATCCTTCCAGCTAGTGCCTCACAACCCCTAATGATTATTTCTTGGAGATGTAACCTCATGTGGATTCGCACATTTATTACACTGTGTATTCTCATTAGTTACCTTTGTTTGTACCACTTACAATATGTGACAAAAAAGGCTTGTGGACACCTGAATATCACTTCACTATTATATACAATAGGGTCTCCCAACTTTCTAAACAAAGGGCCAGTTTACTCTCCTTCAGGTTTTAGGGGGCCAGACGGGGGCCAGACTGTGGCCTATCGGAGTAGAAAATACTCTGGTGCCAGTGGGATTTAACCTTGCCCCTTTTTGATATCAGTCTGAGAAATTGTGTCACATCTATGGTGTCAGTAAGAGGAATGGTGCTTCATCGATGGTGTCAGTGGGAGCAATGGTGCCCCATCAATGGTGTCAGTTGGAGGTATGGTACCCCATTGATGGTGTCAGTGGGGAGGAATGGTGCCCCCATCAATGGTGTCAGTAGTGTGTAGAATGGTGCCCCATTGATGGTGTCAGTGGGAGGAATAGTGCCCCATCAATGGTGTCAGTGGAGAGGAATGGTGCTCCATCAATGGTGTCAGTGGGAGAAATGGTGCCCATTGATGTTGTCAGTTGGCGGAACTGTGCTCCATTAATGGAGTCAGTGAGGAGGAATGGTGCAAGAAAAAGGCCACTGGTATGTAAGCTTGTTGGACAGCCCATCCAAAACTATAGACATTAATTTGGAGTTGCCTCCTTATACCAGCCTCCACTCCTCTGGGAAGGCTTTCAACAAGATTTTCGATTATGTCTGTGGGAAAGTATGCCCATTTGTGAGGTTAAGTACTGATGTTGAGAAATTAAGATCGCCGCCATGATCCCTATGATTAAGCCCTGAAGGTGGGGCGAAACGTGCCAGTACCATGTGTTGGGAGGAGTTGGACTGAAGCTTATTTCCCCTTTTCTCACCTGGGTGTTGTATCTTCCTTTCTCCATATGTATATGTACAGTTGGGACAGACTCTCTTAAAGCTGGCACCTGCATTTAATTTTACAAGAGCATTACAGGATGACTGTTTGGAGCAGCACCCAAAGTTTACAAGGTCTTGGTCAAGGAACCAATGTTGGATAAGGCCTGGCTCTCAATCAGCATTCCAGTTCACCCCAAAGGTGCTCAGTAGAGTGGAGGTCAGGCCTCTATGCAGGCCACTTTGAGTTAATCTACACCAAATTGGTCAAACCATACAACCATGTGTGTGTATGGAGCTGGCTTTGTGCAAAGTCATGCTGGAACAGAAAATTACTTTCCCTAAACTGTTAGAACAGGATTGGAAGAGCACCATTGTATAAAATGTCTTTGCACGATGTTGAAATAACAGTGACCTTCACTGGAAACATCAAAACTCAATCATTTGCAGGAGCATCCACAAATCTTTGACCATATAGTGGGCGTTGTACTAATGTACATCAGACCACGGTGTTATATAGAGTAGATATTATTATTATTATTATAGCAATGACATGTATTAATAGCTGTTGTCAATATTGTTTGCTCCTCTTTCATTGTGCAGTCCCTGGACGGGTGACACTATTTCCGAGTCTGGTTATCCCCGGGAGTGACGTATGTCTGGAATTCTCCTCCACACAAGATGTCTCCAACGTCCGATGGTTTATGGTGAACCTGATGAGGGAGGAAGCAAAAGAGGTCTACAACGGCACCAAAGTCACCATTGTCACCTCCAGCAGGAAATCAACCCTCAAAATTGACAACATACCTAGGGACTGGGAAGGTGTTACATTTATATATGTATGTTATATATGGGGACATTGGGGAAATAAGGGTGCAGTAAATTAAGACAAAACTAGACCCAGCTTTAGTTTTCAGTGATGTTGTGGTGTTCTCGCTCTCTGTGGCTCTGAGGTGTATTCTTAGGTCTGGTACACACGAGGGAATGTATCCGGTCGGAAACATCCGACGGATATTTCCCAGCGGATAAGTCAAATTTGTCCGTTGGTCTGATGAGCGTACACACCATCGGACCGAAATCCCAGCGGACCAGAACGCGGGCACGTAAACCACGTACGACGTCACTATAAAGGGGAATGACGAAGCCATCGACGCCGCCCTCTGTTCCGCTTCTGCTAGTTCCGTGTTAGCGAAGGTTTGGTTAGAGCTGATTCGTGCTTTTCAGTCTCCGCGCTTAACAGGTCGTATTTTCAGGTTCAGTGTGTGCTTGTGGGCTCGTATTTGTCATTCAGTGTCGCCGTACGCGGCGTTTCTGCTTTGCAGTGCCGTCCTGTACGGTCGTATCTGTTTGACGTGCGATCTTTGCAGGTCTTGCTGGATTTGGGGGTGCTTTCTGTTTGAGTGTGTTCTTGACTGACCAGCCGGCCGGTTTGAAGCCATGATGGAGCAGCAGCGCAACTTTTCACGAGTTCGTGCTGTTTATGGGTTTTGTTCTGGAGTCTGTGTGCATTCCAGTGATTTGGACAGGAACAGTAGGAGGAGGAGTTCCTGGGCCAAGAATTGGTTGCGGCAGCGTAACCGATTTTCTCATATGTCTCTGCTTAGGGAGATCCGGGAGAATAATCCTGATGACTTCAGGAACTTTCTCCGTATGACGGACCCCGTTTTCCACCGTCTGCTGGATCTCCTGTCCCCCTATATCACGAGGCAGGACACTGTGATGCGCCAAGCCATTCCGGCTGAGCAGAGGCTTATTGCCACGTTGCGGTACCTGGCAACTGGGAGGAGCCTGCAGGACCTCAAGTTCTCAACAGGCATCTCTCCCCAGGCGCTTGGGATCATCATACCGGAGACGTGTTCTGCCATCATACAAGTCATGCAGGAGGAGTTTATTAAGGTAAGTTTCCTCCTTTAACATCACAATCTGTGTCTTTAATAATGTTTGCATATTTTTCTCACCTTTTTGTGTTGGTTTTCCTAGTCACCATGATTGTAATATGCTGTGTGCTTAATGTTCCCTTTTCTCCCCATGCATGTTGTTAAGCTTTCCAGGTTAATGTGGTTTGGCCTACCTGCATATTTTTACCTTCAACACTACTAACCTGTCCAGCATCATCTCCTAGGGACAAAAACACCTTTTTTTTTTTTTTGGTGTCCTGCTCCATTGTAGTTCAACTCCCTCCCCCTAAAAAAGTGTATTGCCCTATCAGCGGGATGTGAAGTCTGATAATAATTGTCTCTAGATTTGTTGCCCTAAATACTCTCTATACACTAATTTTTTGAAATGTTAATACCGTGATGTTGCAGAATGTTGTTTTTTTAATTGTGTTTGCAATGTTGTTTCTGTGCCAAAGTGCTAATTGTTTTTTTGCTTTTGTCCCCACAGTTTCCCTCCACGCCGCAGGAATGGCAGACTGTGGCTGCCCACTTTGCCCAGCGTTGTGATTTTCCAAACTGCGGAGGGGCAATTGATGGGAAGCACGTCCGCATAGTGCCGCCACCTCTTTCGGGCTCGTACTATTATAACTACAAAGGTTTTCATAGTATCGTGTTGATGGCGGTGGTGTCGGCAGACTACGAATTTTTGTATGTGGACGTGGGGAAGAATGGCCGGCTGTCTGATGGGGGAGTGTTTGCGCGGACCGAATTTTACAGGCGTCTACAAACTGGTGGTCTTGAACTGCCACCGGATGAAGACAATGTGGAAGGACTTCCGTTTTTTTTTTTTTAGCGGACGAGGCTTTTGGACATGGACCTCACCTCATGCGGCCTTTTCCCCAGAGGACCCTCACCCCGGAGAGGAGAGTCTTCAATTTCCGGCTGGCCAGGGCCCGGAGGGTAGTCGAGAATGCCTTTGGGATACTCGCCAGCCGGTTCCGCCTGTTCCAGACAGCGATACATCTGGCGGAATATAAATTTATGAAAAAATATGTCTCTATGAGGCATTAACAGCGCTATATGATTTTATATCTATTGAACTCAAACAGTTCAGAATCTGCTTTTTGTGAGGTGCTGCTATCCACCAGGGTCTCCTATCCTTAAGTCAGCAGCTAGCCTCAAATGCTAAGAACAAATGCAAAAACTGCTTATACACATAAAATAAAGCAATGTAAATGCAAAAAAAAAAATAAAAAAAAAAATGATGCACTATAAGTTATACATATGTGACACAACAATTCCCAGGTATGTCAAAAGGGTGCTTCTTTTTTTAAAAAAACGCACAGTCTGTATAACTATAATGTTCTTAGTGTGGAAATTCTTGAAAAATGGTTGGAAAAACAACAACACAGATCCAGGCTTTCCTTCACTTGTAGTCCCCCCTCACGGTTTGGTACTCACCAGATAGACATGGTGTTAATTGCCTTCAGATTTTGAGATCTCTCTCCTGTGAAGTGTGGCTCAGCCCAGCAGCAATGTTTTCTCCTCCAAATAGATATGGATGGGGTTGGATGCATGTGTGCAGCATGAGCAGTCATGTGAACAAAAACGTAGGGGGAAAGGACATAGTGTAATACCGTTTTTATTGTAAAAAAAATCTTATTTTAAAAGTTATGCTTACAAGTATAAAAACAAAGATGTGCGCATCGGTTGCAATGTTACTGCTCACTCAGCTGGTTCTGGCGTCTCCGCTCCGTCTCCAGCTGATGTGTCCCGGGTGTAACTTGCTTCGTCTGTGCGATGAGTCGTGTAGCCACGCCCTGACGCGTTTCGTGATTGGTTCACGTCTAGTGTCGCCCTCTGAAGACGTGAACCAATCACGAAACGCGGACCCTCAGATACCCTTCCTGGGCTGGACACTGGTCGCGCTGGCTCGGTCACCCAATCTGCTCGTGAGGTACGCGACAAATATGTTGAGTACTTTATGGGTCGGGGGGCCATAGCTATGCCAGATTAATATTTCTTTATAATTCGGCCCCCAAAATAAAGAAATATTACCAAGAAATAATAAATAATTTGACCATTGGACTTTATACAGTTGTTTGTCATTATTGCTTTTTCTCTTTTTATCTGTCTTCCAGGTTCTGAAACTAGTGCATTTCTTGTGCCCAATTTAGTTAGCAGGTTTTAGTAAATACACACAATTGCACATTCTAGTCACTCTTCTACAAACTGGGTATTGAGGTTAGAAATAAGAAGCCACTGGTGTGTGTGTGTTTTTAAAAGGTTTTTTTATTTCTTTTTTATTTACGAAAATCTTTTGTTTTAATTAGAAAACTTGGTTTAGAAAGTATTTTTTTATTCAAAAAATATTTTGTGGTTTTGACAAACATATATAACAATCGAACTTACAAAGTTCAACCTTTTATTTGGCATAACAAACCCAGACAACATGGTCTTAGGTCACGCCGGAATCCACCAAAATTTGAGGATGCACACATGCTGTGTGTGTGTGATGGGCCAAATGGTGTTTTTTCACATGAGATCCCATGCGAAATGTTCACATGTGCTATCTGCCATCATGGGTGATCAATGTATGTGCTTTGTGGGTGCAACCCCTTTCTGTCACCTACTTGATAAGTAAGGAAGGGGTTGCACCCACAAAGCACATACAATTGATGTCCTGTGATGGCAGATCGCACATGTGAACACACATTGGGGTTTATTTACTAAACAGTCCAAACTCCGGCTTATTTGTGCATATAAGCCAATCAGCTTCTAAATTAAGCTTAGTCAATTAAGACTTTGCATCCAAACATGGAAGATGATTGTTTTATATGCCAAGTGATGCTGCTTTTGCCCCTTATAGCTTTAGTAAATAAACCCGTGTGTGTGTGTGCATCCTCAAATTTTGGGGGATATTAAACGAACATTATACAACATCTTTGAGAGTGGGGTGGTTAGGGGTGAGGGCAGGGGGGGCATGGGGGGCAGCTGGGGGGGATAGTCTTCTATATACGTCCCAAAATATCTAGCATGTTTTTGAAGTTTTGGTCCATCACCACCATCCTTTCCCTCATATTGGCCAGATCGGTGCTGCACTCCATTATCTGCTGTATTAGGATTTGTGCACTTGCATGAGAAAAAATAGGAGCGACAGATGTGCTAATCCCATCTTCATCCCCTAAAAATGCCAAAGGAAAAACACAACATTGTAAGTAAGTAAGGTGCAGGCCTATCTACATCTCTTTTTCCCTGCAAAGCTGGGGTGTCACTGACCTGTTGTACTGACAAGTTCAACATCTTCTACAACTTCTTCTTCTTCAACTTCTCCTTCCTCCACTAATCCGCCTTCCTCCTCCAATCCGCCTTCCTCCACTAATCCGCCAAATTCCACCAAACCGCCTTCCTCCACCAATCCGCCTTCCTCCACTAATCCGCCAAATTCCACCAATCCGCCTTCCTCCACCAATCCGCCTTCCTCCACCAATCCGCCTTCCTCCTCTCTCCCTTCCTCCTCTCCTTCTTCCTCCTCTCCTTCTTCATCATCCTCCTGCTCAACAATTTTTTCGTGCCGTTTGGGAGACAGTGTGGGCCTCCCTGACTCCTCATAGCGCTGTCCTCTTCTTTCCCCTAAAAACAACAAAATAAAAAAAAAAGCAAATCAGCAAACAGATCTTTTTGGAG
This sequence comes from Rana kukunoris, assembly GCA_029574335.1. NCBI lineage: Eukaryota > Metazoa > Chordata > Amphibia > Anura > Ranidae > Rana > Rana kukunoris. The sequence goes on from CM056052.1 coordinate 167,379,026, forward strand.
GGACTAATTTGCAAACATTGCTTAGAAGTGGCGTTACAATTCTAGTTTTGGCCTTATTACAGCACAAACCATGTCCCTTTTTTTTGCTAGCTGACGTCTCCCTAGCTGTGATATAATGAGGCTTTTTGGGGAAGTGACACACATGTCTGGCCTCCTGAATAAGTCTTTTTTGGAGTCCCTTCTCCTAAACTCCAAATTACTATTTTATGTGGGTAGACAGGTTTTCTAAATTACAGATGTCCAAACAGCTGCATATTAAGTTATCTCAGCACTGTGTGAATTACAGAATCCTGATTGCCTTTTTAAATAAACGTATTAGTTTGCACAAACACATCATATTTTCAACATTGTTTCTGAAAACGAGGTTTTTCGCCAAATAGCCTCGTCCAGGTGTGATGTTCCTGGAACCGCGGATTGAGGATAAACGATGTGATTGGAACGATGTTGACTACGATCGTGGCAAGTCGTCGGATTTATATTAGACAAACATTACTAAATTTACAAGGCAGGGTTTAAAAAATACAAGCAGGCCAACGAGGCAGATGGCGAAATATACATGGCAAAACATTTCCGACAAAAAAAGGCACTCCAAAGACATTTTAAAGTACTTACTTTTTTCAATGATTTTTTTTATTTTGCGATACTGCTCTGGCTCGCGCAGTTTTAAGTCGGACCAGCGTTTCCGGAGCTGCTCTTTGGACCTGGTGACCCCAAACATCTCATAAAGTTTCCTTGCTGCCTTATCCATAATTTTTGACTTCCTCCGGTTAGGTGTGCTGTATGGGCCATGCTCACCATCATAGTCCTTCCGTCGCAGGATGGACACCAACTCCACCATCTCTTGTAGAGACATGTTTGTGGCCTTGTAACGTTTTGGCCTGGATCGGGACGTTCCGGCCTCTGTCCCTTCCTGATTCCGATCAGAGGCTAATGTGCGCTCGTGTGACATCGCCATATTTTCCAATCAACGTTGCAGATGGGCGTGGAAAGCAGAAATTGGTACGTCATGGGCGGAGACGAGGGTGGCGTTTCTTGATTGCGTGGGGAATCAGGGGCGGACTGACCATTGAGAAACTTGGGCACTGCCCGAGGGCCCCATGCCAGTAGGGGGCCCCATCAGGGTTGCCAGGCTCATTAAAACCAGGGACAGTATGTAAAAATCTGTGTTTTTTTTACATCTGTCCCTAATAAGTCCAAAACCTACATGCTTTTGATGTGAAAATCCCGAGATTTTAGCTGCCCCGCCTCTGTACTGCCACCTGGCTTGGTGGCCATCTGTAAGCCTGGGGGCCCCATAATCTTCTATTGCCCAGGGCCCCATGAGTTGTCAGTCCGCCCCTGTGGGGAATATAATGGAAACGACGTGATTACGTAGGTTACGCGGAGATTACTCGAGCGGAAACGAGGAGAGAGAGAGACGAAGGTAAATGCAAACATCGGATCAGAGGCCTATAATTTGAACAGGCATGGGGGATGGAGCTTTTCTATGTTGTTTGCACCCTTTTTAGGCCACTGTTATTTATGTATTTTGGGGCCCACCATAACATTTAGAGAGTAAAGTGCTTGGACACATCACTTCATCAAGATATATGTAGAGAATGCTCTTTCCTCTTTATTTGTATTTTAGAGTATGCAGTCAGATCATGCCAGTAGTGTTGTGTATTGGTTGGACAGAGATAAGTAGGTAGTGTTTTCTGCCATCAATGCTGAGGGGCATGATAGCTACACATGAACTAGTGCCTTGAGGTGAATGCTAGCATTCATATTCATGGTGGATGTGTTCTTAACTACATGCTACAACTTGCAACATGGACTCTGAATGCCAACTTTTTGGGGGGTACAACAATGCGGCAGAGCAGGCCAGCTATGTAGCAGCATAAGACACTGTGTTTGTATAAAGTAGATGCTCTAAAATGAATGAATGTGCACATATTTTAAGAATGACAAAGCTGAGCCGTTGGAAAGTTGTGCTTTGTGTTTGATTGGCAATTTCTATTCTAGACATTACTATTGAGAAGCGACATTTCTAGAAGCAGCCCAAAAGAATGGATTTGCTCAAAGGGAAGGAGGCAACAATGGAACTAATAACCCGATATCGGGATATGCCCCTTCTTTGGGACACCAGACACACCCATTATTGTGACACTGGAAAGAGAGAGGCAGCACTTGATGAGATTGCGACATACCTGCACACTTGGGTGCCAAGTTGCACAGGCGACATGGTGAAGGACAAATTCAGTAACCTCAGGAGAAGCTACAGGAATGTATATAAAAATCGGAAATATCCAAAATCAGGATCAGCAGCAGCTAAGACAAAGGAACCCAAGCTCTGGTACTACAAAGAGCTCAGTTTTTTGAATGATGAACTGGATGGCAGGGCTTCGGTTTCAACACTTCCTTCCAGCCTTCCTCCCAGCGGAACTTCCCCGGATCCCAGGAGCCCTGCAGAATCAGAAGCAGGGCTGGCTGACATGGAGCCAGATCTGGCAATCTTCAGTGAGGTCTAGTATTTTCAAAACTAGTTTTGTGCTGCTATTTATTTTGAATTCGTGAGTTGATCTTGTAAACAAAAAACAAACAGGGATGCCAAATGCAGGGGTCAGAAGGTCAGTCTGTTTAATTTCAATTAATACTAACTAAAAAAGTCTAGAGAAATAAAATGTGTGTGCTTGATTGTGCCAAAAATTACAACATGTTGCCTTTTTTATACACAGGAAGAAGAGACCAGCCAGGAGGTGGCAGCTCCTGAGGCCCATGTCAGCCAGGCGGAAGGGGTGAGTGGCAGCCAGGAGGAGGCCGGGTCAAGTGAGGTGCAGCAGGTACCCAGGCCCAGGCTGAGCACAATCAGCCAAGTTCCTCCCCTCCAAATGAGGCCACCAGCTGCAAAGAGGCGCAGAAGGGAGGTGCATGATGAAAGCCTTCAGGTCATCCGGGAGGCTGCCGAAATCATGAGAGCCCCCCTCAACCCCACGGAATGCTATAGCGCATTTGTGGCCAATGAGCTGAACCAAGGGGGGGAGGAGCAAAAAAGCCTGGCCAAGGACATTATAAATCAGGTCCTGGCCAGGATGAAAAGGAACGAGCTGACCAGGGACACTGTGCTGTGGGATCCGGCTTGGCCTGCTCCCCATCATCATCATCCTCCTCCTGCCACATCAGCCCCACCTGCAAGGTTCCGTGGACGGACCCGTGGAAGTTTCACTGGAAGGAAGTCTGCTAGGAAGTCGAGAAGATGAATCCCTGCCATCCAGTTTATTGTCCAAAAAACTGAGCTCGTTGTAGTAGCACAGCTTGGGTTCCTTTGTTCATGTGCTGCTGATCCTGATTTTTGATATTGACTCCTGAGGTTACTTAATTTGTCCTTCATCATGTTGTAATTCCCAAGTATGCATGTATGTTACAATCTCATCAAGTGCTGCCGTTCTGGTGATTTCTAATTTATTTTTTGGCCGGAAATAAATGGCTTTTGTATTTACTTTCAAACCTTGTCTATTGTGTTTAATACTGTGGTGAGTAAGCATCAGACATTTGGCAAAGAAAATGTGGCATTTGCAATGGACCCAAACTCCTTTTAGGGGGGGGGGGGACCTTTTATGTTTGAACTTGGTAAACCCAAAAGAAGCGTACATTTTTGATAAAAAAAAAAAAAAAAAAGGATAAAACTAATAAATTACATAAGTTGGTGAAAAAAGGGACATTAAAAAAAAAAAAAAAGGGTGAAACAAGAAAAAAAAACTAAATTTGAAATATTCCAAACACGTTAAATCCAAATCTTAAAAAAAAAAAAAAAACGCTCAACATTAAGTCCAAATAGACATTTTTAAAATGTGGAGAACATAAACAAATGTGGGGACATCTGGCAAGCAAACTGTGTCAAATAGAAAAATAAATAATGAAAATGCAAGCTAGCAGTATGTGACATCTGGAGAAAATTGCTACAGCAAAAGAACGGGTTCATTCTAGCAAGAGAAGAAAGCACAAAAAAACGATCTAAACGGAACACTATATAGAGAGTTTAGGTGACGAATGTGCCAGGTCCCAAACAAACGCGAGTTTTACCTGAACGAGTGCTCCCGTCCCATCGTTTTGACTGAGCATGCGCGGGTTTTTGGTCCGAGGCTTTTGTGTACTAACGAGCGGACATATCCGACGGACATGGGTCCGGCGGAAATATTTCAAAGCATGCTTTGGAATTTTTCCGCTGGAAAAATCCGGCCGAAACGGTCCGTTTGACCATACAAACGACCGGATCTTTCGGATGAAATGGTCCGTCGGACCAGTTTCAGCGGATTTATTCCCTCGTGTGTACAAGGCCTAACTGTAGTCATAGAGAGAATCCACCAGGGACTCGAGATCAGTGGCGTAGCGTGGGGTGCAAGGGGGACCGCCGCCTCGGGCGCAAAATTTAGAGGGGCGCTGTCACGAGTGTGGAGAGGAGGGAGCGCCAACAACAGATGGGACATAGTAACATATGCATGATGACACCACTCCAGGCTTTACCAGTCATTATCAAGCACTCTCTCCTCTTCCCTACAGCCACCGCTGTCCCACAAAGTGGATCATATGACCAGACTGGAGCTAGCTGAAAATAGGTATGTCCATGGGTCGGGGGGGCGCAAATTACTTGCCTTGCCCCAGGCGCTGACAACCCACGCTAGGCCACTGCTCGTGATAGTGTCATTAGCCTTGGGATTGGCCACATAGTCATTACAGGAAGGAGATTAAAGTTTTGGCCTTCCTAACCAAGCCAGCCGTGGCCACTTCTTTATTTATACCCAGACAGATTCCTTTAAAGTGCCCATTATACAGGTTCACTCTAATGCAACAGCCTACCTCTCCTATAGAAGTCAACTTAATTGTATTTTTTTTCACCTCTTTTAAAATACTTTGTCCCCATGTTTGTGTACCATCAAGGGGATTTCTGTTTACTTCCTATCAGTGGCGGTTGTTATTTTTTATTTTTTTGGGGCGGGGCAGAGATGTTCAGAGACTGTGTACATGGTACAGGAGATGGTCATAGACCGTTAACATGGTACAGGAGATGGTCAAAGGCTGAAGACATGATTCAAGAGATGGTGAAAGACTGCAGACATGATACAGGAGATGGTCAAAGACTGCAGGAGATGGTCAGAGACTGTGGACATGGTATAGGAGATTAGGGATGAGCCGAACACCCCCCCCCCCCAGTTCGGTTTGCATCAGAACATTAGAACGGAACGAAAGTTTGCGCAAACTTTCAAACCCCGTTAAAGTCTATGGGACTAACGTCAGAAATCAAAAGTGCGAATTTTGAAGGCTAATATGCAAGTTATTGTTGTAAAAAGGGTTTAGGGACCTGGGTCCTGCCCCAGGGGACATGTATCAATGCAAAAAAAAGTTTTGGGCATTCTGATAGTGTTCCTTATGTCTTGCAGGGATATACATGTGTAGGTTTAAGTATCGCCATTTACAATGGCAGGCCAGTCACCCTGTGAAATTCCCTCTTCAGTCTCTGGACATCACCCCGAACCCTTTGCATGTCCTCCTTTGGAATAACTACACCAACTTCCCTGGGGTCAACATTGAGTGCTGTATCTGGAACGATGGCAATTCCTACCACGTCTCCTGGGAGCCTGGTCACATCCTATCAGGTCAGAGCAACAGCAATTCTGAAAAATATTGAGGAGGGAAGTGAAGGTTGGGATTTTAGATTCATGATATTCCAGGCTTGTTCTAACATAACCTGTCTGATTTTTTTTTTTTACCTACTGTATCTAATGTAGAGGCTGTGCTGAGAGGAGACCAGCAATGCTACTCCCTGTCCATAAATAGGGTGCCAGAGCAGGACACCTACTACAGATGTGTCTTCCAGGACAGTACAAAACAATATGTAGAATCTGGAGTTCATATTGCCGTTATAAAAGGTTAGATCTGGATATATTTCACATCTAGAGATTGTATCATTAAATACAGAGATCATTATACAGTAAAGTGTATAGTGTAGTGGTTAAAGACTAATTCCAGGCATGATATATTTTATACATAATTATATTGATCCAGCTTAGACCAATATAAACAATGTATATACAGTGCCTTAAAAAAGTATTCATACCACTTAAAATTTTCCACATTTTGTCATGATACAACCAAAAAAAATAAATGTATTTTATTGGGATTTTATGTGATAAACCAACTCAAAGTGGCACACAGTGTTCATTTTGGCAGCAAATTTCGATTTAGTTTTAGTTTAATGACTAAAATGGCATTCTAGTCTTCTGCAATTGTTTTAGTTTGAGTCGTATTTAGTCGACTAAATCTCCAGTACATTTTAGTAGACTAAAACAAATTTTAGTTGCCTAAAATCTAATGGGTGTAATTCAATTGCAATGCATTAGTTAACATTTCTCTACAATTTCCAATCTCATTATATACTGCTGGAGTGAAAAATCGAATATGTTATCATTTATGGTATTGAGGTATAAAAATGATGTTTTTTCATTTTTTTTTTACAAATAAATATGTGATAAGTGTGGCGTGCATTTGTATTCAGCCCCCTTTACTCTGATACCCCTAACTAAAATCTAGTGGGACCAATTGCCTTCAGATGTCACCTAATTAGTAAAGAGTCCACCTGTGTGTAGTTTAATCTCAGTATAAATGCAGCTGTTCTGTGAAGCCCTCAGAGAATCTTGGTGTTGCTGTGGTGTCAGGGATAAAGTTGTGGAGAAATTTAAAGCTGGGTTAGGTTAAAAAAATATATCCTAAGCTTTGAACATCTAATGCAGCACTGCTCAATCCATCATCTGAAAATGCAAAGAGTATGGCACAATTGCAAACCTACCAAGACATGGCCGTCCACCTAAATTGACAGGCCGGGCAAAGAGAGCATTAATCAGAGAAGCGGCCAATAAACCCATGGTAACTGGAGGAGTTGCAGAGATCCACAGCTCAGGTGGGAGAATCTGTCCACAGAACAACTATTAGTCGTGCACTCCACAAATCTGGCCTTTATGGAAGAGTGGCAAGAAGAAAGACATTGTTGAAAGAAAGCCATAAGAAGTATCGTTTGCAGTTTGCGAAAAGTCATGTGGGGGGGACAGCAAACATGTGGAAGAAAGTGGTCAGATGAGACCAAAATTGAACGATAAAAACATTTAACTACAACACTACAATTAGCCCATAATACAACAATAGTATCTATGTTCTCGTTGTTTTAGAGGACAGCTGTACTGTATATATCAAACACAATACATACTCCTGTGAACTCCACTGGGCCTCCTGCTCAGCGGTTGGTCTAATGCATTCTGAACACACGAGGTCAGGCCCTGAGCACAGGCACCAATCAGAGAATTATTTTAATTTTCTGAATAAATCTAAAGTGTTCTCCAATTGGAGGAGGTGGAGAGTGTGACATCACTGCCCAACTTCTCTACCTCATCCAATCAGAAATCACTTTACATTCTTTCAGAAAACAAAACATTCTCTGAATAGTACCCATTCTGAATGGCTGAACCTCAAGTGGGGATCACTGGAGTAGCGGTGTTAACTTCAGTGATTTACAGCTTCTGGAGAAATCCCACAGGAGGGTGTATATATGGCATTATTGGTCCAAGCTGTAACGGTATAAAAATATACCATATCTGGAATTCTTCTGTTCTTGCTTTGCTGTAGGTTTACCCCTTGTTTGCTAGTAAAGCATCTTCCCATGTGCCTCTCTATTAGTCATTGAGGTTGTCTGTCATAGGAAGAAGAAATCACTCAAACCAGTGTTCCCATTAGAAAATTTCACCTAAACCACTAATCTGGTGACATCCGCATTTCTCATACTTTTCTGTCCTGTGACATTGGTCACCAGAACCAACAGAATAGGTGAACTTCTCCAACAGAAACACAAACACCTGACATGGTTCTGACCCTTCACCACTCCACCCCAAAGCTAGAACAAAATGCTTTACTTTGAGCCCTTCTCTGTTGCACTACCACCCCTAGTGAATAATAAAATGTGCACAGTTGGCCATGTTTGGTAAAAGGTGACTACGGTATGTGAGTGACAACTGCAACTCCATTACAATAAATAACAAATGCAATTCAAATGTATTCTGTTGCATCAGGAACTGCACCCCTTGCAATGTGGATCACGTGAAATGTTCGCAATGCACACATTCTTGAAGTTGGCTGTAAATGTAAATACAGCGACCAACCGGCTGGAAACCGAAGACGTTCAAGGGAAGAAGTATGTCACCATCACTCTTTGGTGTGCTGGTGACATACTTCTTGCCTTGCAGTGTGGATGATTCATAGGGATTGCAGGACATGGACATTGCCACAGCAGAAATACTAAAATGAGCGTGGAAAGCATGAGTTTATCGATTTGCTGTTTTCATTTAGCATTAGTGAAGAAATTCATAATTTGATGCTTAAATTTTCATAAACAATTCATGCCTCAGATCGAGAACTGACTGAACCCTACAGTAGCTGTTTTTATGTGAAACATATTTACTGTACTGCTTGTCTGTGATTGGTCTGCTTTACCAATAATTTCATGGAAAAACCTGTTTTCATTTGCCAAACCACTGGCTTTATTTTGACTAGAAGACCTACTGCAGAATAGGAAAACTGAGAGACAGCAAAAATCAGCTCATAAAATTATTCTCATTAATTCCATGCCTATTTCTCATTACTATCATATGTCCTGGCTCTGCCTAATCCTTCCAACAATCCTGATGTAAACCATAGACATAGGTCGTTTCATGTTTCTTCATCATGGGTATATTTTTCAATAGTATTAATGTTATCCAAATATCCTTCAATGAACAAAGGATATTTTTGCTGAACATTTTCTGTTCCTTTTCATTGGTAAGGGATGTAAATGATTATTTTGAATTGCCCTCAAACAACTTTCACAAATTTACTAACTTACTTCCGTCTGTTTTAAAAGTTAGAATTAAGTTTCTTAAGGCCCTTTTTACACTTATACGACTCCAAAGTCGTGTGATTTTGCAGCGATTTTGCGGCCGCGATTTTGGATCAGTACAACTTCGACTTTGCCACAATTTTGGCATTAACCAATGAAAACATACATGGTGTGAGGCATATTCTTTTCCTGCCACCGCAGTTGTCATTGCTGCTGCAGCAGTAGCAGTTCATGAGGAAGAAGAGGAGGAGAAGCGGAGGCGGGGAAGACGTGGATATTGGGTACATCCCATCATTGCCAATCGTGAAGATACCGTAGGTGTCAATTTTGGGTCCTCTATAATAATCATTGTGGACATAATGATTTTTTTTAACAATACACGGATGTCAATTAACAGGTGAGAACATCTGTGTCCATGTGCACTAGTTGTTCACACATTGAATGTTGCTAATGGCCACCCCTCTTTTTCTAATTCTCACCTTTGATGAGTTACTTGGCTTGGTGTCTAGCCGTCTAGAGCGACTTAATACTAGGTTCAGAATAAGTATTCCACCTGTGGAAAGACTAATTATTACATTGAGGTAAGTTTTATCGCCACATCTGCCTCTCTCTGTCATAGTTGGAGGGGTTAGGGTTTTGCAGGGGTTAAGGTTAGGGTTTAGGGATTGGCAAGGGCTAGGGATAGGCTAGGATTAGGCTGGGGTTAATGTTAGGTGAGGGCTAGGGATAGGGTATGGCGAGTAACAGTAATAGGGATCGACTAGGGTTTGGAAGGGGTTAGGGTTATGCTAAGGTTAGAGTTTTGTGGGGCTTAGGGTTAGCCTGGGTTTAAGGAGGTTAGTGTCAGGGTTGTCACAAACCCACTTTTTTAGGGTCGAGAACAAGTACTGATACTTTTTTTCATGTACTCGCCAATAACGAATACCGATACTTTTTTTTAATGTCATGTGACAGTTTTCAAACCACAATACAGACTAATGATATGAAGAATGCTACTTACATTGGTGGTTATTGGGAAGAATGTTCCCTACATTGGTGGTCAGTGGGAAGTACGTTCCTTACATTGGTGGTCAGTGGGAAGGATGTTCTTTACATTGGTGGTCAGTGAGAAGAATGCTCCTAACATTGGTGGTCAGTGGGAAGAATGTCCCTTACATTGGTGGTCAGTGAAAAGAATGCTCCTTACATTGGTGATCAGTGGGAATGATGTCCCTTACATTGGTGTTCAGTGGGATGAATGCTCCTTATATTGGTGGTCAGTGAGAAGAATGCTCCTAACATTGGTGGTTAGTGAGAAGAATGCTCCTAACATTGGTGGTCAGTGAGAAGAATGCTCCTTACATTGGTGGTCAGTGGGAATGATGTCCCTTACATTGGTTTTCAGTGGGAAGAATGCTCCTTACATTGGTGGTCAGTGAGAAGAATGCTCCTTACATTGGTGGTCAGTGGGAATGATGTCCCTTACATTGGTTTTCAGTGGGAGGAATGCTCCTTACATTGGTGGTCAGTGAGAAGAATGCTCCTTACATTGGTGGTCAGTGGGAATGATGTCCCTTACATTGGTTTTCAGTGGGAAGAATGCTCCTTACATTGGTGGTCAGTGAGAAGAATGCTTCTTACATTGGTGGTCAGTGGGAAGAATGTTCCCTTCATTGGTGGTCAGTGGGAAGAATGTTCCCTTCATTGGTGGTCAGTGGGAAGAATGTCACCTTCATTGGTGGTCAGTAAGATATTGTGTTTGTACTTTGTCTTTGCAGTTTATCTTGTTTTTGTAGTTTGGGTCACACAAATCATAAATAGCTGGCGCTCATGGATAAATCGAATGATTTGCTCATTATCAAGGACGTCTCTTTTTTTTTTTTACCTGTTTGGAGCACATTGTTCCTGAGGAAATAACCAGGAAGTGAATGTGTGATGGAAAAATGTTCTTGAGGGGCTACTACGCTGAAAGGATTGGGTGAGACAAGGGTCAAAAAGCAGCTTGTGCTTACAAAGTTGTACTGAAATCATACTAAAATCGTATCTATATTTTTCAGGTACGATTTGCATGCTACTTGAGGGCTTAACATTGAGGCCTATGGACATCAACTTGCATGGAAGTTGAACCAAAGTAGTGCAGGGACTACTTTGAAGTCGGCACTACTTAAAGTCGTGCCAGTATGAATAGTGTTCATTATAAATCACGGAGAATGACTTGTGATACGATTTTGCAGTACAAAATCGTGAGACAAGTCGTATAAGTGTGAAAGGGGCTGTAGTTGTTAACTAGTACACATTTATCTGCCACCTTGTCTAAAAAAATATGACTACATTATAATCAGGAAATATGCTCTGTCCTCTGCATTGGTTATTAGGGATCATTGCTTTCTCCCCTGATCCTTGTCTTATTCCCCAGCTGTGGTCAATGTAGAATGTTCCCTTGTTATAATAAGTAGACAAGTGTTTTTTTTTTTTCAAGCAGAATTCCACCTGGAATGCTCTAGTTTGCCATGTACTAACTAGGCAATGTGGGTATTGGGGCATTCACTGATCCATAAAAGTTTGCTTGTCTGCAACCACAAATAGTTTTGTAGACCCCATTTGTAGAGCAAGTGGTCAGTGTGGTCAGTGACTTAGTGTGGTCAGTTTGTAATGGGAAAGCAGATGGACTGGCAGGAACACAAGGGATTTCACACAAAAGAAGGAATACAAAGAGAACAGGATACTTTCTCATACAAGTACATGGTCCAGTAAACACAGATAAGGAATATTAAGGGCCAGATTCTCATATATATTCGGCGGCGTAGCGTAAGCCATTTACACTACGCCGCCGCTGCGTACTAGAGCAAGTGCTTTATTCTCAAAGCACTTGCTCCGTAGTTTTCGCCGGCGTCTCGTAAATCGCCAAGTGTAAACCCGCGCAATTCAAATGGGGCGGCTTGTATTTAAATTAAGCGCGCCCCCCGCGTCGAACGAACTGCGCATGCGCCGGCCGGGGAAAAAGCCCAGTGCGCATGCTCCAAAGGACGTCACATTTTCTCAATGTAAACGACGTAATCGCAGCGTACGCCAGCCCCATTGAGAATCGACGTACACAAACGACGTAAACGACGCACAACACGACGCGGTCCCGAGGCCATACTTAACATGGCATCCGACGGGACACGACGGCATCCGACGGGACCTCGTAAGGTTACTCCACATAGAAGCTGGGGTAACCTTACGCGAACGAAAACGACGTACGCGACGACGGGGCGGCGTAAAAGCGATCGAGAATCGGCGTACGACTTCATTTGCATATGCAAATGAAAAAACAACGTAAAGGCCACCAAGTGGCCGGAGTTGTCATTACACCTACGATCCGAAAGTGTAATGCTTTTACACTTGTCGGATGTAGAAGCGTATCTATGCAAAAGTGATGCTCAGCATCACCCGCATAGATACGAGACAAAAAAAAGGCGATACGACGGGGTATCTGAGATACTCCGTCGTAACGCCTCTGAGAATCTGGCCCAATATGTTGGGTTTACACATTATTTAAGTCATAAATATAGTATTGTGTACTGTGAAATTCTGCTTAACTCTCTGTCTTTCCCTTATGTTATTAAACTTTGTTGAACTTCAATAAAAAAAAGGTCAGATATAAGTAGAAAAATCTTTTGCAGAAAAAGCAGAGTTTGGATGGTACAAGATAGCAAAGATCAGGATTGGGTGGGATTTACTTAGGATGGTACAAGCATACAGTAATACTGCTAAGCAAAATAATGTCAATCTCCACATCCAATTTATTTTTTCAAGAAAATAAACAACTTTACTATTATGGTATTAACACTTTAATGAATGTTGATACCTTAGATAGGACACAATACAATAGTATATTAAATAAAACATGCAGAAAGGCATGTGCATTTACGTCAAAATTTAAAAAAAGTCTAATTTCACCTCAGTGGAAACAAAAGATTATGCAATTTGTCATACTGAATATATTAGCAGCCAGCCATATAAAAGTTTTCTGCAGAACTGCAATGACTGTCAGGAATAACGGTTTAAAGATGTGCAATTACAGCTTGTCCAGAACAATTGGAAAATGTGGAAAATATACAGCCTAAGTATACATGATCTAGTATATTGGAACACACATTGAGGGCCATTTTTACCAAGGTAAAAGTGCAGATCTGTAGTGCAAAGGTTCCTATTGTCAATTATTATGGAGCTAGCCACTTCAATATCGGATACAGCTGTGTGGAGTAAACATAAAGCACAGTGTATTTTATTACACTTGCATGGTTGACTCGTTCTAAGAAAATAAAAACAAAATGGCAGGCTATATATATGTATTACTACATTACTTGACCTGTAGCATCTTAGGTAGTAAATTTAGCACAATGCATGTAGGTGGGACCTATGGCCCAGAGTAGCCAATTGGGGAGTGACCACACACAGAGTTTTAGGTGTTGCAATTTATCTTGTATAATAGTATAAGGTTAGCGGCAACTAAATAAGGCAACAAACTAATATTTAGCAATATAGCTGTGGCATAGTTGCCAACAGTCCCGGATTTCCCGGGACATTCCCGAATTTAGGATCTTTGTCCCGGATTGTTTTGTCCCGATTTTTTTTGCCGTGAAGTTTTTGCAAAAAACGTCAGCGGCTACACCAAAATGGCCACCACCGCCGCCACTGTGTTGTTTCCTATAGTCCTCTTGTGTTCAGTGTAGAGGAGAGGGGGCAGCCAATCAGCTTCTCTCTTTTGGCGGCCCCTCCCAGCTACCCACTGAACATGTGGATGGGATGCGATCTTCCTCCACCTGCTGCTGCCGCTTAGTTCATGGGTCCCCGAGGTACGATTGATTCGATAATCCGGCCCGCTATGTGCTTTTATCCGGCCCGCAGTGTCATCAGACTCAGTGCAGGTACGAACTCTGGTCGAGTTCTAACTTGGCTGGTAAGCTATAGGTGATAGTAGGGAAAGGAATGTGCAGGGGAGCACAAATGTGTAGGGGTTCTGATGACACAAATGAATGCCACGCCCCCTAATTATAGCAAGTCTCCGACTACATGCAAAAAAAGTGTCCCAGATTTTTTTTTTGCAATGTTTGCAACTATGCTGTGAGCATCAGTACATTATCACCAGACTTAAGCCTGTATTACTGAAGGGGTAGCGATCTGTAGTTTACTGGTATTGGTAACCTGATGCTGCTGAGAAAATACCAACTTCACTGGTCTCGATATTGGATTGTCTACTCTGCATAAACATGCACTGACCCAACTTGCCAGGAACCTTTCCCTGCACTATTTACTCTCCCTAACAAGCAGGGTCTCTGTTATTGTCCTGTCACTCTCTCCAGGCATGCCCGGGTGATGCAGGTACCCAAATTTATAAGGTCCCATACCAAAATGGCTGCTAAGGGTCACCAGAAGTTGCAGCATCCAATCAGACAGCTGAAACCTCTGTGACACTGACATAGTTCATGAGGGAAAAATTCCCTATACAGACTCCACTCCACTCCAACTGTATAATGGCACAGCGCCACCTACTGGATGGAGGGAAACTTGTACCAGCCTATATGCTGAACATGGTGAAAACATCTGGCCCCCCTGTTTCAGAACCATTTTACTGACTCATGTAAAAATCAATGTTCCTACCATTCCTTCTATGTTCCTACCATGCAGACTAAGGGAGAGTCAAGCCTCATACACATCGGCAAGAATCTTGTCAGGAAAAAAACATTGTTTTTCTCTACGAGATTCTTGGCAAGAATCTCTTGCCGCCCGAGTGTACAGGCAGACCTTTCAAAAGAACCGCGGTTCTCTTGAAAGGCAAGAACAAGAACGGTGACGTCATCGCGTACGATGAACATGCGCTCATCACATTCCATGCCGTCGCCGCCATCTTGCTGTACCCTACCTATGCCGTGGAAGCTACCGCACATGCGTAAAAGTCATTTCAAGCATGTGCGGGTTTCCACAGCGACAGGTAACACACTCTCGGGTTTCTCGTTGGGTACCAGGCCGACAAGAATCTCCATGAGAAAATAGAGAGCAGGTTCTCTATTTTTCTCGTTGAGATTCTGGCCAGATTTCCAGACGAGAAACCTGAAAGCCTCGTACACATGCTCAGTTTACTTGGCACTGCCAGCAGTTTTCTTGCTGGTTCTTACCGAGACTTCAGAGAAAGTTTTTGTCATTGGAAGGCTGGTCTTTCTGAAGTAATGGTGGTTTAAAGCTGAACATGGTAGGACATTTTGATACCGATAATCAGTTACTGTAAACCATGGGTCTTCAAACTACGGCCCTCCAGTTGTTCAGGAACTACAATTCCCATCATGCCTAGTCATGTCTGTGAATGTCAGTGTGTTACAATGCCTCATGGGATCTGTAGTTCTACAACAGCTGGAGGGCCGTAGTTTGAGGATCCCTGCTGTAAACTTTAACTTTACTTTAATAGTGTAGCGCTACCCCATTTAGGAGCCACTGGTTGTTTTTGGAACCGGCGTATTAAGTTACCTTGTAGTATGTGTAGGGGTAGTAGCAGTGAGTAGTAGTGAGCGAATGTCCAGTCATCCAATGGGTTTTTTAAATGCTTTATTCCAAGGCACAACACGGCCAACATCAACATGTAGTAGGATAGGAAAGGTTGATGAAGCAGAAGAACAAGTGCGGTATCAGGCCCTGGATGATGATGAAAGCCAGCCTGCTTTTAGTAGCAATGCAACAAACGTCGCCACTCTAACCAGAGTGGGTGAAGTGCCTCCGGACAGACTTCTGTCACAAGCCTGGCAGCCGAAATGTCACTTTAGGTTGCTGGGAGTAACAGACCTCTGCCACAGGCCTGTGTCGGGCCTCTGCCACAGGCCTAGTACTTCAGTACTCAAATGAACAAGACGGATTGAGCAAATCCTCCCAGTAAATGCAATGAAAGGGTCACCGGTTGACAGCTGCCATGTACCTGTCAAGGCCTTGGTGACCAGATCCCCGATGGTTCGTTCAAGTCTCCTGGACAACCTGCCTTTGGGTTCTCCCTGAGCCGATCCCCCACCTTTCAGCTTAGGACCCTCTTAATAAAGTTGGGGACCCAGTAAGTCACTGGGGTCCCTCTCAACATCAGGATGGAACTCCGTGCAGCATGCGATTCCAGCCAGATGGGCAATGCTGGCGGGGTCCGTGGATGCGCACACCCTGAAGGTGGATGCCGCACCCCGAACCTGGACTTCGCGAAGAAGAGAACCCACGCCACACCGAATCATGGCCTCCGTCACAAATATACCCCTCCCCAGCATGCCCCGCGAGGTCCAACGCCTCTAATTGGCTGCTGGGGAAAGGTGTCTTTGCCAGAACCCCCCTAGCGCCACCTGCCGCCCAGGGATGGTATTGCATCCCTGGAATGCAGTCTGACCCACAGGATAGTTCTGGAAGACAGCAGCTTGAAATTTGACAAATTATGAATGGGAGCCAAATAACTCTCCCATTCACCCACTAACTTTAGTCTAGTGCCCGTACTGAAAGTAAGGGGGCGCTACAATAGTATTTTACAAATTGTTTAGTACCATAAACATCAGTACATAAGTAAGGCAGAGTTACAATAACTGATTAAAAAATGAAGTGAAAACTCTTTAGACTCCATAACTCTTTTCTAAGTCAGCTATATTTTCTTTCTGGATAATGTAAATGTGCTGATGTTGTGTTTTTTGGACCTGTGCTCCTATTACATTATGAATGGTGTTCAACAAATTTTTCTAGCACAGAGATTTGAAGTCGCAGGAAATATCTTCTCTATTACCATGCTGTAAATCTTACAAGTGGCGCTAATTATTTTACCTGTGTGGTAGTCAGAATTTATATTCAGTGAATATATGCCATGACAGTTTACAGTGATCATTATTTTAAAAAAAAGTGTCCTCGCATCTGTATGATTTAAACGCAAGGCTCAGAGGGAAACTTATAGATCATTATTTGCAGAAAGAACTGTTATGGCAATAACTCAAGTTAGCTGTCAGAACATATGATAGGTTAGTATGCATAGACATGGACTATTCTGAGGGGCTTTGGGAAAACATTTGGAAAGACCCCTGCACAAATAAAGTCTAACAATCATTTGCAAAAGATTTAAAGCTCAGTGGAAATCACAGAAATAGATATTGGGTCAGAGAGAAATCGTTTGATTAACATCACTTGTCATAGTCTTACCTCCACTTATTATTCCAGCTGCAAAGTATGTCTCGGTATATCTGTGCAGAACAATAGATACCAGAGTTTGAATGCATTGCCAAATGTACTACATAATCAAATACCAAAGACCATGAGAACAATTGTGACGAAGGGCATGTTCTTTACACATCTATACCAGGACAAAGCTCTGGAGCAGAAGAGCAAGACAAACCTTTCTACTAGGGTTGTCCCGATACCGAGTATTTGCGTGAGTACTTGTACTCGCGCAAATACTCCCGATGCTTAAATAGAATACTTCCCCCCCGACCCCAACCCCCCCCCCCCGCCGCCGCATACCGTCGCGATAATCCCTGTGCAATACAGCGGGCATTACAAGTTTTCGTTTGTATACTTGTACTGCCCACCACGCCCTCTATAGACACTCCCCTTCTCTGGATTGGACGGATATGTCCAATCGCGAGCAAGGGGGAGTGTCTATGCACAGATCCGTGTATAGACACTCCCCCTTGCTCGCGATTGGACAGATCCATCCAATCCAGAGAAGGGGAGTGTCTATACATGGCGTGGCTTGTAATGCCCGCTGTATTTTGCACGGGGATTAACCCGCAGAATATGACACTGCACCGGCAGCAGCGGCGGTGGTGCCAGGTGTGAGGGACATGGCTGCAATGTGTGGGGGCACAGGACATGGCTGCAATGTGTGGGGGCACAGGACATGGCTGCAATGTGTGGGGGCACAGGACATGGCTGCAATGTGTGGGGGCACAGGACATGGCTGCAATATGTGGGGGCACAGGACATGGCTGCAATGTGTGGGAGCACAGGACATGGCTGCAATGTGTGGGGGGACAGGACATGGCTGCAATGTGTGGGGGCACAGGACATGGCTGCAATGTGTGGGGGCACAGGACATGGCTGCAATGTGTGGGGGGCACAGGACATGCCTGCAATATGTGGGGGGACAGGACATGGCTGCAATATGTGGGGGGACATGGCTGCAATATGTGGGGGGGACATGGCTGCAATATGTGGGGGGGACATGGCTGCAATATGTGGGGGGACATGGCTGCAATATGTGGGGGGACATGGTTGCATCTGTGGGGGGACATGGCTCCATCTGTGGGGAGACATGGCTGCATTTGGGGACACGTTTAAAAAAAGTATCGGTATTCGGTATCGGCGAGTACATGAAAAAAAGTATCGGTACTTGTACTCGGTCCTAAAAAAGTGGTATCGGGACAACCCTACTTTCTACTATAAGTAAGAAGGCTTTTCAGGAAATTTTCAGCAGAACTTGGGTATAAATCACAAAAGACAGAGCTATAATGATAAAAAAAATTGTTTAGTGCTAGGTAGTTTAGTCCTAGCTAAGCCCTTTCCACTTCTTCCATGTTCCCTCACTAGGCTAGGAAACATTAATTAGTGTCCCAGGAAAAATGGAAAGAAACTGCGCTAAAATTGCTAAGAAAAATGGAATACAATTACAATATGTTCAACTTGAGAGCTGCGATTATCATGTAAACAATTGGTACAAGGACAAAAATAAGAAAAAATAAATAAATCGCGCTACCCCTTAACTATGTGATAAACTTAATTAGAAGATCACCAAATTAAGAATAACATAAAAAAAACAAAAAACAAATTTGTGATATACAGATACGTGACTGATTTTTTTTTTCTTGAAAAGCCTGTGGCGTGCAAAACACAACCCAAAAACTTCACCCGGTGCAGGAAAAATGTGCACACACATAAAGAGTGACACAAAAAACTGTGAAGGGTGCATCGTCAAATAGTCCTCCAAGGAGAACCCAGCTCTGATCCCCCGGGGCGTTAGGTTCCTGGCAGGGAAAAGAGTAATAGGAGTCCAAGCAGCCGAAACCACAAGGACCCCACTAAGGCCCATGCAGCCGAAACCACATGGCCTAACATCCTCAGAGGGACTGCCGAAACAGAACCCTCCTCGGTGAGGCTCCCCCGAAGGGAGACCCCATGAGAGCAGGTGAACTAAGCCAGAAGGCCATGTCCACCTACTCCCAAGACTTTCAGAGCCAGCCCGAGGACCAGCACCCTACTCATCACATGAAAAGTGCAGGTGCACCAACATAAAAAGAAGAAACGTGACAAACGGGGTAAAACAAAAGAAAGTGGGGAAGAAGGAAGGTGGGAGAGGTGAGTGGAAAGTGATCAACGTGCAACAGATACGTGACTGATGGCATGTAGTATTATATCACTGATATGTCCAAAATTAAAAAAAAAACATCAGTTGCCGTTTGAAATCAATCTCGTGCCAATCAGTGAACATAGACAGATAATTGTATTATATTATAGTTGAAAAATAACATATAAAATTAATATTAAAATTAATCAAGGTTTATATTGAAATCAAAATAAACCAAAAATATAGTCCATAAGTGCTTTAAGAATAAATGCTGTGCACCCGTGCTCTGTGCCAAAATCCAACATCTGATAGAAAACGTGTCCAAAAAAGGTGATAGATCCTCCACCAATCAATAAAAGTGGCTCCTTACCAACTTGCCATGATCCCTTATAACAGGGGATCATTAGAAGCGTATAATTAAGGATCTCACTCACTCCAATCATGAAGCCAAACAATTAGTGTCCCGACTGTCACCCGCAATATTTCAGTCCCGCTATAAGTCGATGATTACCGCCATTACTAGTAAAAATAAATAAATACAAATTCCATAAAAAAATCCCCCATAGTATGTAAACGCTATAACTTGTGCGCAAACCAATCAGTATACACTTATTGTTTTTTTTTTGTCTTTTCTTACTCAAAAAAATTATTTGTAGCAGAATATACATATTGGCCTAAATTTATGACAAAATCTTATTTTTTTTTTTTTTTTTATTGGAAATGTTTTATAGCAGAAAAAAAATATTGTTGTTTTTTTTTTCAAAATGTTCATAGCGCAAAAAATCTAAATCGCAGAGGTGATTATAAAGAAGTGTCGCATGACTGCGCAATTGTCAGTTAAAGCAACGCAGTGCTGTATCGCAAGAAATGGCCTGGTCATTAAGGGGGGGGAGAAACCTTCCAGAGCTGAAGTGGTTAAAGGAGAAGTATGAGTTTGTCTTTTTTCCCATAATTATACTTAGCTAGGTGGATGCAGCTTTGGACCGATGCTGCATCTGTCCCCCTGCATCTCTGCACTGAGAACCGAGCCATCGAACACTGCCGATGGCTCGGTTCTCTTGGCTGCCCGAGAGGAGAGCTGCTGATTGTCAATCAGCAGCTCTCCTGCTGTGCTTCTCCACATTCATTGGAGCACTGAGCTATGGAGGGGCGGGGAACAGCTGTCTCAGTGGCTCACTGAGAGGCTGAGACTGCCATCAGTCCAGGCACCTGGCGGATCCAGTCTTCCGAAGTCAGGATGACGCGGTGCCTGGACTGATCTTGGTGACATCAGCAGAAAGCAGATTTCAGTCCACTCTGTGCTGAAAACGGGTCACAGGAGTACAAAACTAATTGCACTCCTGTGACCCTTAGGAGAAGAGGTTAAAACTAATATAAAAAGGTTATGCACAATTTCACACTTTTTACCTCCTTTCCTTCAAAACTGCTGCTGTCATGAATGTATTTGAAACACTGTAGAGGCCTATGACTTTTAATATGGGAAATATTCGAGACCTCTAACTTAAATGTTAGGACTATTTTTTTTTCAACTCCAATCTTCAGTTTATTATTATTGTTAAACCACACTGAGACGTAAAATGCAATTAGGTTAATCCCAAAAAATTGTTTGCTGGATGACATTTGAGGTCCCAGCGCAGAGGTCTGCATGTTCTTTTGTTTTAGGAACTGTCTAGGAAGCTTTCCAGCAATGTCACTACACACAAACTCCAGACCACACTATATATCTGAAATGATTTTACACATAATCTGGTAGCATCATCAACAGAGCAAACCACAGGAATGAAGTATGCAGACACAGCTTTTATTGGATAAAGCTGTATTCTAGGTTTACCTTCCCCTAAATACTTCAGCATAGCTGTGTCATGCTCAAAAGACACCTCTGTGTATCAAACAACTAAATGGACACACTGACTATAGAAACAACATTTTGATGTAAACTCTGTTGTGAAAAATCCACAAAAAGGTTTTTTTCAGGCTAAATAAAAAAGTGCAGTTATTGTTTTTGACCACATCATGTTGTTTCATTGAGTTTCATTGAGTTGTGGTGTCTGAAAGGATATATACCTTAGTTAACACAGCTAAGGAACTCTAGGATGGGGCACATAACTTAAGGTACACCTGCCTATAGCTACACTTGTTTTAAAGTGCTTGTATAGCCTTTTAAGAATATATAAATACATTAGTGTTCATAATCTGGGCACAGGAATTTAGTTCTAAATTTAAAAGGGAGGGTTTGAACATCTGTCATGCCCCCTACACACGATCGGTATTTCCCGTTGGAAATAATTTGGATGGTTTTCCGACAGAATTCCTCTCAAGCCTGCTTTGCATACACACAGTTACACAAAAGTTTGGTGAACTTTTGACTGCCAAGAACATGGTGACATAAAAGATTACAACGAGCCAAGAAAATTAAGTTTAATACTGAGCATGCGCCGAATTGTTTCCGAGCATGCATAGAAATTTTGCGTGTTGGGATTTGTACACACGATCGAAAATTCAGATCAGTTTTTTTCCTGACGGGAAAAAAGAGACCCTGTTCTCAATCTTTTTTCAGCAGTTTTCCTGTTGGAAAAAAAGTCTGATGGAGCATACACACAGTCGGGATTCCTGACCAAAAGCTCTAATCAGACTTTTTCCAACAGGAAAATCGATCGTGTGTACAAGGCATTATCCTTTTTTTGCTCCATTGGATGGATTTCCCCTTTCTCATTTTATAAGTAAGTAAGTGGGGATCACCAGGACAGAGTGGCACAGCATCACACAGAAGAGGCTCCCCACAGGACTCTTTATCACGTCCATCTACCATACCTTAAGAGACTGGTCCCGATTACCTCTTTCTTGGGCTAACCTTTGGACAGATATTTTCTTTGTCCAGCCCATGCACTAGATTTGTATCAGTGTGTGTCGAAGGCTAAAGAGACCTGAAAGGAATCCTCTTTCTTCTGCTTACCAGCAGACTGTGTCTGGTTAAATATTTTGCCATCTTATTATGATTACAAAAAACCCAACTGGCTATCTGGGTTAGATATATATTGCCAGTGTGCTGGTACCCAGGCTCCTGTTCACTACTTAATACGACCTGTTTACCATCATGCTCCTGAAGAAGCGTTCCGACACGTGAAACATGTAGAGCAGAGCAAGACTAAAAATCCTGCATATTGGACCCATGTTCAAGGCTACACACTCCATATATACCATTATTGTTTGTTGGTTATGTATTCCTCATAATTTTGAGTATACCTATACTATTACAATGTTGTGGAAGTGTGACTATAGTACTTGTCGGGGCCATATTTTGATGATTATTATATTGTTATCTATGAATGTATTTTTTTAATATATTTCTCTACAATAAATATCTATGGATTTTTATATTCATTACCCGTGTGTTGTTTAAAGTCCAAGGGCCAGAATTACAGAGCCATTACTCCGGTCTATCTCCTGTTAGACCGGAGTCATTTTAAATTACCCGTGTCGTATCATTAGTTTGAATCCTCAAACCATGATACGACGGCTTCGGGCTTCGATCCGACAGGCTTACGCCGTCGAAACTACGCTGCAATCTTTTTCCGCCCGATGGGTGGAGTTCGCGTCGTTTTCAGCGTCGGGGTATGCAAATTAGCTTTTTCCGGCGATCCACGAAGTTACGATCGTCCGTCGCATTCTCTTACGGCATCTGTAGTCATCTTTTTGCTGCGTAAAGTTAGGGAAGCAAAAATCTGGTCTATAGTTAGACGGGCCATGTTAAGTATGGCTGTCGTTCCCGCGTCGAATTTCAAATATTTTTTTTTTTTTTTGCGTAAGTCGTCCGGGAATAGGAATGTACGTAGCAACGTAATTTTGCGCAATGCATGGCGGGAAATTTCAGAACGGAGCATGCGCAGTTCGATCGCCGCAGGGACGCGCCTAATTTAAATGCTTCACGCCCCCTAATCGCGTATTTCGATTCTGCCGTGAGAAATACACTACGCCACCGTACCTTGCGGGCCGTAATCTACCAGAATTCATCTTAGAGCCAGGTAAAATACGGCAGTGTAGTGTATCTCTGATACTCTGCGCCAGGGCAATTGTACCTGAATCTGGCCCCAAGTTTCTAGTTCAAATTAGTATTCATTTTCAAAGGATGGCATAGAAAGCATTAACAACCACTTTGAGCAGGGGTAGGCAACCCCGACCCTCCAGCTGTTTTGAAACAACAAGTCCCATGAGACATTGCAAGACCCCGACAATCACAGGAATGACTCCTAGAGGCATGATGGGATTTGTAGTTACACCACAGCTGGAGTGCCGAGGTTGCTTACCCCTGACTTAGAGATTCTAACCCTTCCCTGCATTTGCATTGCCACCCCTTTCATTATTGGAAGAGAATTCTCATGATTTCTTGTCACCAGGACAGGAAGTGAAGAGACATATCAATTGGGACAGAGGCAGCAAAAAAGTTTAAAACAAACTAAAGCTTTGACTGGAGTTAAAGGAACACTAAAGGTTCGTTTTTTATTAGATCAATTGATTGCTGTAAGCTAGAGCATTTAAATATCACTTACCTCATTTTTCCTTTTGACCTCCAAAACACAGTAATCTAGGTTTGAAAATGCCATTTCCTGTCTCTCCTCTTCTTGCTTTCCACCAGCACCTGCATGGTGGAAAGCAGAATGTGCTCACCCCCTCCCTATGACTACAGCCCTGCGTGAAGATGCTCTCTTATCCCTCATAGGCATGGGGGCTAAGCCTAATGTGAACT
The DNA here is from genome assembly GCA_029574335.1 of Rana kukunoris. Lineage (NCBI taxonomy): Eukaryota > Metazoa > Chordata > Amphibia > Anura > Ranidae > Rana > Rana kukunoris. The sequence continues at coordinate 167,402,969 of CM056052.1, forward strand.
GTAGTTCCCATTAGGCCGTGAAGTAGCAAGAATGAATGCGCACCGCAAACCAGGAAGTCAGTGAGAATAACGATTCAGGAGTGACTGAGGTGAATAAAACAGCTCGATTTCAACAGGTATCAAACTAGTTATAATGCAAAAGATTACTTTTTACTTTATCAGCTACTGTCAGACTTTCATTTAAGAGGAAAATATTTTTGTCTTTACAACCCCTTTAAGCTTTAGGAGGAGAATAAGGAATATGTAATAAGTTAAGTATAACACCACTGTGTGGTAAAAATTGAATGATTTGATTGAAACCCTTCTACATGCAAGCAGAAACTGTGGTGAAGTTTTAATTTAGGGTGGAAAATCCCTTTGGAGTCTGGAAATTATTTACCTGATGAGCATGACTCAGAGGAAGTGCTATCCAAACCATGTAAGCAACATGTGTTTTTTTTACTTTCAGGACAAAAAAAAGACACTGGAAAAAACATGTAATAGAGTCTGATCTATATAAAATGAATGTCCGTTATGTTACTTGCATACTGTCAGCTGTTTGCAAGATGTAAGTCATAGTTGTTAATGATTTCCAGTACGTTTATTTGTGGTAACCATGCAACCATTCTGAAGGGATCAAACAAATCTACATTGCCTAATATTGATGGATTGCTATTGTTTTGTCCCTCCCCTCCCATAAACCATAATGAAGTAGCTCTTAGGGCACATGTGGGGTGAAAAGGTTACAGTTCATGGTCTCTGTTCATCTCATAATATAATAAATTAGTTGCTATCGCCCGCCTTTGTTCCAGTTTTCTTACATTTCTTTTGTCATTTTTTGGCTCTCTGAAGATGTCTTACTAACAGTAAATGAAAGCATCTACTTATTCTCTAAATTGTTTTAGAAATACATTATTTGTACAACACTTTAGGGCCATTTTAGATCTTTACTTGTGGTAACACATGAATCGTTCCTTTAAAGTGGATGTAAACCTGAAAATGTTTTTTTTTTTTTTTTTATGTCACATTGTAGAGTATAAGATTTCCTATCATCTGTGCCCAGTCTTGCCACACAGAGTTAATCCAGCTCTGAGCAATCCTTATTTATTGTTCAGTGAAATAAAACAGACTTACAGAGAAAAACCTTAGTCCGTTCTGCCCCCTTGCTGTGAGTGACAGGTTATTTACATATCTCATTCACTAGCCTGAAGACAGGCATTATTTTCTAATTCCCACCCCCACTCCTTTTCTGAAGTCATGTGGTTACTTTTCTGGATTTTGACTGGATGCTAGTGATCATAGCAAAATTAAGTGTAATGCCGCGTATAATGGAGTAAGCACATTTATCACGCTGTAACAGACAGAAAAGCGCAAATTGTCTTTTACTAACACAAAATCAGCTAAAGCAGCCCCAATGGTGGTGTCATCCGCATGGAACTTCCCCTTTATAGTGCTGTCATACGTGTTGTACGTTACTGCGCTTTGATAGAGCATTTTTTTTTAAACGACCGTGTGTGGGAAATGTCGTTTTAATGATGAAGTTGAAAAAAACTTTTTTTTTTTTTCTAGATACTGAAGAACAACATTTTTTTTAATGCCAAAAAACGATCGTGTGTACGCGGCATAAGGAATACATAGGAAAAAATGCATGTTGACAAGGGGAGTGTAGAGGAGGGCGTGGAGTCTACGGACATCATGACTCCGCCCACTGAGCTCCAGACAACAGATCCACCCACAGAATCTGCAGCTTTTCAGTTCTTATAACAGACAGAGGGGAGACATTTGACAGGTAAGGATACATGCAGGAGGCATGTATATCCTTATAGATCAGTACTATGGCAGTAGTTTAGAAAGGATGAGAGTGGGTTTACATCCACTTTAAAGTGGAAGTAAGGTCTTCCTCTTCAATTGTCCCTACAGATAAGACTATAATAAGGCTTACCTGTAGGTACTGTAAATATCTGTTAACTTGCACCATTTAGGAGGTATTTACTGTATACCCTGCCTTCAACATCATCGGCACATGCGCACTGAAGGAACTGCCTGCTTGTGCCGTTTCTTCAGCTCGTGTGCGCATACACAGGAGTGACATAATCACAACTCCAGCCAATCACAGCGCGGAAGCCCTCAAACCCAGAAGTAACTTCGGGAAACATGTCGCCCCTCTCAGTAGTGTGCGGGCGCCGATCCAGGGAATTGTTCTAAGGTAAGTATTTCATATTGAGCTAGTATGTGATGATTACTAGCTCATTGTGCCTTTGCCTTGCATGTTTTTTTAAGTTTGTTTTTTGAGGTATACAATCTCTTTAAAGTGTTACTAAATCCACCACCTGCATTCACTATAACTTGTCTCCCACAATACACAGAACATGGAAATGCAATAATTTTAGTAAATATAAACTGCTAAATACTTTTTCTCATCAGCAGTATATGGCAGTCGTGTGACTTGCCTGTAGGATGAGTTTTCATACTGCACTGGCTGTCCTGTCAAGATGCAGGAACACTGACCCTCTGTCTGGGAAGTGCTGATTGGCCCTGTGCTGATAATATGCAAGCTCCTAAAAATAAAAAAAAACTCTCTAGCAATACACAACAAACTGAGCATGTGCAGCCTGACTCCAGTAACTCTGTCTTAACCAGACATATTTTGGAGACGATGCAAGAAGAGGAGGATCTGTGCATACAGAATCATATATCCTGTTTACACAATGCAGAGGATTAACCCCTTGGGTTCTACAGTGAGTATAACAAGCATGCGTTACTGCATATACACAATGGGCCAGATTCAGGTACACGTACATTTGCGTATCCGAGATACTCTATGCTGCCATATTTTACCAGGCTCTACTTCGAATTCTGGTAGATTTTTGCCCGTATGATACGGCGGTGTAGTCTATTTCTCGCCGCGTAATCGAAATACGATTAGGGGGCGTGAAGCATTTAAATTAGGCGCGTCCCCGCGGCGATCGAACTGCGCATGCTCCGTTCAGAAATTTCCCGCCGTGCATTGCGCAAAATCACATTGTTACGTCATTCGTTGTTTGAGTAGCGTAGTTTACGAACATTCCTATTCCCAGACGTTTTACGTCAAAAATAATAAAAGACGTCGGAAAACGTAGAAATTCGACACGGGAACGATGGCCATACTTAACATGGGCTGTCTAATATTACAGCAGCAAAAAGCTGGTATAGTGTTACGCAAAAAAAAAGATGACTAAAGATGCCGTAAGAGATTGCGAATGAAGATCGTAATTTTGGGGATCACCGGCAAAAGCTCATTAGCATACCCCGACGTGGAAAATGACGGGGACTCCACCCAGCGGCCACAATTTTATTGCAGCGTAGATCCGAAGGCGTACGAACACGTAATCCAGTCGAATTGAAGCCCGCAGCCGTCTTTTCATGGTTTGAGCTTTCCGACTAGCTAAAAAACGCGCGTAATTTGAAAGTACTCCAGTCTAACACTAGTTAGACAGGAGTTACAGCTCATTTTATTAAAAAAAAAAAAAAAAATCAACTTAATTTATTACAGTGGAAAGCATACACCAATGTAAATTAGTGCGATCCATACTTGACCTTATACTGACAAGCAGAGTAACCAATCTGAGTGCCACTTGCCATATTCGGGCACTTACCATTAATTCAGGATAATTCTTTGAGCTCCACAGAAGAGAATTAATTATGGTATTGCAGACACAGAGATGGAGAATAGAGACCACACAGCCCAAACAAACAAGACCAGAAGTAGACTGGCAAGATATAATGGAAACTCACTGATGCCTATTAGCCACATGCTGGTTTTGGGAATGCTCCCTTTCCAAACATTTATTAAGTTCCAAACTCATTGTGGGTTTAAAAATATATTGAAAAAAAATGCACCACACTCATGGAATATCTTCAGTGCAATGACAAATATACTGTGGTATAAAGTACATTTTTTAAATATCTTACTTTAGTTATATGTAAGCATATGGTGATTTTATTTGAAGAGACAGAGACAAAATGAGTTAAAAAAGTTAAAGTGATATTAACCACTTGCCTACTGTGCACCTACACCCCCTTCCTGCCCAGACAAAATATAAGCTTCCGGCACTGCGTCGCTTTAACTGACAATTGCGCGGTCGTGCGACGCGGCTCCCAAACAAAATTGGCGTCCTTTTTTTCCCACAAATAGAGCTTTCTTTTGGTGGTATTTGATCACCTCTGCGGTTTTTATTTTTTGCGCTATAAACAAAAATAGAGCGTCAATTTTTAAAAAAATTCAATATTTTTTCCTTTTTGCTATAATAAATAACCCAAAAAATATATAAAAAAAATATTTTTTCCCTCAGTTTAGGCCGATACGTATTCTTCTAAATATTTTTGGTAAAAAAAAAATGCAATAAGCGTTTATCGATTGGTTTGCGCAAAATGTATAGCGTTTACAAAATAGGGGATAGTTTATGGCATTTTTTTTTTTTTTTTTACTATTAATGGCGGCGATCTGCAATTTTTTTATTGGGACTGCGACGTTATGGCGGACATTTCGGACACTTTTCTGACATTTTTGGGACCATTTACATTTATACAGTGAACAATGCTATAAATATGCATTGATTACTGTATAAATGTGACTGGCTGTGAAGGGGTTAACCACTAGGGGGCGGGGAAGGGGTTAAATGTGTGTCCTATGAGTGTTCTAACTGTGGGGGGAGGGGGGGTGACAGGGGGAGGTGACCGATTGTGTCCCTATGTACAAGGGACACAATCGATCTCCTCTCTCCCTGACAGGGACGTGCAGCTCTGTGTTTACATACAGAGCTCCACGTCCCCGCTCAGTTACTGAGCAATCGCGTGTGCCCGGCGGCGATCGTTGCCGCCGGGCACTCGCACGGGATCCCCGCAGAGCGGCGGGTGCGCGCGCGTGCCACAGGCGACGCGCGCGCGCCCTCCCGCGGCTTTAAAGGGACATCACGTCATATGACGTGATGTCAGGATAATGGAGTCGTCTGCCCGCCGTCATTTGACGGTGGACAGATGACAAGTGGTTAAAGACAGATTTTTTTTTTAAATAACAAACATGTCGGGGGGCGTGTCCTGGCTATGGAGGAGTGAGGACGTGTGCATCTGCTGCTCCGTTCCACCGCTGCACACCATCACAGCTACGGGAGTAAATCTCACCCGATTGCCGCACATTATGTCCCAGAAGGTCCGGGCGTCCTCGCAGCCCCCCCGAGCGGACCGCACAAGGCAGGGACACCTGGATTCCTTCCTTATGGAGCCGGGTAGACGCGGCCGCGAGGCCTCCAAGATGGCGCCGGCCGGGAAACAGCAGGGCACGGGCAGAGCCTCTAAACCATCGCCAGCTGCTGCATGCTCTCCTGTGCCTTCTCCAGCGTTGGTGAGTGACTCAATGGCCCCTGTCTCTCCAGGCTCTCCCTCCTCTCTGATGGGTCTGTCGGATGATCCTGACCCCCTGGAGGACATGGACATCAGGCGCCACATCTGGGCCCTCCCCACTAAAGCTGACCTTGAACGCTTTGCAGACCGCGTTGAGAGGGCTCTGAAGGAGGATGTGGCACAGATTAAAGCTGACACTAACCACCTGGGTAATAGGATAGAAGCCATGGAACAGAAGCTGGATGATGATGTCCTACCAGTCATCTCTCAACTGCAGGAGAAATGCACTGCTCAAAGCCGCCAGATTGAGGCCCTGATATGCCACTTAGACGACATGGAGAATCGCAGCCGCAGGGCGAATATTAGGATACGGGGTCTGCCTGAGGCGACGGGGGCTAGAGACATTATTCCTACTCTAGAAGGTATTTTTAGGGAAGTTTTGGGTCTGCCTGCCACGGCTGTGGTGGAGATTGACCGCGCACACAGAGCTCTTAAGCCCCCATCTCAAGACGTGAACAACCCGCGAGATGTCATTTGCAAACTTCACAAGTACACGCTTAAGGACCGTATAATGCAAAAACTGCGTGGTAAACCCTATTTTGATTTTGACGGTGCGCACTTGTCCTTTTACCAAGACATTTCCAGACGCACACTTATGCAGCGGCGCTCACTGCGACCTCTTCTGATAGCCCTACAAGATGCGGGTCTGTCATATCGCTGGGGCTTCCCCTTTTATCTACAGGTCACTAAACAGGGTAAAACCGTAACCCTTCGCACGAAAGACGACCTACCGAACTTTCTCTCCTCGCTAGATCTGGACCCAGTGGATTTCCCAGACTGGAGGACCTCATCGGATCTTCCCGTTGCCTCCCTTCCATCCTCGGGGCCTTGGCAATCCGCCAAGCGCAGGAACCGCAGGCGAGGACGTGGACGACCCATCTCTGGATCCTCGCAGGAACCGTCCTCCATTGGAGACTGATGACCTTCCCCGTGTTTGCCCTACTGCTCTTGTTGATCTCCGGCTGGAGATGACTGGGTCTTCCGGACGTTGACCCACTGACTCTGATCCGCATCAGGCCTGCTGCTCTTCGACCCCTTGTGGATGTCCCGCCAGTGTTTGATGACTTCTTGTTATTCTCCCTCTCCCATATCTGATGCGGTGGATGGCGGCGGATGACCCCCTTTTCCTCTTCCCATGTTGGCCACGTTCCCCCAATAGGTTACCCTCTCACTTTGGGTATTGGTCCCCATTGGGACCTTGGGCTGAGGTCCGGGCCCCCTCTCCGCCCACGATTGGGGTCCCGGACAGGGTCCATAGTGATTCTGTTGTACTATATGGCTTCGGCCATTTTGTCTTACATGTGTTTTTATGTTTGCCTAATGCTTGTTCTCTTTCTTCTCTTCCCTTCCCATGGCTTGCTCTCTCTTTTCTCACTTTTGTCCTCTCCTCCTCGCTCTTTCCTTTCTTTCCTTTTCTTCCTTCCTCTTCCTAGGTGCAACTTCCTAATCTGCCTTCCACGACGGGCGCATCACAGCGATCAGCAATTCCATTCTCTCCGACTCCCCCTATGGCCACTTTACAGGTAAGCTCTTATAATGTCAGAGGCCTGTGCTCTCCTCACAAGCGTGGCAAGCTTTGGTGGGAATTGAAGCGACTGAAGACGCAGGTGGTCTTCCTACAGGAGACTCACTTCACGTCTCGGTCGCTTCCCAAGCTTCCTACGCATATATTTAACCAATGGTTTCTTAGTACATCCCCGACCCCTAAATCCAGAGGTACTGCTATTGCCATACATAAGTCGTGCCCCTTTCAACCTACTGACTCTAGGATTGATCCTCTAGGCCGATATGTGTTCCTGAAGGGTTCCCTGGCGGGTCATAAATACACGTTCGCGTCCGTCTACGCCCCTAACGCTAATCAATTGAGTTTTCTCGACTCTACATTGGAACGCCTGGGCGAGTTTAGGGAGGGTTTCTTGATTCTCGGCGGGGACTTCAACGTTAGCCCCGATCCTTTGCTCGATACCTCCCATGCTAGACCCCCGCACTCCTACGCGTTCCTTAAACACTTCCGCAAATCCCTTCAGGCTTTCCTCTTGACAGATAGCTGGCGCCTATTGCACCCCACTGACCGTGATTATAGCTACTATTCTAGTGTACACAATGTATACACTCGCATAGACCACCTATATGTAGACCGAGACGCCCTGGAGCTGTTGAGGTCTGCCTCTATAGGTTCTATCACCATCTCGGACCACGCGCCGGTGTCGGTCGTCCTTGCATTACCCTCGGGATCTCGTCGCGCCTGGACGTGGCGGCTGAATGATAATCTGTTGGACGATGTGGGGGTGGTGGGTGAGGTTTCGGACACATTGACCCATTATTTCGCTGAGAACTCCTCTGATGACGTAGGCGAGGGCATACTGTGGGAGGCCCATAAGGCTGTGGTTAGAGGAGCGCTGATCTCCCATGGGTCCCGGCTGAAGCGGGAGCGCATGGCGGACTTTCAGCGGGTCTATACTGCCCTCCAAAATGCAGAACTTCGTCATAAGGCGACAGGAGGGCCGAGAGCGCTGGAGACTTTGACTGAACTGAGAGGGCTGCTCTCGCGCCTTTTAGATAGGCAGGCACGTAAACATCTCCGATATATGTCCCATAAGTTTTATGAACATGGGAACAAATGCGGACGTATGCTGGCACGGGCGCTTAGGACACGATCTGCCCGGATGCATGTCCATAAGTTGTCCACCCTATCGGGAGAACCGGTGGTACTATCCTCCAAAATTGCAGCGGGTTTTCGGGACTATTACGCTAATTTGTATAACCTGAACCCTGAACTGACTCCCTCCACACGGGACGCTAGGAGCCAAGAGATTCGCGACTACTTGACCTCGTCTGGACTCCCCTCGCTAACGGAGGACCAGTCCTCAACCTTAGAATTGCCGATTACCCTGACTGAACTTAGGTCAACCATAAAATCCTTGCCCAATGGGAAGAGTCCGGGCCCAGACGGGTTCACTAAGACCTACTATACAACCTTCCTCTCTCACCTAGAGACTCCCCTACTCTGCTATTTTAATTCTGTAGCCGGAGGCAAGGCTATCCCTTCGGAAGCATTGTTGGCCCACATCACGGTGATTCCGAAGGAGGGCAAGGACCCTGCTGTTCCGCAGAGCTACCGCCCTATTTCCCTCCTTAATTTGGATGTGAAGGTCCTAGCGAAAATATTAGCCAATAGACTCAAACTGTTGTTGCCTGAGCTTGTGCACCTTGATCAGACTGGCTTTATTCCGGGTAGGGAAGCCAGGGATAATTCCCTGAGAGCGGTCCAACTTATCCATTGGGCTCGCTCCCGTGCACTCCCTCAGCCTTACCTTGTCCTTTCAACCGATGCCGAAAAGGCTTTCGACCGAGTTGATTGGTCGTATCTACGAGAAGTACTTGGTCATCTGGGACTGGGTCCTCGCATGCTGGCTTCAATTTTAGCCCTATACTCTGATCCATGTGCACAGGTGAAGGTGAATAGCACCCTTTCTACCCGCTTCCCCATCAGGAACGGTACGAGGCAGGGGTGCCCTCTATCACCCCTTCTTTTTGCCCTGGTGCTGGAGCCTCTGCTCCGCACCGTTAGGGCCAATGTGAATATTAGAGGTCTGCGGGTTGGAGATACAGAACATAAGCTTTCAGCTTATGCTGACGATGTTCTTTTCCACCTTGTTAACCCACTGACCTCGTTGCCCAGCCTGCTGAAGGAACTTAATCATTTTGGAACCCTGTCTAATTTTAAAATAAATTATGGGAAGTCTGAGATCCTCCCCATCACTTTGCCTCCGGATTTACAGGAGAGACTTCGTGACGCCTTTTCTTTCTCGTGGGCCAGGTCATCCCTGCGCTATCTAGGAATACAGCTTACGGACAGATATGACGCCTTGTACCACGCAAACTACCCTCCCCTACTTGCTGCGATTAAAACAGACCTTTCTCGATGGACTGGAACTGCCTTCACCTGGTTTGGCCGAGTGAACGTGATAAAAATGAACATTTTGCCCCGTATTCTTTTCTATTTTCAGATGCTACCGATCCGCCTGCCCCGACAATTCTTTGACCGTGTCTCTAGCATGCTGACTGAGTTTGTCTGGAATGCGCGTAAGCCCCGGATAGCCCTTGCAACACTGAAACGACCTAAGACAGAAGGGGGTCTAGGGCTCCCTGACGTTAGGCGATATTACAGGGCGACGGTTCTCCAGCGACTGCTCAATTGGCGTTTTAATTCCCACTCAAAGCTTTGGGTTTCCTTGGAGAAACGCCTCGCAGGTAGGAACCTTTCGTACGCTCCATGGTTGCCCCGGGAGTATAGAGGACTGTCTGAAACGACTTCCCCGCTGACGATCCATGCGCTCTCGGTCTGGGATAGGGTTAATGCTCTGCTAAAACTGGCCCCCCCTATGTCCCCCCTGGCACCGCTGGGCGGCTTTCTCTGGTTCCCCCCGGGGGAACAGACGGCCTTTTTTGGGTCGTGGGTGGACGATGGTGGCGCCAGTTGCGGCAAGCTCATGAAGGACGGTAAACTTATGGAATATGAGGCCCTTCCTGTGGGGCGACAAGGCCCTCGAATGAATTATTGGCGCTACAGGCAACTTCACCACTTCTTTATGAAGCATGGTCATACGATTAGGAACCCCTCCTCCCTCACCCCGTTTGAATGCTTTTTTGTTAGTGATGACCCTGTCCCTCACCTAGTTTCAGAACTATACCGCTTGCTGGGTTCCGCTGCCCCTCTGTCCACACCCGCCTACATACGTAGATGGGAGAGAGATCTTGATCGGGTCTTTACGGACGATCAATTGACCCACCTGTACCATCTTACTCACACTTCCTCCATGGATTCCAAAACCCAGGAGACTAATTTTAAAATTCTGTCCCGCTGGTACCGTGTACCCGCGGACATGGCTTGTATTTACCCCGCTGAGTCGGGGCTGTGTTGGCGTGGTTGTGGACACAGGGGTACGCTACTTCATATATGGTGGGACTGCCCCTTAATAAAGCCCTTCTGGACAGACGTAAAGGACCAGATATTGATGATCACAGGAGTTGATATCCCCCTCTCTCCGGTGCACTTTCTCCTCCACGTCCCGACTATACCTCTTGGTCAATATAAGAAGAGTGTACTGCCACATCTACTTAATGCGGCCAAAAGACTGCTTCCGATTTACTGGAGACGGACTACGGTTCCTAGTCTTGAGGAGTGGACCCGGGGGGTGAGTGCGATCGGAGAGGCGGAGGATTGGGTGGCGACCTGTCGTAATCGCCGTGAACAATACTTAGCAACATGGGCACCTTGGACTGATTATGTCTCAGACCCTAAATTTGTTCCCTCTAGTTTAGATGTTGCTCTGCTGGAACTGGCGGAGCCTTCCCTTAAAGCTCGTAGGTTGCAGGCTCTTGACAGGTGAGGAGTTGGCCCTCTTGGTGGTTCATGGCTGAGGTGACAAGATGGTGCTGGTACTTCGGACTGGAGAGATGCGCCCGACGTGGAGGTGGACTCTTTTTCCGTTGGCTTAGAGGTACGCACCGCTTTCCTTCTCTTTCTCCCTCTATCCCCCCCTTTATCTCTCCCCCACTCTCTCTATCTTCCGTTTCTGAATGCACTATCCTGCGATCTTTCCACCCCCCCCCCCCCTTTTTTTTTTTTTCTTTCTTCTCCTCTGGAGTTTTTACCCCCCTCTTCTTCCTTTTACTTTTATATGATTTATTGCTGATGGGATTTATTTGTTGGTATGCAGTGGGTGTTATGGGGGGCTACTCGGAGCACATAGCTGGACCACTGTTGGTCCCGTAACCTGACATGGGGACGTCGTGTGGTCACTCGCCCTTGGTCCCTCTGGCTCGCGGGGGGTGGTGGGTGGTAGTTGGAGGCCTTGGTGCCCCCCCCCTCCGCCCTGACCGTGGGTTATGGGCCCGGGCTCGGGCTCTGATGTTTCCATTTTGGTATTTAGTATTTATTTTTTATTTTTCCCTTTTAAAGCTCCCCTTCCATGATACCTGCCCCCGTCCCTTCTGAGGCTGCCACCCATCTAACTATCTCGCTACCCCATTGCTTTGAGAATCGCTGTAGCTGCTGGGGCCTCCTTAGATGGTTGGTGGCTGTAGGGACCCCTTGAGTTATAACCGCATGTGTTATTGTTTAGACACACGTATTCAACGCGATCTGTTTAAGATTTGATTATGACTGTTGGCAGCCCTGTGAGGCTTTCGTTTAAGTATGCAGAATCCTGTTGGACATGCTTGTCCTTTGTTTGTATGATTTTCTCCTTTATTTGGTTTAATAAATACTGATTACAAAAAAAATAAAAAAAATAAAAATAACAAACATGTCATACTTACTGCTCTGTGCACTGGTTTTATTGGGTTCCCCACTGGCACTCCTGGCCCCTCTCTCCTGCCTAGCACCCAAGCAGGTTTGCTCCCTCTCTCTCCTCATTGGCACACTGGCTGTGATTGACATAAAAACCGGAGAGGTGATCAAATACCACCAAAAGATATCTCTTTACTTTGAAGACCGTAAATTTAGGCCAGAGCATTGAAATTCAGAGCCAGCAGCATAGAAAGATGTACAACATTACAAGTGCTGGTGCCAGAATTTTAATAAATAGTTTAGTGGAGAATGTTTATCTTATTGTGCTCATTGTGTTGGACTAAAAACACTAATGCCGCGTACACACGATTGGACATTCTGAAAACAAAACCTTGAATTTTTTTCTGACGAATGTTGGCTCAAACACGGTCACACACATGTTGTCGGAAATTCCGAATGTCAAGAACGCGGTGACATACAACACGTACGACCAGCCAAGCAAAATTAAGTTCGATAGCCAGTGCGGCTCTTCTTCTTCTTGATTCTGAGCATGCATGGAATTTTGTGCATCGGAATTGTGTACACACAATCGGAATTTACAACAACAAAACTTGTTGTCGGAAAATTTGAGAACCAGCTCGTAAATTTTGTAGTTGAAAATTCCGACAGCAAATGTTCGATAGAGCCTACACGCGGTCGGAATTTCCAACAACAAGCTCCCATCGAACATTTGTTGTCAGAAATTCCGATCGTGTGTAAACGGCATTAGGCTTCATTCACACCTAAGCATTCTGGATCGTGAGTGGAATTGCCACAATTCTGCCACCTGGTTCCAGAAGGCAGAATGCGTTTGCGATGCTATTTTTTCTTAATGGCACCCCAAAAATGATGCAATTTTGCCACGATTGTCGAGAGACAAATTGTGCTAAAATTGCGACAAAAACCGTGCAAACGCTCCTGGATTTGTGCCAAGAATGGGTACATGGGCTTCTTTTGGAGTGTTTTTGGAGTGGAGGGAGGCCCATTAAAATGAATGGTGTCGCTCAAAAAACTCTCAAGTAAAAAACAAAAAGAAGCTTAAAAAAAAAAACGAGTAGCAGCAGTTTTTACTGCAGATCACTCAGCTGTGAATGGAGCCTAATGGTTTAATATTGTAATGTTATTCAATACAAATGTATATACTTAAAAATGTATAAGAAAAGAGAAAAAAGAGGACCACTTTTAATTTATATACTGTATGCCTTAATACATTTCTACAAAAACAGATATACATAAGCATGTAAACAAAAATTATATTTAGAACATGTGTCTATCTGTCTTTAAAAAAGGATTGCAGTATAAAAACCATACACAGATCTTTGCCAATTCTTTAACAAACTACTACATTTTGTTGCCATTGATACCATATTTACAGAATTAATGTTTCTAAAATCTACAAATGCCAACTCACTTATATGGTGGTGTATGAAAGGGAGATACAGGTATATTGGAAAATAATGGAGTATTGTACCTCAAAAAAATAGTAAAGTGTATTAATGCAGTTAACTAAATTTGTATATTTTTCGAAGACCAGTTATTTACATTTTAGAGTAGGAGTTTATTTATCAGAGCACAACATGTTGACTTCTTAGAGGTTGATTGGAAAGAATACAATAAACCATTTATACAAAGACAAAGTGATAAGCAGTGAAGCAAGTTATAAAACATTTTTTAGGCAAACAACGCTTTTCTACTGTTCAAATTTTTATCTCTACACAACATGTGTGGCACTGTCCAGCCACCAATCACTTATTACAGTATAAGTATATTGATTCTAAGGTCCCCAACCTAAAGAACCAAAAATGGGGGCGGGGCCAGAGTTGGACTATTCCGGTACTGTTAATAAAGATATAGCAAGTACAAACAAAGATGTAAAATTCATAAAGAACATTTTATTAGAGTAAAACAAAATATAGGTTAAAACAAGGAGACAATCGACTTGACCGGTTTCGCGGCTATGGCCGCTTCATCAGAAGTATGTCTACATTGCCCCACAGGCGGGTGGGGTGGGCAATATCACATGACGTCCCGAGAGGTAAGCAGGGGGTGCGTGTGTGGATGGATCTACTGCAATACAAGCCTGTATTGTGTGTAGGGGGCCCCCGAGATGGGAACCCAGGCTAAGATGTCTGTGTGGAGCCACATCAACCCTCCACAGGTAGGTCCATGGTAATTGACCAAAAAGGGAGGGGGACCATAATGGATCCCGGGTGGGCATCAAGACAGACCGATTTCATCGGATATGTCTCCTGGAGATTTTTGTCTGATGTGTGTACACACGATCAATCCAAAATCTCCGTGGACGGACACCGCGGTGACGTGGCGGTGACGTTGACGCCACCATGTCACCAAACCAGGAAGTAAAATACTTCCACGCATGCGTCGAATCCATTCGGTGCATGCGGGGGATTTATGTCCGCTGGTTAGGCGTACTAACCAGCCGACATGTCGGACAGATGGGTTTCCAGCAGACAAGTTTTAAAACCTGTCTGCTAGCCCGTACACACGGTCGGATATGTCCGCTGAAACTGGTCTGCGGACCAGTTTCAGCAGACAAGTTTGATTGTGTGTACGCGGCCTAAGTGAAATACCACATGCACTAAAATATAGTGCACAGAGATTTTTCCCCCAAGAGAAAAAGGACAGAAAGAAGAAAAAAAGAAAATACAATAAGAGTAGCTAATCCCCAGGAGACCCTCTCATCCCATCATCATTTACAAAATTACCTGGGACTCCCTATGTACATCGCCCAAGCCTCCCAGACGGACACAAACTTTGCAACTGTAAAGGAACTAACCATCTTTTCCTGAGCCATTATCCAGGAGATTTTCCTTTTGGCCTTGGGGATGAAGACCTTTGGTTATTTCCACGCTCTAGTTATTGTTAGTTTTGCTCCCAGTAAAATTTAAAAGATTTGGTCTCAGGTGGCTCTATTGGTGTCAGGTATTTGGGCATTAAGTAGTGCTATGGCGGAATCCTTGGAGATCTGACAAGCGGTCACTTTGTCTATTATATAAAAAATTATATTCCAGAATCCCCGTAGTCTTGAATCATAGAGCCAGGGCTGTTACAGCCTCTAAAGCAAAGAACTGAGGAAAAAGCAAACATTTTTGCCAGTCTAGTTGGAATAGCATCTAATCAGAGCCTTGAGGTTCGATTAAATATGAACAGTGTTGTGTATACTCTTGTAGGAGCGGAAGAAGTTTCTATGCCAGATATCCGCATTCTATCTTTCCTGGATCTCGCATTCCCACGTATGCATGTAAGGTAACTTAGAGTTGTATCAGGTCAGTGACAGGTAAATCGTGAATGTTCGGCCTTCTAGGGAAGTTCTACTCCCAGATATTGAATGGTAGAGTCACTCCACTCAAACTGGAAGTCATTTTTAAGATTCTCTGCAATCGATTGCGGGACTGTGATATTCAAAATTTGGGGCTTGGATAGATTAACTTGCAGCCCTGAGGACCTAGTAAAATTCTCCAAAAGTTTGCAAATGTTTGGGAGAGAGTTTGTCGGTGAGGTAACGAATAACAGTAGGTTGTCAGCAAACAGGGCACATTTGTGTCTGGGAACCACAGTGTACTCCTTGGACATCAGGGTGGGTATGGATAGCTACAGTAGCACCATGGTTTCTATGGCTATCGCAAATATAAAAGTAGATAAGGGGCTTACCTGTCTAGTCTCTCTAGCTATTTTAATAGGTTAGCCCTGGAGGTGTACGCAAACTTCCGGTGAAGAGTAAAGTGCTGCTAAGATACCCATAAATCTCTGACCAAAACCCAAGCGGTGCATGATGTTGAATAGATAGGGCCAGGAGACCGTGTCGAAGGCTTTTTGGAGATCGATCAAAAGGAACAAACCTTCTTGTCAACTCCCCCAGTCCCATCCCATCCTTAGGATAGATGTGATGTCTATTGCCCTCCGGATCTGATCCGGGCCTTGTCTGGCAGGGATAATTCCTACCTGGTCTCTATGGACATAGAGGCCAATAAAGGATGCCATGCGTTTTGCTAGGATCTTGGTCAGTATCTTCATGTCATTATTAATTAGACAGGTGGGTCTATAGTTTCCCACCTTTCCTTGGTCTTTGTTTGGTTTCAGTATTACCTGAAATGAAAGCCGAGTTAAGATGTCTGTCCAGAGGGTCCCCTTTATTTATAGTGTTAAAGAAGTGTTTGAGATGCGTCGCCAAAGTCTGAGAAAATGTTTTGTAATATAGTGTGGAGAAGCTATCCGGCCAAGGGGCCGTCCCTCGTTTTAAGATTTTTGATTACAAGCAGTACTTCTTCTACTGATATTAGGGCCTCCAGTTTATCTTGTGTCGGGTTTCTAGTTTTGCAATTAATCCATGTCGGTCAAGTTATCGTTGTTAACATTGTTTTTTTCTAGAGCCTGAAAAACGTTGTTTTTACAACCCGAAAAACGATCAGGTGTACGCGGCATTACTTCTTATAGAAGGAATGGAATGTTTCCATGATGCATTGTGGGTCCAGGGTATGATTCCTACCTGGGATTTGAATTTTAGGTAAGGTGCACTGGCGTGGTTGGGGGAACAATTTGGTGGCTAACATAGGGCCTACTCTATCACTTTGATAGATTAGCCCCATTCCATCTAATATATTTTCCGCTTTGGCTGTCAGAGCCAGGTTAAGGGATAGTCGAGTAGCGTCTAGTTTATCCATAGGAACCTGTTTTGGGTCTCATTTATGAAGGCCTTGCATGTGCTTAAATTCATTTTCTAGTTTGGCAATGTCTGCCATTCGCTCCTTTATAATCTGAGTGCCGATTTGTATTATATTTCCCCGTATAGTGGCCTTGTGGCCCGCCCAGAGGGTTTCTGCTGATACTTTTGTTACATTGTTCAGGAGGAAGTATTCCTTCATTTCTTTCTCAATTTTGGTAACCTTAATCAGGTTGCTAAGAATGGCTTCATTGAGTCTCCAATGATGGAGATTTGGATGCGTAGAGTTCCTCTTTAGTATGAGTAAGACTATAGAGTGGTCCGACCACACAGTGTCTCGAATGTGGTTGATCCTAGCGTAGGATTGGTGGGGGCACGAAAAGTGGGTGTAATCTCTTTTAGTTGGATTCATTTCTCTCCAAGCATCGGCTAACCCATATTGAAAGATTAATTTAGCTATTTTAAGGCTTTGTTTGGGTGGACAGGTGAGCTAGGATCCGGGGGGGGGGGGGGGCTGGATTTACCATGTCCCTGATCCAGAGCAGTATTTGAATCACCTCCATAAAAAAACGTCCCTCCCACCATTGGAGCGAGCATTTTAAGCATCACCTGGAAAAACGCTGTCTGGTCTTGATTAGGTGCATAGTATGAGATAAAAGAATATAATTGGTCCTCCACTGTACCATTTACAAAAATACATCTGCCCTCTGGGTCCCTGTGCTCCAGCTGAGGTGTAAATTTACAATTGTGAGAAATTAGGACTGCTACCCCCTTAGTTTTGTCGTCAGCATTTGCTAGGAAGAACATAGGAAATTTGGCATGTAGGAAGGAAGGGCTATACCACTTTGGAAAATGCATTTCCTGAAGGAGGACAATGTCTATTTTTTTGGGAATGAAATGACTGCAGGATTTTACGTATTTTAACCAGGGAATTCATCCCCTGCGTGTTGTGAGAATCCACATGCAGTGGAGAAGGTAAAGTGTAGTCAGCCATTGAGCAGAGGGTTAGGAGGATTCCCACCTAATAATCTGCCACTTACCCAAGAGATGCATGCATATCCAACATGGGAGCTATTCCAGCTGGTTGCGAATTCTCGTATATAAACGGTACGGGCAGGGGGATCACGGAGGTCAGCCAAGAGAAAAAATAGGTAAATGCTAGCAAAGTAAAAGGAAAAAGAAAAGATTAGAGGAAAGCCCTTTAGGAGCTCCAGTGGGCAAGAGAGGAATATTTTCTCACTGCCTACAAAACCAACAATATTTTCAACCTCATTGTATGAGGCTGAATTCCCACCAAATGGGCATGGAGGTTCCATATCCATTGGGTGAGGTAAGGTGCAGAAATCTGCCACCCTAGCCGAGACACATCAATAAATCATAAACATTTGAAAAAATCTGAATTGTCTGACTGCAACTTGCTCAATATAAAAGATAAACTTAGAATGACCCTGTCAGGTTAAGGTAGAGGTAGAGGTGAGGGAGGGGGAAGGACATGGGAAGAATAGGGGTGGGAGAGGAAGGAGGGCAATTGGACCAGGATGAGGGTCCTTAAGGAGGGAGCCGTGAGTAGGTCAGCGGCACTAAACAGTGTGGAGAAATAAAAATGGAAAACAATAACTGTGGAGAGGTATTGAAGGTCGGACTGTCGAGGCCAAGGAAGCAGTTTAAAAATATAGTTTTAATGTAGTCATAAAAATAAAAACAGATTGAACATGTACATAAAATAGACAATGATACATATATATAGGTGGGTAAACCACTCAATACGCAAAAAATCCCCAAAGTCGCCGACGCGCGTTTCGCCGTGGGGCTTCTTCAGGACGGATGTTTAAGGATTTTTGTAAGGAGATGTATAGAGATAGTTGTATGGCCGATGACTCTGCAATCAATGCACAACAGGGCACACACCACGATCGGATATTTGATAGTATGAGAAATACTGAATTCAGGAAGGTCCTCAGAGCTTGTTATAGATCTGTCTGTTGATTGACAATAGAGTCAAAATAAGGGTATTTCCAAATTATAATATGGTGCTGTTAGCAGCCTTCATTCCTTAATAGTAGATTTTGGGGCCAACTGGGACACTGCAGATGTCATGCAGATGTACACCCTGGGACACGGACGCCTGTACGAGCTAATCCTCTGATCGGCCGGCTCATATTTAGAAGCTTAATAATCTATGCGCTGATTGGTGCTATGGTACTCCTCGACAATTTGAAGTTGATTACTTTCCCTTGGCTCTGTGTCCCAGTTGGCCCCAAGGTCTACTATTAAGGAATGGAGGCTGCTAACAGCACCATATTATAATTTGGAAATACCCTTATTTTGACTCTATTGTCAATCAACAGACAGATCTATAACAAGCTCTGAGGACCTTCCTGAATTCAGTATTTCTCATACTATCTAATATCCGATCGTGGTGTGTGCCCTGTTGTGCATTGATTGCAGAGTCATCGGCCATACAACTATCTCTATACATCTCCTTACAAAAATCCTTAAACATCCGTCCTGAAGAAGCCCCACGGCGAAACGCGCGTCGGCGACTTTGGGGATTTTTTGCGTATTGAGTGGTTTACCCACCTATATATATGTATCATTGTCTATTTTATGTACATGTTCAATCTGTTTTTATTTTTATGACTACATTAAAACTATATTTTTAAACTACTTCCTTGGCCTCGACAGTCCGACCTTCAATACCGCTCCACAGTTATTGTTTTCCATTTTTGAATCCATATACGGATGTGGCCCATGTGAGTGCAATCCCTTTGTTTTTTCTTATCCCATCTATCTACCCAGTCCACCCCCTCCCTTCCACTACCATTCTTATTTTTATATACTCAGTGTGGAGAAATGTTTGCTGAGTGGTGTGGATGATCTACATGTAGTGGACCATTTCCCCCCCAAATATTCTGCTGCAGGAGAGTCAGGACGCTCTCTACATTGCAGATTGAGAAAGGAGCTGTGTGTTAGTGGGCGTCCTGACTCTCCTGTATTCCAGGGGAGGGGATGAGCACAACACTCCACACTAGGGAGAAAGCCTTGCATTACTGTGTGGAGTTACAGACAGAAGAACAGGAAGTGAGGATTTAAAGACATTTAAAAGCAAAATCGAAGGATGAGGTAAGTGAAGGAGGACTGCACTAAGGTAAAGAGAGAGAGAGAGAGAGAGCGAGAGTGTGTAATGATGACAGTGTGCAGGAAGTCTCCATTATTGCTAACATAAATAAGTGGTAATTTGTGTATATGCTGAGGGCAGGATATACAGTGGGCACTTTGCTTTAATAATATAAATCACGGGGGCGTGTCCGGAAGCTGCCTGGTATGGACGTGTGAGCACTGAGCTCCTCCACAGCCCTCAGCAAAACGGCCTATTCAGGGGACATTCACGGCTCCTATATGGTGGGATCCAGGCGCACCCGCTCCTCTAAACAACGGGGGTCCTCTCAACCGCCACCCGGTACCTCTGCGACCCTCCGTGGGTACTTTTCGCCGCCCTCCATGCCTCGCGGCGGGGATCCCAAGATGGCGCCGGCCTCCCTCACAAGATCCCCATCCGGAACTCAGCCTCAGCCGCCCGCGTTCTTCAGCGGTTCATCGGAAGCCATCCGAGGAGCAGCAGCCTTCTATCACCCGGCTCCAGGTGCGGTGAGTTCTCCCCCACCCGGCCAGCCGCCGCCGCAGGACTCCGGGCAGGCCTCAGTAGGCCTCAGCGTCACCATGCACACACAGTGCTCTGGGACTGTCCCTAGGCTGCTCCGCACAGCTTCTGATCCGGGCCTGTCCCCTGGGAGTTCTAATCACCCCCACTCTCCTGCCTTCTCAGAGGACTTTCCTCCCCTAACAGCCCATGATGGTACCTGGGCACCGGGGCCCCCATCTGCGGTGCTCCACAGTGCATATAGGCCGCAGTCTGCACCTCTCCTGCTCCATGACTCCCCCCAGCCAAGGAGACTTTCCCAGCCCATGGAGCCGGTTGCCTCATACGCCCAGATGGTTGGCTCCCCGGCGGGGGTCCCTGGGGTTGATCAGGTGCCCCCCTCCTCCCCCCCGCTGCAGCTCTCAGAGGGTTTGAGCCCCTCAGTGTCCCGGCTGCGACCGGGGGAAACGTACCAGCCCGGCATGAGGCCCCCATGACTTCCATACGGGGTGCCTCCCCCCCCGCACCTCTCCCAACCTCTCCTGGGGCCCGCTCCCTCCTCATCAGCGCACCCCCCCTGGCAAACGTACCTCCAGGCTATGCCAACTAAAGATGACTTCAGGCTGCTCATAGAGGAGGTCAAGTCGGCCTGCCGTGCCGAGATACAGGTTCTCCATGCCAATTTTAAGCACCTTTCTGACAGAGTGGAGATGGCGGAGGAGGAGATCCAAGAAACCAAACTGGCAGTCCATCGCACTCAGCTGCAAGGTGCAGATCATCGAATAATGCTCAGGGACATGCAACGCCACTTGGAAGATTTGGACAACAGAGGGTGCAGGAACAACATCCGCATCAGGGGCCTCCCCGAGTCGGAGGGCTCCGAGGATCTGCACGGTACCCTTCAAACCCTCTTTAATGATCTCCTGGGCGAACCGCCGAACAAACCGATCGAGATGGATCGGGCACACCGCGCCCTTCGCCCCAAGGGCCCTGCCTCCAGACCCTGCGACATTATCTGCAAGGTTAATTCCTTCCCCCTGAAAGAGGCCATCATGCGCAAAGCCCGCACCGTCAGGAAAGTGGTCCTGGGCAATGCTCAACTACAGCTGTACCCAGACCTGTCCTGGATAACCCTGCAGAAGCGCAGACTTCTACAACCCCTCCTTCTGTCACTGCAGGAACGTGACATAGTCTACCGATGGGGCTTCCCTTTCAGTCTCACTGCCCGCCGGCAGGGTCAATCAGCAGTACTCCGGTATCCAGAAGACCTGGAGGCGTTCTGTGAAACAATGGACATCCCAGTCCCCCGACTTCAAGAATGGGACCTGGCGGTAACCCCACCGCCACCACCCACGGTCTGGCAAAGGGTGCCTCCGACCAAAAGACCCCGAGAACAGGGCTCCCTCCGTGGCCCCCCCACCCCCGGACACGGCTGAACACTGCTGACCCCGGACTGTCCTCTGGCCACTGTTTCAGCACCTCCCCCCTTTTTGTATTTTTGTATTTTTGTCCCCCTGGCCCACCTGCCAACCATATTGGCAGTCCCCCCATAGGCCCGTAACTACTGATCCGTGTGTTTTTTTTTTGGGCACTCAATGTTGGAGATGCGCGAGTACTGGCTCTCCCGTTCACTTGTTCCCCCCCATAGGTTTATCCTTTAAGAGTTCCCCTGATTGTTGATACTATTATTTGTGTTTATTGATTGAATCTGTTCTCTATGTCCCCCTGGCCTGGTCCCTCCCACTTTTGGGGGGCCTTGGTCGGGAGGACTTACTGGAACCCTTTGGGCCTTGAGTGGCGCGGTGCACTCTGGCCTTCTTTGTATGGTGTTACCCTGTTTGTTATGTATTTAACGCTGTTCTCTTTCTTTTTTTTTTCTTCTTCCTCCTCTCTTCCTCCTTCTTTCCCTGCCTCCCTCCTCTCTCCTCCCTCCCCCCCGCTCTTGTGGCTTGGCTCTTGTCTCTGGCGGATATCCGGATGGCTCCTGTCCCCCGGCGCTCCCCCCGAGTGGACACTGCTGAGACCACGCTCCTGGACCAGGTAAGACTCTTGTTTGCATATACCCATGATCATGGCAAAGATATTATCTCTTAATGTCCACGGCCTCAATTCAAATAGGAAGAGGCACCTTGCCCTGAGGGAGATCAGGCATTCTGGGGCGGACATAGTCCTCCTCCAGGAAACACACTTCAACAACGGAGATGCCTTTGCATTCGCGGGCAGACACTATCCCCAGATTTTTCAGGCGTTCAACCCACGAAAGCGGGCGGGAGTAGCCATCCTCTTTAAGAGCGGCTCCCCCTTCACATGCTCTGAGTCTTTTATCGACCCGAGGGGGCACTATATCATTCTGAGAGGCCTCTGGCAGACTCAACCCATCACTTTGTGCACCCTGTATGCCCCTAACACCCACCAGATACACTTCCTATCAAGGGTACTTGCCCGCCTGTTTCGGGTGCCTAGTGAATACCTGCTGATCGGCGGGGACTTCAACCTCTCCCAGTCGGTAACCCTTGACCGCCAGGTGATGAACCCCTCTGATCCACAAACCCGGGCTCACAGGGATTCTAAGTTATTTCGACAGCTCACTAGACGACATGCCCTATTTGACACCTGGCACGCCCTTCACCCGGGGGATAGGCAGTACACATTCTATTCGGCCCCGCATCGTATGCACTCCCGCATTGACTACTTTTTTGTCAATAATGCCACCCTCCGTGTCACCAAGGAAGCCCGGATACTACCGATATCCTGGTCGGATCATGCCCCGGTTGTCATGACCCTGGATCTGGGTGCCCCCAATTGTAGGCCATGTCACTGGCAGCTGAACAACTTTTTGCTTCAGTATGGCCCCTCTAGACTGGAACTGGAGTCGACATTGCACTGTTATTTTGCTGAAAATGATACCCCAGATGTCCCCCTCTCCACTCTCTGGGAAGCCCACAAGGCGGTCCTCCGGGGCCGCTGCATGGCGCTCTCCTCAGCCATGAAAAAAGATGCGAGAGCAGCTAAGATTCAAACGGAGAGGGACCTGAGGGCTTTAGAGACCCAACTGCAAACCTCCCCATCTATACCCCTTCTTAAAATAATTATTTGTCTGCGAGCAACACTCCGAGACCTGGCTCTAGGCCAGGTGGAGAAGGCCCTGCTTCGATTGAAGCAACGGTACTATGACAAAGGTAACAAGGCCCACTCCCTCTTGGCGCGTAAACTATCTGAACGCTCTCACATGGCCACCCCCCACCAGATCAAAGACGGAGCCGATCGCCTCTTGACCTACCCCCGGGACATAGCTCATGCCTTTGAGGAGTTTTACACGGCCCTATATAGTGACCCTGACATCCCCCATGACCCCCCATCCCCTGACCTTCTGAATCGTCTGCATGACTACTTGGAACGTAGCGGGATCCCCAGGATTCGGACAGCCGATCTTGTCTCTCTTAACGCCCCCATAACGGAGGAGGAACTTACAGCAGCTATCAAAACCCTGCCCGCTCATAAGTCCCCTGGCCCAGACGGCTTTCCTTATGAGTATTATAAGACGTTCCTCCCCATCTTTCTCCCGCGTATGTGCAAACTGTTTAATGCCTTCCTTCAGTCGACCCCTATTCCCTCAGATATGCAACGGTCGTTTCTAACGCTGATCCCTAAACCCGACAAGGACCCCTCTCTGTGCGCTAGTTACAGGCCAATAGCTCTACTCAACTCGGATCTAAAAATATTCACTAAGCTCCTCTCGCTGCGCCTGAACGTGATACTCCCTTTTTTGATTCACAAGGACCAGGTGGGCTTTGTCCCCCTCCGCCAAGCGGGGGACAACACCAGGCGGGTCATCGACCTGATTGATGTGGTAAACAGGGAGGGTCAAGAATCACTGGCCCTCAGCCTGGATGCAGAGAAGGCGTTTGACCGCCTCAGCTGGCCCTTCCTGTTTGCCACATTGGAACACATGGGGTTCTGTGGCCCCTTCCTGCGGGCCATACGGCATCTTTACACAAACCCTACGTCTCAGGTTAAGACCCCCTTTGCCCACTCTTCCTCCTTCCCGGTAGCTAATGGAACACGCCAGGGATGCCCGCTCTCACCGCTTCTGTTCGCGATATGCGTAGAACCCCTGGCGGCGTCTATTCGCAGGAACCCAGACATTCGGGGAGTCCCGATGCGGGGGAGGGAATTCAAGCTGGCACTTTTTGCGGACGACGTAATCCTAACCCTTACCCACCCCAGAACTTCCCTGCCTAATTTGCATGCAGAACTAGATCTCTATAGGTCCTTGTCGGGATATAAGATAAATGCGGCTAAGTCGGTAGCTCTCCCCATTAACGTTCCCGATGAGGAGGTCCGACATCTGAAACAGAGCTCCCCCTACCATTGGGTCACAGAGGGTTTAAAATATCTAGGGGTGCAGATCACTCCGTCCTTTGACACTCTATATAAGGCTAATTTCCCCCCTCTTTTCCGGTCCATAAGAGACCTTCTGCAGAAGTGGCGAGTTCACCACATCTCCCTTCTGGGTAGGGTGGCTTCTATTAAGATGGTCATCCTCCCCAAGCTCCTCTACCTATTCCAGACGTTGCCCATCCCAGTCCCATATGCAGACCTCCGAAAGCTCCAAGCGGACTTGGTGCGCTTTGTCTGGAGCTATGGGCGGCACAGGGTACCCAGAACGGTCTTGACAGCATCCCGTACCGACGGAGGTTTGGGGTTCCCTGACCTGCTAAAGTACTATCAGGCAGCTGTTGTGGAACGCGAGCGTGGAAGTGGACCCGGGCCAACTTTTAGGGCCCATGCTCCACCTTAGGACGCTCTGGCGTAGATTGTCCCGGGCTCACAATCTGAGCTCGGAGCGGTCCGTCCTGACCTCTTTTCTGTTCAATCCTAGGATGCCTGATGGTCTGACCCACCAGATGTCTTCGCCCTGGGCGACACGTGACCTCTTCCATTTTGGCCATCTGGTGGACCCTATAACCCGAAAACTGCTCTCATTCCCTGATCTACAAAAAAAATGTAACTTGCCTCGCCAGATGATTTTTGGGTATCTGCAGATAAGACACTTTGCACTATCATTCGCCCCAAAGCTCCAATTCTCAGCGCCGGCGCCTTTCGAAAGGCTGGTTTTGGAGGGACCTGCTCGCCGCGGACTGATATCAGATATATATCAGCTGCTGAATTCTCGCTCTTTCCTTACCCAGGGTAAGCATGCATACATGCTTCGCTGGGAGAGGGCACTCAGGGAGGAGATTCCGGAGGCGACGTGGAGAACGATCTGGTCTCAGGCAGCTAAGAGCTCCCTCTGTACACTGTACAAGGAGAATGCTTATAAAATACTGTATTTTTGGTATATGACACCGGATGTTCTCCATGCTATCTATCCATCCAGCTCAGACAGGTGTTGGCGCTGCCAGGGAGCCAGGGGTACTTTATACCATATTTACTGGACCTGCCCCAAGATAGCACCGTTTTGGACGGAAACCCAGAGACTGTTATCTCGTCTCCTGGGAGTGCCAGTTCCCTGGTCCCCGAAACTATTTTTACTGGGAGTATCGCCCCTGCAAATCCCCAAAACCTCCAAAAAACTGCTCAGGCATGTACTGACGGCCGCAAGGTGCCTAGTTGCCCTCCATTGGAAGCGCCTGTCTCCCCCCTCTCAAACTGACCTGTATGCCAGGATTAAGGATGTTGAGCTCATGGAAAAAATGACAGCCAGGTTGCAGGATAGATTGGAAATGCATGACGCGATCTGGGAGGAGTGGCATCGTTGTGAGGACCCGCCCTGAGCCATGGGCTAAGCCCCCCCTCACCCCTCCCCTTCTCCCCTTATCTCTCTGCGTCTGCAGTCCCCCTCTCCTTTTTCTTTTTCTTTCTTCTTCTTCTCTTCTCTCTTTTCTTGTTTTTTCTTCATCTCTCTCCTGACCCTTTCCTTCTTATTGTTGTTGTGTTATTTGTCCCTGTTTTGCAGGCGTTTCTTCCACAAATGCTATAATATGATGTGCTGAAATTAGCTATGCACTGTATTTTCTACTCCTCTGCTGAAGATTTTGTACAATTTTCTCTGTGGCACGGGGGTTACCCTGTGTCTAATAAAAACTGTTATTTAACCACTTCAGCCCCGGACCATATTGCTGTCCAAAGACCAGAGCACTTTTTGAGATTCGGCGCTGCGTCGCTTTAACTGACAATTGCGCGGTCGTGCGACGTGGCTCCCAAACAAAATTGGCGTCCTTTTTTTCCCACAAATAGAGCTTTCTTTTGGTGGTATTTGATCATCTCTGCGGTTTTTATTTTTTGCGCTATAAACAAAAACAGAGCGACTATTTTGAAAAAAATGCAATATTTTTTACTTTTTTCTATAATAAATATCCCCAAAAATATATAAAAAAACATATTTTTTCCTCAGTTTAGGCCGATACGTATTCTTCTACATATTTTTCGTAAAAAAAATCGCAATTAGCGTTTATTGATTGGTTTGCGCAAAAGTTATAGCGTTTACAAAATAGGGGGTAGTTTTATGGCATTTTTATTATTATTATTTTTTTTACTAGTAATGGCGGCGATCAGCGGTTTTTTTCGGTACTGCGATATTATGGCGGACACTTCGGACACTTTTGACACATTTTTGGGACCATTGGCATTTTTTTTGCGATCAATGCTATAAAAATGCATTGGATTACTATAAAAATGCCATTGGCAGTGAAGGGGTTAACACTAGGGGGCGGGGAAGGGGTTAAGTGTGTTCCTATTTGTGTTCTAACTGTATGGGGGGGTGGCCTCACTAGGGGGAATCACTGATCTTCTGTTCATACATTGTATGAACAGAAAATCAGCGTTTCCCCCGCTGACAGGAACGAGCGCTGTGTGTTTTCACACATACCTCCCGTTCCTCGCTCTGTAACAAGCGATCGCGTGTGCCCAGCGGCGATCGCGCCCGCCGGGCACACGCACGGGACTCGGGGGCGAGCGGGGGGCGCGCGCACGCGCCCCCTAGTGGCCGTGAAAGGCGCGACGTAGAGCTACGGGCTCTCGCGCACCCGTGCCGACCTGCCGCCATATTACTGCGGCGGCTGGTCGGCAAGTGGTTAAAAAAAAAAAATAATATAAATCACAAGGAACAATCACAATGCATTTTCCATGACCTGACTTCAGTAAAGTGATATGTGGTTTCTAAAAAAAAATAAAAAAAGGAGGCAGCTTTTGAAAATGATAGCTGCCTAGATGTCTCGCACTTCCATATTTACCTGGGACATTTACATGGAACAAGTCTGCATACTGAATTTCTAATTTAGGAAGTCAGAAAGTATTGAAGGATATGGATCAGGATAACAAACAGGCAGCTAACATTTTTAGGTGGAAACATTTAGAATGGTAATTATTTGAGAAAGTGCAAACACTACTCTAGTTATGGTGGTTAGTTCATTGAGCACTATACACGTAATTTGCTTGGGAATTTTATAGTTTAACATATTCTTTTACTGGAAAAACATTTACCCAAATATCAAGAGTTTTAATAATGAAAAAAACAGTTTGAGGAGCTGAAATATGAGGAAGCAATGCATTATCCTTGTGGTGTTTTCCTTTACCAGGTAGAAGATAAATTGCATAACCATTGAAGTGCAGATGGACACAGTCTGTGATCTGCAGAAATCATGACTAGTGTAGATTAGATAGTCCAACCTTTTTCTCCCCACCTTTAGAACCCCCCAAATTCTTTAAACATTTTTCCATTTACCCATTAACGAGATAGACACAGGAGTTGGAGTAAACTCGGCCACGACAGCCTATTTATTTTTTCAAACCAAATTAAATATTTAAATCCAATTATATAATTCCAAGTAAACAAAACTTTATTCATTAACATTTAACCCAAATAACTTTATTAACACCCGTCCAATTTGGTCTTTGACAGCAACCCCACTTAAACCTTTTTATTTTCCATTACACTGCGTTACCATTACCATATCCGGCCCCCAGCCGACTCCAGCTCGGAGACACCCCCTTTTTACACCGCAGTGTACCATAACCGTATTCCAGCGGACACCGTTCCACTGGAATAACACCATACGGGGGCCATCCCACCGATGAGCCCCCCACCATTTCCATTCCATCTGTTAACTGTCACCATCAAAGACCAAAGGACACCGCCAACACTGTCATGACAACCTTTCTTCAGAACCTGAAAGAAAAGAAAACAGACGCACAACACCAAAATACCACAAAACGGGAGGTTGGGTAGCACCCCCACGTAAACCTTTTTTATTTTCCGTTACACCGCGTTATCATTACCATCTCCGGCCCCCAGCCGACTCCAGCTCGGAGACACCCCCTTTTTACCAGTGTACCATAACCATATTCCAGCGGACACCGTTCCACTGGAATAACACCATAAAGGGGGCCATCCCACCGATGAGCCCCCACCATTTCCATTCCATCTGTTAACCGCCACCATCCAAGACCGAAGGACACCGCCAACACTGTCGTGATGACCCCTCTTCCGAATCTGAAAGAAAAGAAAACAGACGCACAACACCAAACATACCACAAAAACAGGGAGGGTGGGTGGGAAAACCTGGCTCCCAGCGTGCTACACTTCCTTGAATGTCCCACGTGTGCCCCCACCCCCCTTTATAAAGGGGGTTCCTCCTACCCAGTCACCAGAGCTCCTACAGCCACTCCTTCCTTCCTTAACCCTTTGTTGCACTACTCCTCACACAGTCATGCCCAGCCCTCCGTTATTTGTCTTTTTTGTCATGTCACTCCGGGCTTTCCTTGACTAGTGTAGATTAGATAGTCCAACCTTTTTCTCCCCACCTTTAGAACCCCCCAAATTCTTTAAACATTTTTCCATTTACCCATTAACGAGATAGACACAGGAGTTGGAGTAAACTCGGCCACGACAGCCTATTTATTTTTTCAAACCAAATTAAATATTTAAATCCAATTATATAATTCCAAGTAAACAAAACTTTATTCATTAACATTTAACCCAAATAACTTTATTAACACCCGTCCAATTTGGTCTTTGACATCAACCCCACTTAAACCTTTTTATTTTCCATTACACTGCGTTACCATTACCATATCCGGCCCCCAGCCGACTCCAGCTCGGAGACACCCCCTTTTTACACCGCAGTGTACCATAACCGTATTCCAGCGGACACCGTTCCACTGGAATAACACCATACGGGGGCCATCCCACCGATGAGCCCCCCCACCATTTCCACTCCATCTGTTAACTGTCACCATCAAAGACCAAAGGACACCGCCACAGGCCGGAAGGGGAACCCCCTTTCCCTTGCGGACCCCTCCACACCCGCAGGGCCCTCTAGATCCCCTCCTGTAACCTAGTACCCACAAATCCATACCCACAACGGTTAGGTGAACACCATCTACAAGCAGGTACAGACCCACATTAACCTCCAACTCCGTGTAACGAACAACCAACCCCCCGTGCTTAGCCACAAACCTCCCCACCACCTTGTTCCTCTTGCTAGCCACTGACCTTGCCATGCACCATGTGGTCCGAGCTACTATGTCAGGCCACACCCGCAACATCCCTGGAAAAGCTGCCCTGAACATGAGTATGTCCGCCTTAACAGCGGAGATAAAATCCCCCATCGACCGAACCCCCAAGGTCATTGCCCCACACGTGTAAAACTGACACGTCGGGCAGCCGGTTGAGCCGGGCATAGCGCTGCACCTCCGGCAGCACCCTGCCCTACCTCATCCCAGGAAACCGCCAGCCAACGAATTCTCACCTCCCGCCTGGAAATCCTCAACTGTCTACATCCGGGCCTAGCATCCACTCTCCTTGCCCCCCCTTGCAAACAGAATAATGCCCCATGATCCACACGCGGTGTGAGTGACCTCCCTCTGAAAAAAAATAACAACAGTGATAATCATGCCACGACCCTCCGGAATATCATGAACCCACCTCCTCCAGTCCATACCTCACCACCACACCTCAATCCAGCGCCATGTGTTGGCACACACAAGAACGAAATCTTCTAGATTCCCCACCACCCGATCCTTTTTGACCGCCACCTCATCCAACCCGCAACTGGCCGCCCCGATGCGGAAGGTGTGTGAGGTAAATTGTAACTCAGCAAACCCAGCCGTTGTCAGACATTTCTTACACACCTGTCCCAACTGAAACCGTGACACAAACGAACCATCCCCATGCATAAAGAAGGGCCCCTCCAACCCAGGGCGTATCGTTAAAAAACTCCTGCACCGTCCGCAGAGGGCAGACCCCCCGAACCCAGCAAAGGATACAAACGCATCCACCCCCTTTTTCCCTCTGATCCGTTTTGGACCCACAAAAACGAAAACCACACTGTCCTCCACCAACTCAACATCCTCTACCATTAGACCTCCCGCCACCTATCTGGAAGGGCTAACCAACTCACCCACCCTAAAAATTTGAAAAAACGCCACCACAAAACCGTATGGAGTAAAAATAACTGGATGTCCCCCAAAACGCCACAAATCTTCCGGAAAATAGAAAATTCACCGGTCCCCGCCGTTCCCTAAGAACGTGACTTTTCTGTAATCCTTACCCGCCTGTTTTACCCCCCCTTTTTTCCATCTGTCCAGCCGCAAAATACACCACCAACCAACCCAGCTCCACCTCCCCCAGCTCGGCATCCATCCGCCGTTTTAACACAGACCATTCGTCCCTTACCTTCGCGTACGCCGCCCATATCGGCCCACTCACCGACCTCCTAAGCCAGCTTGTGGCGACCCCAACGCAATGCCCCACATCCCCCCCGGGCCTGGGGCCCCTCCTCTGTCTTCCTGCATAGCCAGCTCTCTGACTTGTCCCACTGAAAAACCGAGCTTTAGCGAGTCTGTTGTCTACACCACGGAATGTGCCCAGCGTACAGAAAGATGTTCCAGTGTAAACAGCGCAACACGAGGTGGCGCAGCAACCGAACCACCGGCAACGAGGATCCGGAAACTCGGTTGATAACTTCCACCAACCCCATATTGTCACAGCTCGATCACTACCACCACATGACAGAGCTCCAGCAGCACCAGGTTCCTTTTAAAAACCCGCCGCCACCCAGGACTCCGGTCACGCCTCCCCACTCCATTGTCCCCTGAAGAAAGCCCCCGTAACCCATGGAGCCCGCCACGTCCCTGACGATCTACCAATCAAAGTTCCTCACCGGCCCCGACATACAAAACGCCCGCCCATTGTACTCTTCCCAGAAGGTGTGCCACACCTGCAGATCCACCTTACATTCCCCTGACCAGCGAATGGAAGGCGTCGGGGGCCCTGTCCCCACTGTAGCTGCCGACAGCCGTCCGCAGAACACCCTGCCCATGGGAATGATACGGCAGGCGAAGGTCAACTTACCTAGCAGTGACTGCAACTCCCTTAGCTGAACCTCATTCCACCCCAACATCCCCCCGGAACACCAGCCGGAGGTCCTCCACCTTGTCCCCCAGCAGCATACCCTCCATTGCCCCCGAGTGAATCACGATCCCCCTGCACCTTCGACAAAGAACAGGGAATGACAAATCCCTCGGATAAACTCCTCTACGAGCAGCGGCGCCGCCGCCCTGTCTGGGTATCTACGCTAAAAAGGTCCCCTCCTTTCCCCCCTCACTGGCGTTGTTCCCCCAACACACCCCCCCATTTTTTTCCCGGCCGGCGATCCAGAAGTGGGCGTACCCTTGGCCCCGCCCTGAAAAACTGAGGATTAGACTGGGGCGCGGAAATCATCCGTATCCACAAACTGATATCTTTGTGGTCCCATCGCAGCGTAGGGCGCCCAGCCCGCCGCTGATGAAACTGCTCGTCATACTTTAACCCCCCATATACCCGATAAGCTTCCCACATAGCGTCCATATAGCAGAAAAACAGAACAGTGCTCCGGGCTCTTCTCCCCAAGGCGCTGCAACCAATCGCCGAACGTACTAGGAATCACCCCTACCTTCTCTTCACCTCGTCATCCTTTTCCAAAAACTGTCTGGCTTCACCCTATCCAAATTAAACTTCCCCAAAAGCAACAGGGAAAGAATCTCCGCATACTCACCTTTTTCAATTTTTCCCCTGACCTCCTGCTTCAGATGAGCCCCCCAGCGGCCCCCCCAAGCATACATATATAAAACTCACCTTCGGCCGCATCAGCCATCCGTACCACGTCCGTCCTGACCCCCCCCCGTGTCACGTCAGGAACTACTGTCCTGCACCACCCACGTACCTCCCCCCACCGGGGGAGGTACCCCAACAGCCACAGGAACCCCCCCAAGCCGATCCCCTAACCCAGGGTGCCGCTTGAGATGGTGTCCCCCCCCCCTGGCAACGCTGTACCAGGTCCCAAAAATTAACACACAACAAATCCTGTAAGCCTCCCCCCAGGGGAACCCTGGGCAGCAGGCAACACTCCCACCCCCCCGGGGCCCCTGGTTGTCGGCAAACATTACCCCTCCCACATTACCCCAATTACAGGGAGACCCCCACCCCCCACCAGCAAACACCCTGCAGTAACAAATATTCCCCAAAAGTATTGTTAGTGGACTCACCAGGCTGGCCGGGAACGTCCCCCACAGCCGTCACCGGCAACTCCACCGCAGGCGATTCATCCATGCGACCCTCTTCCTACGATCCTGATGCCTCCCCCTCCAAACGATCTTCCGAGGCCGGCGTCCTCGCTGACATCTGCCTCCCAGGCACGGAAGGCCTGGAGGCCGAAGATCCCAGCCTCCCGGCGGATCGTCCTCTACCACTCGACCCAGCCGTGGACGTCTCCGTTCCGCTGCTCCCACCGACGGACCTCCGCTCGACCTCCCTTCTCCGATCCGGGGACTCCGGCCTCCCCACTGCCCTGGAACCGGTGGTCGCGATCCTGAACGACCCCCCGGCTGTTCCTCCGCGTGGCGAGGATCGGGCGCCATTCCGGCCCGAAGCCCCGCCTACCGGGCTCAGACTAAGCGGCGGATTGCGTCCGCCATACTCCCCGGCCGAAAAATGCGTTCCTCTGCCTGTGTGGGGGGGGGGGGGGGTGGGTTTGCAACAGGCTGTAACCATGTGGACGAGGATCGGGCACCATTACTGCCCAACGCCCCGCCCACTGCACCCAGACGCTAGGCCGACGGGGGCAGAGGATCCACCTGGGTGCTCCTGTACATCAGCCGTGTTTGTGGCCTGGGCCTTGGGAAGCAACAATAAAAACCCGCGGCCGCCGAGCGCGTGGGGACCCCAACGTGGTTGTACCCGACCCCCCCCCCCCCCCCCCGCCTCGTCCCATACAGCCACCCACCTGTGAATCAAGCCCTCCGGGGGTGTTTGTGAAGCAGACGCCGCCTAAGGCCGGGCTCAAACCTATGCGAATTGGTTGCGGCTTAAACCGCATCTAATACGCAGAACATTTTGTTCTGCGTTGTGGAGGCCTTGCAGTGCGGCTCAGGTGCGAATTCAGTCCCATTATCTTCTATGGGTACACAGCTGATTCTCAGATGTGTTCAGTTCTCTACAGGAATTTCTCTCATTCAGCTCAATACACTTCTCCCCCACTCTCCTCTCACTCAGAACTTCCCCCAGGTCTCCAAATTCTCAGCAAACGGAGCTAATCTGCTGAACACTTCTCTTATCTATCTGCAGAGATAAAAAGCTGAAATACACACTGCACAAGTGTGAACACAGCCTTAAAGTCCCCAATCTGTCTTCTAATGAAAGCTGGGAGCAGGGAAAAACCTGGCTCCCAGCGTGCTACACTTCCTTGAATGTCCCACGTGTGCCCCCACCCCCCTTTATAAAGGGGGTTCCTCCTACCCAGTCACCAGAGCTCCTACAGCCACTCCTTCCTTCCTTAACCCTTTGTTGCACTACTCCTCACACAGTCATGCCCAGC
Organism: Rana kukunoris; assembly: GCA_029574335.1. Taxonomy (NCBI): domain Eukaryota; kingdom Metazoa; phylum Chordata; class Amphibia; order Anura; family Ranidae; genus Rana; species Rana kukunoris. The sequence goes on from CM056052.1 coordinate 167,436,898, forward strand.
CCTCCGTTATTTGTCTTTTTTGTCATGTCACTCCGGGCTTTCCTTTATACTTAAAGTTGTTGTCAAGGGGAAACAGGTGTGAAGACAGCAAGAGGGATTTGTGGTTTTTACCCTTTCAGAAGTTACAATGATAAGGGTCCTTACACACGGAGCGGTCCGTTTTTCGGTCCGCTTCGTGTGTCCGTCAGCTCAGCGGGGGGTCTCCACTGAGCTGTCGGGCGGACAGGGCGGTCCCGCACACTGTGCAGGGACCGCCCCATCTCTCCTCCGCTCACCCCTATGGGGAGTCGGATGGAAACGGACCGTCTGTCTGTTTGCATCCGATCCGTTTGGCCGGACGGAAGAAAAATAGGACATTCTTCCGTCCACAAAAACGGATGCGGATCGAGCGGACGTTAGCGGATGCATCATCCGCTAACGGATCCGCTCCCATAGGGAAGCATTACAAGTCCGTTAACGGACTTGTAATTAGCGGATCGTTCGTCCTCTAGTGTGAAAGGGCCCTAAATGAATTCCATTGTGCTCCGGTGGTCATCTCAGGTAAAAAGGCACATTTTATCACTGGAACCAGTAGTATTAACATGTAATAAAATGTGATAAATGACTCACAGTTCTCCAGATGTCTGCTGGAAAACCTTGCGCCAAGTCAAGTTCATATCAAGATTGGAACTTAACACGACTGAAAAACAGCTTTTGAATCTAGATGAAAACTTAAACAGATCAAGTTTTTTAAAGTCAATCTCTGACTGAAATATATTTTAAGGTATTATTGAGCATGGCAGATGGATCATAAAACCTGGACTGGCAGTTTCCAGAAGGTTGGTATGTCTTGGGGTAGCTTCAATTGCCTGACGTGCCTCCGTCATTTTTTGTTATATACACTATATTGGCAAAAGCATTGGGTCACCTGCCTTTATACATGAACTTTTATAGCATTAGAGTCTTAGACCAGAGGGTTTAATATTGAGTTGGCCCATCCTTTGCAGCTGTAACACCTTCAACTGTTCTGGGAAGACTGTCCACAAGGTCTGGGAGTGTGTCTATGGGAATGTTTGACCATTCTTCCAGAAGCACAATTGTGAGGTCAGGCACTGATGATGGATGAGAAGGTCTGGCTCACAGTCTCCACTCTAATTCATCCCAAAAGATGTTCTATCGGGTTGAGGTCAGGAATCTGTGCAGGCCATTTATGTTCCTCCACCCCAAACTCATTCATCCGTGTCTGTGCACTGGTCCAAATCATTTGGTGGACAGGGGATTATAGTGTGGGGGGTTTTCAGAAGTTGGGCTTGGTTCCTTAGTTCCAGTGAAGGGAACTCTTCAGGGGTCAGCATACCAAGACATTTTGGAAAATTTCATGCTCCTAACTTTGTGGGAACATTTTGGGGGTGGCCCCTTCCTGTTCTAATATGACTACGTACCAGTGCACAAAGCAAAGTCTATAACTCAGTTTGTCAATAATTGATTGTTTTAATTTTTTTATTAACCAGTTAAGGACCGCTGTATGTACATTTACATCAGCAGAATGGCACCGACAGGCACATCAACGTATATATACGTTGGTGCCTTGAGGGGGTTCGGGGGTCGGATCGGACCCCCCCCCCCCGTACATACGGCGGTCTATTTTGCTGGCCGAGCAATCCGGGATGAGGGGGCAGCTATTCGTTTTTGTCCGCCCCCTCCGGATCGCTCTTAGCCAATCCGCGCGCTCCCCTGCCTGCACTTACTCCTCCTGTGTAAACACAGGAAGGAGGAAGCGATGTGATCTCTCCTTCAGCGTTTTTTTCAACCACCGCTGAGAAGAGATCACATCGCACAGTAAGTCTGCACAAACGCTACACTTACACACACTACACATAGTCACATTAACCCCTTGCGATCGCCCCCCCCCCCTCCTCCCTGTCACAGTGTCACTGAATGCAGTAATCATACATGTATGATTACTGTATTTAGTGTCAGTGTGACAGGCAGTGTGACAGTCAGTTAGTGTTAGGTTCAGGGTAGCCCCCGTACCCCCCCTAAGTAAAGTTTTAACCCATTGATCACCACCCTAGTTAACCCTTTCACTCCCTATTGCCAGCGTCACTAAGTGATCATTTTTCTGATCGCTGTATTAGTGTCGCTGTTCCCGCTAGGTAGCTAATTTTTTTTTTTTATTGCGATTTTTTTTACTAAAGACATATGGCTAAATAAATTGTGGCCTAAATGATTGACTAAACTTTAGTTTATTTGATTTTTCTTATAACAAAAAGTAAAAAATATTGTTTTTTTTTCAAAAATGTCACTCTATTTTTGTATATAGCGCAAAAAATAAAAATCGCAGAGGCGATCAAATACCACCAAAAGAAATCTCTATTTGTGGGAAGAAAAGGACGCAAATTTTGTTTGGGAGCCACGTCGCACGACCGTGCAATTGTCAGTTAAAGCGACGCAGTGCCGAATCGCAAAAAGGGGCAAGGTCATTTAGCAGCATTTTGGTCCGGGTCTTAAGTGGTTAAAGTGGGGTAAACCTTCCTATTTATTACAGCCAAGGAAGCTGCCTTCTTAGCCTCTGTTTGATCAGCAGTCAGGGGCGGAGTGACCATTCGGCACTCGGGCACTGTCCGAGGGCCACATGGCACTAGGGGGCCCCATCAGTTTTGCCAGCCTCAGTTAAACCAGGGATAGTATGTAAAAATCTGTGTTTCTTTTTAAAATCCCAAGATTATAGCTGCCCGCCTCTCCAGTACCTTTTCAGTGTGTGTGTGTGTGTATACTGTGTGTATATACTGTGTGTATGTGTGTGTATACTGTGTGGCCCCATAATCTCCTATTGCCTGGGGGCCCTATGAGTTGTCAGTCTGCCCTGTCAGCAATTGCCATGATGCGGCATACATGAACAGTTTTGACACCAGCAATTTAATAGATGGACAGTTCAGTAATGAACACAAGCATTTGTGACAGTTATCATGCCTTGAATATAAGGCGGCGTACACACGGCCGAGGTTCTCGCTGGAATGTGCATTCCAGCGAGGACCTCGGCCGTGTTTACGGTCTCGACGAGCTTCCCGTCGGGAAGCCCGTCGAGCAGAAATAGAGAGCACGCTCTCTATTTCCTCGACGGCCCGCATGGAAGAATGGCTGGTTGCCATTCCCGACGGGCGGGTCGCCGATTTCGACGGCCGGCAGGGAACCTCGACGGGCGGAATGATGTGTTCTGCCCGTCGAGATTCCCTGCCGTGTGTACGCCGCCTAACTGTTTTGGGAAACAGTTAAATCTGTAGCATGGATGAGCAATGCTTCTTGGCCTTTTGTGTCGTGTGTGTGTAAGTAATGCGCAAAACTCTAGGTAAATGTGTAGGCAGCCAACACAACAAAGAAAGTTGTACAAGTGTATTGGAAAATAAGTGTAGCGCCAAAAAGAGAAAATCCACTTGTGAAGTGGAAAGTGGAGACAGGAGCTCCAATCCTTATTTTCACTCGTGTTAAGGGTATCACTCCCTTAAGTGATGGTTAAATGTCAAAAGTGAAAAAAATATATATAGGTATGGCCGTGATCTGCCTTATTATAAACACAAAAACAACACAAAAAAACAAAACTTTTGCAAGTGATGATAAAAAACCGTGCTGCACAAATAGTGTAAACAAAGGCCCCAAGTATCAAACCTTAGACCAAAAATATAAATCTGTAAAAATAATCACAGTGACACCTCTAAATTAATGTGCACCCTCAAGTGGAAGAGGGTTGTGAATATACTAGATTGGTAAGATCAAACACCATCTATGGGAAAGTTCAAGAGCCTAAACGAGGTCTCCACAGGACATCAACACTGGGTCCTGAAGATAGTCTTAGAACTGGAAAAGTGAGTCCGCCCACTCTATGGGTCTTATGAACAAAAACTTTCCTCCCACGGTAGATGTAAACAGGTTCAAGCACTTCAGAAGATAATATCCAAAAGTGTGGAAATGTAGAAATAATGAGGTACTCTTACCGGATTCTGTGGACCCTTAACTCACCGTACGGTGGAGGGTCTATAGGGCATAAATCAATCCGTGGCTGTCTCCTCTTTGTCCTCTCCGTGATGTCATCAGGGAAATGGCAGGATCCAGAGGGCCTCCGGTGTTTGAAGATGATATTCACAATCAAGGATATAAAGATGTGACTCCATAAACCGAAAATGGTGTATTCAATCAGTGAATATTTACACCCAAAAAGGAGAAAAAATTCTCATAGTGTGAAAATGTATAATTTATTAAAAAACAAAATAAAAATGTAAAAATACATAAACAGTCCCACAGCAAAATGTCACACTCCAATCCAAAAAGAATATGAATATAAAATGGTCCCAATGGGAAACCACATCACAGATAGAAATGCACTTTAACTCCACCACCTTGGATAGGTGAGAGTATATCAAAAAATGTGCAAAAGGTTGGGTATGACCCCAGCGTACCAGACCGGTTTTGTCTTAGACAGACTTCTACAGGGGTGTATAGCATGGACCCCCTCAACCTGTGCACATATATATATTTAGAAAAGGATAATAACCCACCTGTTCCAGATTCACGCTCCCCCTCTGGGAGGTGGTGGCGTGCGTACCAATTAGGCATATTGCCTTCATTGTGCGTTCCAGGCCCCGGAAGTGTGGGGGCGGGATAAAATTCACCAATAGTGGAGCTTGTATCAACAGCGTTCCACGTCTCCTATATTGCTATACCTCCTCCTATCTTCGTAGCATCTCTCCCATAGGAGGATGGTGTGTGACGCTGTTCAGTTGCGACTAACCAGCGTGATGACGTCACATATGTGTCAGGGTCAATCGCGCCGCGTGTCCCGCGCTTCTCACGCTGCGTTCCACGTCTCATTTTGGCGCTGCATTCCACGCCTCGTTCTGGCGCTCCCCCCATTGGAATGTCTAAGCGTTGTTATCACGCTGACAACCAGTGGTGTCATACACCGCAGGAGTCGGAGTGCGCTCACACAGGATTCATAGTGTATAGCAATAATCAAGGATAATAAGAAAAAACAAATGTATGTGTATGTATGCCCCCTCTTGTGGACGGCCTGGGTGTATACAGCCCAAACATGTCTCCAAATCATTGGGGAAGTGGGTTCAAATAATTTATCTAAACAGGTGGGTATAATAAAAACAAGAAAAAACATAAATTATTCATCAGCACTGGTACTATACATATAATGGAATCCAGTTAGCGACAAATGGACCTAATGATAATTTAAGTGGTCCCTATACAGCAATACATATGTATATTAAGCAGTATCGAACCTCACAATTTTTTTTTTATAAAAAATATGCGACGTATGAATGGGGTGTTCATGCCTGGCTGATAAAAGCATTTACATCCCACTCAACGTTTAAACCATGTGGAAAATAGCTTTTCAACTGATATATCCAGTAAACTTCTAACTTGGATACCCCTCTGACTTTGGGTTCTCCTCTCCAGTGGGGTACAAATTTATCAATGATTTGAAAACTCGTACCCCCCAATTTCTTGTTGTGACACTCCAAAAAATGTCTGGGCACAGTATGGTTGTCATGGCCCTTAGTAATTTTGGTCACATGCTCACCCACCCTTGTGGAGAAACTACGTATAGTGTGCCCCACATACTGCTTCCCACAAGGGCAGGTGATCAAGTACACAATGTGTGTTGTGGCACATGTAAAGAAGTGTTTCATGGGGTATTCAATTCCCGTCTGTGTGGATCTACATAAAACTGGTGGATTTCTTTCTTCCACACGTGTTATTGACACAAACAGAGCATTTTCTGCAAGGGTGATATCCTTTGGATAGAGGGAAAAAAGATGGCTTATTGGGGGGGTCAGGGACATTAGGAGCGATTTGGTTTTTTAAAGAGGTGGCTATAAATAATACCAGCTCGATCTGGAAGTGAAGGGCCCAGGACCTTATCACCTTTTAAGATCTTCCAATGTCTTTCAATTATCCCTTTAATTTGTTTATATTGTGTGGAGAAGGTGGTGAAAAAGGAATTTCTAAACTTTGAATCTGAAGTGGTCTTAGGTTTTTCTTTGGTTAGTATAGTTTGATCAACTTTTGAGATTCTGTTGATCTCATTGTCTACCTCATGGCTAGGGTATCCTTTATCCAAAAAATGCTTCTTGGCCTTTTGTGTGAAAGACAGGCATGCAAAACCCATTGCTAAGAAGTGTTACAGCTGTAATGGCTGAGTTTTAGCACACTGTTATAAGAAGCATGTAAATCAGGCAGCTCCATGATCATTTGACCACTGGTGCTGCTCCAATTGGTTCCTGCATGTTTGCTCTCAGTGACTACTCTAGGAGGTAAAGTCAGTAGCCTTATTGAGGGTAAAGTGTCTACATCTAAAGACTCTTGAGACTACCATGGAAGAATTTCCAAAATTAAAGATTCTAGAGCACTAGTGTACAATCTATCCTTTGCAAACATACAAGTTAATGAGATGTGCAGATTCAAAAGTCCAATGGGGGTACCCCAATCATTCTGCAGCGGCCAACAAATGACAGCCAGGAAAACACCCACCAATAAGGCAAAACAACAGGGCAGAGTGCGCACTAATAGAGTAGTAATCATTTTTAATCATAATACAAGCAGCAGTATACAGTGCATTCACAAGAGGAGAATAAAAGATTGCTGTGGAGTAGTTGTCTTCTCTGTATCCAATATGGCAAAGATATCCAGGCCACAGATAAATGATCTTTTATTTTCTTCTTGTGAATGCATTGTATTCTGGTGCTTGTATGATACAAAGTTATTAGTGTTATTAGTAGACTCTCTGCTCTGTTGTTTGGCCAATTTTGGAAGAGCCTAAAGTACAATAAGATTAGCTCAGACAGGGGGTAATTCTTACTTCTTAGGTTCTTGCCTGGGCAAAAATGACTCTTCACTTCCCGCAGCCTCCTTGTATACCAATGTCATGTATCACAGGAGTAGGGATGAGCCCAACACCCCCGTGTTCGGTTCGCACCAGAACCTTCAAACGGACCGAACGTTCACGCAAACATTTAGAACCCCATTGACGTCTATGGGACTCGATCATTCGAATTCAAAAGTGTTAATTTTAAAGCCCAATATTCAAGTTAATGTTGGAAAACGTCTTTGAGAACCTGAGTCTTGCCCCAGGGAACATGTATCAATGGAAAAAAAAAGTTTTAAAAATGGTAGTTTCTTCAGGAGCAGCGATTTAATGATGCTTAACCACTTCACGACCGCCACATGTACATATACGTCGGCAGAATGGCACGTACAGGCAGATGGACTTACCTGTACGTCCCTGCCTAGACGTGGGTCGGGGGTCCGATCGGGACCCCCCCCCCCCGGTACATGCGCCGGTCGGTAATCTGTGGGAGAGATCCGGGATGAGGAGGCGGCTGTTCCTTTTTGTACGCCCCCTCGCGATCGCTCCCAGCGAATCCGCTCCCTCCCTGCTCTGCATTTTCTCTGCCTGTGTAATGTAAACACTGGCAGAGGAAGTGATGTCACCTCTCCTCTCGACGGTATTTTCAATCTGGCGAGAGGAGAGAAGACATCACAAGTAAGTCGCACCAACACTACACTGACACCACACACATAGGCACACTTAACCCTTTCAGATCACCCCCCCCCAGCCCCCTGTCACAGTGTCACTAATAGCAGTGATCATATATTTACTGATCACTGCATTTAGTGTCAGTGTGACAGTTAGTGTGACAGGCAGTTAGCGTTAGATCCAGGGTAGACCCCGTACCCCCCTAATAAAGGTTTAACCCCTTGATCACCTCCCTAGTTAACCCTTTCAACCCCTATTGCCAGTGTCACTAAGCGATTGTTTTTCTGATCGCTGTATTAGTGTCGCTGTTGCCGCGAGGTAGCTAGTGTTTTTTTTTATTGCAATTTTTTTTTTTACTAAAGACATGTGGCTGAATACATTTTGGCCTAAATGTTTGACTAAAATTTAGTTTATTCGATTTTTCTTATAACAAAAAGTAGAAAATATAATTTTTTTTCAAAAATTTCATTTTTTCCGTTTGTATCGCAAAAAATAAAAATCGCAGAGACAATCAAATACCATCAAAAGAAAGCTCTATTTGTGGGAAGAAAAGGACGCAAATTTTGTTTGGGAGCCACGTTGCACGACCGCACAATTGTCTGTTAAAGCGACGCAGTGCCGAATTGTAAAAACACCTTTGGGCATTTAGCAGCATATTGGTCTGGGGCTTAAGTGGTTAAAGTGAAAAACAAAAAATGAAAAAATACTTTAAATATCGTACCTGCTGGGTGTCTATAGTATGCCTGTGAGGTGGCACGTGTTTAGAACTGTCCCTGCACAAAATTAGATTACTATAAGAAAAAAGTAATTTAATACTGCTTGCGGCTTTAATGTAATGCTTGGTCCCTGCAATATGGATGAAAATCACTGAAAAAAATAGCATGGGTTTCCCCGCCACCACTCCCCCAGGTCATTACAAGACCCTTTGGCCCTATATATTTTGAACAGCAGTATAAAGCAGTATACAGGTGGTGCTAATACAAGACAAGGACTGTAGGTTTGTTAAGTAGAATCTGAATCATGTCATACTTTGCTGCTGCATATTGCACAATTTCCTAAAGAGGCCCTCAACAAACTACATGACACTTGTGCCTGATTAGGCCAATGATGTTCCAGTGGCGGCCTGTGAGCCTGGCCATACAGGCTTGGCCCCCCAAAGCGCACGTACTGTGCAGCAACAATATGTCGACTATTTTAGGTGTGGGGGGGGGGGGGCATTCCAATGCCAGATCTTGGCTGAATAAATTATTTTTTGGGGAAAAAGAATTCTAGAAAAAAGGGGGGTTGCCATCCGGGGCCCCCTTTGAACAAATTCTGTGAAGAACTCCTGTTTCCTGAAGGCCTCCATTATTTCTGCAAGTCAAAATTGGGCCTTAGGCACTGGTGGCGGTGCCACAACACTGCAACCCCTTACAGATACTCTAGTTGTAGCGCATTAATAAGCCCTGCTGCAAAGTATTGCATCAAAAATTGCAATATTGTACTTACGTACTTACGACGGCGTATCTATAGATACGTCGGCGTAAGTCTTACGTGAATCTGGGCCAAATTCTTTGAAATGACAGAGCCCAATTCTTGAGTGTATGACATATGGTCCAGGTGCTTTATTCACCTTTATGCTCTCTAAATATTTCTATACCGTATCACTTTTGAGCCATTGTGGATCATTTGGGGGTGTGTCCACACCATCCCCGTTATGGAAATGTGCTCCCCCATGCTCCTGTATACAAAGAGCTGAAGAAGGTATTTAATAAATTTGCCTTCTCTTTGTCCCCAGTCTCCCACTTATTTTGCAAAGGGCCTACATGCTCACACTTGACCTTTTAACTATTAATACATTTGAATAATTTTTTAAATGTTTAGCCATTTTAATTACTTATGTAAAGCCCTCTACCATATGTAGGTGTTTGAGGTGAGGATTTTTATGGTAGCTGCAAATTTAGAAAGGCCTATGCTGCATGCTAGGCCTTTTTGTTATTGATCTGGGAGGCCAGGAGTGGTTAGTGTAGCAGTGGGTGTGACCACCCGTCCTTCAGTTCTTGGGTGCCTCCGCTGCTTCCAGGGAGAATGTTCTGGAAGAGGGCAGGGCTGGGAATTGGAGCATATGCGAGGAGCCCTAAACAATCCCCAATTGGAATTGGCAGGGGGCAGGCCTCCTACCATGGGCGTCCGCTGAAATATTTTCAGGGAGGGGCGCTTCGGCAGCGGCGATACAGCCACATTTAACCCTTTCTTCAAATGCTAGTGGGGGTTAAAAGTGCCCCACTAGCAGCCGAATAGCGCAGCTAAAACGATGGTAAAGTGCCGATTTACCGATTTAATGAGCCAGCTGGCAGTGTGAAATAGCTTTTGAGATAATTCAGCTTCACTCCATGCCCATATACAGTAAATATAGCCTAGAGAATGTACAGACCCCGCTTCAGCACAGATGGACCTCCTTCAGCATAGACCCCCCCCTTCAGCACAGATGGACCCCCCATTCATCACAAACACCCCTCCCTCCATTCCATTCAGTGCCTCAGATCAGCCATTAGCATGTACACATAAACACTAGAGGGGGAGGCAGCTTCACTCTGCTCGCTTTGCCTGTGTGGCATCCGGCCTGAGACCGCTGCCGCAAAACTCTTTAACACCGTCTCGATTTTCCAGGGGGGGGGTCAATTGCCCCCCCCTTGCCCCATGGAGCGGATGCCCATGCCTCCTACATACCCTCAGGTCCAACCCACTGGTGGGGAGTTGTCGGCTGGGTGAAGTGAATAATGGAGTGTTAGACTGCAACAGAAGGCCCATCCCCATCTGGGCAGGGTGCAAGCATCAGCGGAGGAGCTCGGGAGCTGGGAGGGAGCCTCATCCTTACATGGTCATGAAGGAGGTGTCCTGAACAGAGGAGCTGGAGAAGCAGTCGGTACGCATGTCTGGGTAAATTCTTCACCAAGGACTCAGGACAGGAGAAGGTCAGTGAGTGAGACACAGTGGATATCTGGAGGAGGCATGCCAGGGGAGCTGGGTGCAAGGCCAGAGGAGAGACTGCTGGATTTTGTGTCAAATCGATGTGGCCTGCGGGCACAGGATTTGCAAGTCGGGCTAGCTGGGATAAGTAGTCCACCAACTATCTAAAGCTGCTAAACAACTAGGCCGCCAAGAAAGGGTATTGCAGGCCCATGGCCTATTGAAATTCAGCAAGTCCAATAACCACCTGGGATTATTCAGAGTGATCCTAGGTGCAGTGTAAAGATGATGGGGCATACTAACATTGTACAGTAACAACATGATTGAGCACACTCTTAACATGTACAGATATAATTCTTATGGGGCATTGGTCACAAGAAATGGTCAGGAAGGGGTTAATGGAAATGCATTAGTCCATTTATAATGTCCATTAAAAAGAGTGTATAGATGTAATTTCCGCAAAATGGCTGCCAGCTATCAGATGAAGTGATCTGGGGAGCAGCAAAGAAAAGAAAAAAGCGGTGCCTTCTAAGCGTAGCAAGTAAGTCATTTATTAAAGCGGAACTCCACCCTAAAGTGAACTTGCGCTGATTCGAACCCTCCCCCCCTCCGGTGTCACATTTGACACCTTTCAGGGGGGAGGGGGGTGCAGATACCTGTCTAAAGACAGGTATTTGCACCCACTTCCGGCCCAGCATTCTCGGGCAGAATACGGGCATGTCGTCACACCCCATCGCCCCCCCCCTGTTGTGTGTTGAAAACACTCGGCTCCCAGCACACAGCGGGAGCCAATCGACGGGCGCAGTTCGAATCGCGCATGCGGCGTAGGGGAACCAGGCAGTGAAGCCGCAGTGCTTCACTTCCTGGTTCCCTCACAGTGGATGGAGGGGGGAGCAGCAAAGTGATGAGCGATCGCTCGTCCTCTGCTACAGACGGCGCTGGACTCCAGGACAGGTAAGTGTCCTAATATTAAAAGTCAGCAGCTGCAGTATTTGTAGCTGCTGGCTTTTAAATATATTTTAGAGCGGACATCCGCTTTAAGGTTAAAACATTTAAAAATAATGTACTCACAAACGGAGTTTGTGTGTATATTTGTATATTTTTTAAAGGGATTTTTGCTTATCAACCAAGATCCCAACAACGTATATATTTTACACATATTCGCTTGTTTTGCTCCGTATAGTGTATATATGGATATTGTTGGGGTGTTCGCAGGGATGTATGCGTGTGTGCTCTCCCCTGTATCATAAAATATATTAAAGTTCAATTTTAGTTGCCAACTATCCCCTTTTTTTAAATTTCTTAATTATTCTATTTTTAAAATATTACAATATTGGTTCCTTTGCTGTTATTAGATTTCATTATTGTATTATATGTATCATTAATTGCATCGGTTTCCATAGCTACAAGGTCTACCAACAGGATAATGTCCGGCTGGTCGATTTGTGCTTATATTTCCTACTTGTAAGATGGCCCCTATAGAGCCTAAAGAAGAATGCGAATGCGCACATCCTCCCGCAGACCCATGACCCGGAAGTGACGTCATCTAGGCTGCACACTCGGGAAACACGCTCTCCTTCTCCATTGTTCCGAGAGCGTTCGGCTCTCACCATCGCTGCCATCTGAGGCAAGGAGCGGCGCTGATCCAGTCCCCAGGACATCGAGTCGCTACGGTCTTTTTCGGGATCACAGCGGATGAAAAAACACTATATGAAGCCTGTCATATAACTTTGTTTGTGAGTAAATTTTTTTTAAATGTTTTAACCTTAATAAATTACTTACTTGCTACGATCGAGGGCACCGCTGTTTTCTTTTTTTTAGTGGTACAGTGAAGTTTGTGCAGGAGGAGAAGAGTCCTGAGAGTAACAGTCTGCAGGAGTTGGTACAGAGGAGGAGTAATGGTCTGTAGGAGTTAGGGCCCTTTCACATGTCCGCCTCCGCTCGTCTGTTTTTACAAGTCTGTAAACGGACTTGTAATGGTTCCCTATGGGATCGCCTCCGTTAGCGGATGATGCATCCGCTAACGTCCGCAAAGATCCGTGTCCGTCTGGATCCAGTTTTTCGGACGGAAGAAAACCCTATTTTTCTTCCGTCCGGCGGAACGGATCGGATGAACGGTCCGTTTTCATCCGATTCCCCATAGGGGAGAGCGGAGGAGAGACAGGGCGGTCCCTGCACAGGGTGTCCGCCGACAGCTGAGCGGGTATCCCTGCTGCGCCGACGGACACACACAGAGCGGACCGAAAAACGGTCCGCTCCGTGTGAAAGGACCCTTAGTGCAGAGTAGAGACTGTAAATGTAAGGCCTTGTACACACGATGTAATATATCCGATGGAAACGGTCCGACGGCGGTGACGTTGACGCCGCCACGTCACCGCCACGTCACCGCACCAGGAAGTAAACACTTCCGCGCGCATGCGTCGGATCCATTCACAGGATACTACGCATGTGCGGGCAGATATGTCCGCTGGTTAGGCGTACTAACCAGCGGACATATCCGACGGGCAGCTATCCGGCGGAAAAATTTCAAAGCATGCTTTGAAATTTTTCCGCCGGAGGAATCCAGCCAAAACGGTCCGTTTGCCCCTACAGACGAGCGGATTTTTCAGCGGAAACATTCCCTTGTGTGTACAAGGCCTAATGCCGCGTACACACGGTCGTTTTTTTGCGATGAAAAAAAACGTTGTTTTTTAAAACGTCATTTAAATTGATCGTGTGTGGGCAAAACGTGTTTTTTTGTCTTAAAAAAAACGACCAAAAAAAAATTCCAACATGCTTGAATTTTTTGTGTCGTTTTTCAAAACGTCGTTTTTTGTTTCACAAAAAGTCACCGTGTGTAGCAAAAACGTTGTTTAAAACAACGTTTTTCAACCCGCGCATGCCCAGAAGCTAGTTATGAAGCGAGCTTCAATGGAAAAGAGTGGTAAACGTAACCTCGCTTTTTGTGAAAAAAACGATGGTGTGTAGGCAACATCGTCTTTGAAAAGTGACGTTTCAAAAACGTCGTTTTTTACTTCACAGAAAACGTCGTTTTTTTCATCACAAAAAATGATCGTGTGTACACGGCATTAGAGTCCATCATTTGCTCAATGTGCTTTTGATTTAACAAACCTTTAATAACAATGGCAAGGTGACCTATTCTATGGGCATCCAATACCCCTTCCCCAACCAAGTTATATTTCCCAAATAAAAAACAAACAAAAGCAAATGACTGTTTATTCTCCTTGGAAGAGTGCTGTATGGAAGTCTGGCAGCAGGGTGAAAATGGTGGATGTTAGTAACTAGTAGCAACCATCTGCTACACTTATTTACCCCTCAAGGTTTTATAAACACTTTCCAACTTCCTAAAGGATACTTTGTTCCCTGCTCACAGTTTTTTCCAGGATTGAAACAAAGTAGATCTCCTTCCATAAAATGTTTACTTCTGATAAAGGCTAGTACTTTTCCAATACAAGCCAACATCAGTCAGTAGAGATGAATAGTCAAAACACTGTCAAAAGTGACCTAAGGATGAAAACATAAACTAATAACATGCATGTCAATTATTTATGTAATAATTCATTTACTAACTTGATAAAAAAAATAAAAAAAAAACTGGTAAAAGGCAAACGTGAACACTTCACGTTCTCATGTTGCATGCACAGCATTTTTTTAACTAGTTACCGACCGCCCACCGCCGTTATACGTCAACACTTTAAAGATGGATATCTCGGTAATGGCAGCAGCTGCTGCCACAACCGAGATATCCATCTCTTCAGTGGGCGGTCCTGCACACGATAACAGCAGTCTCTGTGGCGGATTCGCCACGAGATCGCCGTTATCGGTGGCAGAAGAGGCCCCCCCCTCCCGCCACTCTCCCGCGCCCTTCGCCGCTTACCGTAGCCGACGGTAGCCGTCGGTAGCGGCGGAGGAGATCGGGTCCTGTCGGCTGCTGACTGGGGATGCGAATGAGGAAAAAATGTCCCTCACCCGTCCCCATAGCTCTGCTGGGCGGAAGTGACGTCAAAACGTAAGTCCCGCCCAGCGTCTTAAAGAAACATTTTTTTTCTGTCATTTGAAAAAATTACAGTTTCAATTTATTTTTTTGCATTTAAGCCCAAATATGAGATCTGAGGTTTTTTTGACCCCAGATCTCATATTTAAGAGGACCTGCCATGCTTTTTTCTATTACAAGGGATGTTTACATTCCTTGTAATAGCAATACAAGTGATACTTTTTTTATTTTTTTTATTTCAGTGTTAAAAATGGAAAAATAAATAAAAATAAATATGAAAATATTTTTTTAAAATGCCCCGTCCCGACGAGCTTGTGCGCAGAAGCGAACGCATACGTGAGTAGCGCCCGCATATGAAAACGATGTTCAGACCACACAAGTGAGGTATCACCGCGATCGTCACACCGTATTTGCGTAGCGGTCTTACAAGCGCACTTTTTTGGAAAAAATTCACTTTTTTAAATTAAAAAATAAGAAATTTGGCCCAATTTTTTTACATATTGTGAAAGATAATGTTACGCCGAGTAAAATGATACCCAACATGTCACGCTTAAAAATTGCGCCCGCTCGTGGCATGGCGTCAAACTTTTACCCTTAAAAATCTTGATAGGCGACGTTTAAAAAATTCTACAGGTTGCATTTTTTGAGATACAGAGGAGGTCTAGGGCTAGAATTATTTCTCTCGCTCTAACGATCGCGGCGATACCTCACTTGTGTGGTTTAAACACAGTTTTCATATGCGGGCGCTACTCGCGTATGCGTTCGCTTCTGTGCGCGAGCTCGTCGGGACGGGGCGTTTTACATTTTTTTTTGTTTTCTTATTGATTTTAATTTAGTTTATAATTTTTTACACTCCCCGGCGAATCCGCCGCGGAGACCGCCATTATCAACACAACCGGCCCATGAAGAGATGGATATCTCGGTTGTGGCAGCAGCTGCTGCCGTTGGACAGATCTTTGGTCTTGGCCATGGTGGAGAGATTAGAATCTGATTGATTGCTTCTGTAGACAGGTGTCTTTTATACAGGCAGCAAGCTGAGATCAGAGACACTCCCTTTAAGAGAGAGAGCAAGAGCAATAATTCTAGCCCTAGACCTTCTCTGTAACTCAAAAAATGCAACCTGTAGAACTTTTAAACATCGCCTATCGAGATTTTTAAGGGTAAAAGTTTGACGCCATGCCACGAGCGGGCGCAATTTTTAAGTGTGACATGTTGGGTACCATTTTACTCGGCGTAACATTATCTTTCACAATATGTAAAAAAAGTGCGCTTGTAAGACCACTGCGGCAAATACGGTGTGACAAAAAGTATTGCAATGACTGCCATTTTATTCTCTAGGGTGTTAGAAAAAAATATATAATGTTTGGGGGTTTTAAGTAATTTTATAGCAAAAAAAAATGTTTTAGTCTCGTAAACACCGAATCTAAAAAAAAAGGCTCGGGGCTTGAGTGGTTAAAGATAATAAAAGAACAATATGTTATGGTTAGTTTTAAAAAAGAAAACAGTAAGTAGCTGATCACACCTAGACAATGCTGAGTCCAACTGGAGTACTGTGCTAACATGGAGGCCTAACAACACTAACAGCACTGCCCAAATGGACAATGTAATACGTCTCCTGCAGAGGGTAAAGACACAACTTCCCTTTGCATATGAAATACTTCAATACTTAGCAAACAAGATTAACAGTAATATCATTTACATCATTAAGATATTTCATAGCTGTAACCCCTACTATGACTATATATAATCTTGATGAGTGTTACGCCAAGCAAAGTGGTCACATAATCCCTTCTGGATTATACACATTAATCTATAGAGGACACAGCAGGGGAGTTTATGAACCACATTACCTGATTATGAGATTAATTAGACAGCTTAGATATGTACATCTGCTTATCATATTACAATAGCTGGTGGAATTAAATGTTTTATACTGACATTTTTTTATTTGACACATTTTTTTCCCCACAATCCTGTTTCTATGCACAGAGATACTATAAAACAATCTATCAAATTACCTGGAATAATTGCTACATACAAGTACATTAATTACATACTACTACAGTATCTTGGTATGCGAGCATAATTTGTTCCAGAAACATGCTTGTAATCCAAAGCACTTGTATATCAAAGCTTTTTTTTTTTACAGGGTATAAAAGAGAAGAGAGGCGCCGCTAAGGCCCTGTACACACGAGGAGACGTGTCCGATGAAACCGGTCCGCGGACCGTTTTCATCGGACATGTCTCCAGGGATATTTTGGTCTGATGTGTGTACACACCATCAGACCAAAATCCCCGCGGACAGAGAACGCGGTGACGTAGAAGACACCGACGTCCTCAAACCAGGAAGTTCAATGCTTCCAAGCATGCGTCAAATCAATTTGACGCATGCGAGGGATTTCGGTCCGATGGTTAGGCGTACTAACTATCGGACATGTCCGATGAACAGTTTTCCAGCGGACATGTTTCTAAGCATGCTTAGAAACTTTTGTCTGCTGGAAACCTGTCCGCTAGGCCGTACACACAATCGGACATGTCCGCGGAAACTGGTCTGCGGACCAGTTTCCGCAGACATGTCTCCTCGTGTGTAGGCGGCCTAAGTGTAGCAATAAGTTGCTATATGTTGTATCTTTATTAAATGTAACCATATTGCTACACTTACGCCACGTACACACGATCAAATCTATCTGCTGGAAACGGTCTGACAGACCATCTCAGCAGACAGATTCGATCGTGTGTACGGGCGAGCCGACGGATTTGTCTGCTGGACAAAGGAGGAGAGGAGGAGACTGTTGGGAACCCGTCAGACCGATATGTCTGCTGGTTAGTACGCTAACCAGCAGACATATCTGCCCGCACATGCGTCAAATGGATTCGACGCATGCGCAAAAGTGTTTTACTTCCTGGTGCGGTGACGTGGCGGCGTCAACATCACCGCCACGTCACCGCGCTGTCTGCCAGCGGGGATTTTGGTTTGATCGTGTGTACAGCCAGCACACAGCCAGTACAGCCAGCAAAACAGCCAGCAGACAAATCTGATCAAATTGTTCTGTCCGACCAATTTGAGCAGATTTATTTGGTCGTGTGTACGCGGCCTCAGAGGCTCCTCTCTTCTTTTTTATACTCAGTTGTGACATGACGCTACTCTTATATCAAGACACTGCTTGTATATCAAGGCAAAATGTATTAAAACATTTTGCGTGTCTTGCAAAACACTCTCAAACCAAGTTACTCTCAAACCAAGTTTTACTGTACAATTAAGAGTGTACTGTTGCTTTTAGGCCGAAATAATACTAAATAGAATCTTTTGTAACATAATTCTAAATTGGTATGCATCGGGTCCATGATTTTTTATTAGTCTGTGGAAAAGAAACTTGTAAAACGAAATTAACAACAAGACCTTCAACCACCAGCAAATGGAAATAGGTAATAAAATATGCAAGCGCCAGTGATAATACTTACACAGTTCAGTTACAGGTTTCACACCATTCCAGATGCATATTTAAGGAAACCTGTACTGAAAGATATAAAGGGACTATAGATGTTGACCATCTTTTGAAAATGCTAGTATTTTTTACACTTTCTACAGAACAGTAATTTATTCATGAGTGCTATAGTACAGTATTGTATTCATAAATAAATGACGAGCATCAGTCCTGCAGATTACACTAGGAGAGAACATGTCTCCTGGACTTGTCATTGGAACCCCTCTGTAACTAACAATTCACTGTGCTCTGTTTACCAGAAGTGCATAGGCCTCCTTGCACAAAGCAAATCTCCACTGATTAGACTGACAAAGCTGCTATCACAGTACAATCTGCAGTTCAGCAAGTACAGGACACAACTGGGGTGATGAAGAGGCAGGGCAGACAGCATCTGCCCAGTCCCAGAACTGCTCTCAGGTGCTTGCACAGTTTTCAGTGCTATAAAAACTCACTGGGGTAGACTCACATAGATCAGCGGATCTTTAGTTCCGCGTGATCTATCTTATTTACGATCCACCAGCGCCAGTTTTTGAGGCAAGTGCTGTATCCACAAAGCACTTGCCTCTAAAGTGTCGCCAGCGGCTCGTAAATCCCCCGGCGGAATTAAAATTCCGCGGCTAGGGTGAGTGTATTAATTAAATCAGGCGCGTCCCCGCGCTGATTTAACTGCGCATGCGCCGCCGGCTAAATTTCCCAGCGTGCATTGCTCCAAATGACGTCGCAAGGACGTCATTGGCTTCGACGTTAACGCAAATTACGTATGGCTGTATTCGCGAACGACTTACGCAAATGACGTAAAAAATTCAAAACTCGGCGCGGGAATGACGGCCATACTTAACATAGGATACGCCGCACTTACCCCTCATATAGCAGGGGTAACTAACCGACGGCCAGGCGTTCGTTTCTGAATCGGCGGATCTCCTCATTTGCATATTTGTCACGTATACAAACGGAAGCGCCACCGGGAGATTGCAGCCTAAGATCCGACGGTGTAAGTCACTTACACCTGTCGGATCTAAGGGAGATCTATGCAGAACCTGATTCGATGAATCAGCCGCATAGATCCGACCGTCGGATCTCGGAGATACGACGTCGTATCAGTAGATACGCCGTTGTATCTCTATATGAATCTACCTCACTGATTACTGTGTAAATTACACTGGCATGGAAGGGGTTAACCACTAGGGGGGGCGAGGAAGGGGTTAAGTGTGTCCTAAGGAGTGATTCTAACTGTGAGGGGGGCTGGGCTACCCGTGACACGACACTGATCACTTCTCCCGATGTTAAATGGAAGCAAGCCAGACCCAAAAGCCTCCTAATTTAATTATTACATCAAATTATTTAAATGTACGGTACTTTTAGAAATAGGCAAAGCACAATTGGAATGCATGTATTGATTTAGGTGTAGAAATACAATACATTAAATACGCTAAACTTTTTTAAGTATGTATGCAAGTATGTTTTAAAAAAATAAAAATACAACTATAAAACATGTTGTTTTTGGTTCTGGTGTCTTTAAAATCCTATATAGCATTAATATCTTAGCACACAAGATAAACATATTAGAAGCATTGTTTTCTGTAAGGAACTACATTTTATTCTGTGAATATTTAGGGGAGGGGTTGTGCAATTAAGGGATTAATTACCTCTAGGGAATGAGGATGGAGGAAGCATTTATGCTTCTATATGCTCAAGTCAAGGCATCATTGAGTTAAGCCAAGGTAATTCTCAGAGATCCCTCAAATTCTATAAGATTATAGGAAATCATAATGCATATCACGTTTTGCTTTGGATGGCAGAAAAGTAAAAATGACTTGTGAAAGATGTCTACATTTTAATTTTTTTGGCAAACAGTCCAAAATGCCTGAATTTAGCAAAATTTTAAAAACATTGCTATCATGCAGCAAGCACAAGAGTCTATCGGACTGCTCTTTCACGGATGATCATACAAGACTGACCTTTTAATTTTCTTCTGATGCATTCGTTGGAAGTTTGGAATCTGCCCATCTGTTTTTCTTTACGTAACAATTCCTCTTAATACTGTTGTATTTTCCAGGTTTTCTATCCAGTTTCCTATGAGCAGAGCTAAAGCCTGGAACTTTGTTCTGCGGAATCCCAAAAGTGTGCTTCCAATTGCACAGCTATAAACCACACTAATCTATCACCAGCCTTTGCTCCTCTGAGAAATTAGAGCGCTAAAGCTTCTCACATCATTTAACTGCTAATTATACTTCAGACAGGAGGCTCATATCTTATGCATTATCTTTCTTTAATAAATGCTCATAGCAGAACAGTTCTTAAAATAGTTTAAAACCAAAATCGATAGAAAAAAGAAAAAACTACGTTTCCCAGCAGTCCTAGTCTGTGGCCACTCCCCTTCTGCCTCTATATAAGGATTGCTGACCCTCAGAACTTCCTCTTTCTTTCTGCTCATAGATACGGAACAGATAAGTGTTTTTTCTCTTTATACTGTCTCTATCTGAAAGTTATTATTATTGCTGTTTTCTCCCTATAGGTTTGCCTTTGAGGCAGCGCACACGCTTTTGGGTGAGGGTCTTGCTCCCTGACCTGATATAATTGTTCCCCTCATTTCCGGCGCCCTCTCTTACCTGAGAGGCCGGCCGCCATTTTACCTCATTCGCGCGCAGCGAGGGAGTCAGACAAACTCACAATCCCCTCTTTGCCGCCGAGATCTCGTTGCCGCGATCTCGCGAGATTACGCCGGCCAATAGGAAGGCCCCGAGGCCGTAATCTCGCGGGATTTCGTAAGGAACGAGCGTTTCTTCCCCTCCCCTCACAACTTCAGCAACAGAACCGCTGCGGATGTGTGAGGGAGAGGGTGAGCGGTTCACTAGGTAGTTTCCCCCATAGAGCATCAAACACCATACCTATGGCTGAAGGAAATGGTTCTCCCACAAAGGGAGATAGCATGCCACAAGGAGCAACTGGATTTCTGAGCGCTGCTCAAATCCAGGAGTTAGTCACTCGGTCCGTCCAAGCTGCCATGGCTGCAGTTTCTCTCCCCTCAGGACCACAAGCTCCAATCCATAACAACCCCTCACCGCTGGCCATATCTGATGAGCCACAAGTGAAGAGGGGTAAATCCTCCCAAAAGAGGAAACATGTGGCACTGCATACTGACTCCCCGGCAGGGGAAGTAAACAATATGTTTGAGGCATTACCTTCCCCGGAATGCCACCCCACGCATCCCTCGGACCCTTTTCAACCCCTGGGCCTCAGGGAGTCAACTCAGAGGCACGCACCTTCGAGACGGACGAAACCAAATTCGTTCGTCCTCGATTCGGACGATACTTCATCGGCCGATTCATCTCAATATGAGGATTCTGGGTCCGATGAGGACGACAGAGCGGATGCTGGGTCATTGGCGCTCCCCCTCGACGCCAACCCTGATGATCAGGGCAATACTTTAACGGACGCCCTTGGCGAACCGCTTTTTCACCCGGATGCCATTTCTCATCCCCGCTCGGGTGATTGGGCCCCGTTACCTCACGTGGCCCAATATGTTGAATTTTGGGCACGTAGGCCCTTGGATAAAGCAAACCGCAATAAATTGCGAGCAGAATGTCCACGCCCTCACATTCCTAAAAAAGTGGTTCATACCCCAGAGATTGATCCTATCCTAACCAAGTATTTGATTAAATCCGGGAAATTTTCCAAAAAGGGCGTCGACCGTTCCTTTCGGAACATTCAAGACCGCTTATTGGACCTCCTCGGCCCACTCACAAAAATCCTGAACCTCTCCGAACAGGCGGTGGTTTCAGACACGGTTATTGATGTAACCCAACTCCGTGGTTGGGCTCAAAGGGCCATATGCCTTCTTGGAAATGCGAACTCAACCTGCTCCACGGAACGTAGGCGTTCCATCCTGATGCGCCTTGATCCACAATTGGCTCATTTAGCCGAAACTGAACCGGGCCCGAGTGCTGAGGGATTGCTGTTCGGCGATTCCCTAGTCAGGGATATAAACAAATTTGTAGGGCTATTCAATAGCCTAGACAAGGCCCAATCTTCTCTCAAACGAGCGGGCAATGCCAAGATTTTTGCCCGGGCCGGCAGAGGTAGAGGCCGCTCTGCCGGCCGTAACCAATCATACAGGCCATTTAACAGAACAACGACATCTCACTATGCTCCAACCCATACCTCATACGCCGCAGTGGCTCAACCGGCGCCCTTCTTTCCACCCAGAGGGAGGCCATGGAGAGGACGAGGGAGCAGAGGAGACCCTCGATCACGCCCGTTTACCGGTGAGTCCAAATGTTACCACTTGTTGTCACAAGCCTGTGGGGGGACGACTGAGATTTTTTACCCACGCCTGGTCTGCGATTACGGCAGACCCGTGGGTACTAAATACCATCCGAGGTTTTCACATAGAACTCTTATCCCCCCCTCTACTGGGCGTCATACCGGCACCCATTTATCTCAACACACAAAACACAATGTTGATAGACAACGAATTACGGGACCTCATATCCAAACAGGCCGTCATAGAAGTCGATCCAAACTCCCCGGGGTTCACCAGCAACCTTTTCCTGGTAAAGAAGAAAGGGGGCGGCTTCCGTCCTGTGATAAACTTACGGGAGTTAAACCAATACGTGGTGTATCGCCACTTCAAAATGGAGGGGATTCATTGCCTCAGGGATCGTCTTCAACCAGGAGATTGGTTAGTGAAGGTAGACCTGAAAGACGCCTACCTCACGGTACCCATGAACCCGGGCTCACGACATCTACTGCGCTTCCTGTGGGGGGGACGCGCGTGGCAGTTTACATGCCTACCATTCGGACTGTCATCGGCCCCGTGGTGTTTCACCAAGCTGTTGAAACCGGTCGTGGCGACCTTACGGAGCAGAGGTGTACGTCTCATAATCTATCTGGACGACATCCTCATCATGGCGCACTCCAGATCACTAATCCGGGCTCATATGTCCTGGACGGTGAATCTGTTAGAAGGGTTAGGTTTTCTCATCAATCAAGAGAAATCTATTTTGATCCCGACTCAAGAGTTAGAATTCCTGGGCTTCTTGGTGGACACCAATCGGGCGATCCTCCGCCTTCCCAAGACGAAGCTCGCGCTGATCCGCAAGGAGATCAGATCAGTGCTGCGCAAACAAGGCGTATCACTCCGGACTCTGGCCAGGATAGTGGGTCTTTTAGCGGCCTCTATTCAAGCCATTTTCCCGGCCCCCCTCCACTACAGGGCACTTCAGCGTCTGAAGATACTGCACCTTCGGCAGGGTCTTCGTTACGCAGACGTTATTCCACTGTCCACGGAAGCCGAAATGGAACTACAATGGTGGCTGAGACATGCCATCGATTGGAATGGCAAGTCAATTTTCAACCCACAACCAGACGTTATTCTGGAATCCGACGCGAGTCGGAAAGGTTGGGGAGCTCGCTTGGGCGAGACGTCGACAGGAGGGTTTTGGTCCGGCCAAGAGTCCATATTGCACATCAACGCCTTAGAACTCCTAGCGGCTTTGTTCGCAGTCCAGAGTTTCCTTTCGGAATACTCCGACTGCTGCGTGTTAATACGCATGGACAATATCGCGGCGGTCCAATACATCAATCGCCTAGGCGGCACCAGATCCAAGATTCTGGCGGATCTCGCCAAAGACATTTGGCAATTTTGCATGGATCGCAACATTGTTCCGATAGCGGAGTACATACCGGGTGTTTCCAATATCGTTGCAGACTGGAATTCCCGATATCTATCGGATTCCAGCGAGTGGGGTTTGGACCGGTCCACGTTTGCCCAAATCAACCAACTCTGGGGGCCCCTAGGGGTGGACTTGTTCGCCTCCCGCCTCAACCATCAATTACTCCGCTATTTCAGCTGGAGACCAGACCCGGGGGCCAAGGCGGTGGACGCATTCTGCCAATGGTGGAACGGGGAGACACACTATGCGTTTCCACCCTTCGCAATGATCCCCAAGACCTTGTTGCAGATCGCTACCCAGAACGCGACAGTGGTACTGATCGCACCTTGGTGGCCGACGCAACCATGGTTTCCACTTCTCCTGGAAATGGTCATAGACCACCCCCGGGTGCTTCCCTCGGTTCCGCATATTCTACAACACCAATCCAAGACGGTACATCCTTTGGTATTGGACGGCTCTCTGACCCTTCTGGCCTGCCTGATATCGGGGTCATCGGTGTTGGCGAAGACCTTTCACAATCAGCTAGAAATCTCCTCGCCATGGCCTGGGCCCCCGGGACTCGATCGGCATATAGATCGGCCTGGGGAATCTGGGTGCGTTGGTGTCTTCAACGGCAGGCTGATCCTTTTCAAGCACCTATAACGCTTGTCGTTAACTTTCTTGCGGATGCGTTCGATTCCGGTAAAGCATATCGCTCTATCAATGTATATAGATCCGCCATCTCAGCCCACCATGGTTTGGTGGACTCACTGCCAGTGGGCAAACATCCAGTAGTCTGCAAACTAATGCGAGGGATAAAATTCAAACGCCCCCCTCGTCCTAGGTATCAAACAACCTGGGACGTCTCCAAAATCCTTACCATGTTTTCTGATTGGGACGATAACGAGTCGTTATCTCTCAAACTCCTGTCATTTAAACTTACTGTCCTCTTATGCTTGGTCTCAATTAAACGCGTCTCAGACGTAAAGGCTTTAGAGGTCTCCAGACGGCAATTTTCCCCGCAAGGTGTACAATTCTCGGTGGTCCGCAGAACCAAGACTGACCTGACGTCAATATTTTACCCTTTCTTCACTGAACACCCACGACTTTGTGTGGTTCGGTGTTTGCAAACCTACGAGTCTCACATGACGGACTTGCGTTCTCCGGAGTCTTCCCAACTCCTACTCTCTTACATCGCACCCCATCGCCCAGTAACTTCCGCTACCCTAGCTAGATGGGTTAGATCAACTATGGCCATGGCGGGCATAGACATATCCCAGTTTGGGGCTCATTCATCCAGAGGAGCCATGGCTTCCAAGGTGATCAAAGCAGGGGGTTCCTTGTCGGACCTACTTCTCGCGGCCGATTGGTCCTCTGAGACCGTCTTTCGCTCCTTTTACTTCAGACCAGAGGAACATGTGGCCATGACAATCTTGTAATTATATTCATCGTGGTGTATATATATATATATTGTATATCTCTCTTTTTGAATGTGACGTGTATTGCTGATGCTAAGCTTTGAACTTGCATAAGATATGAGCCTCCTGTCTGAAGTATAATTCGAGATTTTCCTAGCATGTGACGGAAAATATTGATTATATGAAGACAGGAGGCGAGTATCTTCCCTCCCTACCCATCCCTATTACATACATCTGTCTTGTTTCAGGATACTGATAACATCCGATTCCGCTGGATATTGACGACCTGCATTTCAGGATTGTTTTAAGCCGTTCGGATGCCCTGTTGGCTACGATTCATGGTTGTTGGTCCTCGTTGGGACTTCTCTACGCCAGTCAAGATATTTTCTCCGGACGGAGGAACAAACGGAAGGACCGAAGAGTCGGAGGTGGAAGTGCGTCGGAGGCCAAGTCCCGTTTACCGTTGGATTTCGCAAAAGAAAGAGGAAGTTCTGAGGGTCAGCAATCCTTATATAGAGGCAGAAGGGGAGTGGCCACAGACTAGGACTGCTGGGAAACGTAGTTTTTTCTTTTTTCTATCGATTTTGGTTTTAAACTATTTTAAGAACTGTTCTGCTATGAGCATTTATTAAAGAAAGATAATGCATAAGATACTCGCCTCCTGTCTTCATATAATCAATATTTTCCGTCACATGCTAGGAAAATCTCGAATTACTGTATATTTATGGAACGTCTGTCTAAAATTGTTTTGCACTCATCCCACAGATACATTTCGGCTTCTTTACTGTCTTTCTGTTATATGTCAGTTGGGGGAAAATAAATCCTTTGGAAGCTGGGAGTGTAAAGTATACCATCAAAAGAAAATGATTACTTTGTAAGTAAATCTGTGGCAAGAGAACTAAGGAATGTTTTGGTCTTACAATTTATATTTCCATTCATACATTGCTTGTAGACTGTAAGGCCTTGTTTAGACTTGCGGTTGGGGGGGGCAGCAAAAATGCACAGTTAAGACGTGTTTTTGCAGCCTGCCAACCACCCCCCTTAAAGTGGTTGTAAAGCCAACCACACAACTTGCACCTACAGGTAAGCCTATATTAAGACTTACCTGTAGGTGCAAGCAATATCTCCTTAACCTACATGATTAACCACTTAAGGACCCCCGCACGCACATATACGGCCACAGAATGGCACGTACAGGCACAAGGGCAAATTTACGTCCCCGCCTAAGTGCGGTTCGGGGGTCCCATCGGGACCCCCTTCGCGGCGTGCGGTGGTCCCCCTGGCTCCGGGAGCGATCCGGGATCAGGGGGCGGATGTCGGCGCTTACCCGCCCCCCCGCGATCGCTCCCAGCCAATGGGAGCGCGCTCCCATCCTGTCAGTTCCTCCTCCTGTGTTTACACAGGAAGGAGGAAATGATGTCACCTCTCATCGCAGCGCTGTTTCCCAGCGCTGCTGATGAGAGAAGACATCACAAGTAAGTGTGCACCAACACAACACTGACACACACTCACATAGGCATATTAACCCCTTGTGATCGCCCCCCCCACCCCCCTGTCACAGTGTCACTGAATGCAGTGATCTAATCACTGCATTTAATGTCAGTGTGACAGGCAGTGTAAAAAACAGTTAGTGTTAGGTTCAGGATAGCCCCCCCACCCCCCCTAATAAAGTTTTAACCCCCTGATCACCGCCCTAGTTAACCCTTTCACTCCCTATTGCCAGCGTCACTAAGCGATCATTTTTCTGATCGCTGTATTAGTGTCGCTGTTCCCGCTAGGTAGCTATTTTTTTTTATTGCGATTTTTTTTTTATATTAAAGACATGTGGCTGAATACATTTTGGCCTAAATGTTTGACTAAAATTTAGTTTATTTGATTTTTTTTTAACAAAAAGTAAAAAATAGTGTTTTTTTTTCAAAAATGTCACTCTATTTTTGTATATAGCGCAAAAAATAAAAATCGCAGAGGTGATCAAATACCACCAAAAGAAAGCTCTATTTGTGGGAAGAAAAGGACGCAAATTTTGTTTGGGAGCCACGTCGCACGACCGCGCAATTGTCTGTTAAAGCGACGCAGTGCCGAATCGCAAAAACACCTTGGGTCATTTACCAGCGTATTGGTCCGGGTCTTAAGTGGTTAAGGAGATATTTTCACAAAAACAGGCTCCAATGTCTATTGCGCATGTGTGCCGTAGACAACAGCGCATGCGCACTGAGCCTGGCATTTTTGTGAATTGGATAATGTAGGGTTAATGCCGTTTTTTGCGTATGGTCCCGCACGCATGCGTGGGAGTTATGTCATTGCCGCTCCAGCCAATCACATCGCCGGAGTGTCGAAAACCGGAAGAAGCATCGAGGGGACATGGTGGGGGCGTAGGGCAATGAGCAGCACTTTGGGGGCTTTGATTTCAGGTAAGTGCCACATAATGAGCTAGTATGCTATGGTTTCTCTCACAGGTGTTTTTTTTTCTTAATTTATTTAAGAGGGTTCACTTCCTCTTTAAACTGCAATAGTAAATGGAGAATTGCCGGAAATGCTTAATCACTGCGTGCATTGCATGTGGTTGCGATGCATTTCTTGGCAAAAATGGGGTTTAAACAAGTGAGGAGGCATCACATTGCTTCCCCACTGCCTGTCAGTAGCCTCTGGAGTGTGAATTGAACACGAATCATGCTTGAGAGGCAAGAGAGATATACAGTTGTGCTCAAAAATTTGCATACCCTGGCAGAAATTGTGAAATTTTGGCATTTATATTGAAAATAGAACTAATCATGCCAAAAAAAACTGTCTTTTATTTAAGGATAGTGATCGCCTGAAGTCATTTATTATCACATAGTTTTTTGGCTCCTTTTAAAATCATAATGATAAAAGAAATCGCTCAAATGGCCCTGAAAAGTTTACATGGAATGTTTGGCCTTGGTACAGACACACAGGTTAAAATGGCTATTAAAGGTTAATTTCCCATATTTGTGGCTTTATAACCTCCCTGGTGGTATGATTCTTTCTGGTTTTAGGTGCTGAAAGCGGTACAATTATTTTGCATGGAAATTTGGCGTTTTATACTGTAGGCCTGTAATTCTTAGGCCGCGTACACACGATGAGACATGTCCGCTCAAACATGTCCGACGGACCGTTTCCAGCAGACATGTCTCATCGGATTTTGGTCCGATGGCGTATACACACCATTGGATGAAAATCCCCTCGGGCTGAGGACGCGGTGACGTGGCGGTAACGTTGATGCCGCCACGTCACCACTCCAGGAAGTAAAATACTTCCACACATGCGTCGAATCCATTTGACGCATGCACGGAGGTTTCTGTCCGCTGGTTAGTGTACTAACCAGCAGACATATCCGACGGACATGTCTCCGGCGGACAAATTTCAAAGCATGCTTTGAAATTTGTCCGCTGGGAAAACATGTCCGCTAGCCCGTACACAAGATCGGAGATGTCTGCTGAAGCGGTCCATCGGACCAGTTTCAGCAGATAAATTTGATCGTGTGTACGCGGCCTTAGGAATAACTCACTTAAATCGGACCAAACAAGAGTCTAAGGCTGCGTACACATGATCAAATCTGTCTGCTGGAAACGGTCTGCCAGACCATTTCAGCAGACAGATTCGATCGTGTGTACGGGCAAACAGACGGATTTGGCCAGCCGACAGATTTCAAAGCATGCTTTGAAATCTGTCGGCTGGGAACCCGTCAGACCGATATGTCTGTTGGTTAGTACGCTAACCAGCAGACATATCTGCTCGCACATGCGTCAAATGCATTTCACGCATGCGCGGAAGTGTTTTACTTCCTGGTGCGGTGACGTGGCGCCGTCACCAAAACGTCAGCGCAATGTCTGCCGGCGGGGATTTTGGTTTGATCGTGTGTACACGATCAAACCAATACATCCCAGCAGACAGATCTGTTCAAATCGGTCTGTCCGACCGATTTGAACAGATCTATTTGCTCGTGTGTACGGGGCCTAATAGGCATCCTGGGTATGATTTTTTTTTTAAAACAAAATTATAAATTATAATATAATAAATAATTATAACAAATAATAATATAACTATAATAAAAATTATTCAATAATGTATTCAACTCAAAATCGCTGTCATTACTTTTAATTTTTTTATGACGAATTTCCCCACAAATCGCTATCGCTCAATTCTGCAAGTGATTCTAATTTATTATCGCTGTTTTCTAGCTGCTCTAAAACCATTTTTGACATAAAGGGACACATTTGGTTGCTATGGACAATCTACAGTTTGCAGGGAGAAAGAACTGTTTTTATTATATAAAAGGACATGTAGGACACTGGGCAGACCACTAGGGACAAAGGGTGTGTGTATTTTTTACATACAGTACTGTAATCTATAAGATTACAGTATACTGTATGTAATGTGTTTGTTAACTTTTTTGAATTTGGCACCGTTCTCCACCCCCGTGCGTCGTAACATCGCAGGGAATGGAGATCGGAGGCATACAGGGACACTGTGTGAATCGAGCGAGGACCCGCTCGCTCACACAGCGGAGAGGCATCGCTGGATCCAGGGACAAGGTAAGTAAACCCTGCCTATGGATGCTGCGAGGCGAGCCCGAAGGGAGAACACCTTGCCCCACGCTGAAGAAGTCCCGCCAACGGGACGTAATGCGTACAGGGGGGAGGAGCCACGCAGGACATCACCTACGATCGCCACAGACTGTGTATGCCTAGCACGCTTGTACAGCTAACACTCGGCGTTGAGAGTGTCTTAAAATGTGAGTGTACCTCTGTTTATATGTCTCATTAAATGATGTTTACCAGAGAGCACTAGATCCTCTTTTCTTCTTTCATGTATATGCTGGTATCATTTCTGGAAAGCGATCTGGTTAGGATCTGTACTGCCATCTACATCCATCTGTTTCCCCATGGTTGTCTCAGTTTGACCTTTGGTTTATATTGACATGCTCTATGACCTTTTAAGGTCGAAGTCTTAGGCCGCGTACACACGATCAAATCTATCTGCTGGAAACAGTCGGCCCGACCGTCCCAGCAGACAGATTCGATCGTGTGTACGGGCGAGCCGACGGATTTGGCCACCCGACAGATTTCAAATCATGCTTTGAAATCTGTCGGCTGGGAACCCGTCCGCCCGACATGTCTGCTGGTTAGTACACTAACCAGCAGACATGTCTTCTCGCACACGTGCCGAATGGTTTTCGACGCATGCGCGGAAGTGTTTTACTTCCTGGTGCGGTGACGTGGCCACGTGGGGATTTTGGTTTGATCGTGTGTACACGATCAAACCAATATGTCACCAGCAGACAGATTTGAACAAATCTGTCTGCTCGTGTGTACGCGTCCTTAAGGTGAGAGGCCATCTTACACACGGTGGAGGATATCTTTTGGTGTCACTTTTTCACTTACACTTTATGTGGATTCTTTGGATTGGATCTCTGGATTTGTTATCATATGGACTTTTATTCACATGGACACTTTTTCTTCTTTTTTCATATGAATTTTCCTTTATGAATTCATTATATGAATTATTTATTTATGTTTGGTTTTATATTTGCGCTGCACTGTTTTCACTATATAGTCTCTTTGGGAATTTTTTATGAATTTGTCCTTAGTGCTGGCTTGCATATTTATTCGTAATTTTATTTAATTTATTTTTCTATCATTTGTCCCAAACAAAATTGGCGTTCTTTTTTTCCCCACAAATAGAGCTTTCTTTTGGTGGTATTTGATCACCTCTGCGGTTTTTATTTTTTGCGATATTAACAAAAATAGAGCGACAATTTTGAAAAAATGCAATATTTTTTACTTTTTGCTATATATATCGCAAACGCAATAAGCGTTTATCGGTTGGTTTGCGCAAAATTTATAGCGTTTACAAAATATGGGATAGTTTAATTGCATTTGTATTAATTATTTTTTTTACTACTATTGGCGGCGATCAGCGATTTTTTTTCATGACTGCGACATTATGGCGGACACTTCAGACAATTTTGACACATTTTTGGGACCATTGTCATTTTCATAGCAAAAAATGCATTTAAAATGCATTGTTTACTGTGAAAATGAAAATTGCAGTTTGAGAGTTAACCACAAGGGTTATGTATGACCTCATCTGTGTTTCTAGCTGTAGGGGGTGTGGCTGTAGGTGTGACATCATCGATTGTGTTTCCCTATAAAAGGGAACACACAATCGATCACGGCGCCACAGTGAAGAATGGGGAAGCTTTGTTTACACACAGCTCTCCCCGTTCTTCAGCTCCGGGGACCGATCGCGGGACTCCAGTGGCGATCGGGTCCGCGGGTCCCGTGGTCACGGAGCTTTGGACCGGGTCACGGGCGCGCGTCCGCGACCCACAGCTGGGCACTTAAAGAGGACATACCTGTACGTGCTTGTGCCCAGTCGTGCCATTCTGCTGTCGTTAATGTGCAGGAGGCGGTCCTTAAGTGGTTAAAAACAGATGTATACTATACTTTAAGCTTAAGCCACACTCTTCTGGTTCTGAAGCACAGCAGGATTAATATAAAGTTTGCAGGGGGATCCCCAGTCTTGGGCCTTTAGAATTTTTCAAGGCCCTGGGTTTAAACTATGATGATCTTAATTGTGCCCACTACTCATTATGTCAGAGTAAATGTACCGCTGAACAATACTATTCTGATTTCTGTCACTGGGCACCTGACTCAGGGTTGAAGAAAGCCAGAAAGTAAGAAGTTCAGGTTAGGCTTACCATACTACATCAAGGACTCCTTAGTACACTACCCTGAACCAAAGTCATTAAATTAAGCTATGCAGGTAGCCATCCGTGTAGACAAGCGTTTATGGGAAAGGGATACAGAGAGGTTTATGTCTTTGGACCCTAGTATGCTGCCCACTTCTTCTCCATCAGACCTTTCCGAGCCTTCCCAACCTCTCCTAGAGGTTGAGCTCATGCAAATTGGGGCTACTCATGTATCCTCTGGGGAAAATGCTAGAAGAATATCCCAGCTAATTTGTGTCCAGTTGCCCCAAAAAGCCGGGAAATGCTAAGAGTCTAGTGTGGGTGGGGTCGGCTTCTTTAGACTATACCGTGCCAGGTTCCTCCCAAGATAAACTATTTGTTCCTGCACAACTTAGTTCTGCCAAGTTTTCTCATCATCTCTCAGCTTTCATAGATTCTGGTACCGCTAGCAATTCATTGATAGAAACTAGGGATGGGCCGAACACCCCCCTGTTGGTTCGCAGCAGAACTCCCGAACAGGGGAAATGTTCTTACCAGAACAACGAACCCCATTGAAGTCTATGGGAGCCGAACAGGAGAAATCAAAAGTGCTAATTTTGAAGGATTATATGCAAATAATTGTCCATAAAATGGGTAAGGTGGTCTAGGTATTGCCGTGGGGGACATGTATCAATCAAAACAAACAATTGTTTTTTTCAGGAGCAGTGATTTTATTGTTGTTTAACCACTTGCCTACCGCCTTATTGTAATATGACGGCCGCAGGAACCCTTTGTCCCTCCGGGTGGCCGTCATATGATGTCCTCGGCTTCCCAGTATTGTGGAGAGCACTCATCGCATCACTGGGGACCTGATGCGCCTGCCCGGCAGCCACGATGTCTGCTGGTTCATCACAGAGCAGGGATGTGGATCTGTGTGTATAAACACACAGATTCACATCCTTTCAGGGGAAAGGAGAACTGATCGTATGTTCCTTGTATAAAGAAACACTGATCGGTCTCCTCCCTGCATCAGTCCCCTCCCCCCACAGTTAGAATCACTCCCTAGGACACACATTTAACCCCTTGATCGCCCCTAGTATTAACCCCTTCCCTGCCAGTGACATTTATACAGTAATCAGTGCATTTTTATAGCACTGATCACTTTATAAATGACAATGGTCCCAAAATAGTATCAAAAGTGTCCCATATGTCCGCTGCAAAGTCACAGTCACAATAAAAATCTCAAATCGCCGCAATTAGTAGTAAAAAATTATAACAATGATAAAAATGACATAAATCTATCTCCTATTTTGTAGATGCTATAACTTTTGTGCAAACCAATTAATACACACCAATTGCAATTTTTTTTTTTTTTTACCAAGTGTATGTAGAAGAATACATATTGGCTTAAAAAAAATGGGATATTCATTATAGCAAAAAGTAATAAGTATTGTGTTTTTTTTTCAAAATTGTCAGTCTTTTTTTGTTTATAGCGCAAAAAAATAAAAGTAGGGAAATAAAACGATCAAAATGTAATTTAGATACAACGTTGCATAACCACAAAATTATCACTCAAAGTGCTACAGCGCTAAAAGCTGAAATTGCCCTGGGCAGGAAGGGGGTGAAAATGCCCTGTATTGAAGTGGCTAAAGTGCAACAATAAAAATGAAAAATTCCCATTAAATATCGTGTCTGTGGCGCCCCTTTAAATTGCCTGTAAACTGGCGCATTTGTAGCATATACAGAAAACTGACATTTCTAAAGAAAAATATTCCCATTGAAAATGACTTGCAGTTATTTAAAAAAATAAAGAAAAAACTGTGTGTGGGGTCCACCCAAGTCCATACTAGGCCCTTCTAATATGGATTTTGGGGGCCCACCCCAATTTTTTTTTCATTTTGTGATGGGGCCCCCCAAAATTAATACCAGACCTTTATCCGAGCATGCAGCCTGGCAGGTCAAAAAAAGGAACCATACCAGCCCACATGCTCTCAACATGGGGGGTAGGGGTGCTTTCGGCGGCGGGGGGCTCTGCGAGAGGCCTCCCAGAAGGTGTAAGCATTTTTTTATTATTATTATTATTTGTTTTGTGATATGCAATTTTGCAATATTGTAAGATAACAAGTTTTAAGAAGTAATTTTCTCATGATTGTTATTTCTTTTGTAGCACCTTAAAAATGTCATGCAACATTTTTTTTAAACTCCTGAAGAAGCTCTCTGAGTGGTTGCACATGATCAGTATAAAACAAAAAAATTTAATTGCAAATTAAAACGCTCTCAAATAGGGTTGTCCCGATACCGGTACCACTATCGTTATCGGAACCAATACCGAGTATTTGTGGGAGTACTTGTACTCCTACAAATACCCCCGATACCTAAATAGAATACTTCCCCCCCCGCCGCCGCATATCGCAAAGCCCCCGCCGCATACTGCATACTGCAAAGCCGCCGCGTTAATCCCCGTGCATCACAGCACGCATTACAGGCACCTTGCGTTTGAATTCTTCTAATGCCCGCCGCACCGTGTATAGACACTCCCCTTCTCGGGATTGGACGGATCTGTCCAATCCCGAGCAAAGGGGAGTGTCTATGCACGGAGCCGTGTGTATAGACACTCCCCCTTGCTCAGGATTGGACGGATCCGTCCAATCCCGAGAAGGGGAGTGTCTATACATGGTGCGGCGGGCATTAGAAGAATTCAAATGAAAGGTGCCTGTAATGCGTGCTGTGATGCACGGGGATTAACACGGCGACAGCGGTATGTGGGGTATGGCTGCAATATGGGGGACAGGACATGGCTGCAATATGGGGGACAGGACATGGCTGCATCTATGGGGGACAGGACATGGCTGCAATATGGGGGACAGGACATGGCTGCAATATGGTGGACAGGACATGGCTGCAATATGGGGGACAGGACATGGCTGCAATATGGGGGACAGGACATGGCTGCATCTATGGGGGACAGGACATGGCTGCAATATGGGGGAAAGGACATGGCTGCAATATGGGGGACAGGACATGGCTGCATCTATGGGGGACAGGACATGGCTGCAATATGGGGGACAGGACATGGCTGCATCTATGGGGGACAGGACATGGCTGCAATATAGGGGAAAGGACATGGCTGCAATATGGGGGACAGGACATGGCTGCATCTATGGGGGACAGGACATGGCTGCAATATGGGGGACAGGACATGGCTGCAATATGGGGGACAGGACATGGCTGCAATATGAGGGACAGGACATGGCTGCAATATGGGGGACAGGAAATGGCTGCATCTGTGGGGGACATGCATGGCTGCATATGTGGGGGACATGCATGGCTGCATATGTGGGGGACATGACTGCATATATGAGGGACATGGCTGCATCTGTGGGGGACATGGCTGCAATATGTGGGGGGACATGGCTGCAATATGTGGGGGGATATGGCTGGATATATGTGGGGCTGGATATATGTGGGGGGGGGCATGGCTGCAATATATTTGGGGGGACATGGCTGCAATATGTGGGGGGGACATGGCTGCAATATGTGGGGGGACATGGCTGCATTTGGGGACACATTTAAAAAAAGTTAGGATAGGCGAGTACATGAAAAAAAGTATCGGTACTTGTATTCGGTCCTAAAAAAGTGGTATCGGGACAACCCTACTCTCAAACCAAGTTACTCTTAAACCCTGGTTCCACTGTACTTGGAAATAGTGTGTGTGCAGGGATTTCAAGCAGCAATGTGATGGCTTTATCAAAAAGGTTTAATTTTGGTCATGACGATGGGCATGCTCATTAAAATATTGTCATTCTAAGAAGGTCTGGTCACTGAGGAACATTGAATATCCTTTTGTACAGCAATACAATCCAGTGTTTATAAATAAATGCCTAGTGCGCAGCACTGATGAATGTCACAATTTTTTACGCTACAATTATTGCATAACAGGTTTTGAAATGGACCAGCAATATATAATCAATGCTGCTTCAAACTGATTTATACATTCATATTTTAGTTTATATGCAAACATTAAACAGATGAGCTATGGCAATTCATTCACAAATAATCCTGTCATTAAAGAAATGTTGTGAAAAGAATATGGCCTCTTTGCATAGGCTTTTAACCACTTAAGCCCCGGACCAATATGCTGCTAAATGGCCAAAGGCGTTTTTACAATTCGGCACTGTGTCGCTTTAACAGACAACTTTTAATTTTTTGCGCTATAAACAAAAATAGAGCGGAAATTTAAAAAAAAAATGCAATATTTTTAACTTTTTGCTATGATAAATATCTCCCAAAAACATATATAATTTATTTTCCCCAGTTTAGGCCAATACGTATTCTTCTACCTATTTTTGGTAAAAAAAAATCGCAATAGGGGTTTATCGATTGGTTTGCGCAAACTTTATAGCATTTACAAAATAGGGGATAGTTTTATTGCATTTTTATTATTTATTTTTTTACTACTAATGGCGCCGATCAGCGATTTTTTTCGTGACTGCGACATTATGGCGGACACTTCGGACAATTTTGACACATTTTTGGGACCATTGTCATTTTCACAGCAAAAAATGCATTTAAATTGCATTGTTTATTGTGAAAATGACAGGAGCAGTTTGGGAGTTAACCACAGGGGGCGCTGTAGGATTTGTGTGTGTTTACAACTGTAGGGGGGTGTGGCTGTAGGTCTGACGTCATCGATCGAGTCTCCCTATGAAAGGGATCACTCGATCGATGCAGCCGCCACAGTGAAGCACAAGGAAGCCGTGTTTACATACGGCTCTCCCCGTTCTTCAGCTCCGGGGAGCGATCGCAAGGGGGCGGCTAGAAACGAATAGCCGCGCCTTCGTTCCGGAATGCTCCCCGTGGGTTTCCGACCTCCCCTGACCCGCGCAAAGGCAGGGACGTATATATACGCCCATCTGCCTGTACGTGCCCTTCTGTGGAGGTATATGTACATGCCGCGGTTGTGAAGTGGTTAAACAGGCAAAAAGAATAATAATTTAAGGAAACAAAGTTAATATAAGAAAAAAATATATAGTGGAACCTTGGATTACGAGCATATATCGTTCCAAGAGAATGCTTGTAATTCAAAGCACTCACATATCAAAGCAAATTTCCCCATAGAAGTCAATAGAAACGAAGATAATTTGTTCCGCATTGACTTCTATTGCATGCAATACTGCATGTGGCCAAAGGTATGGGGGGGGGTTCCAGAGAGCCTCTGAAATACTCGGGGACAGCGCGGCTGATCTCGGAAACCCTCAGAAAGATTCAGAAAAACTCAGAAATTTCGTATTTTCAAGTGTTTCTGAGTATTTCAGTGTGATTCCAAGTATTTCTGAATGACTCTGAACGGCTCCGACCAAATGTGGTACTGCACAGCCTATTAGCTTAAATTCTGCTAGTTTTGCAAAAAAAAACTCGCAAACCAACTCAGGATCTAAAAAAAAAAAAAGTTGCTCGTTATTCAAAACGCTCGTTAACCACTTAAGGACCGCCTCCTGCAGATTTATGTCGGCAGAATGGCACGGCTGGGCACATCAACGTATATATACGTTGGTTTTAGTACCCAGCCGTGGGTCGCGGGCGCGCGCCCGTGACCCGGTCCGAAGCTCCAGGACCGGGACCGCGGGATTCGCGGACCCGATCGCCGCTGCAGTGCGGCGATCCGTCCCTGGAGCGGAAGAACGGGGAGAGCCGTGTGTACACACGGCTTCCCCGTGCTTCTCTGTGGCCGGAGCATCGATCGCGTCATCCCTGTAATAGGGGGACGCGATCGATGACGTCACACCTACAGCCACACCCCCCTACAGTAGTAAACACACACATTAGGTACACATTCCCTACAGCGCCACCTGTGGTTAACTCCCAAACTGCAACTGTCATTTCCACAGTAAACAATGCAATTTAAATGCATTTTTTGCTGTGAAAATGACAATTGTCCCAAAAATGTGTAAAAATTGTCCGAAGTGTCCGCCATATTGTCGCAGTCACGAAAAAAATCGCTGATCGCCGCTATTAGTAGTAAAAAAAAAATAATTAATAAAAATGCAATAAAACTATCCCTTATATTGTAAACGCTATAAATTTTGCGAAAACCAACCGATAAACGCTTATTGCGATTTTTTTTACCAAAAATATGTAGAAGAATACGTATCGCCCTAAACTGAGGAAAAAAAATGTTTTTTTATATATTTTTGGGGGATATTTATTATAGCAAAAAGTAAAAAATATTGCATTTTTTTTTAAATTGTCGCTCTATTTTTGTTTATAGCGCAAAAAATAAAAACCGCAGAGGTGATGAAATACCACCAAAAGAAAGCTCTATTTGTGGGAAAAAAAGGACGCAAATTTTGTTTGGGAGCCACGTCGCACGACCGCGCAATTGTCTGTTAAAGCGACGCAGTGCCGAATCGCAAAAACCCCTTGGGTCATTTGCCAGCGTATTGGTCCGGGTCTTAAGTGGTTAACTGCGTTACTCGTAAATCAATGCTCAACTGTATGAAGTATTGGTCTATTTCCTAGACCAAAAGAATAGTGTATTACGCACAAAGAATTTTCTGTTATAGAGTAGCAAGTGGATCACGGCCAATATAAATATAACTTAACATATGTGCTAATGAATTGATTGATTCTTTAAAGTCATGGAAATGACTGAGATTTTATTATGTAAAAATTGGATACATTTTGTGTCAGATATGCAGAGCTCTATGGGATTTAAACCATCTGCTTGACTTAAGAAGGTTAAAAATGACCAACTAAAGTCCTGGTTTAAGGTTAGTGCTGACATTGCCTTAGCTAGCAGTCTAGGTTTTCTTATGTTTTCCTACCTGCGCTGTACACATCACTTGTATTGAAGTCTGTTCATTACATATTTAATGGGCACATGTAGTGTGCTTTTTGAAATCAGTTTGAAATGCTTCTGAGATCATTCAGAATTGATTGAAGATGCGGTTAGGCCATTTTTTATATTACCAAGATTTAAGGGAAGAGTAGCAATTTTGAAGCAAGCAAAAGCACAATAAATGTTGTTACCCTAGATTAGGAACCATGTGTATTTACACATTGCTTGCATAGGCGTGCGCACAGGGTGTGCCAGGTGTGCTTGGGCACACCCTAATCACCCTGTGCAATGCAGATTCCCCCTGGCAGCTCAGGCTACAGAGAAAGGGAAATCTCTTCCCTTTTCTGCTATTTCACCAATGCCCCTCAATGGGGCTCCTAACACATTGTAAAAAAATCTATATATTTTGATTTTATTATTTTATTTTGTTATAAAAAAATAAATTATTTTGGTTATAATTTTTTTATGACAAATATATATATATATATATATATATATATATATATATATATATATATATATATATATATATATATATATATATCTCAAATAACAAAATAAAATATTAAAAACAAAAAACTACTGACACCAATCTCATCCCTACCACCATCCACTGCTCTACTGTGCATGTGTTTTTGAACTTTGGGGTGCACACCTTAATGCAATAGGCTGCACACACCTATGGTGGTTTAATTGAAAGCAGGACAATAAAATATAAATAAATGTTTTTGATATTACAGAAGGACGTGCAAAAACATATTTGGTTTAAGTGTTTGGGTTAAAATACTTTTGGTAGAATGTTTGGATAATTATTCTGAAAAATTGTATTTATATTCCTTTTGGTCTTCTACCTGACATGCTTGGCTTTTAATGAAATATATTCTCAGTGCAGATGTTTGTTTGCATTTCTTAAAAACCAGTGGTAGACCCCAACCGGCATTCTGATAAATCACAGGATAAACAGTTCATGTTATTGTTTCTCAACCACAACTTGTTTTACTTTTCTGGAATAGTAGTGATATAGAAATGTTCTCAATAGATACCATTAGCCAGTTTTATGTGTTAGGTCTCTTTTACAAGAGTGATGATGCCCGTTTAGCGTGAACAGTCAGTTTTTGGCAGTGCCGCAACTTCCAGGTGTTAGATCCAGGAAGTCAATTGAAACCTATTTAATGCAGTGGCTGCCCAGACAGAGCCCCATTGTCCTATTGTGACAGGTGTGAGGGCGCAGATGAGCTCCCCTGAGCGCACACTGTCTGTCAATGCTTATGTGAACAAGGTCTTAATTTTTTAAAGTGCTATAAAATGAAAGCCAGAATTAATAATTTCCACACTTCTGTGCGTTACGTTTTTAGGCTTATTGAATGACATGTCTGTATAGTCTGTAGCTTCACCTGCAGGATGCCCAGTTTTCAAAATCTGTTGTCCATTTTAAGTATTTTAGGCACATCCACTCAGGCTTGCATTATGTAGGCTTCCTGAAGGCCATGTAGCTATATGTCCGCTCTTTAGCGGCTGTTAGGGAGCGTGCGCGCGTCCCCGCTCGCCCCCGAGTCCAGCGCGCGTGCCCGGCGGGCACCCGCGATTGCTCGTTACAGAGCGGGGAATGGGAGCTTTGTGTGTAAACACAAAGCTCTCGTTCCTGTCAGCGGGGGAAACGCTGATTTTCTGTTCATACAATGTATTAACAGAAGATCAGTGATTTCCCCTAGTGAGGTCACCCCCCCATATAGTTAGAAACACACCAGGAACACACTTTACCCCTTCCCTGCCCCCTAGTGTTAACCCCTTCACTGCCAATGGCATTTTTATAGTTATACAATGCATTTTTATAGCATTGATCGCTATAAAAATGCCAATGGCCCCAAAAATGTGTCAAAAGTGTCCGAAGTGCCCGCCATAATGTCGTAGTACTGAAAAAAA
Source organism: Rana kukunoris (assembly GCA_029574335.1). Taxonomy (NCBI): domain Eukaryota; kingdom Metazoa; phylum Chordata; class Amphibia; order Anura; family Ranidae; genus Rana; species Rana kukunoris. Next base: position 167,477,372 of record CM056052.1, read on the forward strand.
AATGCTGATCGCCGCCATTACTAGTAAAAAAAATATTAATAAAAATGCCATAAAACTACCCCCTATTTTGTAAATGCTAGAACTTTTGCGCAAACCAATCAATAAACGCTTATTGCGATTTTTTTTTAACAAAAAATACGTAGAAGAATACGTATCGGCCTAAATTGAGGAAAAAAAAAATGTTTTATACATTTTTGGGGCATATTTATTATAGCAAAAAGTAAAAAATATTGAATTTTTTTCAAAATTGTCGCTCTATTTTTGTTTATAGCGCAAAAAATAAAAACCGTCGAGATGATCAAATACCACCAAAAGAAAGCTCTATTTGTGGGAAAAAAAAAGGACGCCAATTTTGTTTGAGAGCCACGTCGCACGACTGCGCAATTGTCAGTTAAAGCGACGCAGTGCCGAATCACAAAAAGTGCTCTGGTCATTGAACAGCAATATGATCCGGGGCTAAAGTGGTTAATGATCCAGACTATGGCAAGAAGCCTTATCCCAGAAAACTGACACTTTGTGCATGCAAGAGACGCACTTTTTGCACTGTAAAGCGCCCCCATGTCTCCATCGGTTATACCCTCACACTATCCTGTTAAACCACTGTATTATCTTGGCCACCATGCTACAGCTCAGTTTCAGGGTCTTGGCATATAGCTTAGGCCATCTTTATGTAGAGCAAAAAAATTAGGGCTGTTACTGATCAGAATTTTTGTGTTCGATTAATCGTTTTTTTTTTAAATCGATTAATCGACTAACTTCGATTAATTGCAACGATTCCCAGTGCAGCCACCAACAACTGGAAAAATGGATAGCAGGATACAAAAAACACACAAAGACAGCTCTCGATGGCAATAGCATTAAAACTTTTATAGTCTTCAAGTAGGTAACAAAATAAATATTGCACTGGAGATAAAATCGATGTAGCTACATAAACTGTAAAAATGATGTGAGTAATACCAAACAGTAGCAAAAGCATTCATAATAACATGTAGCTAAGTATGATACTGGTATAAAAATGTGTACAACGATACTACTGCTGAATCCAGATGAGGAGGGGTAACATCAGTCTGTCGGCATGTAGATGTCCTGTGAAGGGAACTATCACAACTCCCAGTGGATGGCTGTAGAATCCCAGGTTGATAGAGGGAAGTGTAACAGCCCTTGCGTGTGGCAGATATTAAGGTCCCCCCGGAACGCAGATATGAAGGCACAGCAAAGAGGCCCTTCAGATAGACACTGCAAGGCCGTCCGTGTCTGGTGTCCGTGACGTTACCAGATCTCCTACGGAACTCCCTGAAGGCCCAGAAGCCAGCGGAGAGGTGAGTACCAATCAAAAGAATTTCAATCGATCAAAAAGATTTTGATCGATCAAAAAAATTAAAGATTAATCGATCAATTAAAAGTTAATTTGCACAGCCCTAAAAAAAATATATATTTTTTTTAGATCCTCAGAGAGTTCTTTGCCATGAGGTGCCATGTTGAACTTCCAGTGACCAGTACGAGAGAGTGAGAGTGATAACACCACTAATTGGGCCCAATTTGGACATTTTCACTTAGGGTGTGTACTCAATTTTATTGTCAGCAGTTTAGACATTAATGTCTGTGTGTTGAGTTATTTTTAGGGGACAGCAAGTTTACACTGTTATACAAGCTGTAACTCACTACTCACTACTTTACATTGTAGCAAAGTGTAATTTCTTCAGTGTTGTCACATGAAAAGAAAAAATGACCAATGGTGATTGTTAATTTCTACGCACCTAATACTCATCACAAATGTTTTTCAAACAAATTATGAGCAATTTATCCCATTATCCAAAACAACGAATAATCCTATGTGGGGACTTTAACAATGTAGCTGACCAAACAATTGACTCCTCCGTTCACTAAGGAAAAAGGCCCATGTCCCTCTCTTCCCTCATGCATATGGAAGATTTATTTAACACTTGGCGTTGCCTGCATACAGTGGAGAGGGATTACACATTTTACTCAGCAGCCCAAAAATCTTACTCTAGGATCAATCTCTTCCTGACACACAAAACTGTCTGATATAGACCTTATTTCGTGGTCTGACCATGCACCAATAACCATCACCCTTGCGCTTGGTGGAAATAGGGTAAAACACTCTTCCTGGCACATGATTACATTTATTCTTTAACAACCCAAGTGTCAGGAGGAGATTAAAAAAACAAATTGACAGTTATGTTGACCCAGCCACAGCTTATTGCAAGTTGGCTCCAGTGATGATAGAGGGGATGATGATGAGGTCACTGACAGGCAGGATGTCCTCCAGAGGCAGCCATCAATGAACAGTAGAGAGCAGCCAATCTATTCCATCAAATTGTGGAGCTGTTATCTCCCGGCTCACTTTCCACGGGTCAGCTGTATGGGCCTTTTTTAGCACATGTGCAGCTGATCGTACTGTTGCAATTTGAAAAATCTCCCACAAGCAGATCAAGTATGGCAAAAACACCAACCATTTGGGTACCACATGCTTGACAAGGCACTTCACTTCCCGCCACTCAGCTTGATGGCAAGAGCACCTGAAAGCCAAACAAAAGGGACACAATTCTTCTCCTCCTCACCTTTCATGTCTAGCCCCGCTATATCTCATAACCTCTCAGCAGCCTCCACTGACAGGGATGATGGTATAGCAAAGGGTGTCAGAGGTCCTACAACACATCTGCCAGCAGCAAACCACCAGCTGTAAAATATAGCAGGCAAATTTCTCTGCCCCTGCTGCTGCATCAAAAAATAAATACACTCCCTGCCTCCCACATGCCCAGCGTCTAAAATTCCAGATTGTCCAAATTGATGGCTTTACAATTCCTGCCTTTCTGGCTGGTGGATTCTGTCCCCCTTCTGTGAATTTGCAGAATGTGTTGTACCACAATGGCAGGTTCCCAGTCACTTTTTCTTTGCATGTAAGGCCATTCCAGCTCTGTATCATTATGTGGAAGGCCCTACTTTGGCATTGTTGGGTAATTTTTTGGTATAGGCTTCATGGGAAGAATTAACACCTAAGGGCCAATTTTTCTTTTTACTTCAATCCAAAGTCTGCAAAATATACTTTATCTAAAAAAAAATTTAATCTTGGCCTGAGTGTACTATATTTTGGCCTCTTTAGGCTTGATCACCGTGGTGTAAAAAAGTGTTATTTCCATCCAAAATCTGTCACAGAGACACCAGAATTTTTCCAACAATTCTCCAATCTTCTTCTGAATGCACTAAAATGTGGCCTCGTCATAAAGACTGGCTCCCCAAGCCATTGCTTATAAAAAAATTAAATAAGGAAAGCTATCAGGGACAATCTATTTAAATGTTTTTTTTTGTTTTTTTTCTTTATACAGTACCGTATTTTCCAGCATATAAGACGACTGGGCGTATAAGACGACCCCCTATTTTCCCAGTAAAAACTTAGGGTTTGAGCTATACTCGCCGTATAAGACTAACCCCTTCCAAGGCAACACTATTTAAAAAACATCAGACTTAAAATCAGATTTGATTTAAAAAAAAGTAATTTTAATGAAAACGGTTGACTTTCTGGTACTTAAAATCCTTCAAAATCCTCTTCAGGTTCATCTTCTGACATCAGAAGTTCATCAATGATATCTTGTGCTACATTTGTAAGACAGTCATCATATGGATCTAGTTCCATATCAGAAGTTGTCTCTTCAGCTTTGGCTTCCCCTTCATCTTGCCACAAGTACTCATCCCCCATACCATCCAATGAATTTGATATGCCACACTTCTTGAAAGACTTTTTCTGCATCAATATCATTCCATCATTTATGACAAAGTTGCACAAAACATCCAACTGTGGAGCACGCATGCTTCCTCCTTTTATGAAGGACTTTTCGCCGCTAACCATCCACTCATTCCACGGTTCTCGAATGCGATCCTTAAATGGCTTGTTTAGGCACACATCCAGTGGCTGTACCAACAATGTCAATCCTCCAGGAATAACCGCTGCATCTGTGTTCATTCTTGTCAGCCTTTCCTTTGTGCTGGGAGTTAAATGAGCCCTGAACATATCCCACACCAGTAGGCTACGTTCTTGACGAAGTCCACCTGGTTTTCTACTCCATACATTTTCAAGCCATAACTTTACCCCTTCTTCATCCATCCAGCCTTTTTCATTCATATGTACAAAAACTCTAACAGGGAACTTGATTTTCTTTTTTAAGATAATCATGGGTCTTAGTTTGGCACCATCAGCTGTACATGCTAGTACCACTGTAAAACTGGACTTCTCATGTCAATTAACACGGCTTTTGCACCTTTTGAATTGGTTGTTTTATTTCCAACCATATTGAAATTCATAGAAGTCTCATCCATATTTCCGATCTGACTTAACGCATAGCCATGTTTCTTGCGTTGTTGTATTATATTGATGGAAATTACTGACTTTGCTGTCGAGATCTGCAGGTCATTTTTGTGCAATTTTGGTCTTTTGCTTCAGTACCAGATCATGCCTTTCCAAGAACCTAGTACACCAGGATACAGTGGCCTTAAATCCTTTGCTGCGGTCTGAGTTCTATTTGGCCCACTGAAGTGCAAAAATCTGTAGGCTGTTTTGCAGTGCCGATCCTGACCTCCTTGGGGTCCTAAGCATGTCACATTAAAGTTGAGAATCGGGGGGGGGGGGGTGTTCTGCTGTCGGATTAAAGTGAGAAGCGGGGGGTGCTGACTTTTTACCTCATCCATGCAGCCAGCGAGTAGAGAAGCGGGGTGAGGAGCCCTCTGCAGCTTTGCGGGGCCCTAAGCGGCTTGCATAGTGAGCCTATAGGGCGGATCGGCCCTGCTGTTTCGTGTCACTACCATAGGCATGCGCAAGGGGTGTGCCAGCTGTGCCTGGGTACACCCTAATCCTGGGGTTGGCAACCTGTCAATGGTGGGCAGGTGACAAGTAAACCACAATCCTTCCTTGCCGGTCCTTAGAACCTGGACAGGAGAGGCGGCAAAGGTGGAAATTAGTGGAACCGATACGTATTTTCCTCCTGCAGCAGCTGAAAGTAGGCTTCTCCTCCATTCCCTTTTGTCAACATTGAGCTGCCACAGGTGGAAAAAATAGGGGATCGGTACTAATATATGCCACCCCCTTTCTCTGTTCCTCTTCCTTCTGTTGCCTGTGTCCCCCATGTGGTCCCTTGCTCCCCCTGTCTCCCATTGTTTCAGGATAGAGAGTGGGGAAGAGGCCGGTAAATATGTCAAACGCATAGGTGTTGGAGCTTTGGGGTGCACACCCTAATGCAATAGGCTGCGCACACCTATGGTCACTACAAAACCATTGTGATGATTCTCATGCACCATGTCTGCTACATGCTTCTCGAAAGCCTCTTCTTAATGCAAACTTAGCCCTTGGCATACTCTTTAATGCATCTTCCTTTGCTTTCCAGTCTCGGGCCATCTTTTCTGTTACTCCATCTTGTCTTGCAGCAGCGGAGTTATTATGTTCCTTGGCAAAGTTTACAACTTTGAGCTTGAAACTGGCTTCATGTTTCTTTCTCCTTGCTGGAGCCATGCTGGGGTCCTGTCTATCAGCCATTTCACACTACGGTAAATCTGAAATCTCTCAGGTATTGTAATCTGTCAGGTATTATGGTTTTATATGAAGGGGAGATCTGGAGCTGGATGTGCAGTACAGGATGTTGGCTACACACAGTATCGTTATATGATGTTTTGTTACCATATGAACAGTAGCGCCAGGTACTCACAGTATATGATGCTTTGTAATACTGTACAGTAGCGACAGGTACCGGTACACACAGTATATGATGTGTATCGGTACCATTATAGTAGCGCCAGGTACGGTACACACAGTATAATATGATGCTTTGTTACCGGTAGAAGGTACAGTATATATGATGCTTTGTTCCAGGTATGGTATCTACTACAAGCTTGTCACTGAGGAACACCATCTATTACTTCCTCACTGGTAAACTTTGGATGTAGGGCTTTTAAATACGGTAAATGGCCTTTGTTAGTACAGTATAAAGATGCTTTTTGTTACTGTATTTTGTTCCAAGAAACCCACTCCAGGTCTTAATCACCTTCTTATCTCTGCTTTAACAGCTGCAGTCTTATCACAAGTAAAGCAAGCCCATTAATACTGATACAGTAGCGCCAGGCTCCTCACTGGTAAACTGTTGATGTCTAGGGCTTTTAGGTAAATGACCTTTGTTGTTACAGTATAAAGATGTTTTTTTACTGTATTTTGTTCCAAGAAAATAAACCCACTTCAGGTCTCTATCACCTTCTTATGTCAGCTGCAATATTATTACAAGTAAAGCAATCCTATTATTAATATTACAGGAGCATCAGGCTCCAGTAACACTGCAGAATACAGTGTGCACCGCTGAGCCAATCACGGCAGGCAATGCATTTTATTAATCTGTTGATGGATGCAAAGCCTGCTCGGATTGGCAGAGGCTGAGACATCATCAGCCTGCGCCGCTTCAATCCGAGCAGGCTTAAAGTGGAGTTTCCTTCCCAAAATGTTTTTTTCATTATTGTGCTCATTAGACCTTAAAAAAAATAAATTTTTTTTACTCATCTGAAAATGCCTGTTGCTATGCGGCCCCACAAAATCTACCTTTGGAATCACCTAGGATTCTGACATCTCCCTCTAATGCTCCTGGGAAATGTGTGTCATCATTTCCCAGGATGCAGTGCGCTACCCATTTATCACTCCCCATCCAAGACTTCCAGGAAGTAAGTGCTTGTGGGCTTCACAATGCCCACAAGCAAAATGACAACGGTGTGGACATAGTTTATAAAACTATATTTTTTAAATAACTATGCGGAGAGGTGGCGGATTGTAAAATAGTAAGTGACCGGATTTATATTATAAAAACGCATTATGAAAGGACATACATTTAAAAAATGCTAATTGTGGTTGAAACCCCGCTTTAACAGCAACAGAGTGCATCGCCTGCCGGGATTGGCTGAGCGGCGTATACTGTTTCTAACAGTATTACCGATCACCCGGCAGCTTCACATCGATCAGGCGGCCGCTGTACCCGGCGTATAAGACAACCCCCGCTCTTTGACAGTGTATTAAGGACAAAAAGGTAGTCTGTTACGCCGGAAATTATGGTATATGTCAGTTTTGCTGCAGCTGGTTATTTACACAGTACAGATACACCACTTTACAGGCAAACTAAGGAGACCCTGCAGGCACTATAATTAAAGGAATTTTTCATCTTTACTGTTTCGCTGTAAGCAGCATTAAAATCATTGCGCCTTTAAAAAAAAAAATGATACATGTGCCTCAATGCAGTACCCGGGCCACCATATTTTTGCCAACATCACTGTATGAATGTGCCGTTTATTTGGAATTAACATTTGCTTTTCATAATGTATTTTTTAACTCAGTAATAAACTACAGATGGAGAATTCCAGCTGTTCGTTCTGTACATGAACTTCTGTTGGGCACCATAGAGGAAAAGCTAACAGGAATATAATGCATGCTAAATTTTCTTGAAATATTCCCTTTTACAAATAATTTATATGTTTTTATTCTGAAATATAGTCAGCTCTTGAGATGGCACAAACTGCTTTGTCTTTTTTCTCCTATATGTCTGAGCCCAACCTATTTGTGGTTAACAGATCTGCTGAACTTATACCTGATTTCACTTACACAACAACCAGCTACCAATAACGCCTGACCTTTGAACTTTGGTGAGATGGCTTAGAAAAGCCAGTAAGTGGGTGTTTGGATAAGGCAGTTCCTCCACAATAAAAGGTTGGGTTCCCAGCATTTTTATGGCCAATGTGTAGGGCTTATAGATACTCGTCTCTTAACCCTTTTGCTGCCTGAATATTAGCCCATTTTAGGCCTGAACATTACATAAAACCCCCAAAACGTTATATATTTTCTCAAAGCAGCCACCCTAGAGAATAGCATAGTGGAAGTTCCATATTTTTATGTCGCTTGATATTACAATAAAAGGTCTAGGAAACACACATTTTCAGTAAAAAACACACTAAAGTGAATTTCAGGGCAACCAAATGCAATAAACTACCCACATTTTTGGTAAAATATAAATGACGAAGTTCCACCGAGTAAATATATACCCAACATTTCAAACCTTAAATTTTTTTGCGCCCCTGAAATGGCAACAAACTTCAGTTCCCTATATTTTCAAAATGCTATGCTTCAAAGCCCCCTATAGGTCATCAGTTTAGTGCTATGGAGGAGGTCTTTTGGTAGAATTATTATGTGAACTATATTGCAATTAATGTTTTCACGTGTAGGCACCCCTGACATGTGTGTTTACATTCGTATATGTTGGGGGAAGGCTATTTTATTGGGTTGTACTGGAAATGGAGCAAGTACAAAGAAGGGCAACACAGCTAATAAAGGGTCTGTAGGATGTTAGTTATGAAGAAAGGTTGCAAGCACCAAACTTATTCTCTCTGGAGAAGAGATGCTTGAAAGGGGATATGATTTAAATTTACAAATACCGAACTGGTGACCCCACAATAGGGATAAAACTTTTTTTGCAGAAGGGAGTTTAAAAAGACACGTGGTCACTCATTAAAGTTAGAAGAAAATATTTTTAACCTTAAACAATGTTAAGGGTTCTTTATTGTAAGAGTGGCAAGGATGTGGCATTCCCTTCCACAGGCAGTGGTCTCAGTGGGGGGCATCGATAGTTTCAAGAAACTATTAGATAGGCACCCGAACGACCACAGCATATAGGGATATACAATGTAATACTGACATATAATCACACAAATAGGTTGGACTTGATGGACTTGTGTATTTTTTCAACCTAACTTACTATGTAACTAGTCTATGAGTTCACTTACTTTTTCTCCAGAACTGTGAATGTTGAATGGATGTGTTCAATAAACACATGAAAGTGTTAAATTGTTTGTGTACCATGAGCTTAAGCACATTGGGCCAGATTCACAGAGCGATTGCGCCTGTCTAACTGGTGTTAGACTGGAGTAATTTCAAATTACGCGCGTTTTTTAGCTAGTCGGAAAGCTCAAACCATGAATAGACGGCTGCCGGCTTCAATTCGACTGGATAACGTGTTCGTACGCCTTCGGATCTACGCTGCAATAAAATTGCGGCCACTGGGTGGACTTCTCGTAGTTTTCCGCGTCGGGGTATGCTAATGAGCTTTTGCCAGCGATCCCAGAAATTACGATCTTCAATCGCAATCTCTTACGGCACCTTTAGTCATCTTTTTTTTTTACGTAACACTATACCAGCTTTTTGCTGCTCTAATATTAGACAGCCCATGTTAAGTATGGCCGTTGTTCTCGCGTCGAATTTCTATGTTTTCCGACGTCTTTTATTATTTTTTACGTAAGTCGTCCGGGAATAGGAATGTTCGTAAACGACGCTACTCAAACAACGAATGACGTAACAACGTGATTTTGCGCAATGCACGGGGGGAAATTTCTGAACGGAGTATGCGCAGTTCGATCACCGCGCGAACGTGCCTAATTTAAATGCTTCACGCCCCCTAATCGCGTATTTCGATTACGCGGCGAGAAATACACTACGCTGCCGTAGCGTACGGGCAAAAATCTACCAGAATTCCATTTAGAGCCTGGTAAAATACGGCAGCGTAGAGTATTTCGATTACGCAGCGCAATATTAAGTGTATCTGAATCTGGCCCATTGTGTTTGTATATTGTTGTTACATAAATGAGGATCAAATCACATTTTATTGCAAACTACTGTAGAAAAACAGTTACTGTATTTATTGGTGTATAACACTCACTTTTTTACCCTGAATATAGAGGGTAAACTGTGCCTGCGTGTTATACACAGGGGGCTTTGGAATTTTTTTTCCTAAAACTTCCCTCTTAAAGTTAGGGTGTGTGTTATACGCCGATAATTACAAAGGGTTCACATACTTTTTCTTTCCACTATATTATTGACCTGGATACACTACGTAGTTACCATGAGATGACAGTTTTACTAGCACATGTCAAAAGTTGCAAAATTGTGTTCAGGCATAGTATTAGTTTTACCCTCCGTCTTAAAGAGGTTAATAATTGTATTTTAACCTACATGTTATGTCGTTGATCCTTAGCAGCTGTTTCAGTATTATTGTTTAATCATAGACCGAACTATATGCCTACAAAATCCTAAGGCTCCTTTTCACACATAGGATTATATATGAAATAAAATATTGTTCACTCTTAGTGACTAAAACATATCATGTATACTATAAGTATTAGATAAGTGGAACAAAACAACAATGTTGAAAAATAATTTCTATGTGTCTATCAATACATGTTAAGAATAAATTAATACATGGACTATAGTACATCCACCTAGAATATCAGAAAATAAATAATATGTAGCAATAAATGTTTATAGAACGTCCAAAGTGATGTCCAAAGGAAAAAACTTCTTGTAATACAATATTTATATGATAAGTCCGTGCGAGATTGAAACAGGATTGGGATGTGCTGATTCTGGGATGTGAGAGAACCTTCACCAATTGAATAATTCGTGCTCCACCTCAGGTGCTGGGGAAGTGCTAAATGCTTACCAGATGATTAGACCTCTCTTTTAAAAGTAGGTCTGATGGGCAGATCAGGATAAGTGCCTGAACACTAAGGGCATGCTGGATCACGTGGTTCCACAGTGCTAGCAGATAAGCTCATATGATCATGGACAGGGCCGCTGATAGGGGGGGACCACCAGTCCTCCTGTAGGGGGCCCGGGCACACAGGGGGGCCCAAACACCAGAGGGAAGGAAGGGCAATCACAGGATGCCTTGTGCGGCTCTCTGCCGCAGCTGAAAAATGGTTTCTCTCCCTCCCACCAACTTTCAGCTGCTACAGTGAGAGACACAGACACAACTGCCGGCTTCACTGTCCCGTTAAAAAAAATAACAAATTGTAATCCTGTATTGTTTTAATCCCTTTAAAAAAAAAATGTAGTAAAAATTATAATTTTAAAACATTTCAACTTTTTTTTATTATAAAATGTTTTTGTTCGAAAATGTAAAAAAAAAACAAATTAGGGCTAATTCACACAGCTAGTCTGTTATTGTGTCCACTATGAATGATTTTACTTTCAATAGATTTTTATTTTTTTCAAATAAAGGATACAGATAAATTATGACCAAAGGCTGAAATTACAACATCATAACATTCAACAAACCGGGCATAATGACAGTAACAATGACTCAATTGATTTCAAATTACCCAACTGTGGGTTGATTAAAGGAATCCAGCGAGCTTGATAACAGAGGAAGGGGCGGAAAAAGAAGTGTATATGGTGATCTTGCGCTCAGGGGAAACCTGCCTGTCCCGGACACCCCTAATGGGATCAATCTGTGTCCCAGCCAGGCGCCTCCCAATCCGCCTCTTCCTATAAAATTATTTGATGGGAAATTAGTGGGTTCGAATTTGGCTTCATTGAACCTCTAGCTCATACTAACGAAATAAGATAGGCCTATAGTGTTACCAAATTGCCCATATGAATAACCGGACGAAGAACAAAGAACATTACCTTCTAGTCATACAACTGTCTTAAAATAATAGAAGTAAGAAAAGAGAGAGAGAAAAGTGGGGGTAAGAAAAAGGCAAAGGAAGGGAAGCATGAGCCTAATTTGTACTGAAGGATGCAGGTTGCGTGGGATGTACCCCAGTCACCACAGTGGGATGCCCATGATCCCCACACGGCTTCAAATTTCTGATTCGTGTTTGAAAGAATGCTGGCCAGTTTTTCCTGCACCATGATCCACGAAATCTTGCGTTTTATTTCTGCAATGGAAACCCTGGGTTGTCTCCAAGCCCTTGCGATGGTAATTTTAGCCCCGAGGAGCATAAATCGGATCAGCTTCTGATTGGGCTTGGATATACCCGGAATCCGAGCATTTAGGAGAGCTACAGAAGCCGTCCTGGGGACCGAGCAACCAGTGACTGTACAAATGAGGTTAAAAATCCTCTTCCAGATTGGTCTGATTCTGGGACATTCCCACCAGACATGCACCATCGAGCCCAGGAGCTGACAACCTCTAAAGCAGCTGGGATCTGATGATGGGTAGATGGCCGCAAGCCTGGCGGGAGTCATATACCACCTCATAAGGACCTTTAAGTTTGCTTCCATCAGGGAAGTATTTAAGATGCCCTGAAAAGAATCAGAACAAGCTGCCTGCCAGGTCTCCAACTCCCACCCTAGTTGGAGGTCTGCCTCCCAAGCCGTCATATAAGAAGACTTCTCAGTCGGGCGGGTGAGTGAAGAGTAGATGACAGATATCCCTCCCCTTTGTCCCATGGTCTGCCCGCACCAGAGCTCATAATTTGTAAATTTGGGAGGTAGAGGCCTATCCGTCCATTAAGTGTGTAGGAATTGTGATATTTGTTTGAATCTGAATTTTTCAGTGTCAGGGAGGTCCAATTTAGTCACACAGTGGTCTAGGGTAAGAGGGCCTTTGGTTGTGAAGAAGTGTCCTATGCGGTACAGACCCTTATCCATCCACCAACTGAATGCTTTCCTGTCCATTCCAGGTGGGAAATCCGGATTTTGGAATACACTGGCTAGAGGTTGACCTTTCGAAACCAGGGCTGGAAGGTGACGAAATCTATCCCAAAGGGCGTAGGATTGAGAAAGGGAGGGGGACAAAATGGGTGGTCTTCTCTTTTGGGGGCACCAGAGTAAGTATTCTAGGGAGAACCGGGGGACAGCTTGACCCTCTATGTGGACCCAGTCTGGTTTGTCCAGTTTGGAGTAAACTACGGATAGTTGAGCTAGTCTGGCAGCTACGAAGTACTTATATAGGTGCGGTAGTCCTAGTCCTCCTCTTTTCCTATGGTTGTATAGAGTGTTTTGGGGGATTCTGTAACCTGACTTGCCCCAAATGAATTTGAGTATTTTGCTTTGTAAAGTCTGCACGTGATCTTTTCTGATGGGAATGGGAAGGGAGCGGAATAGATATAAAATTCTAGGAAGCAAAGTCATCTTTATAGAGTTAATTCTGCCCAGCCAGGAAAGATCATATTTAGCCCAGTTATTCATGTCGGCTGTAAGTTTTCGGTATAGGGGAGGATAGTTATTTGTGTAAAGGGATTCTGTCCGAGCTGTTAAGGAAATCCCTAGATATTTGATAGATGAGGGACACCATTCAAATTTGAATGACTGTTGGAGGAGGGATACTGTAGGAGGTGGAAGGGATACGTTCAAGGCTTGTGATTTGGCATAATTGACTTGGAGACCTGAGAATTTAGAGAATTCCGAAATTACCTTACAAAGGTTTGGTAGGCAAGTAATAGGAGAAGTTAGAAATAGTAGTAAGTCATCGGCAAAGAGCCCACATTTATGAGTTTGATCTCCACATGAAACGCCTCGAATGTCGGGGTTCTGTCGAATGGCTATCGCTAGGGTTTCAATTGCCATTGCGAAAATGATTGGGGAGAGGGGGCATCCCTGTCTGGTACCCCTGGCTATGTCTATTGGAGAAGAGTAGTACCCTTGGATTCGAATTTGGGCCTTTGGTTTAGAATAGAGAGCTTGTATTACCCCCATAAATCTTGGGCCAAAGCCCCATCGTTCTAGTAGGGGGAGAAGATATTGCCAGGACACAGAATCAAAGGCCTTCTGCAGATCAAGAGATAGGAGAAATCCTTTTTGTTTCGGACCTCCGTCCCAGTTGGATTGCAAAATTGAGACAATGTCCACTGCCCTTCTCACTTGATCTGGGCCTTGTCGACCTGGAATAAATCCGACTTGGTCCTTGTGAATATATTTATTAATGAAAGAGGAGATACGGAGAGCTAGAATTTTTGTAAGAATTTTTAGGTCATTATTTATCAGAGAAATGGGGCGATAGTTGCAGACTTCTTCTGGGTTTTTATCCGGCTTTGGGATAACCGTAATGTATGCTGTATTAAGTTGCGTACCCAGAGGGGTGCCTTGAGTCTTGGAATTAAAAAAGTTTGTTATATGTGGGACTAGGGTATCTGCAAATGACCTATAATAGAGGGCCGACAGTCCATCTGGGCCTGGGGCCGAGCCCTTTCGGAGGCCCTTGACTACTGTCGCCACCTCTTCAACCGAAAAGGGTGCTTCCAGCCTGTCTCTATGTTCTACGTCTAAGGATGGGATGGGTAGGCTGTCCAAAAAGTTGTCAATCGAATCCCTGGGAATCTGTGGAGGGGCACTATACAGGTCAGAATAGAATGTTTCGAATGCCTCCAGGATCTTTTTAGGGTTGGACGTAGGTTCTTGACCTGCCAAGCGTATCTTGGGTAAGGAGTGAAACCTTGTTTTAGGGGACAATTTGGTCGCTAACAACTGGCCTATTTTTCCTTTTTGGGTGTAAAATTTATTGCCACTCCAGCGGAGAGATCTCTCCGCTTTCGTTGTGAGAGCTAAATTAAGTTCTAGTCTCAGCTTGTCAATATTCTCTAGTAAGGCTAAAGATGGTTTCTTTTTGTGTTGTGCCCTTAGGGTCCTATAAGACTTCTCCAGACGTACAATTTCTGCTTCGTGTTCTCTTTTGATTCGCGTGGAGATCTGAATGATCTTACCTCTAATAGAGGCTTTATGGGCTGCCCAAAGGGTCTCCGCAGAGATATCCTCAACATTGTTAATTCTGAAATATTCTTGAAGGGCTTTATTAATTTCCGTTGTAGTGGTCGGATTGGAAAGAATGGACTCGTTTAGCCGCCAATGTCCGTTCCTTGCCATACCTGCTAAAGAGCGGATGGACATGATGACCATAGAATGGTCAGATAGGACTGTGTCTCTGATTTGGGCCTTGATCACTGCCGGAAGTACAAATGAAGGAATTAAAATATGATCGATCCTGGCATAGGTATTATGCGGGTGAGAGTAATGAGTGTAGTCTCTCTTTGAGGGATTAGACTCCCGCCAAACATCCGTCAACCCCCTGTCATGGAGTAGTTTGGCAATTTTCAGGCTGACCCTAGAGGGTCTAGTAAGTTGAGCGGACAGAGGTCTGGATTTGTCCAAACCCTGGTCAAAAGCCACATTGGAATCCCCCCCCCAAATGACTGTGCCTTCTAGAAGTGGGGTTAAAGTATCCAAGATTAATTGGAAAAACGTGTCTTGCCCTTTGTTGGGAGAATAGTATGAGACCAGGGAATATAGATGACCCTCAATTTTACCCTTAACCAGTATAAACCGTCCCTCTGGGTCTTTGAAGTCAGAGAGATACTCAAAATTACAGGATTTGGAGAAAAAGATTGCGACCCCCTTGGTCTTGTTCTCGGCATTAGCCAAGTAGAAGAGGGGAAAGTGAGAGTGGACAAATTTGGGACTGTACCGCCCAGGAAAGTGGGTCTCTTGGATCATGAGAATGTCAAGTCTGAGTGATTTGTAACTATCAAAGATCTTTCGCCTTTTGACTGGGGAGTTCAGGCCTTGATCATTGTGTGTGGCTATGTTGAGGGAGCTCTGTACGTGGTCAGCCATGGGGAACTGAAAAGTAGCTATGTCTGTCTCTACCTCCACTCACCCTGAGATGTTTTCTGTCCTCCCAACCTTGCCATTTGTCAGGATGGACGACTGGCAGCCCGGTGGACACTCCTCGATCGTAGGTACCGCAAGCTGAAAAATAATAAAAGGTTAGGCTCATGTGGGAAAGATGGGGAATAGAAAAGGAAAGGACAGATTTGAAAGAGAGAAAGAGATGGTGAAGAAGACTCCCAATCCAACTAAGGAAAAAGAGAAAAAATAAGAAAAAATACATTCTCGGGGAGGGGAGATGCCCCTCGAGAATTTCTACCAAGGTAGATCAAAAAAGGGCTTTCTCCAGATGAGAACAAGCGACCTCGCCCCCAGAAACCTTCTGGAGTCTAAGGGAGAGGTGGAGGTACATGGGGCCCACCCCAGCCAGGGCGCCCCTGAAAAATTGGTTACAGCAACTATCAAAACCGAAACCGGAAGGAATTGAGTAAATCTAAACCCAGTTTGGTCGGATCTAATTCCGATCCGGAAGTCCCCCCGTCCCCCCCCCCCAACGGGGATCGAGGAGGAGGGGACCTCAGAAGGAAGGTGGGGACAACCCCCTGCGAAAAAATTAGAATAGATAAAGAGATCTTTTTAGCAGGAGAAATACTGTTGAAATATCACTTATCCAAAAAGTTGATTCTTCTGATCAGAGAAAGTCTAATTCTCAGGCATAGGACCGACCAAAAATCTTGAAAGTTCAAGGAGTGTATGACCAATATGTCAGCCGAGATCTGGGTAAGTGGGTCCACTGTCTCTAGCTTTCTTGGATCTCGACCTGGTCCAGAGTAGGGAATTAGGACTGGTGGGGGTCGGTCTCTTGGAGGTGTTTGGGATGCTATGAGAAGTGTCCATGGCGGGTTCTTGCGAGATGAGCTTAAGGCGCTTTAGTAATCTTTCTCCATCAGGAAAGTTTGAGAAGGAGTAGTTTTTCCCTTTATCCGAGAACTTGACCGCAAAGGGGAATGCCCATTTATATTTTATATCCTTTTGGACCAGGACTAGGAGTAGCGGCTTTAATGACCGTCTTCGCTGCATTGTGGAGGGAGAAAGGTCTGCGTATATTTGGACGGGATGACCTTGGCACAAAACACTGGGCACAGAACGTGCTAGTCTCATGACTTCATCCTTTACTGCGTAAAAGTGGGGTTTGGCGATGATGTCCCGCGGTGAGCCGTCCTTTCTGGGTGGTCCCAGGGCTCTGTGGGCTCTATCAAGCTCTAGGCGAACTTGAGGAATGTTTGGAATCAAGTTCTGGATCAAATTTTGTACCGCTGCTGGAGTGTCCGTGATGGATTCGGGCAGCCCCCTGATCCGGAAATTGTATCTCCTGGATCTGCTCTCCAACTCGTCGATCCTGGAAAGGGCCACATCCAATTGCTCCTGTACTGTATGAATATGTTCTGAGTTCTAAACTGTGGCTGCCACCGTTTGATCAAGCTTGTCTTCTATCGCTTCAATTCTGGTGCCCAGATTCTGGAAATCTGCTTTCAAATCTCCTGTTATTTTGGTAGCAGTCTGAGCGAGTCCCCTATCCAGGAGTTCAGCCAGAGCCTGATATAAGTCAGTCACAGAGAATGCAGAAGCTGCTGACAGGGTGCTGACAGAGAATTGAGCAGGCTGGCTCCTTATGTTAGGTCCTATGAGGGGTAGTGCAGAGCCCTCCCTGTTAATCCCCTCCATATTACTGCCTTCCAGGGGTTCTGTGGGAGTTGTTGAGGGGGACATGTCCTGCTGGTAACTTACTTGGACCAGTGGGGTAAAAGGCAGGGGTACCATATTTGGAAAAATCCTTCCCTCAGGCATCTCTTCAGCTCCGTTCTTGTGAGGTGCTGCAGCGGCGGCCATCTTGGATTTTTGCCGTTTTTCCAAATGAATAAAAAGCGGCTTTGAAGTGTCCCTTTAAAGAAATTATAATGATAGGGGGGTGCCCTGATGTCTGGGGGTGCCGTGTATGGTGAAAGCTCCCCTTCCAGCCCGTTTCTGGCTGACTTATGGGCGCCGCTGGTCTGGGGTGATGAGGAGCTCCCGGCTCAAGCAGCCATCTTCAGAGCTCCGCGCATGCGCCTCCACTATGAATGATTTTAGTATATTTATATTTATTTAAGGGGGGCCCTGCCAGGTATGCTGTACGGGGCCCCGTGATTTCTAACAGCAGCCCTGATCATGGAAAATGAATGAAAAATATCATGGTGCAATACGTTTTATTAAAATCAAATATAAAATGCACATACAGCCGATTGGCCTCCTACCCCAGCTAGTGCCTGCCTGGCACTGGGAGTACAGCGTGTGTCACAGCTCTTATCTCCAATTTCCCACCGAGGATGGGTGGTTAGCAGACAGGTCCGGGTTAGATAGGTGCAGGTAGGCTCAGACGGAGGGCTTGTAAGCCGTGCAGGATGCCAGAGTACAGCCGCCGACATATGTTTCGCACGTTGTGCGTCTTCAGGGGGGCGTGATCATATGAGCTTATCTGCTAGCACTGTGGAACCACGTGATCCAGCATGCCCTTAGTGTTCAGGCACTTATCCTGATCTGCCCATCAGACCTACTTTTAAAAGAGAGGTCTAATCATCTGGTAAGCATTTAGCACTTCCCCAGCACCTGAGGTGGAGCACGAATTATTCAATTGGTGAAGGTTCTCTCACATCCCAGAATCAGCACATCCCAATCCTGATTCAATCTCGCACGGACCTATCATATAAATATTGTATTACAAGAAGTTTTTTCCTTTGGACATCACTTTGGACGTTCTATAAACATTTATTGCTACATATTATTTATTTTCTGATATTCTAGGTGGATGTACTATAGTCCATGTATTAATTTATTCTTAACATGTATTGATAGACACATAGAAATTATTTTTCAACATTGTTGTTTTGTTCCACTTATCTAATACTTATAGT
Source organism: Rana kukunoris (assembly GCA_029574335.1). Lineage (NCBI taxonomy): Eukaryota > Metazoa > Chordata > Amphibia > Anura > Ranidae > Rana > Rana kukunoris. The sequence continues at coordinate 167,495,735 of CM056052.1, forward strand.
ATACATGATATGTTTTAGTCACTAAGAGTGAACAATATTTTATTTCATATATAATTCAGTGGCGCCCTCCATTCCTTTATTATATCTATCACCTTTTATAGTCACCTACTATACCACTGAGGAGCAGCACATCTTTTAACTCTATATCTTCACTCAAGTGAAGATCACTAATATATTGGCGCGGATTTTACTCTTTTTTCTTTTCCTTTTCACACATATGGACCATTCCTGTGGTAGTGTGTCTATAAAGGGCGCACAGGCACAGCCCCCTCTCTCCTGCCACATGTCTATCACCATAGATAGATTCATGCATTGCATGAACCTGTTACCTGTCCCCTGATTGGCTGAAACGACAGGCGCTGTGATTGGACGCCTATCAGGCGTTCAATCATAGCAGAGGACAGGAAGAGAGGATGGGAGAAGACATAGAGGAACGTGAAGGACACCGCCGTGACCCGCTGCACCAACGAGACAAGGTAAGTTCCAGTGTGATGGGCAGACTGGCAGAAATTGATGGGCACAGTAGTGGCAATTGATAAGCACACTGGCAGCAATTGATGGGCACAGTAGTGGCAATTGATAAGCACACTGGCAGAAATTGATGGGCACAGTAATGGCAATTGATGAGCACACTGGCAGCAATTGATGGGCACACTGGCAGCAATTAATGGGCACAGTGGCAGCAACTGATGAGTACAGTAGCTGCGTTTGATGGCACATTGGTGGCAATTTATGGGTATAGTGGCTGCGTTTGATGGGCACAGTGGCTGCAATTGATAGCACAGTGGCTGCCTTTGATGGGCACAGTAGCTGAGTTTGATGGCACAGTAGCTGCGTTTGATGGGCACAGAGGCTGCAATTGATGGTGTTTTTTTTTCAGTTTGTTTGAGCTATTCCAAAAAGTGGATGTTGACAGATGTTGATGTAAACTGATGTAAATGGATGACCATTTACATACGGTTTTCCATTGAGATGCATTGATGTCCGTTTTCATCTGTGAACAGATTGATGAAAAACTAGCAAATGATCCGCAAGTGTGAAAGGGGCCTAGGCTCCATTCACATTTGTGCAATGCAGGAATGCAAGCATAATCACTAAAATATGCAAATCCTTTTGCAGATGCCCTTCTAGATTTTAATGGCACCCACACCGTATTAGAGTGAATGATATATTGTGTGACAAAATGTGTGGTAACAGAGTACAATGTGTTTTGGTGTGCGCTTCTTTGGTGCGATGTAGATTTATATTTATTTGAATAAAAACACAGAAATGTCATAAAAAAGATGCAACAATTGCCCACTGGTTTACTGTACATATGCAAACCTTGTCTTAGTATAGGTTGGAGATTTGAGGTGGTTCTAAAGTCAAAGGGTGGACACACCAAATATAATATGAATCTGATGTAAGTTTTTCAGTTTATGCAAGTGTGTGCACAATGTTATCTGGTAATTGACAAATGTATAAATGGCAGCGACTGTTTCAAGCATCCTGCTATATATATATATATATATATATATATACACACACATACTTATATATGTGTACATATATATATATATACATATACACACTGTGTGTGTGTATATATATATATATATATATATATATATATATATATATATATATATTATATCTTTCAGTAGGCAGTTATTCCAAAATGACAATATAACTAATACATCATAAGGGAAATGGGAGCTAGCAGCATGATGGATCCCAAGGTCTCATCGGCAGTGTCTTTGCTGTACAGCTAAATACGTTAAGAGCAAAATAGTAAAGTACAGAATATTGGTGCTCTGCTGCCCCCCTCTGTTGATTTCTGTGAACTGACCATTTGTTCTAAAACGGCAATATAATAGTAGCAAAGTATTCACTTGTCACCACTTTCAGCCTCAAAAAATAAAAAAAAGCAAACAAACAAATAAAGGGTTTTACTTTGTGATGTATTAGTAAGGGTCGTAAATGGTGAAGCCATGCAATCAAGTCTTGAAGTGGTTTTAAACCCTTACATTTACCCAGTGAGTGACCAGCTTCAGGTGATGCACATAGATGAAACAAATCCTCCTACAAAAGTTGCATCTGTTTATCTGCAGTCCACTCTTACCTACAACAGTTCAAAGTGCACAACTTATACAGCTTGCCTGAGCTTTCAGAAAGCAGTGGGCAGGGAGCTAAAGTTGCACGCAGTGAGAAGAGCTGATTGGAGGGAAGGAACACATCCCCTCTCACACAGCACACATGAATGGGAGTGAGGCTGTCAATCACAGGCTGTGTGTTGAAGCTCCCTCCCCACTTTTTTTTCTCTTGGTGTCAGGAAATCTGGTCAGAAGTGATTCATGCTGATAACAGAGGAAAAATAGCTAATCACATTGATTTCATACATAAAGTTTGTGGAAGCACTTGGTACCTCTGAACATATTACAAAGTACAAAAACTAGATGGAAATAAGGAGAGTTGTGTCCCTAAGGACTAGGTTAGTCAAAAGTATAATCTACTCCACAAATAGACCAAAAGACTCAAATAAAGCACCTATTTTATAAACATAGCACTGTCATTTTTAGCACATGAACCATAGAGCAGCCTAAAGGAAGACATTTGTATTGAACTTTAGTGTTGCTCACGAATATTCGCATTGCGAATATTCGCTACGAATATTACATATTCGAGTATTCGCGAATAACTCGAATATCGCGGCGAATATTCGCTATGGCGAATATTCGTATTTTTTCAAATTTATTTTTAAAACAGATCACATCCTAGTGATCTCCATCGACGTCTAAAAGCATTGCTGGTATGATTAGAGACCTTGGGCCGAGTAGCTGAGGCGATCCTTTTATGTTGCTGAATATTCGCATTGCGACTTTTCGGCAACATAAAAGAATCGCAACAGCTACTCGGCCCTTCTTTTGCATCAGAGCCAATCAGAATAACTCGAATATTCGACAAACGGAATATTGCGCGATTATCTTCTCCGCCCTTCTTTTGCATCAGAGCCAATCAGAATAACTCGAATATTCGGCAAAAGGAATATGGTGCGATATTCCTTTTGCCGAATATTCAAGTTATTCTGATTGGCTCTGATGCAAAAGAAGGGCGGAGAAGATAATCGCGCAATATTCCTGTTGCCGAATATTGGAGTTATTCTGATTGGCTCTGATGCGCCCTTCTTTTGCATCAGAGCCAATCAGAATAACTCGAATATTCGGCAAAAGGAATATTGCGCGATTATCTTCTCCGCCCTTCTTTTGCCCCCTTATTATCCTTTCTTTTAAGTAGAGTTAGTGTAGAGTTAGTGTTTAGTGCATATTAGTTTAGTAATACAGGAAATGATCTCCGTTTATGAGAATTTCGCAATCATTTTCGCAAATTTTTTTTTGGATAAAATATCACGAATATTCGATATTAGTGAATATTCGCGAATATTCTTCTATATATTCGCGCAATATCACGAAATCGAATATGGCGTATTCCGCTCAACACTATTGAACTTCTGGACTTACTTTAAATATAACGAGCCTCTGAGATACATTCTGTATTTGCATAAGAACAGCCATCATCCAACTCCAACCTGTTACTAAATAAAAAGGGTTGTGAAGAGAAAACGACAATACCATAACACAGAATACCTGACTGGCCCTAAGTTATCATCAATGAGGTTCCAGAAACTATATAACAATCCAATAATTGAATGTCTGATCCAATACTTGAAAAAATACTGCCAAAGAATACAAGGTCCAAAGTCATGCCATCCAATGCAACCTTCCTTAAGTAAATATATTTTTTCTTTGTTATACAAGGTTCAAAAAAATGACCGAGCACTAAATATTTTACATTAAATCTCGCTGGACAGTGATATTCCTTAGGTATAAAAAAACGAATGCAAAAATTGTCTGATGTCTCCATGTTAAACCAACTCCTGGATAGGTAAAAGCTTCAAGCTGGCCAATGCAGTAACACACAGGCTGAAGATAGCTGTTCAACATGATTATGTCTGATATCTGCCAGATACTTAGACTGAGAACTTGATCCTGATTGTATCTATTATTAGTTCACGTACTTTATTCATCTTTATTCATCTATCAGGTAGACATGGGAAGTATGAATCAACTGTGGTCCACATATACTCAGCAAATCACATAGCGATAGATTGTATTGGCTACTTGTTATGTTGTCAATCAATCCCTTAGGCCGCGTACACACGATCAAACAAGTCTGCTGAAACTGGTCCAGCGGACAGATTCGATTGTGTGTACGGCCTAGTGGACAAAAGTTTTAAATCCCGCGTGCGCAGAAGCATTTTATTTCCGGGTTTGGTCACCGCGTTCTCTGTCCAAGGGGATTTTCGTCCGATGGTGTGTACACACCGCCGGACCAAAATCCTGCAGGAGACATGTCCGATGAAAACGGTCCGCAGACCGTTTTCATCGGACATGTCCCCTCGTGTGTACGGGGCCTCAAAGATCAGTTCCAAGTATGATTATGTTTACATTGCTACATTGGACCAATATAATCATGCATATACTAAACCTGGTTGATTCCTCTCGGAGATGGAAAACACGTTGGTAGGCACCACTACTACAGTGATCTTCAGTAAGCTTCTTGGTCCGATACCAAGCAATTGCATTGTGGGACAGGAGATTGCTGATTGACATGGGCATTATTCAGAGAATACTTTGCTTTTCCTCAACAAATGTAAAGCCTTCTTTGATTGGATATGGTGGAGAGGAGGGGTGGTGACCTGCCTGTAAGCATGTATCTGTAAATTATGTATGCCCCTGGTAGTTGGTTTTGAAATCTCAGGAGGAGGAAGTGTAGAGAGAGAGAGAAGTCTCAGCCACATGTCCGGTTAATGCTGCTAATCCCTGGGTCAGAAGAGACTGTTATGAACTACTAGGAAGAGACTAAAGTGCAGAGTAGATGGGCTGACTCCGATTTGCAATGCCACATCACAGATCCTGGCAATGATAAGTTCCATTCCAGGCTGGTTGGACAACAGTTGGAGAATACCCCCGTGACTACTGATATTGTCTTCAGGTCTTTGACACAGAGACAGACACCACCACATTCTCAGGGGCCCCTGTAACTGGACTTTGCTGCAATATTCATCTGGAGGTATCTCTAACAATAACTATATATACCTGGGTATAGAGAAATTGCTAGGTCTGCAAAAGATCTGAAGCTAAAGCCCATAGGTCACCAACCTTTTTGCAGACCGGGTGGGGGATGGGGGGGGGTCATGTGGGTGGTAAACAATTTTTTGTGGGCAATGGCTGGTGTTGGCACTTCAATCATCACGGCACCATGGTTGATATTGTGTCAGGGTGATTGAAGGGCATTGTTTCTATTGTTACATTGTAATTTAAAATGAAGTGGGTTCAACTCACCATAATGCAGAATCTGTGGGAGTTCTGGTCGTGTCATTTGCCACATCTCCTGCCACCAGATGCAGCTTGTCACTTGCCACATCTCCTGCCACCAGATGCAGCTTGTCACTTGCCACCGTCGCCTGTCACCAGATGCAGCTTGTTACTGGCCACCATAGCCTGGCACTAAATGTTGATTGTCAATTGTCACTATCACCTACCACCAGATGTGGACTGTCACTTGACACTGTTGCCTGGCACCAGATGTGGATTGTCACTTGCCATGTCGCCTGCCACCAAATATGGATTGTCACTTGCCACTGTCGCCTGCCACCAGATGTGGATTGTCACTTGCCACTGTCACCTGCCATGGATTGTCAATTGCTACGTCACCTGCCACCATTTGCAGATTGTCCCTTGCCACCGTCACCTGGCACCTGATGCGGATTGTCACTTGCCACATCACCTGCCACTAGATGTGCATTGTCACTTGCCACATCACCTGCCACCATTTGCAAATTATAACGTCACCTGCCACCAGATGTGGATTATCACTTGCCATGTCACCTGCCACCATTTGCATATTGTCACTGGCCACTGTCACCTGATGTGGATTGTCACTTGCCACATCACCTGCCACCAGATGTGGATGATCGCTTGCCACATCGCCTTGCAATGCCAGCGCCTCCAAATGTGCATTGTCTCTGCATTAGTGGCAGGCTGGCAGCACTAATCTATTTAGTTCTGAGTGGGAAGGAGAACGGTGGTATGTACTGGATGTATGTACTGTAAAGCCCCATACACATTTTTGGAATTTCCGATGGATAAAGTCAGACGGACTTTTTCCATTGGAAATTCCGACCGTGTGTATGCTCTATTGAAGTAATTTGTCGGAATTCCGATGTGAATTTGGTCGGACAAAGGTTGGATTGTGTGTATAGGGCTTTATTAATCTCTTCTAATATAAAGTTTGCATTATTTCTATACAGGTCTGCATCTACAGTATATGTTTATGATTAATGTTACATAGCTACCAAATGTCCCCGATTTGGAACCAAGTCCTTCTGTCCTCATTTTAGTCTGACCTATATAGTTGTAAGTAAAATGCACTTTATCTTCCAAAAAGTGTTTCCCAGTGCTAAACCTTTTCATTCAATGTCTAAATGTCTGCATTTCAAAAAGCCAGTATAAAGGAATAGTAGTGGTAAAAAAAAAGCACTTGTGGGTTTAAGTAATCATTTTTTTTTTTAATAATCCTCCTTTAAGGGGGTGGGGCAGAGGGGTGTCCTATTAGCAAAAGTATGTTGGCTTAGATGTCCCTCGTTCCCATCTCAAAAAGTTGAGAGGTATGATGTTATTTGCTGGTTGAAGTAGTTCTTGTGCTCCCAATTACTTTGTGTAGATCAATGTTTCTCAACCTTTTTTCAGTCAAGGCTCCCTTTAAAACTGCACAATCTTGGGGCCCACGAAACTAAGGGCTCATCCACACCAGGCAGTGTGTTCACACACTCAATATTTTTGCACACTCCCCCGCATCATATTTTTCAATGGGCTGCCCTATGCATGTGAAACATGCAAAAAAGGTACCTGCGCATTTTTTAAAACTGCACCAAAATCCATAGTACACGTGTTGCCATGCATTTTGCTAAATGCATTGGGGGGCTCTCTTTAAAAATTATTGGCACCCGCTTGTGTCTCAAAAAGGCAGCGTGTTTAACTGCTTAAGGACCGCCTACTGTACATTTACGTTGGCAGAATGGCATGGCTGGGCACATCAACATATATATACGTTGGTTCTAGTACCCAGCCGTGGGTCAAGGGCGCGCGCCCGCGGCGCGCTCCCGTGACTCGGTCCAAAGCTCCGGGACCGCGGGACTCGCGGACCCGATCGCCGCTGGAGTGCGGCGATCGGTCCCCGGAGCTGAAGAACGGGGAGAGCCGTGTGTAAACACAGCTTCCCCGTGCTTCACTGTGGCCGCAACATCGATCACGTAATCCCTGTTATAGGGGGACGTGATCGATGACGTCACACCTACAGCCACACCCCCCTACAGTTGTAAACACACACAGGGAACACTCAAATCCTACAGCGCCCCCTTGTGGTTAACTCCCAAACTGCAGCTGTCATGTTCACAGTAAACAATGCAATGTAAATGCATTTTTTGCTGTGAAAATGACAATTGTCCCAAAAATGTGTCAAAATTGTCCGAAGTGTCCGCCATAATGTCGCAGTCATGAAAAAAAATTGCTGATCGCCGCTATTAGTAGTAAAAAAAAAAAAATTATTAAAAATGCAATAAAACTATCCCTTATTTTGTAAACGCTATACATTTTGCGAAAACCAACTGATAAACGCTTATTGCGTTTTTTTTTAACCAAAAATAGGTAGAAGAATACGTATCGGGCTAAACTGAGGAAAAAAAAAATTATATTTATTTTGGTGGAATATTTATTATAGCAAAAAGTAAAAAATATTGAATTTTTTTCAAAATTGTCGCTCTATTTTTGTTAATAGCGCAAAAAATAAAAACCGCAGAGGTGATCAAATACCACCAAAAGAAAGCTTTATTTGTGGGGAAAAAAGGACGCCAATTTTGTTTGGGAGCCACGTCGCACGACCGCGCAGTTGTCAGTTAAAACGACGCAGTGCCAAATCGCAAAAAGGGGCAAGGTCCTTTACCTGCATTTTGGTCCGGGTCTTAAGTGGTTAAAAAAAATATACAAAATTACGTTTGTCAAGGATATTGTCACATTTTTCTAGTATATGGTTGACTAAAGCTGTCCTCACAGACTGCTAACCAGCTCTCTACAGATAGGTTAAATAATTCATCCTGTTCTTTCAAAACCTTTAAATAATTCAGCTGTGCTCCTGACCAGACACCGTGAATGCACTAGCTTCAGGTGCAGTGATGAGTGGATTTAAGGGAATAGTAGGCTTTTTGGGTGGACTTACTTTATAAAAAAAACTCCAATAACAAAAAACAATACAAACATTAACATTATTAAAATCTTTTATATACAGTGGTAAAAATGATAAAACATCACAGTATTCTGTATTAGCCCATACATACAATGAATTTACTCTAACATGGAAATTTAGCAGTGACAGGCCTCCAGTTTAAAACTTACAATGGCATTACAATCATTCCTAAAGAGCAAAAAGTACAAAATACTTGGCCCCAAAATTGAAACGTGCTTGTATGAACACTCTCAGTCTGCTGGAAAGCGGTTTACAAATCTATATTTGCAGTACAAAGAGCAAAGATATTGTGGAAAATGGAAGCAACTTACAACAGACCGATTGTAGTCGGATCATGGAAAATTGATTTCCACACAGCTGTTGTAGATGATTGCACTTTGCAAATACTCACTACACTCTGCACCAACTTACTAGATAGAAACTGCTGTAATGGTTATGCCACATGAGTATATTGATGTCCTAATATGTAAAGTAAAGTCAGATCATTAACAGCTATAGCCACAATTTATCATGTAGAAAGTTACATGTTTTGTGCTTCCTTTTGTCAAAATTTAGCTGCAGGTTTAGCAACCTGTTTTGTCCTCAAATGTGTCAGTCTACAATTCTCAAGACAGACATATGACTGGCTGTGTCATTTCCATGGCTGTGGGAAATCCCTGTGTACTACTGACATCACTACAATACTATATTTATATTTATTTTTACTGTTGTAATATCAGTGATTCCTCTGAAACTTTATTTTGGACCATTTTTGATACAATGTGGGTGGTTTACTAAGCAAGGGACTTTGCACTTAGCTTAGTAATAAATGAGGTGATGTTGCATAAACTTCTAGCAGCACAGTAAAAGTCCTGTTTTTTTATTTGTTTTTGCACATGATTGGATATCCTTTGCAAAGTGAATTTTCACCACATTTACAAGATGAAAATTCATTTTTAAAATTGAACATGCTCTACTCCTATAGCAAATCAACCACAATGTTTTTTGTATTTAGACCATGCATGCACACTATGAATAAATACAAGGCCTACATCAGGGATGCCCAACCTTTTGAAGCACAAGGGTCATTTAAGCGTCTTGGTAACTGGTCGCGGGCCATGTCCATTGTCCACTGTGCATATGCACAGTGGACACAGCCTGATTGGATTGTAGGTAGGACACGAGTCGGTTTACATCTGCCACTCCTTAGAGGTGAATGGACCGTGTGAAAAGGGCACATGGCTGCTTTCACACTGATGCGCTGCGGTTTACCTGCACCGCGGGTGCAACACAGTGTACCTTAGGCTTAGTTTGAAAGCAGCCCAGTAACCACTGCAAAACAGATATGCCCATATATACACTGTGAATTTAGTAATAAACTGACCTTTAATAACAGTATTCTATGCTAAATCATCCCAGAACAGGTTGCGGGCTACATCAGAGGGCTCCATGGGCCACATGTGGCCCCCAGGCCACTGATTGGGCACCCCTTCCCTACATAGTTTGCCCATAGTTTATATCTGAACAGGTGCAATTGTCTTGTACGGAATATCTTACTAATCTCCAAATATATGTTTTTTTTTTTCGTACAAGTGGGTAGTATTAGGTTGGTAGATAGCTATGTATGGGAGGACTTCAGGCCTGAATGTTATTAAAGCTAAACCAGTAAGCTTGTAAAAAACTTTTTCCCTTTGATAGTCACCAGTGTACATGTTCCAAAGCACTAATCCAAGGTATACTACAGAGGTGGTTTACTGGGGAGGCAAAAGATCTATTGTGTTTTGGAAAAAAAGTTGTCTAGGCATCAATATCAATTCTGGGACAAAAACTTAGCCACATTTAACCACATTACACCAATTTCTACAGATCATTAAACAAGAAAATTAATAAATATGCCTGCTTCAAAGTACTCTTAGTATTTCTTTCATACAAATGCAGTATTCATTCCACATACAGATGTTCTAATCTCTGCTATAGATAATATACATTCATAATCAATATTTCTATTAGTAACATACATGTAAGTCTAAACATGAACTTGCGAATTCCTATCCCTGGCTACAAAACATTATACAAGGACGATCCTCCATCACCCTCATAATTCTCATACAGAGCTTGATTAGGAATCTGAGAGTTTTTCTAAGTCTTTAGTAAAGGCATTTCCTGTCCTGTTCTGTATATAGGTCTCATCAGTTTAAACTTTCTCTAGTGAATTTCAGAGATAAAAGAAGAAATGGAGATAATAACAGCTGACAAGCAGGGAGCTGTGATATCTTCAGTCCAGTCCCTTATGTAAAGAGTTTACAAAGTTTTGAGAACATGTACCCTCACAACAAAAAATGTTTGAAGATTGTGTTCCCTTTAACTCCCCTATGCACAGTGGTGCTACAATAGTGCAAATGTTGCAGTATAGAAATGGCTAACATTGGAGTCTACACGTTGGTTTCCAGGGCAAGCAAACGTCCCATGCGCTCCATATTCTTTTCTAGTGTGGCCCGACATGTAATTTCCTTTGCACATTCCATGGGAAACCAGCCTCTCTCTCCATCCCTTAGTCTTTCCCCTTCATACCATCCTGCAAAGATAAAAAAAAACACAATGATCAGCTGGTATTGGGACAGAAAACAATGATCGCCTTGTAACATATCTATAAAAAAACAAAATGTACAACAAAAACAGCTACACTCAGATTAAAGTTTATAGCTTACTCTGTCGGGCTGATTTAATAAACATTTACAAAGGAACGTTAAGTATTAGCTGAAGCTTTATGTTTGCAAAAGATTCAGTACTTCGAAATTGGTGAATGACCGCATAAATTTGCATACATTTAAAACAGCAATCAACTATTTTTAATTTGGAATAACCATATATGTAATATTTGTGTGTTCAAATAACAAACATATTCAGCAATACATGCAACTCACTATATATGTTGACTCTTGCAGTGAACATGTCCAACTTTAGTAAAGGCAATTACATATTTGTTAACATATGCATTTCTCAGAAAAGAGAATTGTGCAAAATGCCCTTAGCTTAAGATTTAAAGACAGACAGCAAATTACATTATTCATTTCTTTAGGGAAGCCTGGTCTGTCTCTACCCCAACCAACTTTCTCCATCAACTCATCCCTAAACAGTCATTACCTTTTTGTTTAACTCACCCCTCATTTTAAAATTGTAAAGTCTCACGAGGGGGACCTTTACTCTCCTGTCTTGTACTGTATTGATACTTTATGGTCTCTCTTTATATTTTTAAGTGCTGTTGGGAAGAAGAAGGGGGGAAGAAAGGAAAAAAAAAGAAAGTGCAAAGAAAGGAAAACAAATAGAAAGGGAGAACAAATTAGAAGGGAGGGGAAGGAAAGAGAAGGGGGGGGGGGCGTGGGAAGGGAAAGGGAAAGGAAAAAGGAATGGAAAGGAAATACAAGGAAAAGGGAAGACAAAGAACACTAAAGCCTCGTACACACGATCAGTCCATCCGATGAGAACGGTCTGAAGGACCCTTGTCTTAGGTTAACCGATGAAGCTGACTGATGGTTTGATGTGCCTACACACCATCGGTTAAAAAAACGATCGTGTTAGAACGCGGTGACGTAAAACACAATGACGTGCTGAAAAAAATGAAGTTCAATGCTTCCAAGCATGCGTCGACTTGATTCTGAGCATGCGTGGATTTTTAACCGATGGTCGTGCGTAATAACGATTGCTTTTGACCTATCAGTTAGGTGTCCATCGGTTAAATTTTAAAAGCAAGTTGGCTTTTTTTTAAGCAAAGGTTAATTAACCGATGGGGCCTACACACGAATGGTTTTGATTGATAAAAACGATCCATCCGACCGTTGTCCTCTGGTTAACCGATCGTGTGTACACGGCCTAATGCCGCATACACACAACCATTTTTAATGGTCTAGAAAAAAACAACGTTTTTTTCAAACCGATTATTGTTAAACCGGCCTTGCCTACACACGATCGTGAAAAAAAAATGCTCTAGCAAAGCTCGATGACGTACAACATGTACAACGGCACTATAAAGGGGAAGTTCCATTCGGATGGTGCCACCCTTGGGGCTGCTTTTTCTGATTTTGTGTTAGTAAAAGATGATTTGCGCTTTTCAGTTTGTTACAGCGTGATGAATGTGCTATCTCCATTACAAAAGCTAGTTTTACCTGAACGAGCGCTCCCATCTCATAACTTGCTTCTGAGCATGCACCTTTTTATTTCACGCCGTTAAAGCCCACACACGACCATTTTTTGCGATGTTAAAAACGACAACGTTAAAAACGACGAGAAAATTTAGAGCATGTTCTAAATTTTTAATGCCCATTTTTTACATCTTGAAAAATGCTCTGGAGCCCCCACACAATTCTTTTTTAAAGACATTTAAAATAAATAAATAATGTTTTACATCCCAAAAAAAAACGGTCGTGTGTACGCGGCATAAGGGATTGATTTACTAAAACTGAAGTGTGCAAAATCTGATGCAGCTGTGCATGGTAGCCAAGTTCAGATTTTGCACTCTCCGGTTTTCAACCCCTAAAGCTTATAGGAGATTTTAGTGATTGTATTTAATTCTACTTTAAGTAACATCTGACGTTCTTCCATGCATTTATAATGGTGCCAGTGAACCTGAACATTTTTTTTTTTTTAAGTACAAAGCTTTCAGATGAGCTACAGTATCTGCAGATATGTGGTGGAATCACCCCTAAATTAAAATGTTTTTAATTTGTATTAAAGAAAAAACAAAAATGATGTTCTATGTGACATAAGCCAAAATCTTATACTATAAAGCACCTTTTTTTAGGGGTTCTCACCTAGGCACCACAAAGGTTTATAAACAAAGCCGTCAAAATGTCAGCTCTGTTCATCCAGCAAGTTCCACATGAGGTAAATTCTGCAGAACTCATATATAGAGCAAGTAACACAAGAAAGATGAGGAATCTTCCTCCTATCTGCTCCTGTGTTAAACATGCAGATGAGTAAAAAGCCTGACTGGCAGCCCTGGTGTCAGGGAGAGATAAAATGCTGTGATATCTGGGTTCCATCCCACATGCTTCAAATTGGCATATGGAGATACAGCTCATTGAGAAACACAGGTATCTATGACATGTCACGCTAGAGCCCGTTTAACAGCAGTATAGTCTACAGTCTACATTATTACATTTTCTGCAGATTTTTGTCTTCAGAATTTCCCAAAACTATGTTGTGCAGGGGCCTGCCTGACTGCAAACAAATTGAAACTTATTAATTTCCCCAAACCTCACCCATGTCACATTTGGCACCTTTTCAGGGGGCAACAGATACCCGACTAATACAGGTATTTGCTCCCACTTCTGGCAAAAGATCGCCGCAGAATCCGCGGCGATCTACGCCATTTCCGGCCCCTCCTCCATTCCCCTGCGGTCTTCTGGGAGAAACACGGGTCCCAAAAGACAGCACGGACCAGTCAAAACATGCAGCACATGCGGATTAGGAAAACAGACTGTGAAGACGCAAGGCTTTACTTCCTGATTCCCTTACTTAAGTTGCCGGTGCTTCCACCCAGAAACCGAGGGACAAATCGGCTTCAGGTGAAGACAGCTTGGGCGCCCTGGAAAGGTAAGTGTCTTTTTTTTTTTTTTTTAGATCAAAAAGCTTTTATTAGAGTGCGCATGCGCGGGACTTCCGGGAAGACGCACTGACCGGGAGCTCCTAGCCACCCCAGCACAACACGGCTCTTAGCACACGAACGGGTGGGAGTACCGAGCCGAGGACGGCCCTATAGGGGAGCGGAAGGTACGGTGCTCGTTCCTGGATGTCTGGCCCCGGTGACAAGCGGGGAATCAGCCGGCAGCTGGACTTTGGCCTAGCAGCCCCCTCAGCCTCCAAGATGGCGGGCGCGACCTCTCCTTGCGGTGACACGGCGGACCTTACCACAATTACAGACCCTGCGTCCCCGATCCAGCCTGCTATACCCCTGCTGGCAACACCAGTGAGTACCGCTCCACCTCATTTAGCCTCACCAGCCTCCACTGAGTCGCTCCTTAGCCGCACAATGACGGACATGATGAATACCCCCATGCTGCAATCCCCCATGAACCACGCTGGCTTTCAGATGCCTTCCCCTATCCTGCAGCCCCCCCATTCTGACATGGCTCAACTCCTCAATTGCTTCTCAGACATGCTAGCAGCAGGTCTGACACAAACAGCAGCGCAGATCACATCCTCTATTAAGGCAGACCTGCAAAACATTGGGGCTCGCATTGAAGCCATTGAACAAGCTGTGGACAATACTGTAGCCCGCACTAACCAAAACACTAACTGCATACAGACGCTGCAGGACCAACTTGAAGTCGCACTCGCTAAAATTGATGAGTTGGAAAATCGCAGCAGGAGATATAATTTCCGTATTAGGGGAATACCCGAGAGTGTCACTAATATTCCTGAAACAGTGAAACTTTTCATAAAAAACGTTATTCCCGACATCCCAGACCACAAGCTCGAGCTGGACAGGGCCCACAGGGCACTCCAGCCTCCCCGCCAAGATGGGCTCCCGAGGGATGTTGTGGTTAAACCCCACTACTACAGTGTAAAAGAGGAAGTTATGCGGAGATCCCATAATCTTGATGACCTCAACTTCCAAGGTAACAAACTACAGATCTTCGCCGATATCTCTCCTACCTCGATCCAGAAGAGGAGGTCCCTGAAACCCCTTTTAGGGGTCCTCATACAGAAATCCATCAAATATAGGTGGTCCTTTCCATTTCGCCTCCAATTCGACTACAAAGACAAATCGCACAGCTTCTCAAGCTTTAGGGATGGTGAACAGCTGTTGCTACGACTCGGATTTATCAATCAAGAATTACCCCCCCAGGATCCATCTCTTCGTCCTGGCTCCTCAAAGAGGCCTCCCACAGGCAGCCCTATTACTCCACTGTGGAACAAACAGCAACCAAAGAGACATCGAGACTCTCGCCCCCCGAGATGACTTCCCCCACTCATCTCTCTGAGATCATTGTATCCTAACTTAGGGGTTTTTCCCCTCGTCTGTATAGTGCTATTCACTATTCCCGCCAAGTTTTGTTTTTTGCCATTAACATCTCTTTCTCTCCCTTAGGTTTTTTTTTTTTTAAGGACAATCTCTGGATTGTGCTTTACACAAACTGTCTACCCTGCATGAGGGGGGTGCGGGGTAGGCAAACATAGTGGAATATTATAGAATTGCTGTAGCGAGAACTCTGTTCTAATTTTTTGTATTTTTTCTCCTCTTTGTTTTGGTACTTATATATTGTAGCTCATTTTTGTCATGTAGCTCCATATGCATACTGTCCCCCCCTCTGCCTCCCCCCCCTGCATCGCCCTCTCTCCCTCCCCTACCCTTCCTCCTCCCCATCCTTCCCTCACCATTTTTCAGGCAGCATCAAGGTTTCTAAGTTATGGTTTATTATGTTAGCCATTTGGTTTGTGCTTTGTCCTCATATATGATTACAGCTTTTTTCTATGTTTATAGTTTGGCTCCCCATCATGGAGTTCTCCCATCTACAGTTATGTTATCTTTCTGGGGGCCGATGTGCTGGGGCGGTCAAACATGCCACTTTTTCTGTAGTGACGGGCAGGAGTTTGCTCCTCTTGTGACTGCAGGCGAACAACCCCCTTAGAGGTTGTTACTCTCCTGAGCCCATCCTCTCATTGGGTCTCAGTACAGGACTTGGCCGATCAGTCCTGCATGCTCTTCTCCCTAGTCGTTCTCGCCTAGGCCTCTCTTTCCCTGTTCCTTTTATCCGCTCTCTTTTTCTTATTTAATGTTTAAATCTTACTTAATCTGTTTTACTTTTTATCCTTATTTTTCCTACCAGGAACTTACACGGAGGGCCTCCATCATTCCCAGCCTGCATCTTCGTTCTCTCTCAGGTTCTCCTATATTCGTTCCCAGTCTCTCGAGGTTCAAGGTAGGCCTGTCTTCAGTTTGCTCGTGCCCACCCTCACGTGTCCATGGCTGATACATCTCCCCGTCAGGCTGCCCTTAAGGTGGCTTCGCATAACACCCAAGGCTTAAATTCCCCAACAAAAAGACGCAAGGCGTTCCAGAGTTATTACTCGAGGGGCCTGCATATAATCTTACTCCAGGAAACTCATTTTCCTGGTAGCTACAATCCTCCTTTTCTCCACCGTGGGTACCCCACCTTTTTCCTGGCAAACGCTGACACTAAAAAGAGAGGGGTAGCTATATTATTCTCTAAAAAGACCCACTATGTACATTCCATGACTGTCGCTGACAAGGAAGGGCGCTATATTTTGGTTAAAGGATCAATAGAAGGGACAGTTCACACCATAGTCTCTTATTATGCCCCTAACCGGGGACAATCTAAATTTTTTTCCACTATGCTTAATACTCTCGCACCTCTTTTTGAGGGCAGGGTAATATTGGGTGGTGATTCCAATATCACATTTGACAATGTCCTAGATAAATCGAGGTCAGGAAGCCCCCGCCTTAAAAGACCACCTAAACAGAGCCTCCACATTGCTCGCCTTCTCCACACTCTGGGCCTCATTGATACGAGGCGGGAACTTAACCCTTCCGAAAAAGACTATACGCAGTACTCTGCCCCCTCATAAGACCTACGCCAGAATTGACCATATCCTTATGCCCTCTTCTGACATTCACGTAGCTTCTCACGCCTCCATTCACAAAGTCCCTTGGTCTGACCATTCCTTAGTTCTCCTTAAGCTTTCTAACTCGATATCCCCCCCTGGGCGTCGTCCGTGGCGCCTAAACTCATCTCTCCTCTCCAACCCGGTGCACTGCGCTATGTTGGAGAGGGAGATGCGGGAATACTTCGGGAACAATGATAAAGAGGATATCTCCCCTGTTTCCCTTTGGGGAGCACATAAAGCGGTGCTGAGGGGAAAAATTATTCAACTTTCGTCGCAACTGAAGGGGGAAAGGAAGTTGGACATTGTGAACCTTGAGAGGGATTTTAAACTCCTTAGCAAGGACCACAAACGAAACCCCTCTCAGGCCTCCCTGGCCAAGCTCGATTCGGCTAGGTTAGCACTCAATTTGGCTCTTACCTCTTCGGCGGATAAGCATCTGCAATGGCTGAATGGTAAGCACTATATGCGGGCAAACAAGTTTGGCCCACAATTAGCAGCCAAACTGACCCCCAAATTAAGGATTCACTCCATTCCCAAGATCAGGGCCTCGGACGACGCCCTGACTCAGAACCCTGAGAAGATACTCAAGGCCTT
The DNA here is from genome assembly GCA_029574335.1 of Rana kukunoris. NCBI lineage: Eukaryota > Metazoa > Chordata > Amphibia > Anura > Ranidae > Rana > Rana kukunoris. The sequence continues at coordinate 167,513,276 of CM056052.1, forward strand.
CCAGTCATTTTACTCCAACCTGTACTCATCTGACACCCAACCCTCACATTCCAGTCTTGACACCTTTCTACACAATGTCCCTCTTCCCAGACTCTCTGACTCCCACCGTTCCACTTTAGACTCACCATTTCTGGAAACCGAGATTTGTGCAGTTATTAAAGATCTTAAGAAGGACTCGGCCCCAGGCCCGGATGGGTTTTCAAACCATTATTACAAAACCTTTTCTGGAATCCTATCTCCATATCTGGCCCGGTTCTTTAATTTCCTGCGTGAGAACCCCTCTCTTGATCCCACAGCGAACTTAGCTTTCCTTTCAGTTATTCCTAAATCGGGTAAGGACCCTAGCGAGATAGGCAATTACAGACCGATCTCTTTGATCAACAATGACCTGAAGATAATGACGAAAATATTAGCGAACAGGTTAGCTTCATTTATAGGTTCATATATCCATAAAGACCAGGTGGGTTTTATACCGGGGAGACAGGGACCGGACCAGATTCGGAGAGCAGTCGATATCATCTCCCTCATGAGGTCGGGCTGGGATGGTGGCCCCCCCCAGGAAGGTTACTTGCTTTCCATCGATCTCCAAAAGGCATTTGACACGGTTGCTTGGCCCTATCTTTTCACTTTGCTCCAGAAATGGGGATTTGGTCCAGGTTTCATCAAAACTTTAGAGGCACTATACTCCCAACCGATAGCACAGGTTAGGTTCCACGGTCACTTTTCAGATCAATTCCCCATCAGGAAGGGCACGAGACAGGGTTCCCCCCTTTCCCCTCTCCTGTTTGCGGTAGCCATCGAGACTCTGGCTATCGCGATCAGGAACCATCCAGACATCCAAGGAGTTCGCTGCGGACAATCGTCGCACAAGTGCGCCTTGTTTGCGGACGACGTCGTCCTCTTCATTACATCTCCACTCACCTCGACCCCCAACGTGACCCAACTCCTCGAAGATTTTGGCAGCATATCCGGCCTCAAAGTTAACATGACTAAGTCAATGGCTCTAAACATAACAACCCCTCAAGCCCAAATAGACAGTCTAAAATGCCACTTCCCTTTTTCCTGGAATTCTGTTTCCATTCCTTACTTAGGCATTCACCTCACCTCGTGGACTGAACTCCTTCACAAGCTTAACTACCCCCCCCTGGTTGGAAAGCTCATGGAGGACCTTCGCCAATGGTCCCTTTATAAACTATCCTGGCTAGGCCGCATAAATGCAGTCAAGATGACTCTGCTACCTAAAATGTTATATCTATTCCGCTCCCTTCCCATCCCAATCACCAGATCATACATTAACTCTCTCCAATCTGCTATAAACCGTTTCATTTGGGATAAGAAAGGACACCGTTTAGCTAAGACAGTCCTTTATAGGCCTAGATTGAGGGGGGGCCTCGGATTACCCAATCTGTGGTGGTATTACCGAGCGGCCCAACTTAGCCAGTTCTCGATAATCTACCTGAAAGGGCCCAAGCCGGATTGGGTTTCCATGGAAAGGATGGCGACCCCGGGGTTTACCCTAGACTTCCTTCTCTGGAATCATCCCAAAAGTAGACCTCTGATTCTTGCTCCTACATTATCCCACTCTATGGCACTCTGTGACTCTCTACACAAACTAAAACCCCTGATATCCCACTGGCACCCACTGGCCCACATCTTCCACAACCCTCGGTTTCCCCCTGGGCTGGACATTATAGCCTTCAAATGGTGGCTTGACAAAGGCCTTTACAGAATCGGACACTTCTTTAATTCCAATGGGCCCCTCTCTCTAGGTTATTGCACTTCCAAACTTAAAATGCCCCCTTCCGAGAAATTCCGGTTCTACCAGATCTCCCACTTCCTTCGCCAGGTCATAAAAACCAGTGTTGACCCACCATCAGTAACCCCCTATGAACAATGGTGTTCCTCAGCCAGGGACACAAAAGGGGGTATCTCTCTTATTTATTCAGCTTTGGCCGAGCCATTGGAGAAAGCGTCATATATGACCAGTTGGGACCGAGACCTTGACCTCGACTGGACTTGGAACGTTGGCATTCTAACTTAGCCCGCTCATATAAGGGCATTATGAATACCTCGCTGGTAGAAGCGAACCTTAAGGTCATGACCCGCTGGTACTTGGTTCCCACTCGCCTTGCCAAATTCTATCCACAATCCTCCCCTCTATGTTTTAGGGGCTGCGGACACACGGGCTCCCTACTCCACATAATGTGGGAATGTCCTAGGATTCGGTCCTTTTGGTATAAAACATTCAACCTCATCCGTAAAGTCACAGGGGTGGGGGTAACCCGAGATCCCACGATTGCTTTACTTAATAACCCAATACCTGAAATACCCAGGTACACGCAGGTTCTGATCTTTTTTATCTTACTTGGAGCCAAGATGACTATTACTAAGGCCTGGAAGTCCCCAACAGTCTCTTTCCTAATGGCCAAAAGGAAAATTTCCTGGATAATGTCGAATGAGAAGATCTCCAACACTATCCTTGATACTATTGATAGATTCAAACTCATTTGGGAACCATGGGCTTCGTATGTTGGAGTCCTTCTATGATTTGACTCTGACGTCAGTTAGAATATTGCAGTTTTCGGGCCCGAATCCTCTGAACTTGTGTCCCTCCGTGTGATTCCTGACCCTTCCGCTCCTTCTCTTTCTTTTTCTCTGCTCCCTTTTCCCCTGTCTCTTCTTTCTCTGCTGTCTCAACTCCTTTAGCTATTCTAATATAACAGTCAAGAATGTTATGGACCATAAGGGTCCTTTAGTTATGTTTCTTTCTTTTCCTTTTTTTTTATAGTTATGGTTTAAATTGTTATCATCTGTGTTGTGTGTCTCTCGCGTGCCACTTCCCGGACCCAGTGGGGTTTGGAGTTCTCTCCTCTCTCCTGGGCTTGGACTACCTTGACCCTTTTGCCTCGATAGCTTTCGGTCAAGTTCTATGCTTTCAGAGGGATAGCCCGCCTATCCTGGATTTAGGTGCTTCTCACCGAGCAGGCGCTACATTGGAGGTGGCTCGTGCCACACACCCCCCGCGCAGCACGGTCCCATCTGGGGCGCGGGGGTGAGGTGGAGTGGTTACAACAGGCCCCATGGTATGCAACGGTTAGACTTGCTCTTCAGTGTCTTTGTGGTTAAGGTATATTAACATTTTGTACTTGATCTTGTCACTGTTTGCCTTACCTTGGTATTATTGTAAACTTTCAATAAAAATATATTAAAAAAAAAAAAAAAAGCTTTTATTGAGCAGAACAACAACGCACAGGGCATACAAGCGGCGTACAGTGACAATACACGACAAATGATCACAAATAAGGTGCAAGTACAGGCGTGACAATGGTAGGTGACATAAAACATAACAACGCTTATACCTTGTCCCAGAGTGTGGACGCAGTACAGCAGGGTCAGTTGTAAATCCACCCGCATCCCTCCCATTCTGCCAGACCTTCCTGTGGGCGCGGGGACCCCCATCTATCCTTCCTAGGAACAGGTTGCAAATGAGTTCAGCCATTTTTCCCAATTTTTTTCATATTTGGTCGAACAGCCCCTATGCGAATAAACCAGTTTTTTGTAGGGTAGACCTCAGCCAGCCAATGGGACAGCTCTGGAGGGTCAGATCGCATCCAGACCCGCGCTATAACCTTTCGGGCTATAAAAAGTGTCTCATGTAGGAATACTGTAAGAAATTTATTGATTCCAACATCTGGGAAGATGCCCAGCAGGCACGGTTTGGGCTGTAGAGTAATAGGGGACCCCATTTTATCATGGAGGAATTTCACCACCTACTCCCAGAAGGCCTGGATCTTAACACACTGCCATATTAAGTGAAAAAAGGTACCCGTATCGCGATTACACATCGGACACTTAGCGGGGGAGTCCCTCCTGTACTTAGAGATCCTAAGGGGTGTAAGATAGGCTCTGTTTACGATGAAGGTTTGCGTGAGGCGATCTGACAGTTGTGGAGATACGAGTTTGCATGTGTCTAGGGCGTCACTCCACTCGTCATCGTCCATTGGGCCCACCTCCCCCTCCCACTTGGGCTTCAGAGCGTATGCAGACACTGTCGCACTCGGGAGTGTGATCATGGTGTGGAATTGAGTGATTAGCTTTTTGGGGTCAGGGTACTTAACTGCGGCCATAAGGGGGTTGTCAGCAAGGGTCAGGTGATCTTGGGGGAACTGAGCCTGGAAGGCGTGACGTACAGTAGTTGAGCGTAGCGAAAGAACATGTGGTCAGGCAGGTTGTACTCGGTCTGCAACACATCGAAGGGTTTCAGCTTCCCGTTTCTGGTAACGTGGGACAAGTAGTATATTCTAGTGGTACGGATCCAAGTACTTGATTTCAGCTACTCTCTGCAGCGGAAGGAGGGCCCCATCCCTGTTCACCGGGCACATCCAGTGGGAGTATTTGGGACTTTTCCCAGTTGATCCCGAGTCCCGAAAAAACGCCAAAGCGCTCTATCAGGGCCAGAGCCAGTGAAAGAGAGTCAGTGGAATTGTCCAGATACAGAAGTGTGTCATCTGCGTATGTACTTATTCTCTCCTCCATGTCACCCCTCCGTAGTCCTGTTATACCTGGGTGGGAGCGTATGGCAATTGCCAATGGTTCTGCCGCCAGTGCATACAGCAGCGGTGACAGGGGGCAACACTGTCTTGTGCCACGCCGTAGAGGAAATTGGTCCGAGGGCCACCCGTTGGCCAGTACTCTGGCCACCGGGGCTTGATAGAGTAGCTTCACCCAGTGGATGAATTTTGGGCCTAATCCGAATTTAGCGAGACATGACCATAGGAACCGCAATTCTACCAAATCGAACGCCTTGGCAGTGTCCAAGGCGACGATTATCCTAGACCCTGGATTATCGTGTTTGGCCTGGAGGTTAATAAACAGCCTCCTGAGGTTAAAGGAGGTGTTCCAGCCAGGCATAAAGCCTGCCTGATCAGTGTGCACTAAGGAAAGGATCACAGTATTGAGGTGGGCCGAGAGCACTTTGGCCAGAATCTTGATGTCCACTTGTAAAAGGGAGATAGGGTGGTAGAACTCTGACAGGTGGGGGTCTTTTCCTGGCTTGGGGATTAGTACTATGGTAGATTCCCTCATCGAGGGCGGGAGTTCGGAGCTATCAAAGACAGAATTATAGAGGGCAAGGAGTCTAGGAACCAGTGTTTCAGCGTAGGTGGAGTAGAACTCGGCTGGCAAACCATCCGACCCCGGTGCTTTGGACTTCGGGAGGCCAGCTAGAGCAGCGGAAATTTCCTCCGCTGTCAGTGGTTCCTCGAGTGTCTGGGCCTGCTGTGCAGTCAGTCGTGGGATCAGTAGGTCGGCAAGGAAGTCCTCTGACAGGGAGTCAGTGTCTGGGGCCACCGTGTCGTACAGGGAAGAGAAGAAGTCATGGAATATGGTGGTCACCTGCTCCGGGTCAGTAATTAAGTCCCCAGCTAGAGAGCGCAGGGATATCACCACTGGAGGTCTCTCCTCACAATGTACCAAATATGCAAGTAACTTCCCTGCTCTCTCCCCATGTTCAAATGTCCGCTGCCTAAGAAAAAAGAGCTTCCGCTTCGATTTCTCGTAGTGCAGTTGGTCAGCTGCCCTAGTGCAGAGCTTAAGTTCAGCAGCCATGTCGGCCGTCGGGTTGGCAGTGTACTCCCTCTCTTTTGCCGCGGTGAGTTCCATGGCCCTATCTAGTGCCTCTGCAGATGTGGCCTTATTGGAGTTTATACGGGACGAGACTGTAATGCGAGCATGTAGTTTGAAAGCCTCCCAAACTGCCCGAGGGGACGCGGATCCGGAATTATCGGCGAAGTAGTGCTCCCACTCCGTCGCCAGATCCGCATTCTCCGGGAGCAGGGTCAGCCAGAATGGGTTTAGCCGCCATGAGGGCGGCGGGCAAACCCGGGGCAGCGACAACTCCGTCCAGCACGAACAGTGGTCAGAAAGGGACCGGGGGGAAAACCCACGTCTCTCACTCTAGGGAGAAGCGTTTTAGATACTAAAATTAAGTCTATGCGGGACATTGAGCGGTGCGAGGCCGAGAAACAAGAGTTTGCCCTATCTGCGGGGTGACCATATCTCCACGTGTCTACGAGGTTGAAGTCCACAAGGAGTCTCGCGAATCTCGTGGAGCGCGACCCCGCAGGCGCGGCCTGGTCCCCGACCATCCTATCCAGGGAGGGGTCTAGGACATTATTAAAATCACCCAGCCAGATCGCCGGTACGTCTGAGTGCAGGGCCATAAAACCAAATCCGGAAACCAGTATTGAAATGGGGGTGGGACGTAGAACGCCATAAGGAGGACCAGGTCCCCGTACAGTTTAGCTTTCAGGAAGACGTACCTGCCCTGCGGGTCTATTACTGAATCCTGGAGTTTTGGCAATTAATATAGAAACCCCTCTGGAGTGAGAGGTGTGGACTGAGTGAAATCCCCAGCCCACCCATGGTCGCCTAAGCGTCCTCAGGGCCAAGCCCTCCGCGTGCGTCTCTATCAGGACCACAATATCTGCCCTTAGCTTTTTAAGTATTGCAAATATTGCAGAGCGCTTAATTGAATCCCTGAGCCCACGGACATTCCAAGTTAGTAGCTTTAGTGTAGCCATGGGACGAACCAGGGAAGATAGAAAACTCCACGATTCAGCCGACTGTTAGTTGCATACCACACTACCCCATGACCACACTACCCCATGACCACACAGAAACGCAGCCCCATACGCCGGCAATGACACACTTAAACACCCTCTAGTTGCGTTGTGCTCAGATAAAACATAAAATAAAAGAAAAACAACAGTAACCCAGAACTTTTGTATCCCTTCCTCCCCCCTCCCTGCCCTGCACTGTCTCCAACTGGTGCGGGCTTGAACCCTCAACTGCCAACGTGGCAAGAGCAGCACCCAATGCATAGTGGTAAATAATTTAACCAGCAAGGATATACACAGGGAGGCCACCGGCACTGTCCTGGATAACGTCCAGCCGGACCGCCCAGGGCGGGAAAGTGTCCTTTTTTTAAAAGACAGCAGCTGCAGTATTTGTAGCTGCTGACTTAATTTTTTTTGTAGTCGGAACTCCACTATAAGGTTTTACCTCATATTATTTGGTTTTGGTAAATCTGAAGACAAAAATCTGCAGAAAATCTAAGTGTGTCTGGGGTCTAACTGTGGGCTTCTTTTCTATAAGGAGCTATTCCAGCACATTCATAAATGCAGGTTGTGCTTTGTAAATAGTTCTATGTATTCTACTAAACTGCAGCGTTTTGCAAATAACACACTGCAGGACATCTGAAGCACACTGCTCTGCATTTTATAAAAGAAATGTAAAAGACAAGTGTGGTGAGATTTATTCCTACATATGAAATATTGTATATCAGAATTTGTTTTACTTAGTTATGGCCCACATGTGATGCTCCAGGTCTCTTTTACATGTTCAACAGGTCAATCTTAGCGGCTTTGCAGAACTGAGGATTAAGTCAGAGAAGGGACTCTCTCCAGCAGTACAGATTTGCAGAGTTTAACTGATTGCCGACCGCCCGCCGTCATATTACTGCGGGACGGTGGCACTGCTGGGCGAGAGCACGTAGCTCTACGTCCTATCTTTTTCGGCCACTAGGGAGCGTGCGCGCGCCGCCGGCGGTCCGCGTGCGCGCCCCCCGCACGCCCCCGAGTTCCGCGCGCGTGCCCGGCGGGCGCGATCGCCGCCGGGCACGCGCACGCGTTCGTTACAGAGCAGGGAACGGGAGGTATGTGTGTAAACACATTCTTCTCGTTCCCGTCAGCGGGGGAAACGCTGATCTCCCGTTCATACAATGTATGAACGGAAGATCAGTGATTCCCCCTAGTGAGTCCACCCCCCCCCATACAGTTAGAACACACCAGGAACATACTTAACCCCTTCCCCGCCCCCTAGTGTTAACCCCTTCACTGCCAATGGCATTTTTATAGTAATCAAATGCATTTTTATAGCATTGATCGCTATAAAAATGCCAATGGTCCCAAAAATGTGTCAAAAGTGTCCGATGTGCCCGCCATAATATCGCAGTAACGAAAAAAAAAGCTGATCGCCGCCATTACTAGTAAAAAAAAAATATTAATAAAAATGCCATAAAACTACCCCTTTTTTTTGTAAACGCTATAAATTTTGCGCTAACCAATCGATAAACGCTAATTGCGATTTTTTTTTACAAAAAATATGTAGAAGAATACGTATCGGCCTAAACTGAGGAAAAAAAATGTTTTTTTATTTATTTTTTTGGGGATATTTATTATAGCAAAATGTAAAAAAAAGGGATTTTTAAATACAGCTTACCTGTAAAATCCTTTTCTTGGAGTACATCACGGGACACAGAGCGGCATATTCATTACTATGTGGGTTATATGGAGTACCTTCAGGTGTGGACACTGGCAATCTCAAACAGGAAGTCCCCTCCCTATATAACCCCCTCCCCTAGAGGGAGTCCCTCAGTTTTGTAGCAAGCAGTATGCCTCCCAAAATGGTCACCCAAAAGAGGGGTGGGAGCTCTGTGTCCCGTGATGTACTCCAAGAAAAGGATTTTACAGGTAAGCTGTATTTAAAAATCCCTTTTTCTTTCTCGTACATCACGGGACACAGAGCGGCATATTCATTACTATGTGGGATGTCCGAAAGCAATGCTTTAATGAGGGGAGGGAGACATCTTCCAAAGAAGGATTCAATTTAGAGATAAACTCAAATCATAATAATAATTCCAACTTAGTCAAGAAAAGACTTTTTTTTTTTTTTTTTTTTATAACCAAGGGTGTTTCTGATCCCGAGGATTTCAAACTGCAGCCTGTAGTACTGCCTGACCAAAGGCAGCATCCGCATTTCTTCTCACGTCTAGTTGATAAAACCTTGTAAACGTGTGGACTGATGACCACGTTGCCGCCTTGCATATCTGAGCCATAGAGATCTGATGGTGTGCTGCCCAAGAGGCGCCCATGGCCCTGGTAGAATGGGCCTTTACCGACAACGGAGGAGGCAACCTCTTCAACCCGTAGGCTTGAATGATTAATTGTCTAATCCATCTCGAGATGGTGGATTTTGCAGCTGCCTGCCCCTTCTTGGGGCCATCTGGTAGAACGAATAACACATCTGTTTTCCGGATCTTTTCTGTAGCTTTAAGATAGGCCTTCATGGCCCGGACAATATCCAAGGTATGCAGCAACCCCTCCTTTCTAGATGTAGGTTTTGGAAAGAAGGATGGAAGTACCAAATCCTGGTTCAAGTGAAATTTGGATATAACCTTTGGTAGAAAGGAAGGATGGGGCCGGAGAACTGCCCTGTCCTTATGCAGAACGAGATATGGTTCCTTACACGATAAGGCTGCTAATTCTGACACTCTCCTGGCCGAAACTATGGCGACCAAGAAAACCAACTTTCTTGTCAGTAAGAGTAAAGGAATCTCAGCCAACAGCTCAAAAGGCTGTTTCTGTAGAGTGGACAGGACAAGATTTAAGTCCCATGGACAAATTGGTGACTTGACAGGAGGATTAATACGCAAGACCCCCTGTAAGAAGGTCTTTACCAGCGAGTGGGTGGCCAGCGGCCTCTGAAACCACACTGACAGAGCTGAGATCTGTCCCTTGATTGTGCTTAGTGCCAGGCCTTTATCCACTCCTAGCTGGAGAAAACTTAACACCCTATCAATAGTATATTTGCGGGAATTCCATCTTTTGGATTCACACCAGCCTACGTAGTTCCTCCACACCCTGTAATAAATCACCCTGGAGACCGGCTTCCTAGCCCTAATCAGGGTAGGAATTACCTGCCTAGACAGGCCTCTATCCCTGAGAATCAGGGATTCAGCCTCCAGGCCGTCAAATTTAGACGCTGTAATGTAGGGTGGAGGATCGGGCCTTGTGAGAGTAGGTCTGGTTGTAGAGGGAGAGTCCAAGGGTCTCCCACTGCCATCTTCAGGACTAGTGAGTACCAAGTCCTCCGGGGCCAAGCCGGAGCTACTAGAATGACTGGCTTGTTCTCCACTCTGATCTTGCGCAACAGGCGCGGGAGTAACTGTAGTGGAGGGAATGCATATAGAAGTCTGAATTGATGCCAAGGGCAAACCAACGCGTCGGTTCCGCAGGCCATAGGATCCCTCGCTCGCGACACGAACCTGTCTAGTTTCTTGTTGAACCTGGATGCCATTATATCTACGTCCGGCATTCCCCACCTCTGGCAGATTGTCTGAAAGACCTGGGGATGCAGAGACCACTCCCCTGGCAACAGACTCTGGCGACTTAAGAAGTCTGCCTGCAGGTTGTCCACTCCGGGAATGAATATCGCCGAAATGCAAGGTACATGAACCTCTGCCCATTGAAAAATCAAGTTCACCTCCCTCTGAGCGGCCTGGCTCCTGGTTCCCCCTTGGTGGTTTATGTATGCCACCGCCGTGGCATTGTCTGACTGGATTCTCACCGGAAACCCCTTTAATCTGGAGGTCCAAGCCAGAAGGGCTAGGCGGGCAGCTCTGATTTCCAAGATATTGATGGGGAGCTGCCTCTCTGCTTTCACCCAAGTTCCCTGGCGGGAGAACCCCTCGAAGACCGCCCCCCAGCCTGCCAGGCTGGCGTCTGTGGTAACTACCTTCCAGACAACAGGGCTGAAGGATTTTCCCTTTAGAAGATTCTGAGGGTTCAACCACCAGGCCAGGCTTTGTCGGACCCTTGATGATAGCGTCAAAGGGGACTCTAAGGCATGTGCCCTCTTGCCCCAGGCTGCTAGAATGGCTGCCTGTAGGACGCGAGTGTGGATCTGAGCGTATGGTACTGCCTCGAATGTGGCCACTAGCTTGCCTAGTAATCGCATACACAGGCGAATAGTTGGACTTTTCTTGTTTAGAACCAACTGAACCAACCCCTTGATAGCTTCGATCTTTACAAGGGGCAGGAACACCTTTTGATGTTCTGTGTCTAACCTCATGCCGAGGTATTCCAACTGCTTTGTAGGCTGGAACGCTGACTTTCCCCGGTTCAGGACCCAGCCGAATTCTTCGAGGTACTGAACCGTGAGGTTTACTGCCTTTTGCAGACCCGGCCGTGAGTGATCTATGATTAAAAGGTCGTCCAAGTATGCTAGGACTGTGACCCCTTGGATCCTTAAATTGGCCAGAATTGGGGCTAGGATCTTCGTGAATACCCGGGGGGCCGTGGCCAGCCCGAAGGGGAGCGCCCTGAATTGGAAGTGTCGCTGCCCCACCGCGAAGCGTAAAAACCTTTGATGCGACTGAAAGATTGGTACATGAAGGTAAGCATCCTTTATGTCTATGGAGGCCAGAAAATCGTCCTTCTGAAGCGCGGCGGCTGCTGACCGGATGGATTCCATCCGGAAGGAACGAACCCTTAGGTAACCGTTTAACCTCTTTAGGTCCAAGATTGGCCTGACATCGCCGTTGGGCTTTGGTATGACAAAGAGGTTGGAATAGAAACCTAGGCCTTGCTCTTGGGCTGGCACTTCTATAATTACGTCCTGGCAAAGCAGGTGATCCAAAGCTGCCAGCATTGAGGCCTTCCTCGCTGGATCCCTTGGTAGCCTTGATTCTTGAAAATGAGGCGGAGGATACCTTAGAAACTCCAGTCTGTAACCTGTGGTTACAGATGCCCGGACCCATTTGTCGGGGATCTTGGCTTCCCAAACTTCTGCGAAGAAACGAAGCCTTCCCCCCACCCGCAAGAGTGGGGGCGCCTCTTCATAAGGCAGACTTAGGGGCTGTCTTTGACGGCTTGCGATACCACGGCCTCTTACCCCCAGGGGTCTGTCCCTGCGATCTACTGTTAACGTTGGATCGTGCAGGCGGCCGTCGATACTGCCTGGAATTTGAGGGCCCCGAGACAGGAAAGAGCTGCCTTTTAAATGTAGGAGCCCGGAATGTCTTTTTGACCGGTAAAAGGGTACTCTTGCCATTTGAAATAGTCTGAATATATTTATCCAGATCCTCTCCGAAGAGTCGTCCTCCATGGAAGGGAAACCCTGCCAGAAGCTTTTTGCATGGGGGCCCAGTTCTTCAACCATAAGAGCCTTCTCATGTGCACCAAACATAGTGATAAACGAGAGGCCTGCTGGATGGAATCTTTTATAGCATCTACCGCAAAACACAGAGCTCTGGGAATGTCAGAAAACTCTTCTGCTTGTTGGGTAGGCATGTCTCTTAACATTTCCTTTGTCTGGTCTTTTAATGCCTGACAAACTCCAATTGCAGCCACCGCTGGCTGCACCACTGCTCCTGCCGTAGCAAAGGATGCTTTTAAAAGTGTCTCTAATCTTTTATCAACTGGATCTTTAAACATGTGTATGTTTTCCACCGGGCAAGTTAGTGATTTATTCACACATGAGATGGCTGCATCCACTACTGGGAGCCTCCACCTCTTGGAGAACTTTTCCTCCATGGGGTAAATGACCGCAAACCTTTTCGGTGGCAGAAAAATCCTGTCCGGCCGTACCCAATCCCGAAAGATCAATTCCTCCAAGAGAGGATGGACCGGAAAAACTGTGTTGTTTAACGGAGCTTTCAAAGAGCCCAGAGAGGATACCGGAGGAACCTGAGGCTCTGGCAATGGTAAACTAAATGCCGAGCGGACCATGTCCGTCAAAGACTGTACCCACAGTCTTTCTGTCTGGGAGTCTGAAAATGGTTCCTCAGAGGCAGATCCCTCAATCCCTGAACCCTCTTGGTTCAGGTCTAGTTGATCCTCCTGTGATTCCAATTCCTCTGGAGAGAGAATCTCAGCATCTGAGGATACACCTCCTGGTGATGGGGATCTAACCCGTTTCTTACCAGGAATAGCTCTAGCGATCAATGTTGCTATTCTCTCTTCTAGCCCCCCTAGGGATACGGCTAGCATCTCCTCTGTGATGAACACAGGGCTGGGCTGATCTGGGCCAGCCTCCGCACCAGATCCCCCTAATGGCTCATCCAAGGCGCTTCTTAAATTAATAAGTTGCGGGGAAAGTATCGGCATATCAGAATCAGAAAGGGAACCCTTTTGTTTTTTGGTCTTTTTTGTACCCTTTGACCCCGAACCCTTGGAAGCCATAATACAAAATCGAGGGACTCCGCCCACACAACAGACTGTAGTGGGCAGGAGTACAAAAATCAGAGTTTAGGGGACAACAGACCACTAATGCCCAAAAACTGATGGGATCCCGTATGTTCTTTTTTTTTTTTTTTAAATATATTATATATTTTCTTTTGACAACATACAGTGACCCCAAACTAAGTTTGCCAGCCTCCAAACCTGCTGCAAAAAAAGGGGGATTTCTTGGCTTAACAAAAAGGTATTGGAACAAAGTCCACATGTACTACCCCTCTTCCGCCACCGGGAGTCACTGTTCTGCCGCTCTGCGTCCTCTCCTCTGAAAATCAGCCTCAGACTGAGCACTGACAATGCCTGCTGTCTATAACAGCACAAAGGCGCGCCCCTGTATGACGCCGCAGGCACGCCCCCCCCCCCGCCCTCCTGTGTGAACGGCGCGAAAAACGTCCATAAGACGTGCGCGCGCGCGCGCGTATGCCGGAAACAGGAGGAACATGGAGGAGCCGCGCTGCTGGAGATCCAGGAACGCAGAAACAGGCGGCAGATTCAAACCCCCGGCCAGGTAGGACTCTCCAAAGGCCCCTAGGGATCCTTACTAGCCCTAGGAAGAAACAGCAGGTTTAGCTAGCACACATATTTAGACAGGGGGACCTAGTGATGGGGGGGAAAAGGTGTCATCCTGTCTCTCTTTAGACATAGTGAACAAGGTTGCCCATGCAGAGCATACTTAGGCTATCCCCCCTTTTAGGTTACCCCGGAGAGCCTGCTGTCGAACCAAGTCCCGCAGGCTCCCCCTTACCTGCTCCATGCTGCAGGATGTTTGTCCAGCAAACTGATCCAATCTTCTCCCATCTCCGTGGGTAGCGTAGTAGACCTTCAGGCCCTGGGGTCCTATGAAGGTACCCACTGTCCTGGACCTATATAGCACCCTGGCAAACAGGAACTTATGGTTTTTACAAACTCCAAGTCCTGGGCCCAGGGTCCAGCCCTCCAAAGAGGAGCATTATAGGCAAAACCCCACGGCTTGGGGCCCGGGTACTGTCCACTTTGGCACTGAGGCTCCTTGGACAGATCCGGTTAGCCCGCCCTTAATCCCAAGGATGTGGAGCAAAGCTATTCCGTGACCAACACCTAAGACACTGGCGAAAAAACTGAGGGACTCCCTCTAGGGGAGGGGGTTATATAGGGAGGGGACTTCCTGTTTGAGATTGCCAGTGTCCACACCTGAAGGTACTCCATATAACCCACATAGTAATGAATATGCCGCTCTGTGTCCCGTGATGTACGAGAAAGAAATATTGCATTTTTTTCAAAATAGTCGCTCTATTTTTGTTTATAGTGCAAAAAATAAAAACCGCAGAGATGATCAAATACCACCAAAAGAAAGCTCTATTTGTGGGGAAAAAAAGGACGCCAATTTTGTTTGGGAGCCACGTCGCACGATCGCACAATTGTCAGTTAAAGCGACGCAGTGCCGAATCACAAAAGGTGCTCTTGTCTTTGGACAGCAATATGGTCCGGGGCTAAAGTGGTTAATCATGCTCTATTTAGAAAAACTACAAAGCTCTGCAAAACCGCAAGTGTGCTCTGCATTTAATGATTATTTGTGAGCTAAATTATTTCACAAAAAGAAAAATATAACTAACTAATTGATCTAAAACGTATTTAATTTTAGCAATGATATATATGGTCTATAATTTACCAATATAAAATCTACAATAAATAAATTGCTTAAAAATTGAAAATGTAAATACAAATCAAGGAAAGTTCATCACTGTGAATCCTCAACAAAGTACAACAGTATGACTATACTCACCATCATTTACTTTCTGGTACACCAGGACAACGTCTGCTACCTGTAGGGATAACTCATCGGGCTGTTTTGCTGTGTAGGTCCGAATAATCTCCACCTGAGTTAAAGCTAATAAGAAAAAAACATGTATTAGAGTATATCTACATACTGTACATAAAACTCTAAAGCACCATCCGCAAGAAATTGTTCAGCAGATTCAATAATAAAAAAAACAATCACCTAATTAGAAAATTGTTGAAATTATTTTGGTATCGGGGCATATATGGTCATTTCTGTTTAAAATGTAGCTTTTGTTTAAGGAGAAAAAAAAAACCCACAACATCCCTTACTATAAATCATACAAATTGCACAAACATGTTTAACATATGTTGTCAGCATTAGTTCATTTATCGTGCTAATTTCACTAAAGAATTTTTACTGAATCTACATTGTATCTTTTAAAAAAAAAAAAGTATTGGTGTCTTTCTCTTAGAGATCGGCTTAAATGTTGTTACGCCATTATGTTTTTAAGGTTAAAGTGATTGTAAAGTCTTGTTTAAAAACTTCCCTCCTCATGCAGTTGATTTTGCACAGAGCAGCCCAGATCCTCCTCTTCTCGGGATCCTCTTAGCTGATCCTGGCCCCTCCCTCCTGTTGAGTGCCCCCACAGTCAGCAGCTTGCTATGAAGGCACCTGATCTGAGTCAGAGCTCTGTGTGTCCATTCAGACACAGAGGCCTAACTTGCATTCATACTTCCCCATCCTTTACTTATTTGCAACTTTGCAGCCAGAAACAAAATAAATATCCGATACTCTGGCTATAAGGATCATGTAACTCACTGCTCTTCCTCCCACATGATGACAGCAATGGCGCTTGGTATGTAGCCACACATACAGTACAGACCAAAAGTTTGGACACACCATCTATTTCCAAGAGTTTTCTTTATTTTCATGACTATGAAAATTGTAGATTCACACTGAAGGCTTTAAAACTATGAATTAACACATGTGGAATTATATACATAACAAAAAAGTGTGAAACAACTGAAAATATGTCATATTCTAGGTTCTTCAAAGTAGCCACCTTTTGCTTTCATTACTGCATTTCACCTGAAATGGTCTTCCAACAGTCTTGAAGGAGTTCCCAGAGATGCTTAGCACTTGTTGGCCCTTTTGCCTTCACTCTGCGGTCCAGCTCACCCCAAACCATCTCGATTGGGTTCAGGTCCGGTGACTGTGGAGGCCAGGTCATCTGGCGCCCCCCCCATCACTCTCCTTGGTCAAATAGCCCTTACACAGCCTGCAGGTGTTTTTGGGGTCATTGTCCTGTTGAAAAATAAATGATGGTCCAACTAAACGGAAACCGGATGGAATAGCATGCCGCTGCAAGATGCTGTGGTAGCCATGCTGGTTCAGTATGCCTTCAATTTTGAATAAATCCCCAACAGTGTCACCAGCAAAGCACCCCCACACCATCACACCTCCTCCTCCATGCTTCACAGTGGGAACCAGGCATGTAGAATCCATCCGTTCACCTTTTCTGCGTCGCACAAAGACACGGTGGTTGGAACCAAAGATCTCAAATTTGGACTCATCAGACCAAAACACAGATTTCCACTGGTCTAATGTCCATTCATTGTGTTCTTTAGCCCAAACAAGTCTCTTCTGCTTGTTGCCTTTCTTTAGCAGTGGTTTCCTAGCAGATATTCTACCATGAAGGCCTGATTCACACAGTCTCCTCTTAACAGTTGTTCTAGAGATGTGTCTGCTGAAAAAGGTGGCTACTGTGAAGAACCTAGAATATGACATATTTTCAGTTGTTTTACACTTTTTTTGTTATGTATATAATTCAACATGTGTTAATTCATAGTTTTGATGCCTCCAGTGTGACTCTACAATTTACATAGTCATGAAAATAAAGAAAACTCTTTGAATGAGAAGGTGTGTCCAAACTTTTGGTCTGTACTGTATATGTATGGATATGGGGAGAAGGTCTTTGGTATTGCTAGACAGTTATTATGAATCACAATAGCATTAGAAACATAAAAAATACTAAATGGCCGGACTGCTTATGTTTAATGTGTTTAAAATATTATACACTATTGAACACTACGCAGGTGCTTCCATTGGCTGAATAGAGGGGTGATGGTGTCACTCACCTGCAGCCAGCCCCCTGCCCTGACAGACAGATCTGTGCTGTGTAGTAAAGATTATACATATCATGACTGTATCCAATCCTATAACAGGTACAATGGCTCCCGTATGTGTATTTTGTCTGTCTTTGGCTATCTGATTTAAGCATGTGTTACTTTATCACATGGCAATAGAATATTAACCACTTCCCGACGGCCGTACGAATATAAGCGGGCGTCGGGTGCTGCTGAATCTCTGACTGGACGCATATATGCGTCCAGCCCTCTTCCTGGCCACTAGAGGGCACTCGCAATTGGCGGTTACAGGGACAAGGCATGGATCTCTGTGTGTAAACACAAAGATCCATGTCCTGTCAGGGAGAGAGGAGACCGATCTGTGTCCCTTGTACATAGGGACACAGCATTGGTCACCTCCCCCAGTCACCCCCCTCCCCCACAGTTAGAACACACCCAGGACACACATTTAACCCCTTCCATGCCCCCCCTAGTGTTAACCCCTTCACTGCCAGTCACATTTATACAGTAATCGGTGAATTTTAATCGCACTGATCGCTGTATTAATGTGAATGCTCCCAAAAATGTGTCAAAAGTGTCCGATGTGTCCGCCATAAAGTCGCAGTCCCAATAAAAAATCGCAGATCACCGCCATTACAAGTAAAAAAATTAATAATAAAAATAAATAATAATTCTGTCCCCTATTTTGTAAGCGCTATAACTTTTGCGCAAACCAGTCGCTTATTGCGATTTCTTTTTTTTTTTTACCAAAAATATGTAGAATAATACGTATCGCCCTAAACTGAAAAAAAAATGTTTTTTTTTTTAAATTGTGATATTTATTATAGCAACAAGTAAAAAATATTGTATTTTTTTAAAAAATTGTCGCTCTTTTTTGTTTATAGCGCAAAAAATAAAAACCGCACAGGCGATCAAATACCACCAAAAGAAAGCTCTACTTGTGGGGAAAAAAGGACGTAAATTTTGTTTGGGAGCCACGTCGAACGACCGCGCAATTGTCAGTTTAAGCAACGCAGTGCCGGAAGCTGAAATTTCACCTGGGCAGGAGGGGGGTATATGTGCCCAGTAAGCAAGTGGTTAAGTGATGTAATGAATTTGCTTCTATTGCAAATTTATATCCTAGCAAATGTTATAACATGTACACAAAAATAACTGACCATAGGCGTGCACATCTAATGCGAAGCATCTCATTGAGCTTTACAAATGTCTGATAGTCACTTGTAGTTAGTAGTAGTAGTCTAGTTACTGTTGATGGCTGCTGCTGTTTTAGAAATGACCTCATTTAAGAAAGCCTAATAAATGCAGACTTTACCAATCTATACCATAGGTAAAAACAACTTTAAAGTGGTTGTAAAATGTAAACATTTTTTACCTTAAAGCAGAGTTCCGCAGGCATTTTTTTTTAAAGTCAGCAGCTACAAATACTGCAGCTGCTGACTTTTAAAATATGGACACTTATCTGTCCAAGGCGCCTGCGATGTCGGCACCCGAAGCCGATCTGTCCCTCGGCTCTCAGGTGGAGGCGCTACCATCTTTGGTAAGGGGATCAGGAAGTGAAGCTTTATGGCTTCACAGCCTGGTTCCCTACTGCGCATGCGCGAGTCATGTTGCGTGTCCTCACTGGTCCCTGCTGACTTCTGGGACCTGTGTGTCTCCCAGAAGACAGTGGCGGAAGGAGGAGGGGCCAGACATTGCGTAGATATCCGCAGCTATCTATGCCCGCAAGTGAGAAAAAATACCTGGCTTAGACAGGTATCTGCTCCCCCTGAAATGTGCCAAATGTGACACCGGAGGGGTGGAGGATTCTGAAAAGCAGAAGTTCCATTTTTGGGTGTCAGCATCCCCCTTCAACTCCCCTGTTTACTTACCTAAACCCTCATTCAATTCAGCACCGTGCACATCTGCAGCTCTTCTCTCCCCTCACTTCCAGGTCTCGCTGGCTTTGCTGGGGGACCTGGAGCAATTGGCTCCCAGTACTTTCAATCAAAGAAAGTGTCGAGGGAGCAAGTGGATACAGCAGCAGGGCTTGGGTGCGAGCAGGCACGAGTGCCCCCATGGGAATCGGCTTCCCATGGGGGAACTGGACAGAGGGGAGGGGCCCGGAGTGATAGCGAGGGACCCAAAAATAGGAGGTCCACAGCTGCTCTTGTGCAATTCCATTGCACAAAGCAGGTAAGTATAAGATACGTTTGTTATTTATTTATTTATTTTTTATTACCTTTACAATCACTTTAAATACAAATGAAGGCAAAAAAATATTCTTTCTAGTTTTGGAAAGAATGGAGCATTAGGACACCGTCAGGGTTTTTTTCATATGTTTGTCTGTTGTCCTGGGGACTGCTACCACTAAAAGTGAAATTACCAAATTATGAGTGGTCACCAGAACAGAAAAAGGGGCAAATCCCCCAATGAGGACACAAACTCTAGTGACTAACAGGGATTGCCTTTACCGTGAAGGATTTCCTCTCACTTCCTGTTGTGGCTACACTTCCCAAAGGTCCTCAGATGGAAAAATAAACCTCCTTACTTTACCCAGAATAGGAAAAAGTTTTTCCTTCAATTCTATATAAATGTATATCAATTCAATAAGTGAACAGCAGAGGGTAGTATAAGCCAACCATCGCGTTTCTTACTTGTTCTATCTGTGCATGGCTTCTCCGTGCTCTGGCCCAGTGCGGTAATCCAACGTGCTCGATCACTTCTGCAAAACACACGTTTATATTCAAATTACAGACAGCAGGCAAACTGTCTGGGAAAAAGCATCAACAATGCTCAAATAAACACATAGATACATTAAAGACATCATATCCAAGTGGAATAAAACAAAATGTTGATGTTTTTGAAGAAGAAAAAAATGTGTAACATCAACACAAAAAATCAAAACGGTTAATGTGCTGGAGAATACTGTAGTGCAGTAACTTGTAAAAAAAACTGATAATTTGTGATTATCTACTAGAGATGATGCATTTGCTCTTCATAATTGCTGTTGGTACCACATAAACCTGAGGATATAAAGCTAGAAGAATACCATTAAAAAAAAAATATATATATATATATATGTTCTATCTACACTTTCACATTGTATTTTTGAGTGTAAATAATTGTAAAGCAAAATATTTTTTTACTGAATATACAGGAGTGAGCTGAACAAAACAACGTTGTTACTACTTGCACAATATTTTGTATTTCATTTATTTTTTAAAACAGAACTCAACCAAATGGTGCATATCCGCACACTGCCTTAGCCTATATTCAGCTCCTCTAGTAAAAAGTGGCTTCAGCTTAATATCTTACCTATGGGAGAACCCCCTACTGGGTGAAACATGTTAGCCGGGGTTCTCCCATAGGTAGGAGTATTTTGGTTTTATGCTGCCCTAGGTAAGACTACAATCTTCCTCATCAGACCGTAAGACATGATTAGTCCAAGTGCTACATACAGTGCGGAAAATAAGTATTTGAACACCCTGCTATTTTGCAAGTTCTCCCACTTGGAAATCATGGAGGGGTCTGAAATTGTCATCGTAGGTGCATGTCCACTGTGAGAGACATAATCCAAAAGAAAAATTCCAGAAATCACAATGTATGATTTTTTAACTATTTATTTGTATGATACAGCTGCAAATAAGTATTTGAACACCTGTCTATCAGCTAGAATTCTGACCCTCAAAGACCTGTTAGTCTGCCTTTAAAATGTCCACCTCCACTCCATTTATTATCCTAAATTAGATGCACCTGTTTGAGGTCATTAGCTGCATAAAGACACCTGTCCACCCCATACAATCAGTAAGAATCCAACTACTAACATGGTCAAGACCAAAGAGCTGTCCAAAGACACTAGAGACAAAATTGTACACCTCCACAAGGCTGGAAAGGGCTACGGGGAAATTGCCAAGCAGCTTGGTGAAAAAAGGTCCACTGTTGGAGCAATCATTAGAAAATGGAAGAAGCTAAACATGACTGTCAATCTCCCTCGGACTGGGGCTCCATGCAAAATCTCACCTCGTGGGGTCTCAATGATCCTAAGAAAGGTGAGAAATCAGCCCAGGACTACACGGAAGGAGCTGGTCAATGAATTGAATAAAAAGAAAAAAAGAGAGAATATATATATTTTTTTTAAAAGGGTGGTTGCCAACTGGGGCCCCAGGGACCTTATTTTTTTTTTTATGAAAGGAAATTACAAAAAAAGGGGGCTTTCCATTCGGGACCTCTGGGCCCTTTAATAAAAAGAAACCTCTGGGCCCTTTAAAAAAAAAGAAAGAAAGAAAAAAATATATATATATAAAAAAGAAATAAACATTTATATATAAAAAAAAACAAGGGGGTTGCCTTCCAGGGCCCTGGGGACCTCTGGGCTCTTTAATAAAAAATAAAAATATAAAAAATATATATAAACAAAAATAAAAAATACAATTATAAAAAAGGGGATTGGACATATGGGGCCCTGTGGACCTCTGAGTCCTTTAATAAAAATGCATCTATATATTAAAAAAAAGAAATAAAATAATATAAAAAAGTAAAAACAATTGTAAAAAAGGAGGATTGTCAGCCGGGGGGCCCTGGGGACCTCTGGGCCCTTTAATAATAATAATATATATAATATAAATATAAAAATAAAAGAAATAAAAAATATATAAAAAAGGGGGGTTGTCACCTGGGGCCCTGGGGATCTCCAGGTCCCTGTGGACCTCCGGACCTCTAAAAAAATAAAAGAAAAAAAATTGGCCCTTTAATAAAAAAATAAAAGAAAAATATATTAAAAAAAATATTTTTTTATAAAAAATATATATTTAAAAAAAAAAAAATAGGGGGTTGCCATCTGGGGCCCTGGTGGCCTACGGGCCCCTAGACCCCTAAAAAAATGGCCCTTTAATAAAAAAAAAAAAAAAAAAAATATATTAAAATATATATATATATATTTTTATAGAAAATAAATAAAAAAAGGGGGGGTTTCCATCCGGTTTAATAAAAAATAAAAGAAAAATATATTGAAAAAATATATTTTTTTATAAAAAAAAAAAGGGCTTGCCATCTGGGGCCCTGGTGGTCTCCGGGCCCCTGGGGACCTCCGGACCTCTAAAAAAAATAAAAGAAAAAAAATTGGCCCTTTAATAAAAAATAAAAGAAAAATATATTAAAAAAAAATATTTTTTTTTATAAAAAAAAATATTTTTTTAATAAAAAAAGGCTTGCCATCTGGGGCCCTTGGTGGCCTCCGGGCCTCTGGGGACCTTCGGACCCCTTACAGGTGTAATGCCTGTACCCCCCTGTATCCCTTTTTTTTTAGGATGGTTCCCATCCGGGCCCCTGGGGACCCCCGGGCCCCTTACAGGTGTAATGCCTGTACCCCCCTGATGGCGGCCCTGTTGGTAATACACTAAGACGTCATGGTTTGAAATCATGCATGGCACGGAAAGTTCCCCTGCTTAAACCAGCACATGTCAAGGCCCGTCTTAAGTTTGCCAATGACCATTTGGATGATCCAGAGGAGTCACGGGAGAAAGTCATGTGGTCAGATGAGACCAAAATAGAACTTTTTGGTCATAATTCCACTAACCGTGTTTGGAGGAAGAAGAATGATGAGTACCATCCCAAGAACAC
The DNA here is from genome assembly GCA_029574335.1 of Rana kukunoris. Classification (NCBI taxonomy): domain Eukaryota; kingdom Metazoa; phylum Chordata; class Amphibia; order Anura; family Ranidae; genus Rana; species Rana kukunoris. The sequence continues at coordinate 167,535,856 of CM056052.1, forward strand.
CATCCCTACTGTGAAGCATGGGGGTGGTAGCATCATGCTTTGGGGGTGTTTTTCTGCACATGGGACAGGGCGACTGCACTGTATTAAGGAGAGGATGACCAGGGCCATGTATTGCGAGATTTTGGGCAACAACCTCCTTCCCTCAGTTAGAGCTTTGAAGATGGGTCGAGGCTGGGTCTTCCAACATGACAATGACCCGAAGCACACAGCCAGGATAACCAAGGAGTGGCTCTGTAAGAAGCATATCAAGGTTCTGGCGTGGCCTAGCCAGTCTCCAGACCTAAACCCAATAGAGAATCTTTGGAGGGAGCTCAAACTCCGTGTTTCTCAGCGACAGCCCAGAAACCTGACTGATCTAGAGAAGATCTGTGTGGAGGAGTGGGCCAAAATCCCTCCTCCAGTGTGTGCAAACCTGGTGAAAAACTACAAGAAACGTTTGACCTCTGTAATTGCAAACAAAGGCTACTGTACCAAATATTAACATTAATTTTCTCAGGTGTTCAAAAACTTATTTGCAGCTGTATCATACAAATAAATAGTTAAAAAAAATCATACATTGTGCTTTCTGGAATTTTTTTTTTGGATTATGTCTCTCACAGTGGACATGCACCTACGATGACAATTTCAGACCCCTCCATGATTTCCAAGTGGGAGAACTTGCAAAATAGCAGGGTGTTCAAATACTTATTTTCCGCACTGTATGTGGTCAATGGAGCAGAGGAAGAGGCAGCACTGATAGGCACTGATGAAGCTGCACTGATGGGCACCGATAGGCGGCACTGATGGGAACTGATTGTCTGCACTGTTCAGCTTGTTTGCTCTGAGGGGTTCATGCTGGGACCTGTAGTCCTTCACTTTTTTTGGGGGGAGGGGGTCAAATCCTCCAAAAGTGAAGGACTACAAGTCCCAGTCCTATTTGTATGGACCTTATTTGCTTCACAGAAGATACACCCCTGGGTAGGAGACCAAGCTGAAGCCAATTTAACAAGAGCAGCTCACTATATGCCGAGGCAGTGTGTGAGCGGTTGCCATTTTGTTGTAGTTCACAATGTGTTTGATGAGCCACTATTCAACCCGATAAGCACCTGCAAAATTTATGGCCAGTCGGCTGGGATACCAGATTAGGACATTTGAGCAGTATAATTTTTGTTGTGTTTTTAGGCTCATGTTAATTATCAGCCCCTGCAGATGCTTATACTTGCATTCCCTAGTATGTTTGCACATAGGAGTAAGGCTAGATTCACACTTGCACATCCACATTTTAGCAACAACGCTATATGTAATTTTGGGGGCATCATTTTTCCTTCTAATAGGCCCTAAATGGATGTCAATGCAGTAAACAATGCCTGTGGCTCTTTAAAGCACCACAGTGCATAGAGGTGTGAGTACACATGTAATGTGGTTTCTGTGTTTGCAAAAACTAGGTCAGGTACATTTTTGCCTACCTGAAGTGTGTTAAGTATCCATAGAAAATGAATGGACTGCTACAACACAAAAAAACACATTGTTACAAACGTCAATGTGCACAGAATGAATGGGCTCCCCAATAGCATAACGCTGCAAAAACACAAGCTGTGACTTTGGGCTTGCAAAGAGTGGAGGGACTGTGCGCTATTAGTCAATCAGGCTCTATTGCGTTGCCTAATAACACTATTCTAAGACACAGGGAGAGGTGTTTAGGTAGCTTACAGAAGGATACAGTAGCTTATAAAAGGTTGACTTCAGAGTCATAGTCCAGTGAGCAGGTAAGTACACGTGAGACAATGAAATTACAATAATAGAAAGTGGTTGTGTGTAATGAGGAAGAGGTGTGTAAATCACAAGAGCAGCCAAAAAGAATTACCTGTAAAAATCATTCACCTATACAGTATTTTAACTGTGTCGTAAGTGTATTGACTGCACTTCCATTCAAAGAATAAATACACCATCTCCAACTTCCACAGATTACTCAAGTAAGGATGTAACCATTAGAAGAAAGGAATAAAGGGCACATTTATTTCTTTATGGCCGCATTTTGAAATCCATACAATGGGATGACAAGCACAAAAGAACACAGGGAACTTGCATAATTTTCTGCTTGCCAAGTTGCTAGCACCTTTATAACAAATTGCCAGATCAAAACCGGTTTCCTATGCTATACAAATATGTTGCATTGTTAAAGTATTCACCCTCTCTATTTGTACGGTTTACTGTTATCATCAAAAGTAGAAAAAAATCCCACATTTTTGGCTGTCCACAGAAAAGTAGAGGGGACACTTGTTCTGGTGACCTGGGGGTCCCCAAGAAATTCCCTTGATTTGCAGTGATTTCCTCCCACTTCTTGTTTGGCTATGGGACAGGAAGTGAGGAGAAATCTAAAAAAATGGGGCACAGCTGGCTAAAAAATGTAACTGAAATGCATTGGATATCAAATTACCTTTAGCAAAACGAGGTTTGTTACCTCCTCTCCCCTCATTTTGCTCTAGTTATTTAATGGGATGTGTTGTGGTTTGACCGCTCTGCCTTACTTTTTACACATCAAATTACCTTCTTCCTCACTCTTGTTTCTATACACCTCTTCCTGAGCCATCCTGCAGTGTGATAGATCAACGTGACAGTTTGATGGGCCAAGCTAATTTTCCCTGCTGATTATCTTCTTGGTTCCCTCATCGCTCCCATGATTTCTCTTTCTTCTGGAGCTTACGAGAGAGGACCCAACCTCTGGGAGTATCACATCCACCAATAGAAGATGTCCACATAAAGCCGACACTGAAGTTGACACCCAAAAAATTACCCCAGTAAGTAAACAGAAGAGAGAAAGATTGGCCGGCAGCATCACACAACTGCAGCTTCAAGTAAGTGAAATGAGCATTTGTATTTTTGTTTTCCATACCAGCAGTTAAAGGGGGTGGGGAGAGGGGGTTGCTAGTTCCCTGGAGTTGGGCTTTAGGGGAGAACTAGTGCCAAAGCTCTTATGGCCACACTTCTCCTGCGGGTCACAGGAGTTCACACTAGTTCTGCACTCCTGTGACTCGTATTCAGCTGACAGCGGGCTAAAGTCTGCTGTCAGCTGATGTCTCTCAGCCACTCTAGACTGGAGCAATCCTGACTTCAGTGTCAGGATTTGCCAAGATGCCTGACCTGCAGCTAGCTCAACTTCTCAGCATGTCCCCTCCACAGCCCAGTGCTCCAGTGAGCATTGGAGGGGCAGAGCAGAGGTGATCTGCTCACTCTAAACAATGAATTGCGCAATCAGTGGTCTTTGATCGTTCAGTTCTCAGTCTTAGAGGTGGCTGGGAACAGATGCAGCATTGGACTGATAATGCATCCACCTAGATGAGCTTGTGTTTGTTTTTTAATCCTATTTTAAGATGAGGCAAATACAGGAACTTTTGGTAAAGCATCTGCTCGCATATGGCTTACACTATTCTGCTGTGCAGCACCACAGACAAGTTTGGCGCTAAATAAACAAAAATCATTAGAAATACTGGTCTAAGACGAATAACCACATAAACACCCCAAAGACATTACTTGGAAACAGATTTGGCCAGCATGTAACACATATGATACAGTAGGATAATAATGATGTGTTTGAAGAAATATGAGGATGATAATAACACTAGTGTGGAACCTGCAGGAATCGAGCTGGTCTCTGATGTATGCTTGAGAAAGCAAGTGTTCTAGCTGGTAATCCCATCATGTCAGGATATCAGAAGTGGTAACTCTGCAACACTTGGTATGTACAGACACCTTGTCATTAACAATCCATCAAGACGAGAGATCCACAAGGTTAAGTGCTAGAACTAAGATGATGGAAAACAGATACAACAGCAACTGAAAGATAAATAGAACTTCCTATACAATACTGATGGAAAAGGAAAGAAGCAGGTTCCACGTAAACATCGCTATGATTATTATTATTATTATTATTATGCAGTAGGCATTGTTAGATGTGCCATTTCATTTAGATTTTCAGATTATACACAAAATGTCTCTAGCTATGAAAGTTAACAATCCAAAATACAAACATTATTTAATATATACCAGGAAGTAACAATAAAAAAAATAACAGTGCCAACTGTATGGACACAAAACACATTTAAGTGCCTGTGCAGCAGTTTAGCCACTTGCCTACTGTGCACCTACACCCCCTTCCTGCCCAGACAAAATTTTCAGCTTCCGACACTGCGTCACTTTAACTGACAATTGCGCGGTCGTGTGAAGTGGCTCCCAAACAAAATCTTTTTTTTCCCCACAAATAGAGCTTTCTTTTGGTGGTATTTAATCGCCAGTGCGTTTTTTATTTTTTGCGCTATAAACAAAAAAAGAGCGACAATTTTGAAAAAAGACATAATATTTTTTGCTTTTTGCTATAATAAATATCCTGTTTTAAAAAAAAAAAAAAATTAATCTCAGTTTAGGCCGATACGTATTCTTCTACATATTTTTGGTAAAAAAATGTAAAAAATAAAATCGCAATAACCATATAGTGACTGGTTTGCGCAAAAGTTATATTGCCTACAAAATACGGGACATAAGTAAGATTTTTTTTATTTATTTTTTTACTAGGAATGGCGGCGATCGGGACTGGGACATTATAGCGGACACATTTGACACATTTTTGGGACCATTTACATTTATACAGTGAACAATGCTATAAATATGCATTGATTACTGTATAAATGTAACTGGCAGGAAAGGGGTTAACCACTAGGGGGCAGGGAAGGGGTTAAATGTTTCTTCTAGTTTGTGTTCTAACTGTGGGGGGAGGGGGGGTGACTGGGGAGGTGACCGATTGTGTCCCTATGTACAAGGGACACAATCGGTCTCCTCTCTCCCTGATAGGGACGTGCAGCTCTGTGTTTACACACAGAGCTCCACGTCCCAGCTCAGTTACTCGGCAATCACGTGTGCCCGGCGTCCATCGCGGCCGCCGGGCACACGCACGGGGTTCTCAGTGATAGCAGCTTTCTATGACTGCACGTCATATGACGTGCAGTCAGGACAATGGAGTTACCCACCCGCCGTCATATGACGGTGGGCGGGTAACAAGTGGTTAGAGAAGGCAATACTGAAGTGGGCTTATTTCTGAACAATGGGCATATTTGTTACATGTCTTTTTCATTGTAACATGTTAAGTATGACTCTACAGCCTCCATTTACTTAAGTTCAGGTTTTTAAACTATCAGCCTACAGTCTTTCACATGTACTACTCTACAGGGGTGATTGCAGTTACCTGTCATCAGATTCTGTGCTGAACAACTTCCTGCTCTTGCTCCATTGTAGGTCAGTGAGGCTGAAATGGATTCAAGTTAAGTGTGGTGTATGTAGGGCTGCCACTGCCACTAGGTGAACTAGGCAGTCACCTAGGGCGCACTGCTGCCTAAGGGGTGCAGCCATGGCTGCCAACTTCCCTACTAGCTTGGCCAGGGAACATGAGGGGCTGAAGACTGTCTATTGCAGAGGAGGTCAACAGCAGCTCCGCCTGTGAGGAGGGCGACACCGAGCCGTCTCCCAGGAGTCGGAGGACAGCTAGGGGAGGCAGAGGGCACCATGTCTCAGGATGGAGGAGAAGTTCTGCTGCCACGGGCATCTGCGCTCACAATCCGCACCCGCTGTAGGCACCTATGCCCTAGGCACATACAGAGCCTTGAAAAAAAAGAAGGATTCATACTCCTTGAAATTTTCCACATTTTGTCATGTTACAACTAAAAAACTTTAATGTATTTTGTTGGAATTTTATGCGAGACCAACTCAAAGTGGCACATAATTGTGAAGTGGAAAGAAAATTATAAATGGTTTTCAACATTCTTTACAAATAAATATCTGAAAAGTATGCCATGCATTTGTATTCAGCCCCCTTTACCCTGATACAATCTAAATCTAGATAAAATCTAGTGGAACAAATTGCCTTCAGAAGTCACCTAATTAGTAAATAGAGTCCACCTGTATGTAATTTAATCTCAATATAAATACAGCTGTTCTTTGATGCCCTCAGAGGTTTGTTATGCTTCATACACACAACTGGACTTTCAGAGAAAAAAAGTCAGACAGGCTTTTTTTCCCCCTCGGAAAGTCCGGCCGTGTGTAGCCTCCATCTGACTTTTTTTTGTCGGAAGTTCGACAGACTTTAGATACAGAACCTGTTCTCTTTCTTTCCGTTGGACTTCCGACGGACTCATGGTGGACTTTTGCACGATCAAAAGTCTGACCGTGTGTACGAGGCATTAGAGAACCTTCGTGAACAAAAAGCATCACGAAGGCCAAGGAACACACCAGAAAGGTCAGGGATAAAGTTGTGGAGATGCTTAAGGCAGGGTTAGGTTATAACAAATATCCAAAGCTTTGAACATCTTACAGAGCACTGTTCAATCCATAATCCTAAAATGGAAAGAGTATGAAAAGAGTATGGCACAACTGCAAACCTACCAAGACATGGCCGCCCACCTAAACTGACAGGCTGGTCAAGTAGAGCATTAATCAGAGAAGCAGCCAAGGGGCCCATCGTAACTCTGGAGGAGCTGCAGGGATCCACAGCTCAGGTGGGAGAATCTGTCCACAGGACAACTATTAGTCCTGCACTCAACAAATCTGGCCTTTATGGAAGTGTTGCAAGAAGAAAGCCATTGTTGAAGAAAGTCATAAGAAGTCCGGTTGGCAGTTTGCGAGAAGCCATGTGAAGGACACAGCAAACACGTGGAAGATAGTACTCTGGAGACCAAAATTAAACTTTTTGGCCTAAAAGAAAAACGCTATGTGTGGTGGAAAACTAACACTGCACATCACCCTGAACACACATCCCCACATGAATCATGTTGTGGGATTATTCTCTTCAGCAGGGACAGGGAAGCTGGATGGAACCAAATACAGGGTAGCCTTAGAAGAAAACCTGTTGGAGTCTGCAAAAGACTTAAGACCGGGGCAGAGGCTCACCTTCCGGCAAGACAACGACCCTAAACCTACAGCCAGAGCTACAATGGAGTGGTTTAGATCAAAGAATATTCATGTGTTAGAGAATGTCCCAGACAAAGTCTAACCCTAAATCCAGGTGAGAATCTGTGGCAAGACTTAAAACTTGCGGTTCACAGGTGCTCTCCATTCAATCTGATAGAGTTGGGACTATTTTGCAAAAAAAGAATGGGCAAAAATGTCACTCTTTAGATGTGCAAAGCTGGTAGAAACATACACAAAAAGACTTGCAGCTGTAATTGCAGTGAAAGAAAGGTGGTTCTACAAAGTATTAACACAGGGGGGCTGAATACAAATGCACACCATACTTTTCACATACCGTATTTATTGGCGTATAACTTGCACAGGCCTATAACTTTAGGAGTGAAATTTCAGGGAAAAAAACGTTCCACTGCCACCTACGTATAACACGCAGGCACAGTTTACCCTCTTTTTTCAGGGTAAAAAAGTGTTATACGCCAATAAATACAGTATTTATTTGTAAAGAAAATTGAAAACCATTTATCATTTTTATTACACTTCACAAATATGTGTCACTTTGTGTTGGTCTATGACATAAATCCCAATAAAATACACATACACATTTACGTCTTTGCGTGCAAGATGACAAAATGTAAAAAATTACAAGGGTGGGAATACTTTTTCAAGGCATTGTATGTGTGGTACAGCAGGAGTGCAAATTCACTACAAATTTAAAAAATCCGGTGCGTTTTGAGCACTGTGGTGCAGTTCAGATGCAAATTCTGGGCCATTGCCTTCTATGGGAACGCACATCGGATCAGTTTTGAACGCAAATTTGATAAAAAAAAAAAAAAAAAAAACAGCATTTCATACCAGGCCTCTAAATTATTTAAGAACTGTCACACAGAGGAGCAGGCAGATGGAAGGAGCCTTTGTCGCAGCCAGGGCTTTTTTTTCTTTCTGGTCTAATGGTGATTTTTTATTTAACAAAAAGTAATTGTCTGTGTTTTTTTAGTCTATTTTTTACACTTTATTGGGTGAATGGGTAGGAGTAATGTACCCCCCACTCATTCACATAGGGGGCGGGAACCATGTTAAAGGGGATTCCAGATTTCGATAAGCCCCCTGCTCGCAGACCCCCAAACCACTACCCAGGGTTGTGGGGGAAGAGGCCCTTGACCCTAGCAACATTCGGGCAAGGTGCTTTGGGGTGGGGGGCAGATTCCCCCCTATGCTCGTTCACCCCCCCCCCCTTCCTGGCCTGCCAGGCCACATGCTCAGATAAGGGTCACAGTCAATTCCAGTATGGAAATTAGAGATGTTTAGCTGGTGGGCTATGGCATCTGGACATCTGATTAGGATCCACAAAGTCAATTCATTGACTAATTCCATGGTGCCAAGTAGGGTTGTCCAGATACCGATACTAGTATCGGTATCGGGGCCGATACCGAGTATTTGCGGGAGTACTTGTACTCGCGCAAATGCTCCCGATACCTAAATAGAATACTTTTTTTGTATTTATCAACATGTTCTGTGAAAATTCTTTGAGTTTTTTACTACTGCGTGACAAGAAAATAATTATTTTTTATTCATTTTTACTAATTTTTATTCTTTTATAATGTCTTGAGTTAGAGTTCTTCATAATTCTAAAGAAAATATCCTTAGTCTGTATTGTGGTTTGAAAACTGTCACATGACATTTAAAAAAAGTATCAGTATTCAGTATCGGCAAGTACATGAAAAAAAGTATCGGTACTTGTACTCGGTCCTAAAAAAGTGGTATCGGGACAACCCTAGTGCCAAGTACTTTTAGTAACCTTCAATCTCTTTTGTATGCTCCAGGGGAGAACTCCAATTCTAGGCGCACAACGTAACCGATTCCTCAACATTTCTGACTTTAGAACCATGCTCTGTCCTCTGTGTCGGGTCAAAGAACCTGTGCAGCTCGTAATGACACTCCCATTAAAAACTGGGTAAGCAGGGTTAGTGCAGTTTGCCTAAAAACCAAAGATCCACTTAAATCTGGATCTGGTGCCAAGATTAATATCTGTTCTTTGTTAACCCACACAATGGACAAGAAGTGAAATCTAAAATGTTCATACTTGATTGGAATGTTCTTTAAATATGAGATGGAGGGATTCACTTACAAAGTTTCAGCTCCCAGCAGCATCTCTACCTTCTCTGCTACATGATTGCTGTGAATGGTGAGTGTAAACAGATGGCTAGCTGAGCACTGCCTTGAGTACAATATGGGAGTGTTCTTCAGTGGAGACGTCGGCTCTTCACTGTCACACTGCTCAACGTGAAGCTGATCCAGCATGGCATAGTCTGTGACATTATAGCTTTCCTCACTGCAAGAACAGAAACGACATGTTTCAAAATGTCATTGTTATCCATACACAATTCAAACACGATAAAGCAGTGATGACATCTATACAATTATACACGCTCTTTGCAATGTCAAGAAACTGTAACTTGGGTTTTTCTGGGTTATTTAAGTTATTTACTCATCACTTCAGAAACTACAATAATCTTTGAAAACTTTCAGAGGTCTATTTTTTCAAAAGACAACTGGCGTATTGAGGAGAGTGTGGTCTTATGTACCACACCAGTTCATCAAAAGTCTGCATCTGCCAGTGTCTGCTTATGTACATTATGTTTACCATCTATTTTTATCTATCTTTGCCACAATCTATAGCCGACGATATCCATGTACAGTCACATTAACAATAAAGCTATACTGTACAATGCAGATCATAAAACACATCAGGGTATAGGAGGTCCTAGTATTGTCCAGCCACAAAAGTGGCCTCTTTGGTGAAACATGTTGGGAGCAACTGATGTACAATTCAAATGTATTGATCAATATAATCATTTCAAATTTTGTAAAATTAAAAAATAATACAAAAAAAAAGTATTTTCAAAGAAATGTATTGTCTGACTTGTTGGGCACCACTTTAATCCCTTTATCCCCCTCTTCCCCACTTTTGCTACTATTGTTCAGGGATGAGGTGCCGTATCTGATTGAGTACCCACTAGCCACTTTCACATTTTTTATCCCAATTATCATAACCATCAGGCTTATTTGATTGTCTTTAAAAGGCAAGAATTCTGGGAGCATAGAGGCGTTACTAGGAGGTGAAAGCACACGATTCTTATTTATATATGCACAAAAGAAGTACCTTATTTGTAAAATAGTGATTATATTTGGCACATCACTGCTGGAGAAAGTACTGTTCTATATTATCATTTAATGATACACCTTTGCAATGAACTGCACCATATGTCTATTTTATGCATTATGGGCCAGATTCACAGAGCCCTTACTCGGGTCTATCTCGCGTTAGACCGGAGTACTTTCAAATTACGCGCGTCGTTTCATTAGTCTGAATCCTCAAACCATGAAACGACGGCTGCGGGCTTCAATCCGACTGGCTTACGTGTTCGTACGCCTTCGGATCTACGCTGCAATAAATTTGCGGCCGCTGGGTGGAGTTCCCGTCGTTTTCCGCGTCGGGGTATGCAAATTAGCTTTTTCCGACGATCCACAAAGTTACGAGCGTCATTCGCAATCTCTCACGGCATCTGTAGTCATCTTTTTGCCGCGTAAAGTTATTCCAGCTTTTATCTGGTCTAATATTAGACAGCCCATGTTAAGTATGGCCGTCGTTCCCGCGTCGAATTTCAACGTTTGTTTTTATTTTTTACGCAAGTCATCCGGGAATAGGAATGTACGTAAACAACGCTAATCAAACAAAGAATTACGTAACAACGTTATTTCGCGCAATGCACGGTGGGAAATTTCTGAACAGAGCATTCGCAGTTCGATCGCCGCGGGGACGCGCCTAATTTAAATGCTTCACGCCCCCTAATCTCGTAATTCGATTCCGCCGCAAGAAATACACTACGCCGCCGTACCTTACGGGCCAAAATCTACATGAATTCGTCGTAGAGCCAGGTAAAATACCACGGCGTAGTGTATCTCTGATACTCTGCGCCAATGTAATTGTATCTGAATCTGGCCCTATGTTTTTTTATGGTATAGATTTCAGAATTTGTAAACAGATTTTAGTGGTGATATACTGCACACGGTAGAGCCTGCGCAACACCAACCTTTACATTTAAAATGTTATAATAGGTGAATTTATCCCTTTAAAATGTAATACAACTGTACTGTTTGCCATCATGTTGTAAAGAGCTGCATAAACTGCTGCACTATATAAATCCCATATAATCCAAAAAATAATAATAATAATCCCTAGAGTACAAAACAAATCTTTATTACAGATAAAAAGAAAATGCTGGGTTTGAAAATACAGCTTACTACAGTTCCTAGAAGAAAAAAAAAGATTGGTGAAAGAGGAGGTAATGATTATTTTAGCTATTCTGGGAGTGTTTTTACATGAGCTCACTACCTGTTTACAGCGTAAAAGTAGAGAGAGGAAACACTCTGGAAGGAAAGCAAAACACTAACATTTGAAATTCACTGTAACATCTGTGATTTCTGATCATTTGCCAATACTAAGGTTGAGTCTCCTTTATATAAACATTCTGCACAGTGTGGAGGAGTAAGATGATCCCACCTAGGAGCCCGTGTCAGTCAAAAAAATCAGCTTAAAATGGAAAGAAAATTAATCCCAAACTCAAAGAAAATAACGATTTCAAGTTTAATCTTCCCTGAAGAAAAAGTACACATCTATGGTTTCCTAATATCTTTAATCTGTATCTGCATGCTAAACTCTGTGAAAGAAACCTTTTTGCGGGCAAATTCAATAGTTAGCATATAAAAATCAGAGGAGCTACAGACATCACTGACTCATCATGCTTTACCTTTCCAGTAGTCTGACAAGCACAAAACAGCTGTTTTTATTCCTCCCAAGGCTCAACTACTGAGATTTTAAAGAGCTCTGCAACCCGTTTCTTAAGCTGAACCCAAGGTAAGCAGCTACATGCACAGTAGAAAGTTACACATATATGGGAAATGCTTACAAGCCAAATCATTTGTTATTCTATGCAGTCACCTCATGTTTTACTCTTACTATAGAGAACAGCCAGATCCTTGAACTCCAATGCAGCAAAATGTGATCTAGAACACTAGCCAAATACACCACTAAAGCTGGCCCATTGGCTACAGTTGCTGATCGAGAAAATGTTTCCAGCAAGGTCATTCAACATAAGTTGATCATTCGATTGACTTCTGTCGAGCAGGTGCGGCCACGCATGGATGGAAATTTGGCTGAACCTGCTTAATTTCCAACCATGTGTATTAGCTCCTGCTCGACAGAAGTCAATCTAATGATCAACTTATGTTGAATGAAAAATCGGAAATTGGGAGGAAAGGCTCAATAAGAGACCCTCATTCAGTAGACCATGTAGGACCGTTACCTCATCTTAATCAATGATATACAAAATAATGGACCCTAACAAACAGGTTCTTGGGAGCCACCAAGAACCTGTATTCAAGGAGTACTAGATGGTTTTGGTTATGTTTTATTAACTGATTTTGTTTTATGTTTTTTTTTATATGTATACATGTGCAATTTGTATCATATAATAAATATTTTTTTGATACTTTTTACAAAAACTGGGTACCGATATAGTCCTTATATTTAGTTGGTTAGGGTCCATTATTTTGTATTATGTTGAACGGGCTTGCTGACATTTAGAGACCTTTACCATGGACTTTGTCGGTCTTATTGAGAGATGTTTTTAATCATATTCCTTTGATGTACATCATCAGGGTTTTTCCTCACACAAGCGCCGAGTTAATTTTTTGCCTGCTTAAACAGCCTACATGAAGAAATTTGAGAATAAGTTTGATAAAAATTGGGGGAACGACAACATATGTAATTGTGTGGCAAATTCAGTGTTACTCTGCTCATCTTTAACTACATGCCGACCGCCCACCGCCGGGCACGCGCGCTTGTTCGTTACAGAGCGGGGACCTGGAGCTATGTGTGTAAGCACAAAGCTCTCGGTCCTGTCAGCGGGGAAACGCTGATCTTCTGTTCATACAATGTATGAACAGGAGATCAGTGATTCCCCCTAGTGAGGCCACCCCCCCCCATACAGTTAGAACACACCAGGAACATACTTAACCCTTTCACCGCCCCCTAGTGTTAACCCCTTCACTGCCAATGGCATTTTTATAGTAATCCAATGCATTTTTATAGCATTGATCGCTATACAAATGCCAATGGTCCCAAAAATGTGTCAAAAGTGTCCGATGTGTCCGCCATAATATTGCAGTACCGAAAAAAAACGCTGATCGCCGCCATTACCAGTAAAAAAAAAAATATTAATAAAAATGCCATAAAACTACCCCCTTTTTTGTAAACGCTATAAATTTTGCGCAAACCAATCAATAAACGCTAATTGCGATTTTTTTTTACGAAAAATATGTAGAAGAATACGTATCAGCCTAAACTGAGGAAAAAAAATAAAAACCGCAGAGATGATCAAATACCACCAAAATAAAACTTTATTTGTGGGAAAAAAAGGACGCAAATTTTGTTTCGGAGCCACATCGCACGACCGCGCAATTGTCAGTTAAAGCGACGCAGTGCCGAATCGCAAAAAGTGCTCTGGGCAGGAAGGGGGTAAATCCTTCCGGGGCTGAAGTGGTTAATATAAGCAATTACAAAGTTGTCCAAGTATTTTGTAAACAATTACCCAATCTTTATATTGTCATAATACCTCAATGTTACTTCTAGATGTCTATTTAGAACAGGAAGGCCTCCATTTATAAAGGATTGTTACATAAATTGTAAACCTATAGTAATACTGTGCTTTTGCTCAGATAAATTATCTAAGCCATGTATAAAGTTGATGCTGGTTTCTTTTAACCAGGATGGACTGAATTCGGTAAAATACTATTTATTTTAAACCATGAAGGTGGCACCATTTAGCTTGTTGGTTTTCATTGATTTTATTGGATAGGGAAAAATTCAGGTTACTGTTCAGAATTTTTTTAAGCAACACTGATGCCTGCGGAAATCCAACTAAATTCCAGTAGGTTACATACCCAAAAATATTTAACATGCACTAAGCAGCGATCCAGCGCCTAAGGCACCTCAAGGGCACATTCCCATTAGAGAAACAAAGAAATGCATAGGGGTCCAACTCCAACAACTTCTTTTTCATTTATATTCAGTCATGTACAGTGGTTCTCAAACCTGTCCTCAAGTACCCTCAACAGGCCATGTTTTTGGAATTTCTCTTAGAAAAATATAGCTGTCCAAAATACCAAGACATTGACTCTGATTTAAAGCACCTATGCATGATGAAGGAAATCTTGCAACCCTGGCCTGTTGGTTGAGGACAGGGTTGAGAACCACTGGTCTACATCATTATCAAATCACAAAATTGGACAATTTATAATTTTATTAGAACCCATCTCAGGTTTTGTGTGTGTGGCCTATTGGGGAAATGTCCTTATACTTACTGTCTAGGTGTCTCTACTGGAGGATTATGGAACAAATAAAACATTTTGGATTTCTCATTACTCTCTGTCTCAGGATAAACAGAGAGGGAGGAAGGGCGACAGAGTAAACCAATTTCCTCTCTATCCAAAACAAACAAAACTTTGGACTTTAGGTACACTAGAGGCTTGGATTTGAAAACATGTAGTCATATGTAGTCCACAGCAGGATCAGTACTTACAGCTCCAATTTATAATTGTTTCCTAAAATTCTGTGCTGTGTGGTCTTTTCTCATTCTGCTTCCTGTACCAACAATCAAGCTTGGTAAGTGTGGTAAATGTATGACAGTGATGCTTTTCAGGCTTTCTGTATGCAAGAGACAGCATAGATCACTTTATAAAAGTTAAAACTGAATTGTACACTGCTCAAAAAAATGTAATTAACACTTTGAAAACACATCAGATCTCAATAAGGAAAATGATCATGCTGGATATCTATGATATGGACTGGGTAATGCGTTAGGAATGAAAGGATGCCACATCGTTTGATGGACATTAAAACTATTAACCTAGAGAGGGGGCTGAATTCAAAGACACCCCAAAAAAAGCAAAGTGAAAAAATGATGCAGCAGGCTAGTCCATTTTGGTGACATTTCATTGCAGCAACTCAAAATGGTACTCAGTAGTTTGTATGGCCCCGTGCTTGTATGCATGCCTGACACTGATGGGGCATACTCCTAATGGGACAGATGGTGTCCTGGAGGTATTTTCAACCAGATCTAGACCAGGGCATCATTGAGCTCCCCAACAGACTGAGGTGCAACCTGGTGGCCTCAGATGGCCTGAAACAATTTTCCAGAGGTGTTCTTTTGGTTTGTGGTTAGGCAAGCATGGGGGCCAATTAATGGTATCAATTCCTTCATCCTCCAGGAACTGGTTGCATACTTTTGCCACATGAGGCCGGGCATTATTGTGCACCAGGAGGAACCCAGGACCCATTGCACCAGCTTGGGGTCTGGCAATTGGTACAAGCATTTAATCCCGATACCTAATGGCAGTCAGGGTGCCATTGTCTAGCCCATAGAGGTCTGTGCATCCCCCTCCATGAATATGCCTCCTCAGACCATCACTGACCCACCACCAAACCAGTCATGCTGAACGATGTTATAGGCAGCATAATGTTCTCCACTGCTTCTCTAAACCCACTAAAGAATGTTGGCCCATCCTCATGAAGTCTGTTTTTGATTGTTTAATCAGAGACATTCACACCAGTGGCCTGATGGAGGTAATTTTGTAGGTCTCTGGTAGTGGTCATGCTGTTCCTCCTTGCACAAAAGGAACAGATACCGGTCCTGCTGATGGGTTAGGGACCTTCTATAGCCCTGTCCAGCTCTCCTAGAGTAAATGCCTGTCTCCTGGAATCTCCTCCATGCTCCTGAGACTGTGCTGGGAGACACAGCATACCTTCTGGAAATGACACGTATTGATGTGCCATCCTGGAGGAGTTGGACTGCCTGTGCAACCTCTATAGGGTCCAGATATCGCCTTGTGCTACCAGTAGTGACACTGACCCTAGCCAAATGCAAAACCAGTGAACAACAGTCAGAAAGAGGAGTAGGGGGAAAAAAAAAAAAGTGGCCTCCACCTGTAAAACCTTTCCTGTTATGGAGGTCGTCTCATTGCTGCCCATCTAGTGCACCTGTTTATTTCATCAACACCCAAAGCAGCTGAAACGGATTAGCATTTTTGCTATTTACTATTTACCTGACCAGATCAATATCCCAGGAGTTTAACTGACTTAATGCAATACTCTGATTAAAAAGTGTTCCATACATTTTTTTGAGCAGTGTAGATCTCAAACACAAGGCTTTTGTTTTGCAAATTACAGTTTCTATCTCCACCGTCAGAGCCCACTTGATGCCATGCACTGGCAACCTACATGCCGTGCTTGTATGTTTTAAAATGACATGTCTTTTTGTTTAAAATCAAAATGCTTTGCACTAAACCATAATTTTAGTTACCAAAATTTGGTAATATGAGAGTCTGGGAACATCAGAATGTTTTCCCTAAGCAGAAACATCAGAGATCAACAACAGGTGTCCACAATATGGATTCCACAGAAATCTATCGAACAACCTAAATGTTTTAATCAGCTGGATGAAATCACTGTATTCAGTATTGTATCCCCGGCCAGGGAAAGGTATGATTGGCAGAAAGCTCAGAAACCGCTTATGTTTAAAACATCTACAGCCCTGACATGAGAAATATTCATTATGAAGACTCTCCTGAGCAATGTCTCTATTACAGTAATTAGGACTGCTCACAGACAGAACATGCTTTAAATACTTTCTTGGCTCGGATCGTGAAGCTATAGCAAGACTTCCGTCAATTGTTTCTCAAGTGTGGTGCATTCCTGTGTACTGTTACTCAATGTAAGCATGACTACACAACTAACTAGGCAAGTCTAAAGCCTTGTATAAACTTTACAATAATCATTTCCTGGTTTGACCATACATTTATATATACATCATTATTTAAAAATTCTTATAAAGGCACGTTCACTATGCACTATAGTTTGTCACCCCTAACTGTATTCCAGCTCAGATTAATTCAGTACAGAAGACAGTGGGTGCACTACATTAAAAAAGGTATGCTTCCATGTTAGCAAGAACTGGGATCTTAACTTCTATATTCCTTTGATGACTTTGCCAACCATTTTTAGAATAAAAGATGGATACTGCAGATACAAAAAAAGGATTTTTAATAAACAGCTTACCTGTAAAATCCTTTTCTTGAAGTACATCACGGGACACAGAGCGCATAGCCATTACACTTGGGTTATATGGGTACCTTCAGGTGATGGACACTGGTGTAATCAATTTCACAGGAAGTTTCCTCCCTATATAACCCCCTCCCACTGGGAGTGCTTCAGTTTTGTAGCAAGCAATTCCTCCGAGGTTACACAATGTTCCCCAAAAGAGGGGTGGGAGCTCTGTGTCCCGTGATGTACTTCAAGAAAAGGATTTTACAGGTAAGCTGTTTATTAAAAATCCTTTTTTCTTTATCGTACATCACGGGACACAGAGTGCATAGCCATTACACTTGGGATGTCCTAAAGCAATGCTCTATGAAGGGAGGGAGACCGTAAGGCCAAGAATAGCCAAACAAAAAATTATCAGGAAGTAAAGTATCTCCACCAACAGAAAAAAGGGGGCGTGACCCGGACCAGAGGATTCTATACTGCTGCCCGTAGGACCGCCTGCCCAAATGCTGCGTCCGTACCCTTTGCAACGTCCAACTTATAAAATTTAGTAAACGTATGTACGGAAGACCAGGTTGCCGCCTTGCAAACCTGTGCCATAGAGATCTGATGGTGTGCCGCCCAGGAGGCACTCATGGCCCTCGTAGAATGGGCTTTAACTGATAAGGGAGGTGGAACGCGCTTCAGACCATAGGCCTGAAAAATCAGCTGCTTAATCCACCTAGCCAAGGAAGACTTGGCAGCCGGCTGACCCCTCTTGGGGCCATCCGGAAGAACAAAAAGCACATCTGTTTTCCGAATCTTCTCTGTAGCCTTGAGATAGACCCTCATGGCTCGAACCACGTCCAAAGTATGAAGCCGTCTTTCCTCTCTGGACTGGGGAGTAGGAAAGAAGGATGGTAGGACTAGGTCCTGATTCAAGTGAAAACTGGATATGACCTTAGGAAGGAAAGAAGGTTGAGGCCGCAGAACCACTCTGTCCTTATGCAGAATAAGGTATGGCTCCCTGCATGACAAGGCTGCCAGCTCGGAAACCCTTCTGGCCGAAGCCATAGCCACCAAGAAAACCAACTTTCGGGTTAGTAGCACAAGAGGGATTTCTGTCAGAGGTTCAAACGGCTGTCTTTGTAAAGCTGACAAGACCAGATTTAAATTCCAGGGGCAGAGGGGAGCTCTAATAGGGGGATTCACATGCAAGACCCCCTGCAAGAAGGTTTTCATAAGCGAATGGGTGGCCAAGGGTCTTTGAAACCATATCGATAAAGCCGACACCTGCCCCTTTAGAGTACTAAGAGCCAACCCTTTGTCAACGCCAACCTGGAGGAATCGCAAGATCCTGTCAATAAAAAACTTTCGAGGATGCCATTTTTGAGACTCGCACCACTCCACATAGGTTCTCCAGACTCTGTAATAAATATTTCTAGAGACCGGTTTCCTAGCCTGAATCAACGTAGATATGACCTGAGCTGAGAGGCCTCTGCCCTTAAGAATTAGGGATTCAGCCGCCAAGCCGTCAAATTTAGCTGCTGTGAAGCAGGGTGGCAGATTGGGCCCTGAGACAGCAGATCTGGGCGCAGGGGGAGCGGCCACGGTGCCCCAACTGACATCCTCACGATGAGTGCGTACCAAGCCCTCCTGGGCCAGGCTGGGGCCACCAGGATCACAGGCCTGCGCTCCACCCTGATCCTCCGTAGAAGGCGGGGAATCATCTGCAGTGGAGGGAACGCATACAGGAGAGAAAACTGGTGCCAGGGGCAAACCAACGCATCGGTCCCATAGGCCGAGGGATCCCTGGCTCGGGATATGAATTTGTCCAACTTTTTGTTGGATCTCGTTGCCATAATGTCCACATCTGGAACTCCGAATCTTTGGCAAATCTCTTGGAATACCTGGGGGTGAAGAGACCACTCCCCCGGGAGCAACTGTTGACGACTCAAAAAATCTGCTTGAGAATTGTCTATCCCTGGGATGAACACCGCCGAGATGCAGGGTACATGGGCTTCGGCCCATGAGAAAATCAGGTTTACTTCCCTTTGGGCTGCTAGGCTCCTCGTGCCCCCCTGGTGGTTTATGTATGCCACCGCAGTGGCATTGTCGGACTGTATCCTTACTGGCAGACCCTGAAGGGGGAGAGTCCAGGCGATCAGGGCCAGCCGAGCAGCTCTGATCTCTAGGATATTGATGGGAAGCAGTTTTTCTGCCTCCGACCACTGCCCTTGCTGGGTCTGTCCTTCTAGAACTGCCCCCCAACCTGACAGGCTGGCATCCATGGCTACTATCTTCCACGTGATGGGGCAAAAGGATTTCCCCTTTGACAAATTTTGAGGGACCAGCCACCAGAACAGGCTGCGCCGGACTCCTGGGGAGAGCACTAACGGACGATCTAACGCCTGAATGGACTTGTTCCAAGCAGAGAGAATGGCTGCCTGGAGATATCTGGTATGGATCTGGGCGTAGGGCACTGCCTCGAAGGCGGCCACCATCTTCCCCAGCAGTCGCATACATAGGCGAATAGTCGGCCTCTTCTTGCCTAAGATCACTCGAACTGCTTGAGTTATTGATCTGACCTTTGCTTGAGGTAAAAATATCCTCTGGCAGTCTGTATCTAGCCGAAGGCCTAGATATTCCAACTGCTTTGTGGGTTTCAATATCGATTTTTCTTGGTTCACAATCCACCCGAATTCCTCTAGATGCCGAACTGTGCGAACTACTGCATGATTGAGGCTGGAAGCTGAGCTGTCGATAACCAGAAGATCGTCCAGGTATGCCAGGACCAAAATGCCTTCTGTCCTTAGGACGGCTAGCACCGGGGCTAACACCTTTGTGAATACCCGCGGAGCTGTTGCCAACCCGAAAGGGAGGGCTACGAACTGGTAATGACGGTGATCTATCATAAAACGAAGAAACTTGTGATGTGCCGGGTAGATCGGCACGTGCAGATACGCATCCTTTATGTCTATAGATGCTAGAAAGTCGTCTTGATGTAGGCTGGCTGCCACCGAACGTATGGACTCCATACGAAAGGTCTGAATCTTTAGAAAGCGATTTAGGCGTTTGAGGTCTAAGATAGGCCTGACGTCGCCATTGGGCTTTGGTATTATGAAAAGGTTGGAGTAGAATCCCAGACCCCATTCCTGGGTTGGTACTTCTACAATTACTCCTTGGAGCAAGAGACGATCCAATGCTTTTACAAGAGAGGCCCTCTTTAATGGGTCGCTTGGAAGACTTGACCCCTGAAAATGAGGAGGGGGGACTTCCCGAAACTCTAGCTTGTAGCCCGTGGCTACCACGGATAGTACCCAAGAGTCGGGAATTCTGGCCTCCCACACTTCGGAGAAAAAACGAAGCCTTCCCCCCACCCAAGAGAGTGGGGGCGCCCCTTCATGAATCTGACTTGATGACTGGTTTAACCGGCTTGCGAGACCATGGCCTCTTGCCTGCCGTGGCTTGTCCTTGTGGGCGGCTATTAAATGCTGAACGCCCGGGAGGCCGTCGATACTGACGGGAAGTTGAAGGGGCCGAGCCTGCGAAGGCCTGTCGCTTAAACGCGGGCCCACGCGATCTTTTCTTGACAGGCAAGAAAGAACTTTTACCACTTGATATGGTCTGGATATATTTATCTAGGTCTTCACCGAATAGTCTCCCACCATGAAAGGGAAATCCTGCTAAAAGCCTTTTGCAGGGTGCCTCTGCTGACCAGTTCTTCAGCCACAAAAGGCGACGCATATGAACCAACAGCAGAGATAAACGGGACGCTTGTTGAATGGAGTCCTTAATAGCATCTACTGCAAAGCAGAGAGCCCTTGGGAGGTCAGCCAATTCACGAGCTTGCTGAGCCGGTATGTCCCTTAATATCTGTTTAGTCTGATCCTTTAAAGCCTGACAAACGCCAATGGCTGCCACCCCTGGCTGAACCACGGCACCTACTGTGGTAAAAGAAGCCTTCAGTAGGGTCTCCAACTTTTTGTCGACTGGATCTTTAAACATCTGGACATTTTCAACCGGACAGGTCAGGGATTTATTTACGCAGGAAATGGCTGCGTCCACGGTAGGGAGTGCCCATTTCTTTGCAAATTCCTCTTCCATAGGATAGAGAATAGTGAACCTTTTAGGAGGGATAAAAATCCTATCAGGTTGAGCACAATCCTGAAAAATCACGCTCTCCAGAAGGGGGTGAACCGGAAAAGACGCACCACTCAACGGTGCCTTCAAGGAACCTAAAGAGGATACCGCGGGGGCTAATTGTTCTGACACTGGAAGTTTAAAAGCAGTGCGAACCATATCTGTCAGAGACTGGATCCACAGGCTCTCCGCTTGAGAAGCCGAAAAAATGTCATCTACAGTGGAACCCTCAATTTCTGAACCGTCGGGACTCGGGTCCGCTTGATCCCCCTGTGGGTCCAATTCCTCCGAAGAGAGGACCTCTGCATCTGAAAACACCAATCTAGGTGACGGGGATCTAGCCCGCTTGCCACCTGGCAAAGAGCGGGCAATTAAAGCAGTTAACCTTTCCTCTAGCCCACCCAGGGTGGTCGCTAGCATTTCTTCCGTAACGTAAACGGGAATGGGTTGATTGGGGGCCGCCTCTGCCCCTAGCACCCTCAATGGCTCCTGCAACATGCTGTTCGGTGGTCTATCTGGTGAGGGTGGGACCACTAGAGCCTGGCCCAAATCCTCTGACCCCGTTGGAGACCCCTTTAGTTTTTTGGTACCTTTTGCAGCCTTAGCTGGTCCTGATCCCTTGGGAGCCATTGCACAACCTTGAGACACCCCTACAGCCAACACCCCACTGTTGTAGCTAGAAGTTAACCATTAATAAGAACAGGCTATGGTAAAAATTTTCCAAATTTTCATACGCCCGAGAAGGCGGCAATACCGAGGAAGTCCTGTGAGTATTGCCACACCAATGCCCGTTAGCTGGAGCCCAAGGTTGCACCGACTCAGATACTGCCAGATCTAAGGCTGGGTCCCTTTAAGAAAACAACCTTTTTTTTTTTTTTTCTGGTCAGTATGGAGCTAAGTCCAGACCTGAAGATTCACAAACCCCCACTGGGTGTCACTGTATAGCCAGAGATGGCTCAGCTGCGCGCTCTGTGTCCTCAGCCTCCTCTGCTTTCAGGAGGGAATGACCAGCCAGGAAATGCTTTGCTGCTTTAACTGAGACCTGACACTGCTGGCCCGCCCCCCCCAAGCACGCTGACGCTGTAAAAGGCGGCGCGCACGCACGCGCGCCCCCCCCCACGCTGAAACCAACATGGAGGAAGCAGAAAGCAGAGGAGAAGCCTGGACCAGCGCTAGCAACCCAACAGACACCAGGCAAGACACTAATCTTATTGTAGTGCACACATAGAGGAAGCTGTCCCCATAGGCTTCCTAAGAAACAGGAGTTTTGCCAGCATTTCCTCCTTATAGCACGTGGGGCTGCAGTATCATGCCAACAGGCAGATCTGGGGGGAGTAGTAAATACATATCTTTAAAAGCATACATATACCTACATGTTATCTGGGTAAACATTAGTACATCCCATCCTGCCTCAAAAGACATAGTGGATGATGCACAAGCATACCATTAGCCGACCCAGAACCCCCAGGGGGATACCTACTGTCGAACCAAGTCCCGCAGGTTCCCTCTTACCTGCTCCACGCCGCAGGGTATTGCAAAATGCAAGAGGCCCAACCTTCCCCCATCTCCGTGGGTATTGTCTTGGACCTTCAAGGACCGGGGTCCTGTGTTAAGGAACCCACACACCTGGACCTATATAGCATCCTGGCATCAGTAGCGTTTAGTTCTTGGAAGAGACTAAGGCACTGGAGCCCAGAATCCAGCCCTCCAAGGAGAGGCATTATAGGCAAAACCCCACTCCAGCAGGGCCCGGGTACCGTACACCTTGGCTTTGAAGCACTTCGGACGGATCCGGCTAGCTATCCTGGGTCCCGAGACCTCCGAGGGACAGCTAGACGTGACCAACACCTAAGACACTGGCGAAAAAACTGAAGCACTCCCAGTGGGAGGGGGTTATATAGGGAGGAAACTTCCTGTGAAATTGATTACACCAGTGTCCATCACCTGAAGGTACCCATATAACCCAAGTGTAATGGCTATGCGCTCTGTGTCCCGTGATGTACGATAAAGAAATGCTATTTTTGGTCCCATTGATCAAACCTATACTAACATGCTATAAGCTCCTTCTCAACACATGAGGTTCACAGACAGAAACAGGAGGTTCACAAATGGCGTGTGTAACAACATTCTTACACTGAAATTATAAAAGGGAAGCATCATTTGTCATCAAAAACTAAATAATTTAAATAAATTGTAATCTGCCATGGTTAAAATAGTTTTCACCAATTGGTTAGGTATTGTATGACAGCCAACCATTTAATGTTTGCATTAAAACTGCACTGGGATGTCACCTATGTCTCCAGTTTTCATTCTGGCTTTCATCTACTGTACCTTACACCACAGATCTCAAGTACTATAATCATCATCTTCTGAATCTTAGCATTTACTGTCTTCCCTTTGAACCTCTTTTACAACTAGTATTGGTGGCTTTCAATCGGGGCTTCTTTTGAGCCGCAACATTTAGGAACTCCACTGTACTCACCACTACTGTCACTTTTAAATACAAGTCCAACTTACACATTTGTAGTGGGGGAATTTGGTAGAGAGCTTCTTACTAGGAGGGGATGTATGGAGAGAACTTGGAGGAAGGTAGTTTTAGGATGTAAAGTGGTCTGTGAGATATGCACTCTTGAACCCTGCAGTCTGTCAGTTGCACACTCCTGAATCCTGTACTCTGTATTTTTTCCACTGTCAGTGCAGTTTGGCCGCACCACCAGTCTTCCCTTTGTGGAGAGGGGTTTGGATTCCTGCACCTATTTTCTGAAAAAAAAAAAAAAAAAGCGCTGCTTACAAGTGTTTACTTGGCAAATGGTCCTTGCTGCCTACTCTTTTATTGATTCTCTTTGAGAGTAACAGGGCTTCACCACCTCTTTAACCATCCTACCATTCAGGGCCTCTTGCTACTCAGAAACGTCTTCCTAGTAAGACTTTCCTTATGACCTTAGTTCTCACTCCTCTAGAGGAGGACTTCACTTGTCAGACAACAGATATAACCCACCTCACGTGTTTTAATAGTTAGCAACATTCTTAGCCCCAAGCTGCCAAAGATCATCCAGGCCTACATTTCTTACACATGTCCCTCTCGCCTCTTCAGCAGTTCACTCTTTACACTCACACATATGGTAACATTGAGGCAGGGGAACTAATAGGAATGTTCCTTCATCATTGAATGCCTATTTATTCAGCAGCAGCCAGCTAAAAAGTGTCCATACTAGCGTTTATCGTTGTAACATTTGTTCCTTGATGGGTTTCCAGTATCAGACCAAACAAAAATACCTAGGGGAGTGCTGCTTACCAGGCTTGTAAGAAAAGGGACCTGCATGCTGCTAGAGATAGACAGTGCCAAAACAAAGTAAAGGTAACTGCCTGCAGGCACTGATCACCTTCTCTCCAATGCACTCCAGACTGGCCAGTAGATGCCCATTGCATACAACCAACCCCACTTAGACCAATCTAGATAAACAATAAAAATAAAACTTCTTCTTGCAGAACTAGAAGAAGTTATCCCCTTCCTGGTGAATTTGTCTGCAAGGTATCAGGGTGGTACATAAAATGCACAACAAAGAGTGACTTTCCAAAGAACAGTTGGCAAACTTCCAATACAGAAAACTTGTGTATTTCATGTGTTGCCTAGAGTTATTCTTTAAATCATTCCACAGAACATTATGTCTGATGATTGACAAACAAACAGCAATAGGTAAGCTAAGGGTTTGTAAACACATTTTGGTGTACACAAAATGGATTTATATCCTTTGGGGTTATTGAGCTGCAAATTAACAAATACATTTTTGTACTCAGAGTTCAGCTTAAACAAATAATGTTAGAGTAAAACCTTGGTTTGCAAACATAATTTGTTCCAGAAACATGCTTGTAATCCAAAGCACTTGTATATCAAAGCATTTTTTTACAGGGTATAAAAGAGCAGAGAGGCACCTCTAAGTGTAGCAATAAGTTGCTAAATGTTGTACCTTCATTAAATGTAACCATATTGCTACACTTAGAGGCTCCTCTTCTTTTTTTATACTCAGTTGTGACATGAGCTACTCTTATATCAAGACACTGCTTGTATATCAAGGCAAAATGTATTAAAACATTTTGGTTGCCTTGCAAAACGCAGTCAAACCAAGTTACTCTCAAACCAAGGTTTTACTGTATTTCCCCAATAATCTTTGCATTTGATTGGTGACTGAGGAGAAATAGCTCAACTGAACCAAGATCTGACAGATCTCAAATCGAATTCCCTGCATGTGAAAAATGACAGAGCCTACAACGGGTGTGTTTTAACTACTTCCCACCCTGCGGCTGACTATATACGGCCGCAAGGTGGCTCTCATCTGCCGGGAGGCCATCTATATAAGGCGGTACGCGCCTGCCGCCTCACACAGGTGCCGATGCGCGTGCCTGACGGCTGCGATGTCTGCCAGGCACCCGCGATCGGCAGTCACAGAGCTCCATGTCCTGTCAGGAAGAGGAGACCAATGGTGTGTCCCTTGTACATAGGGACTACCATCGGTCACCTCCCCCAGTCAGTCCCCCTCCCCACAGTAAGAATCACTCCCAGAGTACATATTTAACCCCACGATGCCCCCTAGTGTTAACCCCTTCCCTGCAAGTCACATTTATACAGTAACCAGTGCATTTTTATAGCACTGTTCGCTGTATAAATGTGAATGGTCCCAAAAATGTGTCAAAAGTGTCCGATGTGTCCGCCGCAATATCAAAGTCGTGACAAAAATCGCAGATAATAAAAAAAAAATTGTAATAATTATATCTCCTATTTTGTAGGCGTTATAATGTTTGCACAAATCAATCACTATACGCTTATTGTGATTCTTAATTTTTTTTTACAAAAATATGAAGAAGAATACGTATCGGACTAAACTGAAAAGATATATATATATATATATATATATATATATATATATATATTTATATTTTTTTAAATGGGATATTTATTCATTCAAAGCTTGACAGTGCCGAAAGCTGAAATTTCACCAGGGCAGGAAGGGGGTATATGTGCCCAGTAAGCAAGTGGTTAAAATACATAACGTTCATTACAAATAGGTAAGTAAAAGGGGTTCCAAGATCACTAGAATAATCTGTGAACTGAAGCAATACATGGAAGAAAACTGAAGTCCTATTAAATTTTGACTGAGGTGTACCATCAAAGTTACAATATATTTTGGTAATTTCATTTGGCTCTACTGTATACAGTTGGCTTTTGAAGGAGTAAGCCTCAAGTACACCAGGCTATTTGCTCTTTAACTGAGAACTTGCAAAATTCCTTTTTGTGTGGCTTTCTCTTGTAGCTGACTAGCTGTAATGTAAATGAATTCCAGCATCCAGCTGCACACAGGTAGCATTCTAGTGCATTGTCTCACTGCTGGAACGATGCCAGTTCTGGAGTCCAGCTGCATTTTGTCAAATATATCTGTTTTCCACAGGGCATAAAGCCAAAAGTCTCAGCATTTTACTGGAATCCCAAGAGAACAAGACAAGGAACAGAAAGCTGCACCATGAAAAAAAAAACTGTGCCAAAATATTGTTGGCCTTGGACTCCCCCACATATTTACAGCTTTTGAATGCAAATGTGCTAAGCATATGTTGATCCATTGTTACTCAGGAACTACCACTAAAACAATGTGATACCCCCAATAACTAATGTGAACAGCCTACACTATCAGTGACAAAGGTACGTTAGCAATTTTGACATGCAAAACAGGAAAAACAGCCTACAATGATAGAAAACAGAAAAACACTTCTAAGATGTCTGACAGCTAAAGGTAATTATTATTTTACATAGACATTCCTTGTGAATAACAATAACATTGCCAGAAACGTCTTTAGTCATGCCAGATGTATATAATCCCATTTTGGGTGGTCTTCTTCCCTTGTATTCGTTCATATGCAATAGCTACGAAGACTTTCCCTATGCCAACTCATTATTTGGAAAACAGGGAAGGGGGATCTATGATGCACTACCAGGAAGAATGTTTGGTGGCCACGACACACAGACTCATTTTTCTACAGAAAATAAACACATTATAAAAGAGATTTGCATGGAGGAGTTTAAAGCGGAGGTCCACACAAAAATGAACCTCCGCTTTTCGGAAGCTTCCCTGTGTCCGCGGTCACATTTGGCACCTTTCAGGGGGAGGGGTGCAGATACCTGTATAATACAGGTATTTGCACCCACTTCTGGGCATAGACTCCCGCGGGGGTTGCGCCCGTCCACCCGCTGTCTTCAGGGAAACACAAAGGTCCCAGAAGATCGCGAAGACCAGTTAGAACGCGCAGTGCGACTCGCGCATGCGCAGTAGGGAACGGGGAAGTGAAGCCGCAATGCTTCACTTCCTGATTCCCTCACCGAGGATGGAGGCGGGGGCAGCCGAGAGCCAAGCGATTCGGCTGGCAACATCGAGGGCACCCTGGACAGGTAAGTGTCCATTTATTGAAAAAGTCAGCAGCTGCAGTATTTGTAGCTGCTGGCTTTAAATTTTTTTCTTTTAGGCGGACCTCTGCTTTAAAGCTGGAAAATTCATTCCATTTTCTAATGGTTAGTGAGGTCAAACTGATGTTAGTTTTTGATTGCTGTGACAAATTAGCTTTGTAAGCTTTACTACTAGTTAAGAGCATACATGTTGACTTAAATTTCTGAGAAAATGTAGAAAAATAAACAAACACACTAATGAACAGATTTAACTAAATAAAAAAATTCAGTACCAATCAAGTTTAGGTAATTCACAAATGTAGCCCTGTTTCCTATTGACTAAGCAAGGACTGAGTTGTATTTGCAATATGTTAACATCGCACAGGCAGCATAGTGATTAAACACTTCAGCCCCAGAGGATTTGACTGCCAAATGACTAGAGAACTTTTTGCGATTTGCCACTGTGCCATTCCATCAAACGCCACCACTGTGCCATCAATTGTCACCACTGTGCCATGCCATGCCATCAAACGCAGCTACTGTGCCCATCAATTGTCACCACTGTGCTATGCCATCAAATGCAGTCACTGTGCCATGCCATCAAATGCAGTCAATGTGCCATCAGTTGTCACCACTGTGCCCCATGATGCCACTGTGCCCATTGTCGCCCCTTTCCCTGTAAAAAGCACTTACCTGAAGCTTCCATGTCCTCCCTCGATGTCTTCTGCCGCCGTGGAGAAGCTTCAGCCAATCAGGTTCCTGATAACCAGAATCCGGGAACCTGATTGGCTGAAACGGCCGTCAGTCTTACGATTTATCTCTTCTCCTTTCTCCCCACTTCCTGGTTGTCTATGTTACATAGTTACATAGTTACATAGTTAGTCAGGTTGAAAAAAGACAAGTCCATCCAGTTCAACCATAAAAAAACAAACAAAATAAACACAGTACATCCCATACACCCAACTCCATACCCACAGTTGATCCAGAGGAAGGCAAAAAACCCCAGCAGAGCATGATCCAATTTGCTACCGGAGGGGAAAAAATTCCTTCCTGATCCCCCGAGAGGCAATCGGATTTACCCCGGATCAACTTTACCTACAGAACTTAGTACTCAGTTATATTATGTGTATTTAGGAAAGAATCCAGGCCCTTCTTAAAGCAATCTACTGAGCTCGCCAGAACCACCTCTGGAGGGAGTCTGTTCCACATTTTCACAGCTCTTACTGTGAAGAAACCTTTCCGTATTTGGAGGTGAAATCTCTTTTCCTCCAGACGTAAAGAGTGCCCCCTTGTCCTCAGTGTTGACCTTAAAGTGAATAACTCAACACCAAGTTTACTATATGGACCTCATATATTTGTACATGTTGATCATATCCCCCCTTATTCTCCTCTTCTCAAGAGTGAATAAATTTAGTTTTTCTAATTTTTTCTCATAGCTGAGCTCCTCCATGCCTCTTATCAGTTTAGTTGCCCTTCTCTGCACTTTCTCCAGTTCTCCGATATGTGAGAAAAAGTCAGCAGAGCGAGGATTCATACTGTGGTCACAAACGTGCTCGCTCCCTCTACTAGTGACTACAGATCTGCGTCAGGACGTTGTCTATGTCTTGCAGACTGGAAGGAGCTGTGACATAGTGGGTGTGTCTTGCTGTTCAATTGCTCTGAATGGCTGTGTGGGTGGGTAGTGGATCATGAATATCAATCGTTGGGCGGTATAGTGGGAGGCATAGTGGGCGGTTTAGTGGATTCACATGAACGAGCTGTCCTGCCCGTTTTTTTAAACTGCGCATGCACGATGCGCAATGGACACTAGGGAAATGTAGTTCCTGGCGATACGGTGACGTCAATCAGATGAACTAGCGCAGCAATACAGGGAATGAAAACCAGAAACGAAAGTAGAAGCCCCAGGTAAATCAGATCATTAGATTTAAACA
This sequence comes from Rana kukunoris, assembly GCA_029574335.1. Classification (NCBI taxonomy): domain Eukaryota; kingdom Metazoa; phylum Chordata; class Amphibia; order Anura; family Ranidae; genus Rana; species Rana kukunoris. The sequence continues at coordinate 167,565,428 of CM056052.1, forward strand.
TTTGGAAAACGTTTTTAAAAGGCATCAATAAACTATTCTGTCTGTATTGCTTTCCTTTAGTAAACCTTTAAAGCAGAAGTTAAACCCTCTTATCCTTTACACCCAAGAGAATTGCTTCTGTTTGATCTGCAACTGCCATGGTGCTGCACATGTGATCAGTTATGACACCATCCATTTCACAGTTTGGTTGAAGACACAAGCACATGTGACAATTAGCAAGCAGGGCATTCCCGGAATGCAACAGTCTTGTGAAACCATTAAATCGATGGGTTTAGTTACGCTTTCTGATTTACTGCTGTTCAGGGGGCTCTGTGCTTCAGCAAAATGGCAGCCTCCAGTAAGAAGAAACGGGCAACGCAGGAGGTAATTTACAGCACACATTTAACTTGTGCAGCATAATTATTAATGTGGAATGAAAGTTTCTTGCTTAAGAACATTATTTTTCATCAAGTTGTTGTTACGAGTACATTTCCGCTTTAAAATATAGTCTACTCATAGGTTAGCAGAGATCTTCCTAACTATGTGTAAATATTCGCCAGCACACCATAGATTAACAATCACCATCCAAAGGTTTCTTTATTGCAGAAAGAGCACTACACAGAGACCAGTGTAATGTTTCAAAGCTGCACAGGGCCCCTTTGTCAGGCTTGTGATCTTCAAAACTATGTTGCAATTGTAGCACCTGGTTACTTCCAAGTACCGGTGCTGGTTAAATTTAGAGGGGGATCGGAGTGTTAACCGACTCTGATCCAGCAGCAGTGGAGTCGAGGTTTAGGTGCTCTTCCCCAGCAGCCTGTCAGGAGGGGTTTTTCTGAGGAGAGCCAATGAGAGGCTGGCGATCCAATAGGGTCTCCACAAACCCACAAACCCCTGGGGATCAGTGTAACCGGACACTGAGAAGTTGGTCACCTGTCAGTCGGTAACCTGCAAACTACCTGAAGGAGGATCATCTCTGCCATCACAATTCTGGGGAGGGTCTGTGGCAGAGACTTTTTCCCTAAGTTCATTCCAGGAGGGTCTGTGGCAGAGACTTTTCCTTCAAGTTCTGAGTGCTACCAAGGAGGGTCTGTGGCAGAGACTTTTCCTCTAAGTTCTAAGCAATACTCTGGCTGCCAGGCCAGTGAGAGAGGCCTGTCCGGATATGCTGTGCCCACTCTGGCTAGAGTGGCGCAGAATTCAAAGTGTTGTTGGAAGCAGGACTGTTTCCTATTGTTACACCTGAGTGCTATTTCTTCTACTTCATCTCTACACTTTTTTTTTTTTTTTGTGCGTGAACTCGAGAGAGAGAGGAGCCGGACTGCAGGAGTTGGGAGTAGGCAGACCCTCCCCCCGGAGGCAATCGCCATCCTTCTCCATGCCCCTGGTGGCAATGGCGGGTGTGAAGGGGGGCCTCCCACTCACCCCACCCTACCTGCTCCTCTTGGGAGCCCAACTGGGGCCCAACGGGACCCCAATGGGGCAGAGGGACTCCCCCTATGAGGGAGTGAGGGGGCCTAGCCCACCCAGCCAGCCCCGTAGGTCCTTCGCCTCTCTTTATTTTGGGAGACCGCATGGCCAAAGTGCATGTGTTTTAAACCAATTTCGTGTGCGTGCAAGTGTGGTGGTTTTTTGTGGGGGGGGGGTGGGCGTACTAAGCACAGGCGTACCTTGCATAGCACACCCACCGGGAGCCGGGCTGAGACCACCAAACTCAATTCACATGTAGCCGAGACCGGGATCCGAACCCTTGGCTGCAGAGGTGAATGGCTTGTCAGCGCAGTGCCAATCACGTTGAGCCACCACAGCTCCCTTTCATCTCTACTCTTCACCACAAGTTTTATTGTTTTTACCTGGCTGGGTAATAAAGAGCACAGAAAAAAAAGACACCTGTCGTGGACATTCCGTTACTGTTACATTCACCATACACCCCTAGGACGGCGGAGGAGCCACGAGGTAACTTGCCACCCAAAACAAACCAGCAGCTCCTTCGGGGGTAGTGCTACACAATATATCTTCCCATGTTAGAGCACTGGAACCCACCAAGATGGTAAGCCAATGATGACAGAGGTACAGGTTTGGTGCTTTGCCCTTTCTCCACTTCTCTGTAGAAGAGCAAATATTGCCTGTAATTATTCGCCATTTATGACCACAACTTAGATAAGCAATCAGCAAAGAATAAAGCTAATATTGACAGTTTGAACTTTGAAGACCAAACTATACAAATATGGAGGATTCTCTCACTTTTCATACTAAGTTACTGCTCACAGCATCTGGCTGATATGTGGTCGTCATAGCTATAATGAAACAATTAGGTTTTTATTGCAGGCTTGGGATGAGATAAGCCTCTCCACTAGAAAACAACCAAATAAGTATGTGGCCTGGAAACATCATTCAGTCATCTCCAGTTTCCTCTGAGGAACTGGCTCATAAATAGTTTTGTGGATGAGGGAATCTTGCTTTACTGTACTGGGTGGAGCTGTGTGTGTCGCCAGGAAAGATGAGATATTTCCTCTGATGAAAAGATCTACAAGTCATCTGACAACACAAAGTATAAAAGGCACACAGGTGTTTGCCTCCTGACAGATATGCCACTTGCAGACAGCCTGCTCCAATCTAGGGCTTTCAGATTAGGCTGGAGAGCTCAAGGAGACCAGGTTTCATTTTGAAATGTATTATGTCTGTCAGTTCAGAGGTGCCATTGGAAGGTGACACTTTAGCTTCTGAATGGTCACTGCCAAAACCCAATGCAAATGAAGCAAATGCGCACAATTTCCCTGTTAAAAGGTGATAAACTATAACTGGTTTATTGGTTATAAAAGTGACTTGGACCCCTTTCGCACTGGGGCCATAGCCGCGCAAGCGCTAAAGCACAGCTAGTTTTAGCAGCGCTTTTTTGGCCACTAGCGGGGCGATTTTAACCCTAAAGAAGGGGTTAAAAGCGCCCATGTTCCGGCTCTTCGGAAGAGCTGCCCAATCATTCCAATGGGCAGGAAGTTTTGCAAGCGCTAAATACAGCGCTCCCAAACCGCCACAAAGATTATGCTTGCAGGACTTTTCCTAATGTCCCGCCCCGCAAGTGCATGGCCCCAGTGTGAAATTCACACTGAAATAAATGGGAGGCAGTTTTAGGCACTTTACACATGCTATTTCTAGCGCTAAAATGCCTGAAAACCACCTCAGTGTGAAAGGGATCTTAAACTTATGGTAAAGAGAAACATTTTTATTGTAATGGCTATTGGTTGGACTGGAAATCTTTAGCCAACAGCAGCGTCAGCTCCTGTTCAGAGAAAAGCACATATACGCACATGTTTATTTTTCCGTTCCAGGAGAAAGTAAGCAGCTGATGGCATTTGAGGACATGTCTGGGAAAACACTGTAAAATAGTTATGGAACTGGTCATTTAACCTTTTCATCTTTGCAGTTTTAGCTGTCAGTTTAGCTGTGTCCGTTAACTTGACAATAAAAGTGAAATTTGTTGGCAGTGGGTTTGAGAATGGGAGCTGAAAGGGGAGAGCCATTTTAGGCCCCCCTTTCCTCATGGGATCATGGCATTAGGTCTAGTTTAAGTACAGGTATAGTTATAAGTTAGGATTGGTTACAGAGTGTCAGGTGGTGCCGGGTGATTAGTTCATGAGGTTATTAAAGGACAGTAGAAAGGTGAGCTGCAGGTGAACTACTAGGATTGGTCAACTGGGTCAGGTGTCTTAGAAGGTTCTGGAGGGGGGTTTGCGTCCACAGGGATATAAGTAAAACATAATAATACCACGCTTACGTTCGTTAAATTCACTGGTGTTCAAACCGCTGGATAAAGTTTGTAAGAGAGTGAATAGAGCGTTGGAGAAATGTATTACTCCAGATTTAGGTATACCCTTCCGTCATGTTGAATTGGAAGGGGGAATACACGGCCTGTATAGAGATGATGGTATACCTATCTATCGGATATAGGTTTGGATATTTTCAATTCAGACATGCAAACATGTATAGAGATAGCCGCGGTCTGGGGGTGTGGGGACAGGAGGGCGGTTTGACAGCCCTCCTGTCGGTTGGAAGGTTTAAATAAAAGTGGTTTAATATACGGTATCAGCTCGAGTCTAAGTGGCTGGGCTGAATATGGTGATTTATGAGAATTTTTGATTAAAATTGGTTATATACAAAAAGTTGATGTGATATTTATGGTTTAAAACAAATGAATCAGGCCGTGGCCAATACCATTCCAAAACAAGTGAATACATTTTGTGACAAATGTTAAGATGGAACATTAAATAAAGTTACTTTGTTAAATCAATATGGTGTTTTTGTTCTATTTCTCTATGCATGTTTTATGGTTGCATGATGCCTATGATCCCATTAAAAACCCAAGAACACACACAGTTGTGCACTTTGATTTCTTTGCTGCAGTTAGTAAGTAGGTTAGTAAGTTCAAGTATCTAAATCCAAAACAAAAAAAGTATTTATTGCAATTTTACCAATCCTGAAATGTGTTGGCTGCATTTTTTTTAGGCTTTCTTTCCCTTATTCTCACTTGGAGATCAAGTCAGTAACACATTTCCTAGAGTGTCTCCACTCTGGAGGAGCAACAGAGACAACCCATGGACAGCAACACTGTCAATTTGGAAAAGCATAGCATTAGCAACATTAGCAGAGTTTAGCTGGACTACACTGACAAATAAATTCAAACTTCAGCCAACACTTTTAAAGCTGTTACAGCAACAGTTTTGATCCTTTTTGGGATAAAGGTTTTTACATACATACAGTGGACATACAGGGAGTGCAGAATTATTAGGCAAGTTGTATTTTTGAGGATTAATTTTATTATTGAACAACAACCATGTTCTCAATGAACCCAAAAAACTCATTAATATCAAATCTGAATATTTTTGGAAGTAGTTTTTAGTTTGTTTTTAGTTTTAGCTATTTTAGGGGGATATCTGTGTGTGCAGGTGACTATTACTGTGCATAATTATTAGGCAACTTAACAAAAAACAAATATATACCCATTTCAATTATTTATTTTTACCAGTGAAACCAATATAACATCTCAACATTCACAAATATACATTTCTGACATTCAAAAACAAAACAAAAACAAATCAGTGACCAATATAGCCACCTTTCTTTGCAAGTACACTCAAAAGCCTGCCATCCATGGATTCTGTCAGTGTTTTGATCTGTTCACCATCAACATTGCGTGCAGCAGCAACCACAGCCTCCCAGACACTGTTCAGAGAGGTGTACTGTTTTCCCTCCTTGTAAATCTCACATTTGATGATGGACCACAGGTTCTCAATGGGGTTCAGATCAGGTAAACAAGGAGGCCATGTCATTAGTTTTTCTTCTTTTATACCCTTTCTTGCCAGCCACGCTGTGGAGTACTTGGACGCCTGTGATGGAGCATTGTCCTGCATGAAAATCATGTTTTTCTTGAAGGATGCAGACTTCTTCCTGTACCACTGCTTGAAGAAGGGGTCTTCCAGAAACTGGCAGTAGGACTGGGAGTTGAGCTTGACTCCATCCTCAACCCGAAAAGGCCCCACAAGCTCATCTTTGATGATACCAGCCCAAACCAGTACTCCACCTCCACCTTGCTGGCGTCTGAGTTGGACTGGAGCTCTCTGCCCTTTACCAATCCAGCCACGGGCCCATCCATCTGGCCCATCAAGACTCACTCATTTCATCAGTCCATAAAACCTTAGAAAAATCAGTCTTGAGATATTTCTTGGCCCAGTCTTGACGTTTCAGCTTGTGTCTTGTTCAGTGGTGGTCGTCTTTCAGCCTTTCTTACCTTGGCCATGTCTCTGAGTATTGCACACCTTGTGCTTTTGGGCACTCCAGTGATGTTGCAGCTCTGAAATATGGCCAAACTGGTGGCAAGTGGCATCTTGGCAGCTGCACGCTTGACTTTTCTCAGTTCATGGGCAGTTATTTTGCGCCTTGGTTTTTCCACACGCTTCTTGCGACCCTGTTGACTATTTTGAATGAAACGCTTGATTGTTCGATGATCTCGCTTCAGAAGCTTTGCAATTTTAAGAGTGCTGCATCCCTCTGCAAGATATCTCACTATTTTTGACGTTTCTGAGCCTGTCAAGTCCTTCTTTTGACCCATTTTGCCAAAGGAAAGGAAGTTGCCTAATAATTATGCACACCCGATATAGGGTGTTGATGTCATTAGACCACACCCCTTCTCATTACAGAGATACACATCACCTAATATGCTTAATTGGTAGTAGGCTTTCGAGCCTATACAGCTTGGAGTAAGACAACATGCATAAAGAGGATGATGTGGTCAAAATACTCATTTGCCTAATAATTCTGCACTCCCTGTACATCTCGTGCTGTATAGATATCCAGCGTGAGATTTTTGCCCATTGAGATCTGATATGCTTTCAAAGTGTTCCTTACATTTTTTTGAGCAGTGTATTTCAGGTGGAGGGAAGTAAAAATAAAAAATAATAATATAATATGGTTGCATAAGTGTGCACACCCTTAAAACGAATACTTTGTTGAAGCACCTTTTGATTTTATTACAGCACTCAGTTATTTTGGGGTATGAGTCTTGACTCTTGACTTGGCAATATTTGCCCACTCTTTGCAAAAACACTCCAAATCTGTCAGATTGGGAGGGCATCTCCTGTGCACATCCCTCTTAAGATCACCCAACAGATTTTCAATCTGATTCAAGTCTGGGCTCTGGCCTAATATTCTTCTGGTGAAGCCATTCCTTTGTTGATTTGGATGTATGCTTTGGGTTGTTGTAATGCGGAAATATGAAGTTCCCTTTCATGTTCAGCTTTCTAGCAGAAGCCTGAAGGTTTTGTGACAATATTGACTGGTATTTGGAAATGTTCATAATTCCCTCTACCTTGACTAAGGCCTCTGTTCCAGTTTAAGAAATACAGCCCCAAAGCATGACACTGACACCACTTTGCTTCACGGTGGGTATGGTGTTCTTTTGGAGATGTCTAGTGTTTTTTGCGCCAAACACATCTTTTGGAATTATGGCCAAAATTTCAACCTTGGTTTCATTAGACCAGAACACATATTCCCAGATGCTTGGATGTTTTTCTTTATAAGAAAAGGCTTCCATCTCGCCACTGTACCACATAGCCCAGACAAAAATACGGGAGATTGTTGTCATGTGTACCACACAGACAGTACTTGCCAGATATCCCTGCAGATCCTTTAATGTTGCTGTAGACCTCTTGGAAGCCTCCCTAACCAGTTTTCTTCTCGTCTTTTCATCAATTTTGGAAGGACGTCCAGTTCTTGTTAATGTCATTGTTGTGCCATACTTTCTCCACTTGATGATGACCGTCTTCACCATGGGCGTCCACTGAAATTTTTCCAGGGGGGGGGCATAATTTTACGGTCACCTTTCCTATATCGGGCACCACCCCTTCACTGATCATACCTGTATGCACTCAGCTTCCCCCCTCATCTGTATATATGCCAGCCCCCCTGTACACAAACAGCCTCCTCCCTTCACTTGTATGGTAACGGTGGTCTTCCTTCTCCCAAGTCCTGTTTCTACATGTCAATTTGAAAATACATTACAGTTATCAAAGCAAACACGAGGGCGCACATAAAGGAATAGGCCAGAGGTGGCAGTAAAGATCTCTGTAAGCTCTGTGACACTGATATTGCAACAGCTGTGGAGCCGACTGCACAAACACAGAGAGAGTCAGCACAGCCACAGATGTGAGCATGGCAGACCCTTGCTGATTCCAGGGGGGGTCACTCGCCCCCCCTTAACCCTATGAGCGGACGCCCATGGTCTTCACTCTGTTCCATAATATATCTAATGCAATGGAAATTATTTTGTACCCTTCTCCTTTTAACAATGAGATCCCTCTGATGCTTTGGAAGCTCTCTGACAACCATGGCTTTTGCTGTAGGATTCAACTAAGAAAATGCCAGGAAAGACCTTCTAGAACAGCTGAACTTTATTTGGCGTTAAACAGAGGCACTTTAAATGATGGCTGGTGTGTACTGACTACTATTTAACGTGATTTAATGTGATTGCATCATTCAAAACACAGCTACATCTCCACTTATTGGAGTGTTTGTACACATACTGTATGCATACTGTATGCAACCACATAATTTTTTTTAGTCCCCCCCCCCCCCTAAAATACTTCAGTTTGTTTTTCAATTGAGTTGTACAGTTTATAGGTCACATTAAAGGTGGAAACATTTTGAAATGATTTATCTTTGTCTCATTCTTTTTTAATTTAATTAATTTAATTAATTGATCCTTTCCATGTGCAGGGTCGTGTTTACACACACAGTGATGCACAGATTTTCTGTGCATCCATGTGCAGGCAGGCCCATTGATGTCTACAGAGCCACTGTTTCCATTATGATAACTGTGTGGGTTTGTGTACCCATACTTACACTGGGTGTGCTTGGGGCAATTTAACCGCATGGATGGTAGATTGGTAGCAGCAGGTGTGTCTGCACAGCCGATGCGTCCCAATGGACAGATGTGGGACTTCTGGCATAGAGCATTACACTGATACAGCGCTGTGACAGTAAAACACGTTTCTGCATGGGGCATTTAAAGCGGTTGTAAACCCGCTGACACTTTTTTTTTATATTACACCTGTTAGGCAAGAGGCATAATAAGCTAGTATGCACCGCATACTAGCTCATTATGAAATACTTACCTTAGAATGAGGCGTCGGTATCTCACCCGGTCTAAGCCGAAGTGACATGCATAGTAGCCCATTATGCTTTACCTTTACAGGAAAACAAAGAGGAAGTAACACCCATCAGGGTTTACTTCCTCTTTAACCACTTAAGGACCGCCGCATGTACATTTACGTCGGCACAATGGCACCGACAGGCACATCAACGTATATATACGTTGGTGCCTTGGGGGGGATCGGGGGTCCGATCGGACCCCCCCCGTACATGCGGCGGTCCGCGCGGCTGCAGGAGCGATCCGACAAGAGGGGGCGGCTATCCGTTTTCACCCGCCCCCTCCCAATCGCTCTCAGCCAATGCGCGCGCCCCCCCGCCCTGTCACTTCCTCCTTCTGTGTAAACACAGGAAGGAGGAAGCTATCTGATCTCTCCCTCGGCGTTTGTTTCAAGCGCCGCTGAGGAGAGATCACAACACAACAAGTAAGTCTGCACCAACAGCACACTTACACACAGACACAAACACATTTAACCCCCGCGATCGCCCCCCCCTCCCCCTATCACAGTGTCACTGAATGCAGTAATCATACATGTATGATTACTGTATTTAGTGTCAGTGTGACAGACAGTGTGACAGTCAGTTAGTGTTAGTGTCAGGGTAGCCCCCCCACCCCCCCAATAAAGTTTTAACCCCTTGATCACTGCCCTAGTTAACCCTTTCACTCCCTATTGCCAGCATCACTAAGCGATCATTTTTCTGATCGCTGTATTAGTGTCGCTGTTCGCTAGGTAGCTAATTTTTTTTTTAATGCGATTTTTTTTTTACTAAAGACATGTGGCTAAATAAATTTTGGCCTAAATGTTTGACTAAAATTTAGTTTATTGGTTTTTTATTATAACAAAAAGTAAAAAATATTGATTTTTTTTCAAAAATGTCGCTCTATTTTTGTATATAGCGCAAAAAAAAGGGATTTTTAAATACAGCTTACCTGTAAAATCCTTTTCTTGGAGTACATCAGGGGACACAGAGCGGCATATTCATTACTATATGGGTTATATGGAGTACCTTCAGGTGTGGACACTGGCAATCTCAAACAAACAGGAAGTCCCTCCCTATATAACCCCCTCCCCTAGAGGGAGTCCCTCAGTTTTGTAGCAAGCAGTATGCCTCCCAAAATGTTCCCAAAAAGAGGGGTGGGAGCTCTGTGTCCCGTGATGTACTCCAAGAAAAGGATTTTACAGGTAAGCTGTATTTAAAAATCCCTTTTTCTTTCTCGTACATCACGGGACACAGAGCGGCATATTCATTACTATATGGGATGTCCGAAAGCAATGCTTTAATGAGGGGAGGGAGACATCTTACAAAGAAGGATTTAATTTAGAGGTATACTCAAATACTAGTAAATCCAACTTAAACAAGAAATGTAAATCTCAAATCAAATCAAGGGAGCCCCCTCAGATCCTGAGGAGCTTGAATCGCGGCCTGTAGTACTGACTGCCCAAAGGCTGTATCCGCATTCCTTCTTACGTCCAATTGATAAAATTTTGTAAACATGTGGACTGACGACCACGTTGCTGCCTTGCATATTCGAGCCATAGAGATCTGATGATGTGCTGCCCAGGAGGTGCCCATGGCCCTGGTAGAATGGGCCTTTGCCGACAAAGGAGGAGGCAACCTCTTCAAACCGCAGGCCTGAACGATTAATTGTTTAATCCATCTTGCGATGGTGGATCAAGCAGCTGCCTGACCCATCTTGGGCCCTTCCGGTAAAACGAACAACACATCTGTTTTCCGAACCTTCTCTGTAGCTTTAAGATAGGCCTTTATGGCCCTGACAATATCCAACGTATGCAGCAACCCCTCCTTTCTAGAGGTGGGTTTTGGTAGAAAGGAAGAATGAGGACGGAACCCCGCCCTATCCTTATGTAAAATGAGATATGGTTCCTTATAAGATAAGGCTGCCAATTCCGATACTCTCCTGGCCGAAACTATGGTGATCAGAAATACCGACTTTCCAGTCAGTAAAACCAAAGGTACCTCAGCCAACGGCTCAAGGGGTTGTTTCTGTAGAGTTGACAGAACAAGATTTAAGTCCCATGGACAAAGTGGTGATTTGACTGGAGGATTAACACGTAAGACTCCCTGTACGAAGATCTTAACCAGCGAGTGGGCGGCCAGCGGCCTCTGAAACCACACTGATAAGGCTGAAATCTGTCCCTAGATCGTGCTTAATGCCAGGCCTTTATCCACTCCTAGCTGGAGAAAACGTAATACTCTATCAATGGTATACTTGCGGGAAACCCATCTCTTAGCCTCACACCAGCCTACGTAGGCCCTCCAAACCCTGTAACAAAATTACCCTGGAGGCCGGCTTCCTAGCCTTAATGCGGGTAGGGATTACCTGCCTAGACAGACCTTTACCCCTGAGAATCAGGGATTCAGCCGCCAGGCCATCAAATTTAGACGCCGTAATGCAGGGTGGAGGATCGGGCCTTGTGAGAGTAGGTCTGGCCCTAGAGGAAGAGTCCAAGGGCCTTCCGCTGCCAATTTCAGGACTAGTGAGTACCATGTCCTCCGGTACCAAGCTGGGGCTACCAGGATAACCGGCCTGTGCTATGATCCTGCGCCACAGGCGGGGTAGTAACTGCAGTGGGGGAAATGCATATAGAAGTTATGATTGATGCCAAGGGCAAACCAACACATCGGTTCCGCAGGCCATAGGGTCCCTCGTTCGAGACATGAACCTGTCTAGCTTCTTGTTGAATCCTGATGCCATGACCTCCACGTCTGGCACTCCCCACTTCTGGCAGATTGTCTGAAAAAAACTTGTGGATGCAGAGACCACTCCCCCGGCGACAGGGTTTGGCGACTTAGGAAGTACGCCTGCAGGTTGTCCACCTCGGGAATGAATGTCGCCGATATGCAGTGTACATAAACCTCTGCCCACCGAAAAACCCAAGCTCCTCTCACTCTGAGTGGCTTGACTCTTGGTTCCCCCTTGGTGGTTCACCTATATGCCACCGCTGTGGCCTTGTCTGAATGACTTCTCACCGAGGACCCCTGTAATCTGGATGTCTATGCCAGGAGGGCTAGCCGAGCCGCTCAGAACTCCCAGACCTTGATGGGCAGCTGCCTCTCCGCCTCTGCCCAAGTTCCTTGGCGAGTGAACTTGTTCAAGACCGCTCTCCAGCCTTCCAGACCACTGGGCAGAACCAAGCTGCTAGAATTGCTGCCTGTAGGACACGAGTGTGGAAAGGTGTGGTATTGCTTCGAACATGGCCATCGCATACATAGGCGAATAGTTGGCTCTTTTTTGCTTAGAACCAACTGAATCAATCTTTTGATAGCCTCGACCTTTACCAGGGGCAGGAACATCCATCTTCTGTTCTGTGCCTAATCTCGTGCCGAGATATTCCAACTGCTTTGTAGGTTGAAATGCTGATCTTTCCCCGGTTTAGGACTCAGCCGAACCTCTCGAGGTACTGAACCATGAGGGCTACTACGCATTCCACCAAGGAAGCGAGTGATCTTATGATTAAGAGGTCGTCCAGGTATGCTAGGACCGAGATCCCTTGGATCCTTTGGACTGACTAGAATAGGAGCTAGGACCTTCGTGAATACCCGGGGGCCGTAGCCAGCCCGAAGGGGGGCGCCACGAATTGGAAGTGACGCTGTATCACTGCGAAGCGTAAAAACAAAAATATTTGATGTGGCTGAAAGACCTGGTACATGAAGGTAACCATCCTTTATGTCTATAGAAGTCAGATCCTTCTGGAGTGTGGCGGCTGCTGACCAAACGGATTCTATCCGGAAAGAGCGAACCCTTAGGTAAGCATTTAAACCTTTTAGGTCCAAAATTGGTCTGACATTGCCGATGAGCCTTGGTATGACAAACAGATTGGAATAGAAACCTAGCCCCTGTTCTTGGGCTGGTACCTCTACCATTATGCCCTGGTAAAGCAGGTGATCCAATGCTGCCCGCATTGAGGCCTTCCTTGTGGAGGAAATTTTAGAAATTCTAATCTGTAGCCTGCGGCCACAGATGATCGGACCCCCTCTGTCGGGGACCGATCCCCAGAGGCCTGTCCTTGCGATCCATTGCTAAAAGTTTGATCGCGCAGGAGGTCCGTACTGCCTGAAATTTGAGGGCCCTGGAACCGGGGGGAGCTGCCCTTTTAAACGCAGGACCCCGGAACTTCTTTTGACTGGTAAAAGGGTACTTTTGCCACTTGAAACAGTCTGAATGTATTTATCCAGATCTTTCCATGGAAGGGCAAACCTGCCAGCAGTCTTTTACATGGGGCTCGGCCGCCCAGTTCTTCAACCATAAGAGCCTTCTCATATGCACTAAAAATAGTGACAACGAGACGCCTGCTGGATGGAGTTTTTTTTTTTTTTTTTTTTTTTATAGCCTCTACCGCAAAGCACAGAGCTCTGGGAATATCCAATAACTCCTCTGCCTATTGGGCAGGGATGTCTAAGCATCTGTTTTGTCTGGTTCCTTAATGCCTGAAAAAACTCCAATTGCAGCCACTGCTGGCTGTAGCCAGGGATGCTGGAAAAAGTGTCTCTAAACGTTTATCGACCGGGACCTTAAACATTTGTATGTTTCCCCTTAGGCCAGTTAATGATTTATTCACCCATGAGATGGCTGCGTCCACAGTTGGGAGCGCCCCCTTTCTTAGAAAAATGTCTTTTCCATAGGGTAAATAACAGAAAAACCTTCCAGGTGGTCTCCCATCCAGGCACTAACCAGGCCCTACCCTGCTTAGCCTCCGAGATCAGACGAGATCGGGCGCTTTCCGGGAGATGCGGCCTCAAGGACCTCACGGGTAGTTGAAAAGCAGTGCCCGAACCGGGACCTGAACCCTGGACCCTCAGACCAAAAGTCCGATGCTCTACCAACTGAGCCATCCGGGCCCCTTTTAAAGAGCACTTGGTCAGGGGAAAGAGTGCCTGCAAGCACAAATATTTCCTGGCAGACGTGCATAAAGACTACCCTCTCGTCAGCTTTAGGCGGCAGAAAAAATTCTGTCCGGTCGTCCCAATCCTGGAAGAACCAATTCCTCTAACAGAGGATGGACCGGAAAAGCTGCGTTGCTTAAAGGCGCTTTTAAAAGAACCCAAAGAGGATACCGCAGGAACCTGAGGCTCTGGAAATGGCAAATTGAATGCCAAGCGGACCATGTCTGTCAAAGACTGGACCCACAGACTCTCCGCCTGGGAGGCTGAAAACGATTCTTCAGTGGTAGATCCTCTAGGTTCTGTCCCTTTTGGCGATGGGGATCTAGTCCGCTTCTTGCCAGAAGAGCCAGCGATCATAGCTGTTAACCTTCTTTCTCTAGCCCCCCTAGGGTGACGGCTAGCATCTCCTCTGTGAAAACACAGGGTTGGGCCGACCTGGGCCAGCCTCAGCACCAGACCCCCTTAATGGCTTATCCAGGGTGACCCCTATAGGAATAATCTGTGGGGAAAGTATTGGCATATCATCAGACCCAGAGAAGGAACCCCCTTTGTCTTTGCCTTTTCTTTTTTTTTTTTTTCTTTTTTTTTGTGTTTTGATCCCTTGGAAGCCATAATACCAAACCGAAGGACTCCGCTTACAACCACAGACTGTTATAGCCAGGAGTACAAAAAAATAAGTTTTAGGGGACAATAGGATCACTAATGCCCCAAAAACGGTGGGGCTCAGTATGTTTTCTTTTATAATATTATTCACCACATACAGCCCCACCCCCAACATGTTTGCCAGTATTCAACCTGTTGCAAAGGGGATTTTGGCTTAACAAAAAGTATTTGGAGCTGACTCCAGCATGTAGTACCCCTTTCTCGCCACCGGGAGTCACTGTGCTGCCAGCTCTACGTCCTCTCTCTCCAGCTCAGCTCTGAACTGAGCTAAGAACGCGCCTGCTGTGTATAACAGCAATTGAAGGCAACGCCCACTCTACACTGCAGTCACGCTCCCCGCCCCCCCCCCCCCCCCCCCTCCCGAACGGCGCGTACATTTTCTATATGCATGCGCGCGTGCACGCGCACGCGCGACTGTCGGGGGAGGAGAGCCCAGGAGGAGACGCACTCTGGAGTTCCAGGAATGCAGGTTGGAGGACGCATCAGGCGGCAGATTTTGAATCCCGGCAAGGTAAGGCTAAAACAGGCCCCTAAGGAGTCCCTTTAGCCTAGAGACAGATCTGTTTTTTTTTTTTTAAAAAGATCTTCAACCAGCGAGCAGCAGGTAGCTAGCAAACATACATAGATAGGTAGGGGGATCAAGTGATGGGGGGAAACATTTCAGGGCATCCTGTCCATCAGACATAGTGACCATGGTGCCAATGCAGAGCATACTCAGGCTACCCCCCTTAAGATCTCCCCTGGAGAGCCTGCTGTCGAACCAAGTCCCGCAGGCTCCCCTCTTACCTGCTCCATGCCGCAGGACGTTTTGCAAAACGGTCCAATCTTCTCCCATCTCCGTGGGTAGCGTTGTAGACCTTCAGGCCCTGGGGTCCTATGAAGGTACCCACTGTCCTGGACCTATATAGCACCCTGGCAAACAGGAACTTATGGTCTTTACGAACTCCAAGTCCTGGGCCCAGGGTCCAGCCCTCCAAAGAGGAGCATTATAGGCAAAACCCCACGGTTTGGGGCCCGGGTACTGTCCACTTTGGCACTGAGGCTCCTTGGACAGATCCGGTTAGCCCGCCCTTAATCCCAAGGATGTGGAGCAAAGCTATTCCGTGACCAACACCTAAGACACTGGCGAAAAAACTGAGGGACTCCCTCTAGGGGAGGGGGTTATATAGGGAGGGACTTCCTGTTTGTTTGAGATTGCCAGTGTCCACACCTGAAGGTACTCCATATAACCCATATAGTAATGAATATGCCGCTCTGTGTCCCGTGATGTACGAGAAAGAAATAAAAATCGCAGAGGCGATCAAATACCACCAAAAGAAATCTCTATTTGTGGGAAAAAAAGGACGCAAATTTTGTTTGGGAGCCACGTCGCACGACCGCGCAATTGTCTGTTAAAGCGACGCAGTGCCGAATCGCAAAAACCCCTTGGGTCATTTGCCAGCGTATTGGTCCGGGTCTTAAGTGGTTAAAGTGTGTGACTGTAGGGAGCTGTGGTGGCTCAACGTGATTGGCACTGCGCTGACAAGCCATTCACCTCTGCAGCCAAGGGTTCGGATCCCGGTCTCGGCTACATGTGAATTGAGTTTGGTGGTCTCAGCCCGGCTCCCGGTGGGTGTGCTATGCAAGGTACGCCTGTGCTTAGTATGCCCACCCCCCCCCCCAAAAAACCACCACACTTGCACGCACACAAAAATTGGTTTAAAAACACATGCACTTTGGCCATGCGGTCTCTTAAAATAAAGAGAGGCGAAGGACCTACGGGGCTGGCTGGGTGGGCTAGGCCCCCTCACTCCCTCATAGGGGGAGTCCCTCTGCCCCATTGGGGTCCCGTTGGGCCCCAGTTGGGCTCCCAAGAGGAGCAGGTAGGGCGGGGTGAGTGGGAGGCCCCCCTTCACACCCGCCATTGCCACCAGGGGCATGGAGAAGGATGGCGATTGCCTCCGGGGGGAGGGTCTGCCTACTCCCAACTCCTGCAGTCCGGCTCCTCTCTCTCGAGTTCACGCACAAAATACACTTAAAAAAAAAAAAAAAGTGTGTGACTGTTAACTGTAATTTATAACACAGGGCAGAAATGCTGACTATTACTCTACCTTACTGTAAAGTCATTCTCTGGTCTCTGATATGAGAGACCCTCCCACCATTGCGACAATATTTTCTCTGGAATCCAGTTCATCCAGTTACATACAGTGCAGGCAGAGATAGCACTATATCAGTAAGTAAACAATAACTGTGACACATGCTTGGTAACAAGGAAATGCAAGTAAGCTCATAAGTGCATAGCAATACAGCTAATGTTACAAAATGTACAAAACAACGCTATATTGTCCACAGTAACTAATCCAATACTACCCTTTACTGCCTTCAATTTGATAACCTTTACTGACTGTGTGGCAGAAAAATAGGCCAATACTTCATTGTGTCCAAAATGCTCACTTTATGCACAATGTTCTTTTAAGCTTCTTGATTCATAAACATAGCTTAATATACCGTATATACCACATAATATTTACTAACAGATAATTATTAATAAGTTACATGTAAAGGTGTAACGATTTACTCCCCTTTTACACATATTGATAGCATTTGAGTACAGGCCAACTCGGCTCCTAGCTACTTCCTCTAAACAGCAAACAGATTGGTCTGGGATCAAGCTATTAGCTTAATACTTCCAACTAATAACTGCAAAGACTGACTTGTTTGTGTATTAAATGTCCTTTTGGCTTTGTACACTTTCCTGGAAGTTAGAAATTGCAATAGCCAGCATTCTAAGCCAAGAAAGGAAGTGCTTCATAAATTATACTGAGAAACAACATTTTTGGATATCAATTTGAAATATATTTTACCAATTAAAACAGCGTCAATTGCAAATTGTGCAAGAAGACAATTAAAAGTTACAAAATGACAATCAGTCCAAACTACTGAAATAAGAAAGTTGAGCTAATTTAACCTTTTACTGAAGGGCACTTTAGTTTACAGTATTTTTGGCAGTCTAGTAATGAAGGGAATTCATTTTTTTTTTAAACAGTGAGCCTGAGATGCATGGAGGGCTACATACAAGACAGCAAGATAAAAGGCACACTGCAACTGCTTGTCTGTCTTGTCTATCATCACAATAACAGTGCCTGGAAAAAGTATTCACACCCCTTGACATTTTCCAAATGTTTTCGTTACAACCAAAAACGTAAATGTGTTCTATTGGGATTTTATGTGATAAACCAACACAAAGTGGCGTGCATTTGTATTCACTCAATTAGTGAATATAGTCCCCCCTGTGAGTATTTTAATTTTAGTATGAATAAAGCTGTTCTGTGAAACCCTCAGAGGATTGTTAGAGAACTCCAGTGAACAAACAGCATCATAAAGACCAAAAGAACAAACCAGACAGGTCAGGGATAACGTTGTGGAAAAGTTTAAAGCAGGGTTAAGTTATAAAAAAATCCCAAGCTTTGAACATCTCACAGAGCACTGTTCAATCATGACAGTGTGGAACATTTAAAGGGGTATGAATACTTTTTCAAGGCACTGTGGGTACATAAAGCACACAAACAATATTGATTTCTATTTCAGAGCTTTATCTTGGACTTGTAGCGGCCACGTGAGATCCACCTAAATGACGTCACTGCCACAAGCTCTTCATTCCACCTAGTGGCCAAGAAAGAATATCCCCCCAAGTGGATTTCACTAGCAGCTACCAATTAAAAAGCACATTTAACATTTGTAAATGTTTCTTAATACATAGAAGGTTTTCACTTTTTGAGTTGAGGTCCTCTTACAATGGCTGTAAAAAGGCAACACACTCATAAGCAGGGCACCTTGGCAGCCTATGTAATCAAAGTAGCACTTGTGCAATATCTCAGCCCCCCCCCCCCATTGAAAGACAACCCTGATCAGAGTTAGTACATTACCTAGTTTTGGCATTGTTTTACATTTTAATCCTATAGAGTTGCAATACGGACTTAAAAGATAGAAAGGGTAATAATTTTCAGGTGCGTATATGATATTTCTTATATTGTTTAAAGAGTAGGTAAACTCTCCCACTCTAAAGCTTCTTTTGATTTAGTCCATTATATTAAGTAATTATCAATCTATAGCCACTGTAATCCAGCCCATATTGCATATTTCTTACTGTTTAAAGAAACTTTAAAAAAAACTTGTTTCAAGAGGCAAGGCAGTGCCATCTTAAGTATTGTTTTCTGAGTCCACATAGGGTGCATTTCCGCCCATACATTGAGCACTTCCTGTACTGTTAACCAAGCCTTCTTCTCAATACATCGTTTCTAAGGCAACCCTGCTTTCCTGCTCATAGCCACTTGTTTAATTTCATAGTATTTACTTGTGCCGATTATCTAGCGTTTGCCTATGTCAGTCTTATTAGCTTCAGATGATAAGACTGCAGTAATTCAGTCCGATGCCCAGGTTTACACTCCATGTAATGTCACATGGTCACATGGGGTGTAGGAGGAAGCTCTGAGTGATTATGCAGTTTAATGGGATTTCACTGTAGAAAGTCCTGATAACAGACAGACAAGCAAACAGAGTGTGTAGTAAATCAGGGGAGATCTGGGCATGCTCCAGTGATGTCATTCTAAAGAACAAAAAGGATTACAACAATACTAAGCAAGTAAGGATATTTCTACAAGCAGTGTTCATTAGGGTTTTTTTATGCTGATTTACATGGGATAAAGTTGTGGGGGAGGGTTTACAATCACTTTAATTAATTGGATTACTAACTTGATTTTCTAAAATACATAAATACAAGTTAAAGGTGTTTCAAACGATTTTCTAAATATGCTCAGCAATGGAATGCAATTATATCCGAGATATGGAATTTCATGTCTGAACATAATGAAGAGCCTGAGGTAATGAGGAGAAAGCATGACAAATTCAGTCAGCACACAGTTATGCTGAATATAAGGGATTATTTACAGGGAGATATTATTTTTCCATGCATTGCAGATCTAATGCCAAAAATCAAGGGGGTTATTAACATGAATAGGCTTATTTAATGAAGCAGTACAAAGAACAATAATCTGGGAAAAAGTAACCAATAACAAATAATCTGATCATACACAGTCATGATTGATTGCTATGGGTTACTGCACATTGCACTCCTCCCTTTCTCTTTACTATGGCTTACTGTACACAAGTTAAAGTGAAAGAAGCAATCTTGTATGATTCTACAATATTATTTTTTCTCACAAGTATCTAGTAAAGCCAATGCCGATTGAGGAACCAAGCTAATGGTGAGGCTGTATGTGATTTATAGGCTTTCACAAAATCCCAGAGAGATTGGTTTGGAAGATTGTCTGACCTCACGCAGTCCTTAGCCCTCTGTAATGTGCGGCGTGCAGGAGTCCATGGGCTTCCTTGATAAGAGGTGTTGAGTAATTTTATATTCCAGTGGACAATCTTTGAAAACCTTTACAAACTTTAGTACACAATGGGAAAACCGACGATACCACAGACATCTGAATTTGAGCTAAAACATGAGAGCACATGCTCTTGCATTAGAGACATTTTAGGTCTTCTTACACCTAGAGGCTCTATTCACTCTTGTATGTAGAGCTGGGGAAGAGAGGTTTAAGAAAAGTCATAACCAGATACAGATTGGTTTCTATCACTAGAGCCAAAGCTGCAATATGGTTTACAAGAGCTGAACGGGCACATTTATTGCTTCCTCCAATGTGTGACTGACCGTCAAGTTAAAGTGGTTCTAAAGGACATTCCATGCATTCAGGTAAGAAACCTCCTGGGTGCAGCCCCCCCCTTATACTTACCTGAGCCCCATCTCAATCCAGCAATGTGCCTTGGAGCAGCAGCTCTCCTGGGTCTCTCTCTCCCTATGGTCTCACTGCTGTCAATCACACTCACTGAGCCAATGAAGAGAGAGCAGAGGTGGGGCCAATCCACCCTCTGTGTGTGAATGGACAATGTCTATTCACTGGAGCGTTATTCTGGAGCGAGCCGGCTCCAATTCCCCCCACTCTATGCACAACCATTGCACAGAACAGGTAAATATAGGAGGGTGGGAGTTTCTTATAACAGTCAAGGGAGGTATGGAATACTGGGACCTAAATCTCAAATCTTACCATCACTAGAATCCACAAGAGACAACTCTTCAGTGTCTATCAACAACTGTATAATACGTTTTGGGGGATGGGTAATTTAAAATATACAGCTGTATGTGAAAGTATAAATTGTATATTTATTTTCATTTTCTTGTATTGGGAATCTAGGGGATTTCTTCTGAGCGGACATCTGTAACTTCCTGACATGTTTTGGTTATTAGCTAGACAGGCTGTTGACCGGACTGAAGACAAACAGCCAGGCACTGAAATCCCACTGGTGCAGCGATATGATATTTGTATTAAAAGTTAGAAATTACCTTTTTTTCTTTGTGATGATCAGCACATCATTGAAGAGGAGGAAGTAGACTTGTTGTTTTGTTGTTCTCTTGGAGAAAATGCCAGAGTCCTCTACATAGGATGTAAGCTCACCCCGCTTCAGTAACCAACGCGAGGAAGACACCAATGGGAATGGCTAAAGAAGCATAGTATATGTGGTCAGTGAAAAGATAAGAACAGAGCATATAATAAATTAAAATTACAATGTGTAAAATACCCCTTTACTTTTATACCAATAGACTACCAACTGCAATAGTTTTTGCAGTGGTGCACAACCAAAGTCTTTCAGTTCTTGGGGTAAAGCCCTGCCTGGTGTTTTTTGCTTAACTATTCAACCACTCCCACTCTCAGATCTTTATAACAAAGACAATCATTCTGTAGTCCATGTTCAGAACAGACAGATTTTAAAGTGGTTCTGAATAGCTGAACGTTTTTTTTAACTTCATGCATTCTATGCATGAAGGTAAAAAACCTTCTATGTGCTGCAGTTCCATACAGGCCCGTTAATCCTTAACCGAGTTCCATCTCATTCCAGTGATGTGCACAGGAGCCTCGGCTGTCACAGGTCTCTCTCTCCTCATTGGCTGAGACGGCACCAGGAGCCAATCACAACCAGTGAGCCAATAAGGAGAGTGCGGAGGGCAGGGCCGAACAATGGCTGTATGTGTCCTATAGATGCATGGAGCAGAGCACGTGAGAGAACATGCACCAGTGCCCCCATAGCAAGCGGCTTGCTACTGGGGGCATTGGTCAAGGGGGAGAAGCCAGGAGCGCTGGTGGGGGAGCCCAGAAGAGGAGTATTGGGATTGCTCTAGACAAAACCACTGTACACAGAGTATATAAAAAAAAATAACAAACATGTTAAGAAAAAAAAAAAAACTTTCAGAATCACTTTAAGACTTGTTAGGATAATAGGGGGAGTTTGCAGAAGACACAGGACAGCACTGAATTTCTGACACGATCAGCAAGTTTTTTTTTTTGCACAAACAAAACCCCTTCAATGGTATATTTAACAGACCAAAATGGAGCAAAAAAGAGAATTTTCTTTGTTAAAGTTATTATACAGTACAATATAACAAGCAATACATGAGCTTTAAAACAAACCCTCACTGACCCCTATTCTGCAGGTACTATGAAATTATTATGGAGCAATTTAACCTTAAAAGATCACAGCAGCAGCAAGGAGGTCATTGAAACTATAATACTTGAATGTCCTTGGCAAATACTGCCAACATTGACCCACACACACTTGTTAAAGATATTTGTTAAAGATATTCCTAGGCAAAGTAGTATGCCGATTGATTCTGTAACACAAGTGGTATATCTGTTACATCAAAAGTAACATTCATGAGCACTACTGTGCCCTGACATACTGTAGATGGTATCAAGACAGCAGCCCCTTTCCATCCCACAATGCAATGTACAGTGCCAAAGCTGCCTATCCCTCAGGTGTGAGCAAGGTCAATTGGGGAGGGTTGGGATAGGGGAGTTTGTGTTTGCACTGGATAGTTTATAAGGTCCAGTGGGGCTGACAGAGGGAATTATGTTATAGTAAATAGGTTATTCAATCAGGCACATTATGGCACATATTATTCACTGCTGTGTTCAGGTTAGCCATGTGGCTTACCTACACAGATGAACTTTATTTATCTTATATTCTTTTGTCTTTACCTTGAATAACACTCTTTTGTCCTCAAATAACTCTACACAGAATAATTCAGCATTTCCTTTTTCTTCACACTGCTTTTTTTGTTACCTATGCCTGAGCATGTCTCTATGTTATAACTTTCTTTATTTACATATATTAAAAAGTCTGGATATCATTATTGCATGTTCATTTATAGTATGACATCATTCAGAAATAATCGAATATATATTACAGAACGTTCCTGAATAGGGTAATGCCGCATACACACGGTCGTTTTTTGCGATGAAAGTAAAAAACGACGTTTTTTAGAAACGTCACTTTCAAAGACGATGTTGCATACACACCATAGTTTTTTTTCACAAAAAACGAGGTTACGTTCACCACACTTTTCCATTGAAGCTCGCTTCATAACTAGCTTCTGGGCATGCGCGAGTTGAAAAACGTCGTTTTAAACAACGTTTTTGCTACACACGGTGACTTTTTGTGAAACAAAAAACGACGTTTTGAAAAACGACACAAAAAATTCAAGCATGTTGGAATTTTTTTTTGGTCGTTTTTTTTAAGACAAAAAACGACGTTTTGCCCACACACGATCAATTTAAATCACGTTTTAAAAAACAACGTTTTTTTTCATCGCAAAAAATGACCGTGTGTACGCGGCATCAGGGTTATGTTCTGTGAACGTTAACATAACACTATCACCCAATTGATACCCAGAAAATGCTGCACAGGTGACACATAGATCAGGAAAGAGATGGGCGAGGTCCAAAAACCTTGTGAATACCAGATCTGTGCAAGTTACATTCGCTCAACCCAGGGAGGATCTATATTACTAACAAAGACTGATGAAATAATATTTAACCACTTAAGGACCCCCGCACGCACATATACGGCCACAGAATGGCTCGTACAGGCACAAGGGCGTAAATTTACGTCCCCGCCTTCGTGCGGTTCGGGGGTCCCATCGGGACCCCCTCCGCGGCGTGCGGGGGTCCCCCTGCCTCTGGGAGCGATCGCCGACGAGCGGGCGGATGTCCGTGATTTCCGCCCCCCCCGCGATCGCTCCCAGCCAATGGGAGCGCGCTCCCATCGTGTCAGTTCCTCCTCCTGTGTTTACACAGGAAGGAGGAAATGATGTAATCTCTCATCGCAGCACTGTTTCCCAGCGCTGCTGATGAGAGAAGACATCACAAGTAAGTGTGCACCAACACAACACTGACACACACTCACATAGGCAAATTAACCCCTTGTGATCGACCCCCCCCCCCCACCCCCCTGTCACAGTGTCACTGAATGCAGTGATCTAATCACTGCATTTAGTGTCAGTGTGACAGGCAGTGTAAAAAACAGTTAGTGTTAGGTTCAGGATAGCCCCCCCACCCCCCCTAATAAAGTTTTAACCCCTTGATCACCGCCCTAGTTAACCCTTTCACTCCCTATTGCCAGCGTCACTAAGCGATCATTTTTCTGATCGCTGTATTAGTGTCGCTGTTCCCGCTAGGTAGCTATTTTTTTTTATTGCGATTTTTTTTTTTACTAAAGACATGTGGCTGAATTAATTTTGGCCTAAATGTTTTACTAAAATTTAGTTTATTTGATTTTTTTTATAACAAAAAGTAAAAAAATTGTGTTTTTTTTCAAAATTGTGGCTCTATTTTAGTTTATAGCGCAAAAAATAAAAATCGCAGAGGCGATCAAATACCACCGAAAGAAAGCTCTATTTGTGGGAAGAAAAGGACGCAAATTTTGTTTGGGAGCCACGTCGCACGACCGCGCAATTGTCTGTTAAAGCGACGCAGCGCCGAATTGTAAAAACACCTTGGGTCATTTAGCAGCGTATGTGTCCGGGTCTTAAGTGGTTAATGGGGCTTGTCGCCATGTGTTACGTCTATATGACTCACAAACTGGTATATGGTTAAAATGCTAAATGATAAAACAGCCTAAAAAGCAATAAATCTGAAAAGTATGGTTGAGTAAATCATTTAAATAATCAGAAATTGATTATATAACAGTTAAAGTTGTTCTGCTTTTTTTAAATGTCTTAATGTCACCTCACACCCATTTAATTATCAGTATTTAATAGTATAATGAAGGGTTAATGACTACAAAGAGAAAAGTAATGGATCTCTTGGTTCTAAGCCAGACCATGGGACTGGTGGATGCCTGATCAAATTTCTTTACGCTGTGCCAAGACACTGAAGGGCAATGCGCCAGCACTGGTAACTCCTTTCCTAAATAAAAGTCGAACGTTTCCTGTGAGGAGTCAATGCAGCGGGACAGTTCAGATGGAAAAACAACAAGCAGCCAACTTAACCAATCCTCTGCCAATATGGAATCTAGGTATAACCTTTGTTATACTGTATAAAAATGGTGTTGTCTTTGCTTTTCAAAAAGCAAGGGTTAGGAGACTAAAAAAAGAACCAGGTGTTTACATTTTTCTCCCCTAAACTGAATTCCAAAGGAATTTCAAACATGACATTCTCTACTGCCTAAAATGCATAAACAAGTATTGCTTTGACTTTTTGATATGATATATTATTCAGGTTAAAGTAGTATTATTCTGTGACTGTTGTGAGTAAGAATGTTACACCAAAGACACCAAACTAAGCACATATTTTGTAGAAAACTGCGTAGACTACATAATAACTGGATGATAAGAACAATGTGCACCAATTACCGTACCACTATTTGTCAATCTAGTGTTTTAATAAGAATTAAATAAATTATTTTTCTATCATCACGTGTTTTTGCAGCAAGGCAAAAAAAAATTTGCGGAAGGTGCATAAACCCATCATTTACTTTTCTCTAAACGGATTCATAAAAAATAAACAAATTGGTGGCTATTGTTTACTACCCTCTACACATTCTCATTGTTCCCGTCTTGTTATATAAAATGGACATACATAAATTAAGCAATTACCATAAAACACTGATCTAATACATGAACAAAAAGAGTAAAGTAATATTAAACACTTTTTTTTATTTTTTTAAACCACCCTTATTGTTTACAACGCATTTGACATTCCCCAATGCATAACATGCTTATTTCTGTGCACAAAACATATATTATTAAATAAATCATAAAAAAATAAAAATAAAATAAAAAACACATCATGGGCGACATCATGGGTGACTAAAACATATGTGTAAGTGCTGCAACTTGGGATGTTTCTGTACTTAGGGGTCTGTACTAAGAGGCCTGTGCTGGGTAGGGGGGGTGAGTTGTCAATCTGTGCTGGGGTGGTTGATCTGTGCTGGAGGGCACCATCTGTGTTAAGGGCTCTATGCTGTGGAGAGGGGTCAGTCTGTCTGTACTAAGGGGTCTGTGCTTGGGGTCTGACTGTACTGAGAGGATTGCACTGAGGGGTCTGTACTGGGGGAAGGGGGGGCTCGAAGAGTTGTACTGGGGGGGGTCTGTGGTGGGGGGGGAAGGAAGTTGGTCTGTACTAAAATATCTATACTGGGCGGGGGGGGGGAGACTGTCAGTCTTTGCCGAGGGGTCTATGCTGGAAGAGTTCCTGTGTACTGAGTGGTCTGTGTTGGGGGATCTGTATATGTAATGAAATGGTTTTATTTTATTAAAATGAATGTGTATACGTGTCTGTTAGACTCTCACTTGTGGCACAGTCATTAAAGTAGGTTTTGTGGGTGCGAGAACTGTTTTATGTATGCCGAGTTTTTTTTGTCAACTATGCCATTTTATACTGTATTTGGCCACACCCCCAATTTAGCTCAACACTTTTGTTTTTCAGACTTTTTTGACGAGGTGTAAAAAAAATTATCGGGTCCATGTGCCAGATGTGGTAGGTACACCAATGTCTAATGTGAGTTCCTAGAAGTGGGTATATCTATGTCGGGTAACTTATAGGAGGGCCACGTCCATGGGTAGGCGGGCTCCCTAGAATAACACCCAAAATGTGGGGGTGTATCAGAGTTACTCTGATAATGGTATATAGAAATGATTACCTGTACCTATACCACCAAAATACGTTGGTGTTCAGATACCAAGGGTGAGAGAAGAAAAAATAATAATAAAAAGGTGTGTGGTATAGGTAATCATTTCTATATACCATTATCAGGGTAAATCTGATACACCACTACATTTTGGATGTTATTCTAGGGAGTGAGCCTACCCAGGACGTGGCCCTCTTTTTTTTTCTTCTTTTTACCACATCAGACTTGACCCAAAGTTTTGAGGCGTAAGAGGGGTTCATCTTTGTTCCGCCCTTCATATTTCTACCTCGGATTCGCATCACTTGTGGTTACTTCAGTTAGTTTATTTAATTTTTTTTCTTTTTTTTCTATATTTTTTTTTTTGATTTTTTAAAACAAAGGTACATTTCAGATAGCGAATCGTATAATTAATATATAGCTCTTATGAAAATAAGGGCTCCCACTACGCCCCTCTACCCTTTAACCCTGGGTCCCCTTCTTTTTTTTTTTCCTCCTTCCCCCCCCTCCCCTCCCTTATATTATCCTCCCGCGGCCTATTTATACCCCCCCCCCCCGCTTCTTTCATGTTTACCCTATTGGATCGGGTCGACTAGTCTCTTTCTTTTTTTTTTTTTTTTTTTTAATTTTAATGTTTTACCTGTCTATTTCTGATAGTACTTGGATACATTTTTCCATTGTTTTAAACTTTCTCCACTGATCCCAGATCTTCCTGCCTCTTCCTCCCTCTTCCTCTCCCAGGTCAACCCTTCTCAGGTACTCCATCTCTGCGATGTGATCGGCCCTGTGTATAAATTCTTTTAGGGGTGGTTTCTGCGGGTGGAGCCAAAATTTCGGGATCAAACCCTTTGCTGCGTTTAACAGTATTGTAATGTCGAAGCATATTTTTTTCCCCTTTTACTAAACCTTGTCTATGAAAAAGACAGGTCAAGGGATCTAGAGGGATCTTTTCTCCAGTGATTTCTTCAGTTAATTTGAGAACCTCTTTCCAATATTCCCGAACTCTCGGGCAGTCCCACCATATGTGCAATGTAGTCCCTACTTGGTTACAATTCCTCCAACATAGGAGGGAGTTAGTTGTATGTATTTTATTGAGTTTGACCGGGGTCAGATGCCATCGCATCATGCATTTATAATTGGCTTCTACTGTTGTTATATCTTTTGCATAATTAAATGTCGCTTTAATCATATGTGTTTCTTCTATCTTTTCCCCTATTTCTTTCTCCCATACCTCTATGCTTTGTAGTACATCCTTTGTCCCAAATTCTGTGAGGATTTTGTAGACCACCGCAATTCCGTGCTGTAGTGGTTCTCCCGTGGAGCAGAGTTTTTCTATTGGGTTCTGTGCTGTGTCGTCTCTTATTGGTGCTGGTAGTGTGTTAACTAAGTGCTTCAATTGTAGGTATTCCCAGTCAGTTATCTGTTGTGCCCTTTCTACTACGTGTATATCTTTTTTTTTTTTCCCTTGTGTGACTATATCCCCTAGTCTTTTGCTACCTAATTTTTTCCCCATTTTGGTCCTGTTTCCTGGTGCAAAAAAATCTGTGTTTGCTAGTGGGATTAATGGGGAATTATATTCCCATTTTTCCCGTTTATATACCAAGTCCCATATCTTAAAGACCTGTTTTGTGATGCTAGGTGTATCAGGATTGATTATTCTAAATTTAGGTGGGATCCATATATTTGTATTTAAGTGCTGTTTACTTATCTAATTTTCCATATGTGCCAATTTTTTTAATGTGTTCCTATTTGTCCATTCCACTAACCTCGCTAGTATTACCGCTTGATAGTATCTCTTTATATCTGGGAGAGCTAGTCCACCTCTTTTTTTTCCCCGGGTAAGAGTTGCGTAGCTTATTCTTGGTTTTTTATCATGCCATATGAATTTTGAAATTATAGTTTTTATTACCTTAAAAAAACTTTGTGGGACGTTTATTGGTAACATTTGGAATTTGTATATAATCTTTGGTAGTATTATCATTTTGAGTGCATTTATCCTCCCCATCCAGGTAATCTGTTTATGGATTACGTTTTTTTAATCTCGTCTTATTTTGTTGAGTAGGGGGATGTAATTTGCCTCATAGAGGCCTTCTACTTTGGGGGTTATTTTTATCCCTAGGTCGTGGCCCTCCTAAAAGTTACCCGACATAGATATACCCGCATCTAGGAACTCACATTTATCACACTTGGTCATTTTACCCACCAGCAGCACCACTTATCCCTTTTCTTACTTTAACCACTACAGTGGTTGACCGCGATATTGTGTCAATCTCGCTCCCTTTCTCGGCGAGATTGAGCACTTGCGAGTCCCATCGCAGGAGCCAGCGCCGAGCTGCCTTGCCGCGATGGAGACAAAGCCGTCATAGAAGCGACGGGGATCCGACGCGGATTCCCGCCAATTCTACACGTGGGCGGAGTTTGTTCTGAATCCTGAGAAGGAAGTCCCCGCCGGATTTTAAATAAAAATACGGCATTAGTTCCCCCCTCAGGAGCATAACGGGCCCTTAGGTCTGGTATGGGTTGTAAGGAGACCCCCCCTACGCCGAAAAAACGGCGTGGGGGTCCCCCCACAATCCATACCAGACCCGTATCCAAAGCACGCCGGCCGGCCGGTCAGGAGGGGAGTGGGTGGCGAGCGAGCGCCCCCCCCCTCCTGAGCCGTACCGGGCAGCATGCCCTCAACATGGGGGGGTCAGGTGCTCTGGGGCAGGGGGCGCACTGCGGCCCCCCACCCCAGAGCACCCTGTCCCCATGTTGATGAGGGCAGGGCCCCTTCCCGACAACCCTGGCCGTTGGTTGTCGGTGTATGCGGGCGGGAGGCTTATCGGAATCTGGAAGCCCCCTTTAATAAGGGGGCCCCCAGATACCGGCCCCCCACCCTAAGTGAATGAGTATGGGGTACATTGTACCCCTACCCATTCACCTGCAAGAAAAGTGTAAACACAAATAAACCACACAGTGTATTGAAAAATTTTATTAGTTGGCCGCCGGGGGGGGTGTGTATGATCGCTTTTATAAAAGCGCCCCCCTCCGGCGGGCTTCTGCGGGGGGGTGGGTGCCGCTGTTCTTCACCGCCATCTGGTTCTCTTCCGCCGCCGGGAGGGGCGCTTTGATAAAAGCGCCCACCACCCGGCGGGCTTCCTTCGACATCTTCGGCGGCGGGGGGGTCTTCTCCCCACTCTCCGGGGGTCTTCTCCGCTCTCCGGGGGTCTTCTCCGCTCTCCGGGGGTCTTCTCCGCTCCCCGGGGGTCTTCTTCTTCTTCAGGACTCGCCGCCGCTATCTTCGTGTTAGCTCAATTACTGGCGGCGGCGAGTCCCCTCTTCTGTGACTTCTTCTTCTTCTTCTCTTCTCCAGATGTTGACGCGACGCTTCCTTCCGCTGCTATGGCTGGCGCGCGGCTCGCAGCGAGTTATATAGGCCTGTCTTGTGACGTCGCAGTCCCATCATGCTCTGGTAGGTACCACGTGCTACCTACCGGAGCATGATGGGACTGCGACGTCACAAGACAGGCCTATATAACTCGCTGCGAGCCGTGCGCCAGCCATAACAGCGGAAGGAAGCGTCGCGTCAACATCTGGAGAAGAGAAGAAGAAGAAGACGTCACAGAAGAGGGGACTCGCCGCCGCCAGTAATTGAGCTAACACGAAGATAGCGGCGGCGAGTCCTGAAGAAGAAAAAGACCCCCGGAGAGCCGGAGAAGACCCCGGAGAGCCGGAGAAGACCCCGGAGAGTGGGAGAAGACCCCCCCCGCCGCCGAAGATGTTGAAGGAAGCCCGCCAGGTGGTGGGCGCTTTTATCAAAGCGCCCCCCCCCCGGCGGCGGAAGAGAACCAGACGGCGGTGAAGAACAGCGGCACCCACCCCCCCGCAGAAGCCCGCCGGAGGGGGGCGCTTTTATAAAAGCGATCATACACACCCCCCCCCGGCGGCCAACTAATAAAATATTTCAATACACTGTGTGGTTTATTTGTGTTTACACTTTTCTTGCAGGTGAATGGGTAGGGGTACAATGTACCCCATACTCATTCACTTAGGGTGGGGGGCTGGTATCTGGGGGCCCCCTTATTAAAGGGGGCTTCCAGATTCCGATAAGCCTCCCACCCGCATACCCCGACAACCAACGGCCAGGGTTGTCGGGAAGGGGCCCTGTCCTCATCAACATGGGGACAGGGTGCTCTGGGGTGGGGGGCCGCAGTGCGCCCCCTGCCCCAGAGCACCTGACCCCCCCATGTTGAGGGCATGCTGCCCGGTACGGCTCAGGAGGGGGGGGGCGCTCGCTCGCCCCCCACTCCCCTCCTGACCGGCCGGCCGGCGTGCTTTGGATACGGGTCTGGTATGGATTGTGGGGGGACCCCCACGCCGTTTTTTCGGCGTAGGGGGGGTCTCCTTACAACCCATACCAGACCTAAGGACCCGTTATGCTCCTGAGGGGGGAACCCATGCCGGATTTTTATTTAAAATCCTGCGGGGGACTTCCTTCTCAGGATTCATAACAAACTCCGCCCACGTGTAGAATTGGCGGGAATCCGCGTCGGATCCCCGTCGCTTCTATGACGCACTCGCTGGAATGTGCTTTTACTATTCCAGCGAGTGCGAGATGTCGGCAGCCTGTCGCCGAGAATCAGCGCGATGCTGTCGTGCTATAAACACATTCTCGCCGGCAGGCACTGTACATAGGCTCTCCAGGGTGTCGCTACAGGGAGGCAGCAGCTTTACATACCTTAGCGCGGATCCTATTATTCTATTACACCAATGTCTAGCATACAGAAAAAAAGAGGCCAGGGGAAGTGAGCATTAGTGTTGAGCAGAATACGCCATATTCGATTTCGCGATATTGCGCGAATATATAGAAGAATATTCGCGAATATTCGCTAATATCGAATATTCGTGATATTTTATCCAAAAAAAATTTTGCAAAATTTCGCTAATGCGAAAATGATTGCGAAATTCTCATAAACGGAGATCATTTCCTGTATTACTAAACTAATATGCACTAAACACTAACTCTACACTAAGGCCTTGTACACACGATGGGATTTATCCGCTGTAAACGGTCCCCGGACCGTTTACAGCGCATATTTACGCAGGGATGTTTTGATCCGATGGCTGTACACACCATCGGATCAAATTCCCCGCTGGCGGACAGCGCAGTGACGCGGCGGTGACGTTGACGTCGCCACGTCACCGCACCAGGAAGTAAACACTTCCGCGCGCATGCGTCGGATCCATTCACAGGATACGACGCATGTGCGGGCAGATATGTCCGCTGGTTTGCCGTACTAACCAGCGGACATATCTGACGGGCAGCTATCCGGCGGAAAAATTTCAAAACATGCTTTGAAATTTTTCCAACGGAGGAATCCGTTTGCCCCTACACACGAGCGGATTTTTCGGCTGAAATGGTCCGTCGGACCATGTTCAGCGGATTTATTCCCTCGTGTGTACAAGGCCTAACTCTACTTAAAAGAAAGGAGAATAAGGGGGCAAAAGAAGGGTGGAGAAGATAATCGCGCAATAGGAATATTGCGCGATTATCTTCTCCGCCCTTCTTTTGCACCAGAGCCAATCAGAATAACTCGAATATTCGGCAAAAGGAATATCGCGCAATATTCCTTTTGCCGAATATTCAAGTTATTCTGATTGGCTCTGATGCAAAAGAAGGGCGGAGAAGATAATCGTGCAATATTCCTTTTGCCGAATATTCAAGTTATTCTGATTGGCTCTGATGCAAAAGAAGGGCGCATCAGAGCCAATCAGAATAACTTGAATATTCGGCAAAAGGAATATTGCGCGATTATCTTCTCCGTCCTTCTTTTGCATCAGAGCCAATCAGAATAACTCGAATATTCGGCAAAAGGAATATTGCGCAATTTTCCTTTTGCCGAATATTCGAGTTATTCTGATTGGCTCTGATGCAAAAGAAGGGCCGAGTAGCTGATGCGATTCTTTTATGGTGCCGAAAATTCGCAATGCGAATTTTCGGCAACATAAAAGAATCGCATCAGCTACTCGGCCCAGGGTCTCTCTCTAATCATACCAGCAATGCTTTTAGACGTCGATGGAGAGCACTAGGATGTGATCTGTTTTACAAATACATTTGAAAAAATACGAATATTCGCCATAGCGAATATTCGCCGCAATATTCGAGTTATTCGCGAATACTCGAATATGCAATATTCGTAGCGAATATTCGCATTGCGAATATTCGCTACGAGCAACACTAGTGAGCATTAAACT
The DNA here is from genome assembly GCA_029574335.1 of Rana kukunoris. Taxonomy (NCBI): domain Eukaryota; kingdom Metazoa; phylum Chordata; class Amphibia; order Anura; family Ranidae; genus Rana; species Rana kukunoris. Next base: position 167,597,915 of record CM056052.1, read on the forward strand.
GATGGACAGTGGACTGATATCCCTGTGTTAATGAGCATTGCCTAAGATATAATGAAAATCCACTACACTATAAGAGGTACTGCTAAGAATACAAAGAACATGTCTTAACATCTCCTAACATATTGTTTTATTACAAAACACTTTAGATTACAAGACATTCCATATGTTTAGTCATTGTTGGCTAACCTCCGTATTCCCATTGAGGCATTATTTTATTATGTGCAGGATACAGTAATATTGTTCACTGCACCAGAGAGATTACAAGAGATAGTTTTAGAGGATGTTTGTGAGAGATAATTGCAGACACAATTTTTGTGTTAATGTAGGCAATATACAGATTTGATAAACAAATGTTCATGATGCCTTGTGACTAAAAATATTGCTTTTGCGTATTCATCTTTACTTTGCCAGGAAAGCAATCCTTATCTTGATACAATCGTTTTTGTTTTCATACAGTTGTATAGAGAACCCAAACTGTGCACACATTTACTTTTCCATAGTCAATAAATCCAATTGTGATTAGCATACAGTGATTCATAAATTAAAAAGGACAGTGCTGGGCCAACTGTGCATCTAAGCCCCATTGCAGTCACATGTTTTTTTTAGGACTACATCTACAGCCTTGTTCTAGGTAACAAACAGATCTACTTATCTTCATAAGAATCACCTAAGACCATCTCTGCTGTCCTATTCAAACCATTCCTTGGTGAAAGAAAAAGGCAATTTCCCTCTATATATATATATATATATATATATATATATATATATATATATATATATATATATATATAAAATGCTATTGCTTTAACAAATTGTTCATTATATTGGATGGTTGTTTTTACAAAACCTCAACCTCCATGTTGGTGCTGCTATGTTCTAGATATCGCCTATTTATTACTAGTGATCTTAACAGGGCGAGTTGCTAGCAAAAAATCGAAATTATCCACCCCCAAAAAAACTGCCACAACCAAAGCCAACAACAACAACGTAGTCTCACAAAGTGTCAGCTGTGTAATTATAGAGAACAATGCCATCAGGGGAGCTATAATGTCTCTTTCAAACCTGTACTGCAGTCAGCTAGACGACAATTATGAAAATTAACTTAATTATTCGAGGAAGGAATGCATTTTCTTTCAAATGATCATCCAAACTTGTTAATTGCTGTTCTGTACTTGGAATCTTATAAAAAAATACATTGCATTCCAAAAGACTGAGCATGATTCACTCTCTTAAATGTTTTATATTCAACTGGATCCTCAGGGCCATGCAAATTGTTTTCACTCCGGAAAAACGTAAACAATAGGAAAACCGTCACACCATTCACTACATTTGGCAACACAGCCTAAGAAAGGTAGGAAATAGCGAAGATGAGTTTGGACGTGGCAGATCTTCCCTCAGGTTCAACACTGCTTGACATGTAATTAAGGAGCGTCTTGTAAGAAGAGAAAGAATGACTAACGTGCAAAATAATGAAAAAGGACAAACACCACAATAGGCATGACAGAACCCAGTTAGTCATTCGCAAGTCTTTTACTTTCAGAATCTGCTACTTTATTATATACAGTATGCTGTGTTTGTGTGTGTGCACGTGTGTGTATTTTAGATGCTTGAAAATAATAATATAAATCGTTAAAATGCAACGTCAATTTTTTTTTCTTTTTAAAGTAATTTAACCACTTAAGACCCGGACCAATACGCTGGTAAATGACCCAAGGTGTTTTTGCGATTCGGCACTGCGTCGCTTTAACAGACAATTGCGCGGTCGTGCGACGTGGCTCCCAAACAAAATTTGCGTCCTTTTCTTCCCACAAATAGAGCTTTCTTTCGGTGGTATTTGATCGCCTCTGCGATTTTTATTTTTTGCGCTATAAACTAAAATAGAGCCACAATTTTGAAAAAAAAACACAATTTTTTTACTTTTTGTTATAAAAAAAATCAAATAAACTAAATTTTAGTAAAACATTTAGGCCAAAATTAATTCAGCCACATGTCTTTAGTAAAAAAAAAAAAATCGCAATAAAAAAAAATAGCTACCTAGCGGGAACAGCGACACTAATACAGCGATCAGAAAAATGATCGCTTAGTGACGCTGGCAATAGGGAGTGAAAGGGTTAACTAGGGCGGTGATCAGGGGGTTAAAACTTTATTAGGGGGGGTGGGCGGGCTATCCTGAACCTAACACTAACTGTTTTTTACACTGCCTGTCACACTGACACTAAATGCAGTGATTAGATCACTGCATTCAGTGACACTGTGACAGGGGGGTGGGGGGGGCTATCACAAGGGGTTAATATGCCTATGTGAGTGTGTGTCAGTGTTGTGTTGGTGCACACTTACTTGTGATGTCTTCTCTCATCAGCAGCGCTGGGAAACAGCGCTGCGATGAGAGATTACATCATTTCCTCCTTCCTGTGTAAACACAGGAGGAGGAACCGACACGATGGGAGCGCGCTCCCATTGGCTGGGAGCGATCGCGGGGGGGGGTGGAAATCACGGACATCCGCCCGCTCGTCGGCGATCGCTCCCAGAGGCAGGGGGACCCCCGCACGCCGCGGAGGGGGTCCCAATGGGACCCCCGAACCGCACGAAGGCGGGGACGTAAATTTACGCCCTTGTGCCTGTACGAGCCATTCTGTGGCCGTATATGTGCGTGCGGGGGTCCTTAAGTGGTTAAGTGGCAAGCTGCAAGAGAACACTTTCAGCAATTGTAAAATCCTTTGGCTTCTTTGTAATAATGGTTGATGGATGCTTGAAGCATTTAATAATATAGATGTGTACCTTGGACACTTTGATGGGAAACTCCAAATGCCATAGTCTTAAACTAAAATAAGACATCAGCATGTGAATTAGATACATGTCCAGTGAAACAACTGTTATTGACCATTATGTGATGATGGTATTACTTCAATTAGAAGAGGTGGAGTATTGTTTGTTGAGGGGGATCCCTGCCTGAAGTACAACTTCAATAACCAAGCACCTAACATTTCTAGGTCGTCAGTTCTTAAATTTCTCTGGATAACTTTTAAATGGCTGTCTCGTTCAGCCAGTAGCTATAGGCACAGTCTAGTAGGTTAAATCACCCAATGGTTACCTATATCTTTTGAGGGCTACAGCAGCAAGATCTCCTTTTCAAAGTTTCTTGCCTGCTTTGGAGTTTTGGGTGCTACCATCCTTCTTAATGTGATCAAACTCTTGCGGTTACAATTTCCTTAATATAAAATATACAGTTAGGTACATATATATTTGGACACAGGCAGCGCAAGTTTCGTTTTTTTTGTGGCATTTACCAAAACAGATTCAAGCTACAGTTATATAATGGATATGGACTGAAAGTGCACACTCTCAGGTTAAATTTGAAGGTATGTACATCCATATCAGAGGAAGGGTATAGGAATTACAGCTCTTAAGAATAGCCATCCTCCCTTTTTCAAAGGGCCAAAGTAATTGGACAATTGAATCAAAAGCAGTTTCATGGCCAGGTGTGGGCTACTCCTTCATTATGTATTTATCAATCAAGCAGGTAAAAGACCTGGAGTTGGTTCAAAAGCCTCATACACACAGTCGGACTTCAAACTTTTCTGTGAATTTTTGTTTGAAGGGCGATGGCCGTGAACTTGGTGTGCATACACAAGGCAGGACTTTTTCAAGAAACTTTCCCCAAATCACTTGTTTTTTCAGCTCTTTACTGCCACCCTTTGATCAATTTCTGCTATTGTTGGTTGATTTTAACATCGGTTCTGACCATGCATGCTTGTACTTTGGACTAAAGTCCAATGGACTTCTGTACACACGATAGGACTTTTGTCCGATGAAAACCGAAAAAAATTGTCTGATGGAGCGTACACATGGTCGGATATTGGGCTTAAGTGTGGTATTTTCATTTGGAATCTATTGCTGTGAACCTACATTATGCGTTTAAAGGAGCTGTCCATGCAAGTGAAACAGGCCACTGTAAGGGTTCAAAAAAGAAACAAATCCATCAGAGATAGCAGCAACATTAGGAGTGACCAAATCAGTAGTTTGGTACATTCTGAGGAAAGAAGAGCACACTGGTGAGCTCAGCCACATAAAAAGGCCTGGAAATCCATGGGAAACAACAGTAGTGGATGATTGCAGGATCCTCTCTATGATAAAGAAAAACCCATTTACAACATCTAGACAAGTAAAAGGTCACACTTTGGGAGGTGGGCACATCTATGTTTAAGTCTACAATGAAGAGAAGACTTCACAAAAGCAAATACAGAGTGTTCACCATGGTGCAAACCATTATTAAAGGGGTTGTAAAGGTACAATTTTTTTTTCCTAAATAGCTTCCTTTACCTTAGTGCAGTCCTCGTTCACTTACCTCATCCTTCTTTTGCAAAATCGAAGGATGAGGTAAGTGAAGGAGGACTGCACTAAGGTAAAGAAAGCTGTTTAGGAAAAAAAATGGTACCTTTACAACCCCTTTAAGCCCGAATAGAAAACCAAGATTAGGCTTTTGCCAAAAAAAATCTAAAAAAGGCAGACCAGTTTTGGAAAAGCATTCTTTGGACGGATGAAACCAAGAGTAATACCAAAATGATGGGATGAAAAAAGTGTGGAGAAGGCTTGGAACAGCTCATGATCCAAAGCATAAAACGTCATCTGTAAAACATGGTGGAGGCAGTGTGATGGCATGGGCATGCATGGCTTCCAGTGGCAGTGGGTCATTGATGTTTATTGATGATGTGACAAAATACAGAAACAGCCTGATGAATTCTGCAGTGTTTAGAGATACTGTCAGCCCAGCTTCAGCCAAATGCAGCAAATTTTATTGGGCAGCGCTTCACAATACAGATGGACAATGATCCAAAACACATCGCAAAAGCAACCCAGGTGCTTTTGAAGGAAAAGTAGAATATTCTGCAATTGCCTGATCTCAACCCAGATCACCTGATCTCAACACAATTGAGCATGCATTTCACTTGCTGAAGGAAAAACTAAAAAGGCAGAAAAACCCACAAACAGAACTGAAGACAGTTGCAGTTAGAGCCTGGCAAAGCATCAGAAAGGAGGAAGCCCAGTCCTTTAGTAACGTCCATGGGTTTCAGATTTCAGGCAGTCATTGCCAGTAAAGGATTCTCAACAAAATATAAACAATTTTTTATTTTATTTATGATTATATTTATTTGTCCTATTACATTTGAACCCCTGGCAATGAAGGGACTGTGTATACAACTGGTTGCAGTTACTAAAATTTGTACTTGATATTCATGTTCAATCCCTTGAATTCAAGCCAAAAGTCTGCACTTCAAATTCATTTGGATTGTTTTAATTTTATTCTGATGGCATACAGAGCCAAAAGTATGAAAATTGTGCCTATGTTCAAATATATATGGACTCAACTGTACTATTTTAAATCCACCAGAGAGAATAATGCTCTCCTTGTAATGACTACGGCATCTCTGTAGACCATGAATTTGTGTGCAAGGTGATCTTGTTTGATGGCGCAACGCTTCATTCGCTATAATAAACTAAAATGTCAGCTTTAGCTGGACTGATGGTTTAAATGTTTCATAATACAGCTGTTTAGTGCTCTAAACTAAAAGGTAACAATTTATGTTAGTGAAAGTGTAGACAGTTGAAGTCAAAATAACAAGAGACATCCCAGGTGATTTGCAGAAATAATGAGTGTGAAAAACAGGAAAGTTTGGTTTGCTTTGAAATCTTTCCTAAAATACACACAATGGTTAAAAAACTTAGAAGTGAAAACAAATTAAGTGATTGCTATGGAAAATGCAGATTAATAAATCGTGCAATGACACCTTCACATTCCTTCAGTCCTCAAGGGCTCTGAGAAATTTGAACAAAAATGTTTCCACTAAAATATTTACATTGTGCTAGTAAGTTGTAGATGGCTGAGATGCTTTATCACATACATTCTATCTTTGGAATTTAAATTGGTTGTTGAGATCAACTGGATGACTTTGTCCAGTGGAAGCGGAATGGTGCAAAACATGAGCAGTGAGACAGATTTACTATTATTAAAAAAAAAAGACTTAGAAAAATGTGGTACTTTCTTTACAACGCTGCCAAAAAAATAGCACTGCTCTAATAAACATGCTCCTGATCAGTTCCTCAGTGTGCAAAAGGTTTTAAATTTTCTAAATTTTCGATTTTTATTCTAAGTCACTTCGACTACTACTTTAAGGCCGCGTACACACGAGCAGACAGATTTGTTCAAATCGGTCGGGCCGACCGATTTGAACAAATCTGTCTGCTGGGGACATATTGGTTTGATCGTGTACACACGATCAAACCAAAATCCCCGCCGCCAGACGGCGCGGCGACGTGGCAGTGACGTTGACGCCGCCACGTCACCGCACCAGGAAGTAAAACACTTCCGCGCATGCGTCGAAACCATTCAGCGCGTGTGCGAGAAGACATGTCTGCTGGTTAGGGTACTAACCAGCAGACATGTCGGGCGGACGGGTTCCCAGCCGACAGATTTGAAAGCATGCTTTGAAATCTGTCGGGTGGCCAAATCCGTCGGCTCGCCCGTACACACGGTCGAATCTGTCTGCTGGGACGGTCGGGCCGACCGTTTCCAGCAGATAGATTTGATCGTGTGTACACGGCCTAACACTTACACAAGTCTGATGCCACGTACACACGGTCGTTTTTTGCGATGAAAAAAAACGTTGTTTTTTAAAACGTCATTTAAATTGATCGTGTGTGGGCAAAACGTCGTTTTGCTTGAATTTTTTGTGTCGTTATTCAAAACGTCGTTTTTTGTGTCATAAAAAGTGATGGTGTGTGGGCAAAACGATGTTGAAAATGATGTTTTTAAAGCCGCGCATGCTCAGAGGCAAGTTATGAGACGGAGCTTCAATGGAACAGAGTGCCGTCGAACGTGTCTTACGTCACCACGCTTTGCTAGAGCATTTTGGAAAAACGATGGTGTGTATGCAACGTCGTTTTGGAAAATGAAGTTTGAAAAACGTAGTTTTGTTTCATCACTTGAAATGTCTTTTTTCATCACAAAAAATGATCGTGTGTACGCGGCATGACACGTGCACATACTTTGTCACAAGTCACAGCAGTAGCTATGGCTGGAAAGCCACATTAGCTCCACACCATCAGTCAGTGCATTTTTTCAGGCATTTTTTGGGGGCATCATTTGATTTTCATCCACACTTATTGTGTATTTATGTACCTTTGTTTAGAGTGGGTATTTTGAATTTCAGCACACTTCATGGGAAAACTGTTGCAAGTTCAGTACTAAATATGCTAATACTGTTGCAAGTTTATCTATTGCTTACCTTTGTGAAAATAGTTCCTTAAAGATAATGCTTATTTAAGGATCAAAACCATATCTGAAGGGGGCCCCAAGCAAATAAAGTCATATTTAACATACAAGCCTTTTTTTTACATGACCAGGGCATGCGTATAGCAGCGGCCACTCA